>OX422209.1:504559208-505759208 GCA_949130495.1 Sambucus nigra
AAACTTAATCATGTGTAGCGGTTAAAAGGTCTCATCATGGTCGATTCCCTCTTTTTTTAGGGAACCCTTTCGCAACAAGAAATCCCTATAAATTTTCCACCATCCCATCTACCCCTATCTTCCTTTTATAGATTCACTTAGATTCGATGGATTTCATCCCATTTAACAAGTCTACAAGTTCCCACACTTGATTAGGATACATGGAATCCATCTCATTGTTTATAGCCTTTAGCTAAAGAACGACATCAAGGATTCGAGTGCCTCATCATAGTTACAGGGATCAAGTTTATGTTACCTTGTGAATTCATCAAAATGATCTCCCAAACACACCAACCTATTAGATTGACACCTGAACCTCCCACCACGACCTGGGTCCATTTGTGGTCTGGTAAAAGTGTCATGCGTATTTTGATCATCAGTAATGCTACCATTATTGTTAGTCAATATATTATCGATATCAGGTTGTATTTCATCCTATATGGGTAATCCCGAATAATTTTTTATCTTGTCCTCTTATCTCTTGTAAGATAATCATAACCTTGGGCTTATGATTTATAACATAATGTTCCTCTAAGTACTCAGCATTTGTGCTAACAACTACCCTTTGGTCCTTAAGATAATAAAATAAACCACTTTTGGTTTCTTTTGGGTAACCTACAAAGAGACACACTTTTGTCATCGATTCTAACTTCCCATGATCCTTACTCAATACTTGTGCCGGCCAACCCCAAATCTGAACATGCCTTGACTAGGTTTGCACCCATTTCACAGTTTTGTGGAAGTTATCAAAACTTATTTAGAAGTAACTAAGTTTATTAAATCAGTGGTTGCTTCTAATGCATAAACCCCAAAATGATCCGAAATATTAGAATAACTCATTATGGATCTAATCATAACCAAAAAAGTCATGTTGCTTCTTTCAACCACACCACTTTATTGTGGAATGTTAGATGCAGACAATTAAGTTACGATTCCAAACTCCGATACATGTGGCCTAAAATAACTTAAGAGGTATTCCTATCCATGATAAAAATGTGGAGTATGAATTAGTTTATTGTGCCTATGCTCTACCTCAGTCATGTACACTTCGAACTTATCAAAAGATTTAGATGTGTAGCGCATAAGGTAAGCATATCCATACCAAGAGTAATAATCAATGAAGTACTCGTAACCACTTCTTGATCGGATAGTCATAAGCATACACAAATCGTAATGAACAATTTTAGACCCATCTTTGGCTATATACCCCATGGTCATAAATGACCTCTTGGTATCTACACCTCTAAGTTTGATTTACTGACTAAACGTGCCTCCACTTCCAATACACTCGATTGCCCATTTGAAACCGATATTTTTATCCTTTTAGATTGAGATTACAAGGTCGTAAGTGCTAAATATATGTTCGGTTAAAATTAGAAGGTTACTTTCTCTATAGGTTATTTCCATTTAAGTTATTAAATTTAGTATTAAGTAGTAGCGGTGAGATAGTTATTATAACATAAAGATCATTTTTCAAAGTTTTAGAACATATAAGCGATTTACTGTTTTTTATATTAAAAAACTCATTTATTAAAATAAACCAAGTATTCATTCATCACAAGCTTAAAAATGAAAATCAAAATCAAATTTCTTCTAATATTAGGAACATAAAAATAATCTACTAATACTAACTTATTGTTTCCATCAAAATTTAAAACTAAATTTCCTACTGCTACTATTATTGCCTTGTAATGATCTCCCATGAATAGCAATATTTCTCCATCACTGAGCTACCTAGTTACCTAGAGCACTTGTAAGGAATCGTAAACATAATTAGTGACTCCCGAATCTACACATCAGGTTTGGTAGATTACACCATAAAAGATGTCTCAATGATATAGGAGAAATTATTATTTCCATTCTTCTTCTCTAAGAAAGTGAGGCATTGTTTCTTCCAGTGTCCTTCCTTTTGCATATGTAAAATTTTCCTTTCAACTTATTTCCTTCTCCTTAAGGATTAATTTTTTTCTTGAAAACTATAAGTTGTGCCTGAGACTAGCCTTTCTTCTTATTAACTTTCGGGATAAAAGTAGGCTGCATTTCTCATAAACTTTATTCACACTATTATGCCTATTGATATTCTCTAATGCCTGGAGTTCCTTAAACAATTTTTCTAGTGAGTAATTTAATTTGTTCATAGAATAATTTAGGCGAAAACGTATAAAGGACTCTAATAGTTATTGGAGCACACAATCAACTTGGGTTTATCCATTGATTTTAGATCTAAGGACTTTTAATTCTCTGAACATGGACATTATCTTTAGAACGTGCTTGAGTATGGGAGTACCTTCAGGTATCTTGGTATTAACCAACATTTTCATAATATTTAACTTTGTAGCACAATTTTCAACCCCAAACATGTCCTTAAGGTTTAGAATCATGTCGTAACCAATGTATGTGTGTTGATGCTCGTGTTGTAACACATTAGTCATAGAGGTCAATATGTATCAAAAATAAATCTGATCAACCTTTTGCACCTCTTATAGTCTTGGACATACCTTTGGAGCTCCCCTTCCTATGACTTGGCAAGGCAAGTCTCCATCAAGCGAAACTTAAATTCTTCAGCAGTTAGTACAATGTCAGGGTTTCTTTTCCCATTAATATAGTTCATTCCAGTTAACTTGTTGTCCTTTAATATTGAAGCAAGTGGGCTGAATTATTATCCCATCTTAAAATTTGAGAGTCATAAATTTTAAAAGTGAACTAATTTCAAAATATACATGTGAGAATTTAACTTTGATTTTATTTTAAAGTGACATCCCTCACCACTAATTTTTAAAATTAAAACATGTCGAACATCCTAGTTATCTTATGAAGTGATATTTCTCGATGGGAGCTTAAACCCCTTCACCTAGAACTAGACGGACATTCGTCTTTCAATTATGTACCTGAAAAATTTAGGATCCTTTGTCTAACATAATTAAATAATCGGCGATTCTTGATCCCATAACTTATGATAGTGACTCCAATGGGGAGGAGTCATAAGTTATGTCTAAGTGTATAAAAGCAATTCGTCTAATGAAATTAAATTCGCTCGTGTAAAACTTCCTCAATGGGAGGACCAAACTCAATCACATTATATTCCATTAAACTATCACTTAAGAATTTTAAAATTTCAGATATACCATGATTAAGAATATCCAAAGGGGGGTTAGATCAAGATTCCATGAGGAATTAATCGCATCATAATTTTAAATTATTGAGGGAGACCATGGAGTTTCTGTTGAAATCCCTCTCCTGCTTAGTATTTTGAAAACTTGAGGGTTTTGGAAAATAATTTATTCAATTCTAAATGATCGAACTTAAATCATTGATAGTTTCCAAATTTACTTGTATGAATCTTTTTGTTACAATAAAAATGATAATAAGTTGAATTTTCCAAAATTAAATAAAATTCAAATATCTCAATTTAATTCACATCTTTAAATTTAACTATCCCGAATTTATTTAATTTAAAAAGGAATAAATATAGCACAAATTTTCGAAGAAAAAATAGGTTATCCAAGCAAATGTCAAAATTATAATCGATGTTGTCCATAAAACTGGATGTTCCTAATTATCTAATTAATTAACACACGAATTACTCAACATAATAGAATAAAGAGACAATGCAACAGAAAATAAAAGGACAAAGTTGCTCATTTCCATCATGGCCTAATATTCTTCTTAAAGTAGAACCCTTCAAGCACACGAATCCTTGTTGTATAAGACTTTTCTTTGACATAGGGTCCAGCTTCAAGTAGACTTCATAAAAAACATAAGTTCTTATTGATCTTTCCTTTTTGAAAACTCCTTTGCACATTTTGGAATAATCGAAATGAAGAACCAGAGCAAGAAGCATCAAACAACATTAAAATCTTTCAAAAATTAAATTTTCTTAGGGGCAATCGATCACCTTAGGGTTGATCATTATCCCTGTCAGAGGAGGCGATTGATCGACTGAGGCTGATCAATTGACTTTGTCGGGGACAACATCATTCCAATTTCGCAAATCTCATGCAAGAACCTCCATAACCGGATTAAAACTTCACCAAACTCCATGAAACTTTAACCAACACTAAAACCCATAAAAAAATACATGTTTCTAAGTGTAAATAAATATTACATCCCCTCATAATAGCCTCCAAATACATCGATATTAAAATAATAATTAAAATCTAAGTATTACAACCATAACGAACCTATGAGAGAAATAACTAAGAATAAACCACCGTAGGGTCGATTCACAAAAAAAAATGCTTAACTATGAGGGAAGGGATATATAGAATTATAATCTACAAAATCATGTTAGTAAGGAAGCATGTACAAATATACACCATCCCACAACATGCAAAACTAAAGTTTCGTCTATAGACAATATAGATATTTCTAATAGATTATTAATCTAAACTGAAATATCTAATACTAATTGTTGGGGATAGATATACGTGAAATAAAATATTTTATCCATAGATCTTATATAAATTAAACAATAGAAAGAGGTAAAACCAAAAACTAGGTTTGAAAAACAAACCTAAGGTATATCAGTAATACCTTTAGGGATTCAGTTGCAGTCTGATGGAGAGAAAAATATTTATTGAGTATTAAGTGTTGAATTATTTTGGATCTTTAAAATCTTTCTTAAAACTTTTGAAAGCTTAGATCCTAGTGTGTGATCCTCGTCAAAGTCAGGTAGGTGGGTGGACATTTTTTGAAATAAAAACCATTTCTTATGATTGAGATATGATGGTCTCTCTCTAGCCCTCTTAATAAAAATGTGAATAGTGTTTTATGTTACCCCTCATAAATCCTAATGATCAATAATAATGATTAAAACCCTTTCCCATACCTTTATTTACAAGTAAAAAAAGTGGTCTTGGGCCAAATTAGAATTCTTGAGAGTATAGGTCTGACTACTTGGGTATATAGACATTAACATGGACCCAAGACAAGTAGTTAAATTAGCTCGAAATAAATACTTGAAAACCCCAAATTACATTTATCACAATATATTTCTTTTCATTATTTAATCATAATTAATTCCACTAAACAACTATAACTACACTCCAATTTAATTATCTAAAAAATCACTAGGATATAATGAAGTCTTATTTGTAAAGTCAATAATGGTATATAATATGATTCCCCAAATTAAACTTTTGATATCCCCTTGGTCAAATCAATTTGCTGATAATTTTAACCAATATCTAATCAATTCCTTGAATCCCAGAATTAAATTATTTTTTACTCCATTGAATTATAAATAATTCACCCATCAAGTTTGTTAGTAAAAATAAATCTTATAAGTCTATTAAGGGGGTTTCACAATCCAAGGCATCCCCAAAATGTGGATTCCACTGAATTAAGATTCCAGACCTACTTACATAATTGTCACCCAATATGCGAGGATCTTTTTATTCAATCTAAGAATGAATCACACCCATATCAATCAAATCAACAATCACATAAGCATTTTGAATCTCATTATTGTAAGAATTAAGAATTTTCTTGTACAATTGGTGTGAGATTCCCTGAGTCTAATTAAAATAACACTGAGACTCAAATCTCACGACTAGTCATGTTTAATACGTTTGTGGGATGTACAAATCACAATTCTTTGTTGAACTATCATACAAGTTCTCAAACCATCAAATAGGTTCCTGCAATTAGAGATAAATTACTAGAATTATATTATAATTATTCCGATAATATGTTAACTCCCTATCTAGGTTGTGTACTTTTCCAAAGTGCTAGAACCGTAATTCAATTGAAGTTGACTCACTAGAATTCCTACTAAGATCTATTGACTGGCATTTATATGGAATAATATATGTAAATAAGTATAAACTATTCTTACAAACGTAATTCTCATTTTAAAATGAATAAAACAATCCTTTATTAATCAATAATAAAATGTTTTACACATGGTTTTAAGAATAAACTGCAACACTAGCTTAACCCTCTCTATGCTAGATTGAATTGTTCAAGATCGAACATAAATATTTTGGGTTGAATTATCCTTATTTAGGATGGGTTGATCTATTTTAACATTGGCTTATCCTATTGTAGTAAAACTTAGTGCTATTTAAGCTAGTTTGATCTGATTTAGATTAGTATGTCCTATTCTAGGAAAACTTTCACCTATTTATTCACACTAGAAATTATAAATATAATAATTCTAAAGTTTGTATTCTAACATATATATATGTTTTATACCTTGGACATATTTTTTCATCTGATATAAGGACATGTACTAGTAGTAATGGAAAATGCGATGGATACAATCTACATTAACACAATATATAGTGACCTCAGGAACTGTTAAATTCTTTAGGAGCTCCAATATTTTATTATCCTCAATGAACGAGGCGGCCCAAGGGCCCAAGGCCCTTTTAACTATATCCTTTGGAATGCAGATTGGACTTCAATTGTCCTTCTAACTCTTTATCTTAAAATTTAAATGAATCCTTATAATTCAAGGCTTCGCTATGTTGTAGAGGTGGATTAAGAGAGTTGTGATAACCTTCACGAGATCGTGTAATCAGTTGATTAACTATACTTATTGTTTAGTAGATTAGAGGATGCATATTATTTTTTGACTCCGAAATTGTTCTTCTCATGGACTCTTGGATCTGTAGGAGTCCTTGGTGAACATAGCCCCTTCTTTAGTTATGTTTTGGAATATAAGTGTTGAATTTATGGCCTTGTGATCTCCAACTCATTTGGGTCCTATGGTTAGGATTCTCATCAACGTAGCGTTGAATCTTGCCTTCATGTTTCATCAGACTCTCCTCATATAGGTCGATCAAATGTGAAGTTGTATATCTGGTGGAGTCATCAGCGTGTAATACCCCATAATTTTATTAATTTTATATTGGGAATTGATTGGGATTAATTAAATTATATTTGAAAAATTAATCCGGTAAAATAAATATTAATTAGCGAGATAAGGGTTAATATTTATTTATATTGAATATTAATTATTGAATGAGTAATAATAATGATAAGAAAATATTATGATTGTCGTGAGTGAGAAATAAGAAAATTAAGGTAAATTTAGTCGGAACGCGCGTGTTAGTCATGTCGGGACTTAATTTGAGAAATAAAATTTAATCTCATCTTTGATAAATCAAATGGTCATTTTGAGTGAGCCAGTGTGCGCGAAAGGATCAAAATAGCCAGAAAAATGTACTCAGGAGTTTAGTTTGGATCCCGAGGCACTTTTAAGCCAAAATCGGCACCCCGGAGGGGTATTTTGGTCGTTTGAAATTTTGGGGAAAATAAACCTACGAAAATTGGAGAGTTATATCTATAATCACATAAGGGGAGTTAGGGTTATCAATTACCAAACCAAAAAGAGAGACACAAGAGGGAGAATGAGAGGTGTTCCAGAGCTAAAAACCACATTCTTGCACCACCGCCACCACCAGCAGATTGTAGATCGGGAAGAGGAGAACATAAATCCCACCATTAATTCTATAGAAATCAGACTTCCGAATTAAGGTAAGTGTTTATCCAGCTGATTTATGATTATATATACAATCCATGTTAGAGTAGGATAATTACTTTATGAATTTCATGAATTTTAGGCTTTAATTTGAAGATATAAATCACGTTCTTAGGTAGGAATGGTGATAGACTTGATTCCTTATACATATAGGATGAATTTAATGAGTAATATCAGGAATTTATGAAGAAATCTAGAGTTATGTTGAAGTTCTTGAACAAGAATGATAATCTAGGGTTTTCAAATATAAATCTTGATTTAATTCAATTTGAAGTTGTTCTTTAAGGCTTTAATGATTCCATTACATTAAAAATCGTTTATACATGTTACTATGATGTTTGAGACCATTTTTTGGGATTTTGGGATAGTGTAATGGTGGTTAGATGATTAAAAATGGTGAATTCCCATAACAGTTTGATGGAGAAGATGATACCTGTTACAACGAATCGATTCATATCCTTAGCCAAATGGATTCGAAAACCGAATCGATTCAGACCAAGGTCGAATCGATTCGGTTTCTCAGATTTGAGAAAATTTACCCTTTTTGCTTAGAATTCATGGGAAATGATTAGGTCGACCTTTGAAGTAAGTTTAAATCCTAATGAGAGATATTCTAATTACCAGTAGGTTAATGTTGAAATTGAGGTTAGTCACATGAGGAGAGATTAAGGCTATAGTTGATTAAGTTTAATGGGATAATAAAACCTAATTCGGATCACGATTTCATGTTGTGAAAAATTGTGGGAACGTAGGACCTAAACCTGTAGTTCAAGAGTGAGATACCTACTGAATTTACTTAAGGGACAAATTAGTAACCTTTTGGGCATTAGGAAACACTCGGGATTATACAATGAGAAGTATTACGATAAATTAAGGATACGTAGAATATTTGAGAGCTACTATATTACGTATGGAGTATATGATATAGGTTATGTGTATACATATAATGTATATATATTTATATGGGTGGTGTGTATACCTCTTGTTTGATTTATTATGTATAAACACACGTAGGTTGTTTGCTATCACGGGAGGTTTCCATGTTGTGGATAATCTTATTCTGTTGAGCCCATTAAGGGGGACTTTGACTTGTACCCTAGAACATGGGACCTAGGTACGTGCTATCTGAGTGTATGATGGTTTTTATGGTCAATTGGGCATGTTTGGTGTGTGCTTGACCCATAAACTTGGATCTATATTCACCTCCAAAATGTTTGGTTTAGTTTATGGTTCGACGGTGATACCCGAGCCAATGTCCTTATTTAGTATGTGATGTACCAGGACTTTATAGCAGATTATGCCCATACCGCAGGTCTCCACCTAGGGGTGCTATATACGTATACATGATAGGAGTGATGTACATATATATTTGTGATTTATTCTACTACGAATGTATTTGTAGATAAGATAGCTAGTGATATCTAAATTATGCAAAGTGTATGAACTTAATCATTTACTGGTAATTCTTAATGAATATAAAGAACTAGCACAACCATAACCCTCATTCCTAAAATCTCAAACCCCAGTAAATGCAGCCATTATAGACTAATAAGTTTATGCAATTTTTCTTCCAAGATCCTATCCAAAATCCTCAATACCAGACTTGCTTCTATCCTTCCCAAAATCATCTCCCCAAACCAAAGTGGTTTTACCAAAGGTAGGGAAATTATAGATACCATTCTTCTTTTTCATGAACTCTCTCAGAATTTGGTCCAAAAATGCTTTGGATCTAACATTATTATCAAGCTTGACATTGAGAAAGCTTATGATAGAGTGTCTTGGTTCTTTTTAGCTAATATTATGAGGAAATTTGGATTTGGAGAAAGTTTCATTGACTTGATTTCGAGATCTATTTCCAATATATGGTTCTCAATTCTTATTAATGGGAATCTTTCAGGTTTCTTCAAGTTTACTAGAGGTTTAAGTCAAGGGGACCCTCTGTCCCCAAGCCTTTTCATAATCACTGCTGAAATGCTAAGTAGGGGTCTAGATGCTCATATGCACTCAAGTAAGATAAAACCTTTCTCTCATTCTAATTGTGTTTCTCTTATATCTCATTTGGGTTTTGCATATGACTTGATTATTTTCACTAATGGGGCACATAATTCCTTGAATTTTTTTTTAAAATTTCTCAAAGAATATGAAAAATCTTCAGGCTAACAAATCAATTCCTCTAAAAGATCATTCACAACAGATACTAAGATGGACAACAATAGAAGAATCTCTATAGGCCAATCTTCAGGCTTTCCCCATAAAGTTTTTCCCATAAAGTATATTCGTTGCCCAATTTCAAAAGGAAGATCAAGGATAAATCATTTTTCAGATCTAATTGATTCTATTAGAAGAAAACTTCAAACTTGGCACTCCAAATTTCTGTCTTATGGAGGGACGTTGATTTTAATCAAGCATGTCCTTAGATCCATTCCCATATTCACTATAGCTTCACTAATCCCCATTTCTCCAGTCATCAAGAGGATTTATAGTTTATTTAATAAATTCTTATGGGGAGGATCCAAAGTTTCAACCCATTGTTGGACTAATTGGGATAATTGTTGTGGTCCCTATGAAGAGGGAGGCTTACACTGCAGAAGGTTAGATGATATAGCTGCAACATTTTCCATTAAGCTTTATTTCAAATTAAAGAAAAAGTCGGGTTTATAGGCTAATTTCATGAATCAAAATTACAAATCCAATATGTCCACCTGCTCTAAATCTTCCCCCTCTCTGAAAAGAGACAAGAAAATTAAAGACATTGTTGATCATTATCCCTCTACTAAAGAAAATAATATTATCTGGACCGAGACTATCAATGGAGATTGTTCTCTCAAATCAGCATATGAAGTTTACAAACCATATATTCCAGTCTCTATTTGTTGGAAAACCTGTGGTATAAGCATTGTACTATTAAAATATCTTTCTTTTCTTAGAGATTATTCAATAAGGTTGTGCCTCTTGACTCAGAAATTCAGAAGATTGGCTTTCGTTTAGCCTCAACTTGCAGATTTTGTGGCACGGAGATGGAATCCATCAACCATACTTTTCTTCAAAGTCCTTTAGCTCGAGAGGTGTGGGATTTTTTTGGACACAGACTTGGAGTTAGACTTAATTATTATAATCTAAAGGCTATATTCATATCTTGGTGCATCGACATGAAGAAAAGAGATCACCGTATCTTTATTTTCTCCACTATTCCAATGCTCATCAACTGGGAGATCTAGAAAGCAAGAAATAAGAAATTCTTCGAAAATGATTCCATGTTGAGTTCCAGCATCATTAACAGTGTTATTAATGGTATAAAAGACTTAGCAGCCATTCAAATCTTCAAAGACAAATGCTATCAATAGGACAGGTTCTATATCTAGTGGATCAACCTCAATATTGTGCCTAAAAATTGACTTTTATTATTTCTAGCTGGATCAAACCTCTTTTTCCTTGGGTAAAGCTAAATGTAGACGGTGCAGTGTCTTTAGATTCATCAGGTATTGGAGGAGTTTTAAGGGACTATCAAGGGAAGTTCATTGATGGATTCAGTGAAGCCCTTCCTCATCAACCTGTTCTCCTTGTTGAAGCCTTGGCTCTCATTTCTAGTTTGAAGATGTGTATAAATCTTGGTTATTCCAAAATTGAGATTGATTCTGATTCGTTATCTCTAGTTAAAATTATTCTCTACAAGAAAGAGGCCCCATGATTCATTAAGGCTACAATTTCATCTATTCTCTCAATTCTTTCTTCAATTGAATTCAAAATCAGCCACATTTGGAGACAGTCCAATGGTGTTGCAGACAGTTTAGCAAAGTTAGCTTCTTAATTATTGTCTACTATAATTTTCACTGACATTTAAGCTCTTTCATGGACAAATCGAGGGTTCATTCATCTGGAGAAGGCAGATATTCCATCTATTAGAACTGTTTTATAGTTTATAGGAGTTTTCTTTCTTATTTCTCTATGTCAGTTCTCTTTAAATCTTATAATAGACCCTAGGAAAGGCTTTTTCTTTCCTTCGTATTCTCATTAAAAGTGGGGGTTTTCCCTCTTCTCTAAAAAAATAAAAAATAAAGAACAAATAAAGAACTAGAAAATGTAGTATTATATTGTATGGGAAATACGAGTGGGAACAATAACTTATTAGATGGGAGAAGAGATGTAAATCAGACTAGTTAGGTGGGTAGCATAACTAAGTGGATTAGAGTACAATAGCTGAGAGGTGAGGATCTAAAGTGAGAGGACGCGGAGCTAACATATATATAACATCTTATCTTTACGCATTTAAATTTTTGAGAAACTTTTTCAACTGTATTACTTGGGCTATGATCCGTTTCAAATCAATTTTTTGTAAAAATAATTTTAGATGCCCAGCCACAGGGACGCCAGGCATAGGAGTTCCTACATTTGACGTGATGCATATGTTATGGAATTGCAGTCCCTTATTACTAGATGCCTCCACTTTCATCAGTTCATGTTTATCTTTTATCTATTTCAGTCGGGCATGTAGTACATTCCTAGTTGGTTATTATTTACAGAGACATTATACTTCCCCTTATTTTCAGTATTTGATTGAGACTTTATTTATGGATGATTGTATGGGGATTTTATTTGGAGTGTTCTTCCAGACATATTTATTTATGTCGTTATCTCATTATTCATTACTATATGTGTGGAAATGGTGAGTTTAATTTATTCAGTTTATATTTACTACATGTTAATAATAATAATTTCGAATAATTGACATCGGTCCATTAGGGTATTTGTAAGTAATTGAATTTCGACAATGATGCTAGGGATGAAACCATTAATGATTCCTGTTTAATTTAATAATGGACTGATCACCCACGATTAGTCTAGGCGTGGATTTACAAATGATATCAGAGCATCAGGTTCTAGTATCCTTACGATCTGTGAGACTTATTACGTTTCCAGCGTAGTGTTCTTTGATATAGAGCCCTATTGTTAGGATTATTGTATTCATAATTTCGCATTTACATCTTCAACTATTTTGAGATATCTTGAATTGTGAACTAATATAAATTCTTTTTCGTTTTAGATGTCTCCTCGACGTTCACCACGAGCCACCCCAGAGGCACAGCCCGAGCCACAACCAGCTCAGGCCCCAGGGACTATGAATGCTACTGAGGTTGCCGCCATTGTGGCACAGTTGGTTAATACAGCCTTGACTAACTTTGTCCAACAGGCACCACAGGTGCCACCCCAACCTCAGGTTGATACTTCATCTCCTGCACATTTGTTCCCCTCTACCTGGGAGCGAGTTTGAGATACCTTTCAGAAGGCACATCCTCTAGAGTTTCAGTAAATCTCCGATGTAGTTATATTATGCCAACGAAAGAAGGATATCCAGATGCATTTAAGGATGTATGAGTGCACAGAGGTACAAAAATAGATACTAGCTACCTTTAAGCTAGTAGGGGAATATTACAGTGGTGGGAGTCCATCACCATCGCGTAGGAGAAGGACACCTTAACGATTCAGGAGTTTTGGGAGCGGTTCGATCATAAATACTTCCCTTTCGCCATCCAGACTGAGATGAGGCAGATATTTTTGGATTTTTTTAGGAGAGGAGGACTGTAGCAGAGCGTGAGGAGTAATTTACCAGACTGGTAATTTTTATTCCCGATGAGGTGCCCACGGGAGAGAAGAGGTTTCAGTTGTTTATGGATGGGCTTACCTGGAGGATTCGATAAAATTTATTAGGTAATATAGCCTTAAAGACATATACGGAGGTGTTGAATGCATCTCTACTACACTATTAGGAACACTACTTCCATATTAAGGGAAGTAAGAACTTTTAAGAGTCCAACTGGAAGGGCAGGAGAGGGGGTCATCCGAGGCAGAGTGATAAGGGTCCCTACCTGGGGGATGTTATTAAGCGGTTCCATTTTGGGGATTACAGATAGGGACATGGTGGATTCAGGCAGGGCCATCAGGGCCAACAGTTTTTTCATCAGGTCCTGGGTAGCACTAGTAATGGCCAGCAAGGTCAAGGCCAACAGAGCCAGAGGGGAGGAAATTTTACAGGTAGGTGTTTCATATGAGGCAAGACTGGCCACAAGCGTCAGTATTGCCTTGATAGACTTAAGGTTGGAATACCACTAGTTACGCATACGAGAGCAGGGCATATCTAGGACTGCCTTTTTTATGAGATATGGGTCTTACAAGTTTCGGGTTATGCCATTTGGGTTAACTAATGCGCCGATTGTATTTATGGACTTGATGAATAGGGTGTTCAGATAATTCTTCGATCAGTTTTTCATCTTCTTTATTGATGACATCTTAATTTATTCCCAGACTGAGGAAGAGCATACCGAACATTTACGTCAAGTTTTACAGACACTGTGTGAGCAACATTAGTATGTGAAGTTTAAAAAATACGGGTTTTGGTTGTGCGAGGTACAATTTTTGGGGCATATTTTTTCTAAGTTAGGGATATTGATGGACCCGAGTAAGGTGTCAGCGATGAGGGAGTGGGGACAGCCCACGACACCGATAGAGGTGCGCAGTTTCTTGGGGTTAGCTAGGTACTACATATGGTTTATTAGGGGATCTTTAAATATTACGGGTCCGTTGAATAATTTTACTAGCAAAGGTGTACCATTTGTCCGGGATGACGCTTGTCAGTTGTCTTTTGATGAGCTGAAGGAGAAGTTGACTTTAACACTCATACTCGCACTTCCCAGGGCAGGAGTGGCGTATCTTATTTTTACTGACGCATACCTAGAGGGACTTGGGTGTGTGTTACAACAAGAGGGTTAGTCTATATCTTATCATTCCCACATGTTTAAGCTTCATGAGAGGAATTACCCCACCCACGACTTGGAGTTAGCGACAGTCGTGTTTGCGTTGTGGATTTGGAGACATTACCTACTGGGGGAGAGATTTTGCATGTTCACATATCAAAAATCACTACAGTTATTGTTCACTCAGAGGGATCTGAATATTTGTCAACGTAGGTGGCTTGAATTTCTAAAAGATTATTAGTTTGGCATCCAATATTCCCGAGAAACGCTAACGTGGTGGCAAACACGTTGAGCCACAGGCCAGTAGGGGATTTAGCCAAAGTTTTGAAGGCGGGATGGAAGGAGTTGGGACTTCAGATTTTAATTCTCGATCATTCATGTCAATTATAACCATTACCCCATAGGTTGTCACGAGGGTGGTACATGCACAAGCAACAGATTCTTTTCATCAAGATCGGATCAGACAGGTTTTAGTTGGGGGAGCCGAGTCATACTTTGTGAGTTCAGAGGGAGGTTTACGATTCAACAGGAGATTGGTTATCCCATAAGGGGAGTAATTGCGACACGCAACGATGGTAGAGTCACAGGGGTCACGATTTGCGGTGCATCCTAGAGGGGATAAGATGTACCAAGACATGAGACGACAGTACTAGTGGAGTGGGATGAAGAGAGACATTATAGAGTTTGTTTCGAGGTGTACCACTTGTCAGTTGGTGAAAGCGGACCACCAAAAGTCGACAGGGTTTCTACAGCCATTAGAGATCCAAATGTGGAAATGAGAGTGCATTTCCATGGATTTTATTACTGGGTTGCCTACTTCACAGAGAGGTTACGATTCCATATGGGTGATAGTGGATCGATTGACCAAGATAGCTCACTTCCTACTAGTTCAGACTGATTATTACTATGGGATAGTATGACCAAATTTTTATTGCTGAGATAGTGAGGTTGCATGGGGTGCTATTAGATATTATGTCTGACAGGGATAAGATTTTTGTGTCTCAATTTTGGGAGAGTTTCCAGGAAGCCATCGGTACCAAGTTGCGTTTGAGTACGACTTATCACATATGGATGGGTAGACGGAGCGTATGAATCAGATGTCGGAAGATATGTTATGGATGTGTATCCTTGATTTTAAGGGAGGTTGGGAGTAGTTTCTTCCACTGGTAGAGTTTGCTTATAATAACCCCTACCGGTTTACGATTGGCATTGCACCATTTGAGGCATTCTACGGTAGGCCTTACCGTTAGCCCGCGTGTTGGTTATAGGTGGGAGACATTGACCTTCTTATACTGGAGTTGATTCAGGATATGTCGGCCAAAATTGAGTTTATTTGGAGTCGTATATGGATAACCTAGAACCGACAGAAGATTTATGCCGATGCTAAGCGGTTCTTCTTGGAGTTTAATGTGGGGGATCAGGTGAAACTATGTATATCTCCTATGGAGGGGATAATGAGGTTCGGGAAAAAAGGAAAGTTGGCGCCAAGGTACGTGGGGCCATTCCTCATCATTGAGTGGAATGGGCGAGTTGCATATAGACTCGGGTTTCCGGAGCACTTTTATCGGATTCATAATGTATTTCACATTTCTTATCTAAGGCAATATCTCCAGGATGAGTTGGCTCACACTCACATTGATTTGGAGGAGATTGATTTTAAGCCCGATATTTCATATGAGGAGAGGCCAGTTGTTATCTTAGACCATAGCGAGAGGAGATTGGGGTCCAAGGTAGTTCCACTTATATGTGTTCAGTTGGGGCATCATAATACCGACGAGTCCACTTGGGAGTGCGAGGATGAGATGCGTGACAAATACTTACAGTTATTCATACCAGGTATTTCCTTTTTTTGAAATTCAGGATGAAAAGTATGTAACACCCCGTAATTTCATTGATTTTTATATTGGGATTAATTAAATTATATTTGAAAAATTAATTTGGTAAAATAAATATTAATTAGTGAGATAAGGGTTAATATTTATTTATATTGAATATTACTTAGTGAATGAGTAATAATAATGATAAGAAAATATTATGATTGTCGTGAGTGAGAAATATGACAGTTACAGTAAATTTAGTTGGGACGCGCATAGCAGTTTAATTTGGGAAATAAAATGTAATCTCATCTCTAATAATTCAAATGGTGATTTCGTGTGCTCTAGTGTGTCCATAAGGGTCAAAATAGTAAGAAAAGTAAACTTAGGATTTTAGTTTGGGTCCCGGAACACTTTTAGGCCAAACCAGCACCCCGGAGGGTTATTTTGGTCTTTTGAAATTTTGGAGAAAATAAGCCTACATTATTGGAGATTAACATCTGCAATCAAATAAGGGGAGTTAGGGTTATCAATTACCAAACCAAAGAGAGAGCCACAGGAGGGAGAAAGAGAGGTGTTCCAAAGCTAAAAACCACATTCTTGCACCACCACCGGATTATAGATCGAGAGGAGGAGAACACAAATTCCACCATCAATTTTGTAGAAATCAGACCTTCGAATTAAGGCAAGTGTTTATCTTGCTGATTTATGATTTGATATACCATCCATGTTTTTTTTTTAATTTAGAATTTATTGATTGGAGAGAAAAAGCTTCTCTCGGAGCTTATACATAGAGGAATTGAAACTATCTAAACAGTTAAGAATCTTTACACACTTTTCTAAAGTAAGGGACATGATGTTTATCTAAATAAATAGCCCCCTTAATTTTCCTCGGCAATTCATTCACTGTATTGAACATTTTGGATTCTTGAGATTCCATTCCAATCTTTAATAACAAATCAGCAGTGAAGTTTGATTCCCTCAAGCAATGAGAAACTTTAATGTTAAGGCCCTTGATGAGATCTTAAATTTGTAGCACTTCTTCTTTTATTCTCCAAGGAAATTTTAGTTGATCATTGCTGCAACTGAAAATTAGAGCAGAGTCTGATTCCACTATAATGTTGGTCCGTCCTTGAAGTAGGCAATGAGATAAACTGTGTTTGATAGCCATAGCCTCAGCCAAGTTATTAGACCCATCAAGAATGCCCTGATGAAGTGCCCAGATTAAGTCACCTTTAGAATCTTTGAGGACTGCTCCCAGACCCATTCTTCTGTTGGAGTCACAAGCACCATCTGTGTTTAGCTTCAAGAAGTTTATTGGTGGTTTAGACCTGGCAATAAGGGATAAGGAGGGGGTCTAGTAATTAAATAAGGAATGTTTAGGTTTTTCAAAGAATCTAAACATTTTTGTGAAGAAGATTGAAGGAATCCAAAAGTGGAGAGAGATTCTTGAATTCTTTTTTGAATTAACTCAATAATTAGAAGAGGATTCATGGAGATTTTTTGGTATCTAGAATTATTTTTACTCAACCATCCATGTTAGAGTAGGATGATTACCTTATGAATTTCATGAATTTTGGCCTTAAATTTGAAGATATAAATCATGTTCTTGGGTAGGAATGGTGATAGAATTGATTCCTTATACATATAGGACGAATTTAATGAGTGTTGATGTATGAAATTAGATTAGGTCTAATTAATTAATCACAGATAATATTTATAAGTAAAAGAAAGAGACAAAGAGGTTTTTAAAGTGGTTCGACCTATGAAGAAAAGCCCACGTCCACTGTGCTTCTTGTTGCCTGGTATTTCTCTTTCAATCACTTGCCCTAACGAAGGGATTATAACATATTTATAGCCCAGTAGGGAGACAAAGAGATAGAATGTCAAAGGATGGAATGACTTTATAAATTAGGCATTTACATCAGTACAGAAGGTCCATATTATTTCTAGATGTTGGAATTTTGCTGATAGTGTTGATCGGCCTCCCTACTGTTGGCCAAGATTTCTAGAGTTGGTCGGCATTCCAGCATGATGGTCAGCATTCTAGCATGATGGTCGGTGGTTTTTCCTTACTGACTGGTATTATTGCCATAGTGGATAACATATGTCTATTTCTGATTGGTCCATGTAAGTGGGTAATTTTTTGTATCAACAAAAGCCCCCAATGTTCCATGCTTGATGTTTGCTTAAAAGTATGGAGCATTTAGTTCGGGTAGTAGCTCGGACTATATTTCTGATGCTTGATCAGTTGCCGACTTCCCACACTTATAAAATTATTAGCCTTGCTGATGGCTTGTACTGTCGATGGTATTTTTGTAAATATCCAAACTTATAATGAATTGTTTTGGGGTAAATATGCCTTTTTTTGCTTAGCCGCCAAAATTTCAATCGTCATTTTGCATTAATCATTACGTTCGTTGATTTTCGAGGCAATCTATAAGAGGCGATAAAATCTCGGTCATCTCCTACCTCAAGCTCTCTAAGTTTTTGCTGCAATTTCTTGAGTTTTCGTGCGAACGTTCTTCATGTCTTCTAGTTCTTGTTGAATTCTTAAGTTTTTGTAAGAATTCTTTCACTTTATTCTTTTCTTCATATCGAATTACGATTTATTTTGTTGTCTCTCTAGATGATTTTAGAAAAGAATGGAACATACCAAACTGGGTATACTTAAAGTTTCCCAATCCATCTGTAGATTTTTTTCTTTGTCTGAGGGTCATTGGATCCCTTCCTTATTCATTAATGAATGCGATTTTACCTTTCGCCCAAATCATTTTTATCTAGAATTTTGTCAATATTTTGACATTATACCTGCTAGAGTAGCCCCCAATACTTGGAGGGTTATCAGTGGTGTTCATATGCTCAATAAACTCATGGGACCCACACAGTGATTCTCGAAATCATTTTTTGTTATAAGTGAGTCACTAGTGATAGTACTTACTATTTAAAAACTAGGGTTGTAAATAGACCTTTAGTTGTTATCCTTCCTAACTCCAATAAGGATTACTTTTACCATTGAGTGATTGTCAAAAATTGGTAATATGCACCTCTAATAGGGGGTGAAGTGTACAATGGGCCAAAATTCCTTTAGGAAGGCTATGGGATAGGTTGTCTTAATTTCTTATGTGACTTTATTAATAATTTTTTCTGTTGAACTGTTAATTAATCACTAGTTATTTGTTTACTTGCAGTTGATAGAAAGAGGACGTGTCCCAAAGAATGTGACATCAAACTTAACGAGCTCAAGTTTCTTTGGGGCCTTTATCAGAAAATTGGCGAGGAACATACTAGGTCGATATTATACTTGATGAAATGTAGGAGTTCTATCACCTCCTTTATTGCCCGACCTTCTACTATTGTTCCTTCCATCATGGTTGACTTGGACCAGGACCCAGTGTCCACTTCATCAGGAAGTGGTGAACTTGCTGGTGGTACTTCTTCATCCTTGGAGTCTAACCTTCCTCTTGCTACTGTTATGGGAAAGAGGAAGTTACCAATATAATGGGAGATGTTGCTGCTCCCGGCTCCACCAAATCTCCTACTGGTAGTGCCACTAATAAAGAAGATGCTGGGAAAAGTGTCCCAGCTAATAAGGGTAAAGATCCCCTTCTTAAACGTATAAGAAAAGGTCTTCCTTCCAGACCTTGCTGCAGGAACTGCTGCTACTGTCGACCAATAGAACTAGGTTGATTTATCTATTATTGACATTGGTTCTCCTATGGCCATAGGTCCTGGGTTATCCAAATAATTAATAAAGTCTGGTACTTTGCCAGACCATAGGGGTGTTGCCTCTGCCATGTCCCGTTTGAAAATTTCTTAAAGGGCTGCTCAAAGCCTTGCCTTGGTAAAAACTCTTACTATTTCATACTCGTGCTTTTTTATTATTTTCTTGCACTAATTTGGCCTTTCTTTTTTGCAGTTCCTGGTTGATTTCAACCAGATGTTGGAGAAGGACGATGCACTTCATTCTTCTTAAAATGACGTAGAAAAGGCTTTTGAATGTCTGAAGAAATCCTTCCTTGACTCCTAACAACCATTGGTAAATGAGAAGCAATCTTCGGATAATAAAATAAAAAATTGATGAGGACACTCAGAAGAAGGCTGAGAATGAGGTTGATGCTTCTCGAAGACAAGTCTCTGAGTTAGATAAGATCTTAGTTACTGAGAAGGCTAAGAGGTTGAAGGTTAGAGAAGCTTTCTTTAATAAGGGTTGGAGAAAGCCAACACATATGCTTCTGTCTAGATTGAATATGTGAAGAAGAAGTTCTACAAGGATGGTTGGTTAGCTGCACTCAATGAAGTTGGTACCCCTCAAGAGTCTGAGATCTTCCTCAAATATGACCCTGGTTCCCCACCAAACTTGGACGAGGAAGTTGAAGATGATGTGGGGTCAGGGGATTCCACCATTATTCTGGGACCTGCAATCGACCAACTGTAGATAGTTTCTGAGTATTCTCTCCCCACTATTTCCAACCAAATCACTCCACCCACTCATGTCTCCAATCAAGTTGAAACTTCTACTGATAGGGCGAAGGTTTAGACTTGCTCGGAAATTAGTCTTTTTTCCTTATTGTCTTTATCTTCCCTTTATTTTAATGTAATTGTAACTTTATTTCACATCAATGAAAATGAGTATTTCCTCCTTTGCGTTTGTCATCTTTTTTATTGCTCTATCTTATTTTTTTTCTGTTGTTGATTGGATATTTTTTTACTCTTATAGTTCATGGAAAAAATGGATCAACTTTCATCTACTGGCTCCGAGCTACTCAAGAGATGTAATGATTTATTCAAGGTGGTCACATGACTTTTTTCGAGGAAGATTTGTCAAATTTGCTCGGGGATGATGCTTCTGATAAAGCTAAGGAAGCTTACTTATACTTGAAGTGTCTTCTTGATCGGTCAGTGTCTAAAAATGTAGCTTACATTGAAATGATTGAAGAGCTTCAAGAAGATCACAAAGAATCCAAGTCTCTTTTGCATGCTAATAATAAAAAGAAATATAAAGCTCTAAGTGAAACTTGGGGCTTTGAGGAAAAATAAGATAAACATGCCTCTGCTTTTAGAAAGAGAGAGTTTTAACTCAAGTGTGAAGTGGATGAGGCTAAGGATATTGCCAAGCTGTTGGAGGAAGAAAATAATAATTTGATAGATGAATTGAACTCCTTGAAGGTTTCATCAACTAATACTGCTGCTGAGGATGGATTTTTAGTTTTGGAGACTGAGAATGCTAATCTGAGGGAAGAACTGGAGGCTTTGAAAAATTCCAAACCTTATACCTTCTCCCGATCAAGAGCAAGACCTGTCCTTCAACTGATGAAAGCATAACTCAACAGACAGTTGCAAATTAGGCTGCACATAAAGGCCAAGAATTTATCCATTGATGAGATTTCCTAAAAAATCGAAACCTAGGGCCAGAAACTTGCCACCCTGTCTTCTCAACTGCAAATCAAACATGGAGTTCTGAAGAAACTTCAACACTAGGTTGAAAGGTTAATGATCTAGTTTCACAAGCAACCCATATAAGTTTGGATGGAGGGGTCCAATGAGGCTTTTGGTCATTTTGATGAACATTTTAGTCAAGCTCATCATGAAGGATATAAATGGGGCTAGACCAATTTCTTAATAGTTATGAAGGTTGATAAGGACAGTAGACTATGGTATTGGGTTGATTCGGGGCTTTTAGAGTGTTAAGATCCTCATTTTAAACTGGATGTCAGTTGGATCCCTGTGAAAAACATTCCTCAATGCTTGATCTCTAAATACTTAGGGGATTATAGTCTGCATGACGAGCTAGAAATAATTCGGCCTCCTCATCTATTAGGTGCTCCGAGCAGTAGCAGTATGAGAATGCTTCAAGATGTCAACTTCATTAACTCCCCATACACATTGGATGATCCTCTAGCAGGCATGGAACCAGCACCGAGGTCCTCTAAAGCTGAAGGAAAATGTCTAGTAGAATAATCTTGAGCATAATGTGTTCCTGTATTTCATTTACACACAATGTTTGCATGTAATCATCTTATATATATAAATAAAAGGCATTTGAGTTAACTTATCTTGTTAACTTCTGGATACTTGACTGTCTTTATTGTTTCATTAGTTCTATTGATACACTTAGGCATTTGCCCAAATTTAGTAACAATTACCAATGAGATTATCATAGGTTCTACTGATATACTTAGATTTCTAAGTTTGATATCAGTTACCTTTGATGTGATTGATAATATAAATATAGCACACTGTCGCGACCGTTGTCAATAATAGGGTGCGGCCCAACTGAACTCGGTGTGCGGCCCCTGTACTGGGCGCGTCACTTATTCTCTTGCCTTAATATACAGACCGCGGCCCTACCACGTACAGGGCGCAGCACCTGCTGCACTAGGCTCATAGGGTGCAGCACTTTGTGCTTGCCTTAGAGGCCGCATCCCTTTCTACTACAGCAACTCCGAACTTACGTCACGTGCTCAGGACACGTGATAACTCACATACCTCTTATAAATAGAGGACTACACCTTGAAATAAGGGATCGATTCCATACACACTCGGGGCAGGTCCAAAGTGCCGATTCTCTCTACACAACCTCAGCATACAGTTTGAGGACAGTCTATCCTTATTGCAGCGACCTCTTCGACACACCGGGATCATCAGTCATCATATACTCTCCTTTTTATTCTCATACTTGTACGCCTCCTTAGGCATGACTATATTGTACAAAATAATGAATATAATGAGAGTAGAACACCACAGTGGATGTAGGCCTATTTTAGAGGCTGAACCACTCTATATCTTGTGTTTATGTCTCATGACTAGCTTTACTTGTTCATTATGAACTTTACTCATGATTTGCTGATGCGAGAATGACAAATGGACGATTTCTCGTACTAATAATTTTGCGCCGTATGTGGGAAAACATAGATACTTTAACCTTGCTTCTTTATATTTCGAGTTCTTCAACACCTTATTTTATTCATGGGGATCCTTTGGATCATTGTCTCACGAGTAGATTCAGGTTAGTGAGCTCTATTTTAGATTCACACCCTTAAATGGGTATTTTTTATATTCAAATCTGCTCCGGTCTCTCTTTTATGACCTTGAATTTAACTTACATACCCCAGTGATATCGTCTCATCTAGATAGTGCTGAAAAGCATGATGGGTTTACCCCCGAAAAGATGAATGGTTAGGGAAGAATTATGTTTACCCCTTTTCTTCGTTATTCTTTGCCTATGATCTAGGGTTTTGTCGTTAGAATCATGCCATTATATGCATCTAGGGGTCATTCCCTCATAGATAGACCCTAGTAGGCATGCTCTGCCCATGTTTCAGGATAAAAACTTAGCTTCTGAGTTTCGATTTGGGATTGCCCTTCCCCCGCCTAGCAAGGGATGCGGCAGGTAGTTTAAATACCTTCATTCCACGGCCTGTACTAGTGGGGTCGTGTTACTAAACCTTCAAAACATCAAGGAATGGACTCGGGAGGTCTCTAGCTCAACCTTGGTGAATGTAATACAAAGGCCACGGTAGTGCACCCAGGTGTTATACTGGCCGCGGCACCCTTCAACAGTGCAGCAATACAATGCTACATCCTCATTTCCTACATAGTATCTCTGATTACTCACTTTTACTAGTTTTGTCCCAGATTATACATACTTTTTAAAGACTAACCAAAGAAGAAAATGGAAGGAGAGTCCAGCCAGAGCACATAAATCAAAGATGAGATTGTGCAGCAGTACAATCACCTTAACCACCTCTACGATAGTCATGCCTCACTCCAAACCCAGGTCAACTACCTGACTCAGAGGCTGCTAATGCTCGATGCCGCAGTATCTCCCAATGGGGGCGCGACACCCAAGATCATAGCCTCAGCAGCTTTTGATGCCGCGACAGCAGTCAAAGAAGATTCGGTCCCGGAATCAGTCAGTAGGAGGCAAAAAAGGAGAGTGGAGAAGGCAGATAAGAAATCTGGTCCCTACACTCTATTGGCCTTCCCAATTGAAGAAGTCTTAGGGTTCATCAAAGAAGACAAGTTGTTGAGGTGGCCAGAAAAGCTGAGAGATCCACCCCATAAGAGGAACAAATCTACTTGGTGCAGTTTCCATCAGGACCATGGCCATGACACTGAGCAATGCTATGCTCTTAAGGGCGAAATTGAAAGGCTTATCGGGCAAGGGATGCTGCGGAGGTTCCTCAAAGATGCTTAGGGGATGCAGCCTTATCTCACATGCCGCATGCTTATTTTTCATGCTTATGTCTTATATTTCATTTGTCTCTATCTTACAGTAGCAACTCCTCTTATGCTATTTTAAATTAAACTTTGTGTTATCATTACAAAGTCATATATATATGAATAGTTATAAAATCAGGTGCACTGTTATAGTGTCATATTTTGATTCTCATTCCCATAAAATGTCATCTTACAAAGATCATTTTTGTCTTAAACAGATCCCGATCTGAGACAACATGATTATATCGGGAATAATAGTATCTGAAAGGGCCACAATGCCCGAGAGGATGCCAGATTGTTCAAAAGTTGATGATAATTAAAAGGGACGATAGCAAATATCGAAAGAAGTTATGCAAGATTGAACTGCAACGCCTCTCATTAGGGATTTTAGTTCCCGCTCTTAGCTTTCGGGATGCGTCATTAAGTCGAGAGACTGGTAATATCTAGCCTAATGAGGCTTGAAAACATCCTATATGTCAGTTGTGGATGGCTTAATAACATAACCCAGCCTGAGGAGGCTTGAAAATATCCTATATGTTAGCTGTGGGTGGCTTAATAACATAAACCAGCTTGAGGAGGCTTGAAAATATCCTATATGTTAGCTGTGGGTGGCTTAATAACATAACCCAGCCTGAAGGGGCTTGAAAATATCCTATATGTTAGCTGTGGGTGGCTTAATAACATAACCCAGTCTGGGAAGGCTTGATAATGTCCCACTTGCATACATAAGGGCGGTGCTAATGAAGATGAAGAACATACTTCGTGAAAAGCAATAAAAATGACCGTCAAGAAACCATGGGTAGCGAGTGCAGTAACCCTCTTAAAACAGCTGCAACCGTTAAAAACAGTTTTCGAGAAGCTTCAGACAGTTAAAGCGACTAAAGGGGTAGCCATGGGAAAAAACAGCCTACTCTATATGTTCCATTTTAGTCAGGGGACGAAAATAAGCAAAACTGCAGAAGATGGTTTTTAAACACTTGAAGGTTCCGCGACTTTATTCAAAGGAACTATTTATGTTCGGCAGGAACAGCCGCAGCCTTATTCAAAAGGAAGCACTTCCACGCAGCCTATAACAATTAATTGTGAAGGTTCATTGCCATTACTCGAGGGTGTCGGGGCAGTTCAGTCAGCGGTTATTGAAAAAATATGTTATAGTGTCGCGGACGTATTTCTACAAGTTTATAAAAGGCAGTTGTATTCAAGTCATGAGAGGCATGCAGAAAATATTCAATTAAGCCTTGAAACGAGCAAAAAGAATATGCTAATGTTTAAAAGGTGGCCGCGGCCTTGATATTATCAGTTAAAGATTACAAGCATATAGGCTACAACCACTACAAAAGTAAAATTAACAAAAGGGGCGCAGCCCTATATCAATGATAAAAAATGAGAAACTCAGGAAGCATCATCATTATGCTCATCATCCTTCTCCCCATCCGTGGTGGTTTCAGTCTCTTCCTTCGGGGCCACTGCCTCTACTTCCGCTCTCAGTCTAGCTCTCTCTTCAGCCGCGGCTTTGAGCTCGGTAATGCAGTCTTGGTGTTCAGCATCACTCAATTTCTAGGCCAAAACCTTCTCCTTGACCTCGGGGAAGTTCTTTACAATTCTGTGCCTTAGCTCCTGGTAGCCGCGGAGGTAGGCTTTGTTATTGATAAGGAAAAAGTCCTTCTTACCCTTGAATGACTCCACGACATGGTCTATGGCCAGTTGAAGAGCATCGTCGTGATCAACCTCCATTTTTTTTATTATCGCGACATGGACTAGGGCTTCCTGAGCGGACTTGGCCTCCATCTCTTTGTATTTCTTTTATAGAAGTATGAGCTTATGATTTGAAATTTCCGCATCCTGTGCAGCTTCCGCGGTCTGAGCCTGCGAGGCCTTGAGGGATTCTGCGGCCTATTTGAAGTTTTCCTTTGCCTCTTCCCTCTTATTATTGGCGGAAGTCAGGTCCATTTGGGTCGCCTTAAGAGCCGCGGTAGAAGACTGTTTCTTGCCCTCAAATGATGTAGTCCGTGCAACCTTAAGATCCTCAGTATGCACCCTCTTCTTTGCCTATTTCAAATTATAAAGGGCCTCATACTTCCTTTTTTGGGCAATGATGACATTCGCGTCTTGAAATTAAAATGGAGGCAAAAGAGAGGGTAAAGTTGCAGTATATGGAGAAAAAGAGAAAAATGGAGACAAAGAACTTACCCTCATAAGACTATGGAGGTTGCAGTCCTTCAGGTCATCGTGGTCTTCTCCCACCAGCCTGTCGAGGTTCGCTGCATCAAGGGCCCTCTTCATTCTCCGCGTAGCCTTCGCTGTAGTGTCCCACGAGGACTCGGGGTCAGGTTGTCTCAACTGAGGCCGCAGACGACCATTGGGAAAAGAAGTTCCGCGGCACTGAGGAGGTGCCAAGTTTGCATTAATTGCAACCACAGGTGGCGGCGATGGAGATCCTGTATTGAGGGGAGCATCATACGATATCAAACCTACCGCGTCCAGGTTTTCCCCTATATCGTCATCAAATTCAGGTGGTGGATGGGCGGCAATATCTGTTTTCTCTGTGGCTGGAGTTGAGTCCGTGGCTAGAGTGTCCAAATCATTAGACTGCGCCGCGGTAGGTACTTTAGCTTTAGACCTTTTCCTCTTCCTGCTCCGTGCAGTATTGTTTAGAAAGACTGCGTCGTCGTCCATCTCTGCTAGCTGGGCGGCCAACAGTTCTCGATCAACCTCCTCACCTGAAAAGGCAACAACAAATATTGGGAATTGAATTAAGGGCGGCATAAGTGACCTCGGAATAAAAATCATAACGCAGTGTATTACCTTCTGCACCCATAACTTGAGGAGTGAACTTGTTGGGAAAAAACCCTACTTCGAATATGGTCGCTGATGTAATAAGTGTACTGAACTTTTTACGTTCAGCAGGAACTGCTGCGGACTCATCAACTCTATTCTCTTACCACTTATTCAAATTCAAGTTATCAAGGACTGCAGAATAATAATCCAAAGGTTAGTGGAAGTTAATGTGCAAATATGAAGAAAGGACGTGGCTATAATCTTAATACCTAATTTGCATGGAGACCCCCATTGATGCGGCATTCTATAAGACCTTTCCCTCTCGTTCTCCTCTGGGTGAATCTCCCAGCCTTCCCCAGAGATGTAAAAATACTTAACCTTCCAGTTCTTCACATTGATCGGCCTCCCAGTGTAAAGGGTCTCGTCCCTACCACGGACTGAGAAGTAGTAGTACCCTGCGAACTTCACCGAGTTCTCCTTTGGGCGGTAGAAATGGAAGAACTCCTCGAAAGTGATGTCCTTTTTGAATAGATTCTCCCAAAGGACAACCACAGCAAGAATGGATCTCCAACCATTAGGATCTAAGTGGGCTGGGGCCAATTTCATTATTTAAAAAAGGCGACAGATGGGAACGGGAACAGGTAGCCACAACCCGTAAATAAAGGCATGAAGTGGGAAGCAAACTCCGTCATCAACCAGAGCCGTGCAAGGTCTTTGGTTCGCAGCAGGTGCCGAGCACATCAAATTTTCTAGAAATTCAAATGCCTCAGCCACCTGCTCAACCCAGTCTTGGGTTATGGCGCTGCAAATATCAAGTGCAGCTAAGGGTCTCTCAGCCCTCCCGGATGTACCAGCTAGGTTATCTCTAACTTCCGCGGCATCATCCCCTGCACCCAATGGATGATTACTTAAATTGGATTATTGTTCCATAGGTATGGATTGAAAATCCTTCCCAGACGTAGAGTCCGCGGAGTCTGAGTCTAGTATCACGCATTTGGGGCAATCCCTTAGTTTGCAAGGCCCTATTGATCTCAGAGGGGGTACGGAAGTGAGTTCGGGAGGAGAGATTCCAAAGTGCTTTGCCCAAAAACCTCTCAGAAACTCATCTGGGTCAAAGCTCATATGGCTGCAGAAGTACCTAAAAAGCAGAGTTCGCAGTTAGGCTCCGCAGCCAGTATGGTTTGGAAAAGACTTTTAGAAGCCGCGGGAAGATTATATATAAATAATAAATATTTGCTTGGGAATTATTTCCCTAACGTAGTTATTAATGGGACGAATCTATTACTTGAACCTAAGGGATCGTCCTCTGGCCCTACTATCCATAGCCGCCTCCTAAATCAGCAATGGAACATACACGGTCGCAGCAACAGGCTCACAAATTTAGAGTTCTATAACCGCGGTCATTTTTAAAATTGCTAAAGGTCAATTCAAGAAGTTCTAATAGCAATTACAATTATTTATCATGGATGTGTATTTGGTTCATGAAAGTTTGAAGACTCTTCAAAATACAAGGGTGGGGATTCATCTTTAAAAGACCCCATCACCGCGGCAGATTAAATGGATATGCATCAAAGTGCCACGGAGGGAAAATCTCAATGCTTAAGGGGCCTACAGCCATCGCCCACTGTATGCCGAAAATAAGGACCAAAATAGTTCTAGAGAATAGATTCTTAAAATTCTATCATGCCGCGGCCTATCTTTTAAATAGTTGTGTAGATAACGTTTAGTCGATTTTAGATCAAATTCACAGAATACAAAGAGTTTGTCTATAAACAGCGATAACAACTATATGATTTTCATAACGTTTGGAATATAAGGGACAGCAGATTATTCAAGATTAAACCCTAGTTTTCTACCAGGCAATGAAAAAGTTCATTTGTTTGTGTGTTCAAAGAGGAAGTACAAGCTGCGAGTAAAGTGTTTACAAAGATCGGTGGAAAAGTTACCTGGAAATGAAGAAATCAGCGATGCTCAACCTCACACCGCCTAAGAACAGCCCACACGGCTACGAAGGGTTGTCGGGAAATGGATGAAAAATGGACGCGTAGAGATTTTCTCTCGATTTGCTCTCAAAATGTTAGAAATGTAATGAAGTCCACGGCCCGAAACAATTTATATAAGAGAGCGCGAAAGATGAATTGTCGCTTTGGAAGTACCGTGGCATCTAAGAAAACTAAACTAATCCGTAGCCCCAATCAAATTCTCTTGGGACTATGACTTGGGGGCTTATTGATAATACAAATATAGCACACTGCTACGGCCGTTGTCAATAATAGGGCGCAGACCAACTAAACTCGGTGTGCGGCCCCTGTACTGGGCGCGACAGTAGCCTCATAGGGTGCAGTACTTTGTGCTTGCCTTAGAGGCCGCATCCCCTTCTACTACAGCAACTCCGGACTTACGTCACGTGCTCAGGACACGTGATAACTCACATACCTCTTATAAATAGAGGACTACACCTTGAAATAAGGGATCGATTCCATACACACTCGGGGTAGGTCCAAAGTGCCGATTCTCTCTACACAACCTCAGCATACAGTTTGAGGACAGTCTATCCTTATTGCAGCGACCTCTCCGGCACACCGGGATCATCAGTCATCATATACTCTCCTTTTTATTCTCGTACTTGTACGCCTCTTTAGGCATGATTATATTGTACAAAATAATGAATATAATGAGAGTAGAACACCACAGTGGATGTAAGCCTATTTTAGAGGCTGAACCACTCTATATCTTGTGTTCATCTCTCCTGACTAGCTTTACTTGTTCATTACGCACTTTACTCATGATTTGCTGATGCGAGAACGACAAATGGACGATTTCTCGTACCAACAGTGATGATAGGTTCTACTAGCACACTTAGATTTAAATCCAAGTTTAGTACTAGTTACCCATAGATTTCCATAGGTTCTACTAATGTACCTAAATTTTTATGTTTAGCATTAGCTACCAGTGGTGACCAGGCGTATGTGGAATATGTGTTTATATTCATATTTAGGAATCTTCACTACGTTCTTCCTCTATTTTTCTCAGTTTGAATAAAACTTGTTGATTTTTATACAGAGTTTTATCCCTGATTATGATGACCAGGTATTATTGAGGACTTAATCAGTTACCTTTGATGTGATCATAGGTTCTACTAGCACACTTAGATTTAAATCCAAGTTTAGTGCTAGTTACCCATAACATTTCCATAGGTTCTACTAATCACCTAAAATTTTTAGATTTAGCATTAGTTACTAGTGGTGACCAGGTGTATGTGGAATATGTGTCTAAATTTTTATTTAGGAATCTTCACGACGTTTTTCTGCCATTTTGCCCAGTTTGGATAAAACCTGTTGATTTTTATATAGAGTTTTATCCCTAATTATGTTCACCATGTATTATTGAGGACTTAAAGTCCCATCTTAACTTGGGTTTTCGTATGTTGTTTTTATGTTGCCGAATAACTTTCGCTTGTGTCGACCAACTTTTGAATGGTATTAATCAACTATGTGATTGTTGTTCTGAGCTCTGTCCAATTATGTGGTTGTTGTTACGATAAACTTTTACGTGTTTACCGACCAAGTATTTGGTGATGTATATCATCAGTACTCCTAAAAGAAATTGAAAAAATGGAGAAAATCATCATTTTATTGATACTGAAGTGACATGATTACAAAGATTTGTCCCATTACATTACTGGTAATATATCCTAAGATGCTCGGCATGCCAAGGATTTTTAAACTCTTCCCCTTCCAGAGTCTCAATTCTGTAAGTATCTGGTCGGACAATTGCTGAGATACTATATGGCCCATGCCAATTGGCTTCAAGTTTGTTGGTCTTCTAAATCACCTTCTTAAGAACATAATCCCCCTCCTTCAAGTTGGTCGGCTTCATCTTATTGTTATAAAATCATGATGTTCTTTATTAGTAAGCAACGTTTCTCAAGGTACCATCCTCGCGTACTTCCTGCAGCATGTCCAGGTCTAATTTGAGCATCAAATCACTAACAAGAGAATTAAAAGTTAACACTCAGTAGGTTGGCAAACCCAGTTCGGCTGGTATCACTGCTTCAGTTCTAAACGCAAGCATATATGGTGTTTCTCCAGTAATAGTCCTTGGAGTTATTCGGTATACCCATAAAATGGAGTGTAGTTCATTAATCCAATTTCCTTTAGCCTCATCAAGACTTTTCTTTAACCCGTTGAGCAGAGTCATATTCGTCACTTCATTTTTCCCGTTGCTTTGAGGATGACCTGGAGCAGAGTGCAACTTTTGAATGTTTGACTGGGTACAGTAGGCGGCAAATTCTTCATTATCAAACTGTGTACCATGGTCTCTGATGAAGGCATGAGGTAAACCATATCTACAAATGATATTTTTCCAGATAAACTGGTAGACCTTCTCATAGGGCATGTCTATAAATGGTTTTGCCTCAACCCATTTCATAAAATAGTCCACAACCCCGACCAAGTACTTGAATCTTCCTCGGGTGGTCGGTAGTGTCTCGACTAAGTCTATGCCCCACATAGCGAATGGCCAAGGTGAGGTGATTGGAGTAAGAGAATACTGTGGAGTTTAATGAATACTGGAGTACCTTTGGCACTTATCACATCTCTTGACAAAAGTTGTATAGTCCCTGGGTATTAATTCACTGCAATAATGATCTGCCTTCCATATGAGCCCCACAAGATCCTTCATGAACTTCTTCTATCAAGTCTTGAACCTTTATTGGATGGATATTACGCTGTAGAATAGTTGTTAATCCTCTCCTGTATAGTGCTCCTTTTTCTAGCACATATCTTGCTGATTTATACTTAAGTTTTTTGGCCTCGTTTGGATCTACTGGTAAGATTCCTTCTTTAATATAAGCTTTAATGGGATCCATCCAAGATGGCCCCATATCTGCTGTGATGAAATTAATCATCAATACTCCTGTTGGCCAAAATTTCAATAAGAATAGTTCATCATATCTCAATTCTGGTGGTTGATGCTAGCCAAGCAAGTGCATTAGCTTGGGCGTTCTCCAATCCTGGAATTCTACTCACTCGAATAATTAGAAATTTGGCTATGACTTCCACCACCTTGGCTAAGTATCTTATCATTATCTCTCCTTTGGCTCTATGCAAACTCAGAATTTGATTCACCACCAATTGAGAATCACTGTGTGCCACATATTGCTCGGCGTTCAGTGAGTGAGCTAGACTTAAGACCGCAATGAGAGCTTTATACTATGCTTAATTATTTGAGGCCTAAAACTGGAGTCGTAGAGCATATTCAATATATATTCCATCGGGAGTGTTGAGTATTACACCTGCTCCACATCCTGTTGCACAAAGATGATCCATCTACATAAAAGTTACATATGGGGATATCGTTATCAAACGCTTGGTCTGATAATAGCCCATGATGGAATATTTTACTCCCCGCTTCCTCATATATTTTGGCCATCTCCTATTATCTAGTGGACGTCTCTAGTAGGTCGGTAGAAATTTCTTCTGAGCATTTCCTTAATGGGGGATGCACGGGGTGTTGGTCGTTGATGACACCAATTGGGATGTCCCCCATTTGTATTTGCTCTGCTTGATTTCTTCATTGCTCGAGAACCTTCAAATAAGTGAATTCAGGAATGAAATCTACCAAAGCTTGGCCTTTTAATGTGGACCTTGGCTCATACATAATATCATATTCCCCCCGCTCTACCACCCAATACATTAATCTCCCAGACTTTTTCGATTTATGCAAGGCTTTCCGAAGAGGCCTGTCAGTGTACACCACAATAGTATGGACTTAAAAATAAGGTTTCATCTGTTTGGATGCCTCAAAAAATGCCAACGTTAATTTCTCCAGGCATGGATATCTTATTTCTGCTCCTCAAAAGTCGTTGCTCGTGTAGTAGACAGGTTTTTGAACTCCATTATGTTCTCGTATCAAGGCAAAACTCACAGTTAACTCAGAGATGGCCAAGTATAAGTACAACTTTTCTCCTAAAATTAGTCAGGGGAGTAACGGGGGTGATCCCAAATACTTTTTAAATTCTAGAAAATCTTTCTCACATTCATCATTCAATTCAAAACTCTTCCTTAAGACTTTAAAGAATGGTAAACACTTATTTGTAGCTCAGGAGACAAATTTTTTCAATGCTGCTACGTCCAGTGACCCTTTATACATCCTTTTTGCAGGTCAGATACTACATTTCAATCAATGCCTTGATTTTTTCTGGGTTTGTTTCAATTACTCTTTGGTTTACTACGTACCCGAGAAACATTCCTTCCTAAATAACAAATACGCACTTAGTTGGATTCAACTTCATTTGGTGCTTCTCTAGCTAATCAAAGGTTTGGTTGAGGTAAAAAATGTGGTTGGACGCTTTTTTGCTCTTTGTCAACATTTCATCTATGTATACTTCGATATTCTTACTTATTTTCTCCTCAAAGACTTTATTCACCAGTCTCTGGTAAGTAGCACCTGTATTTTTCAAACCAAATGGCATAACATTATAGCAGTAAGTTCCTCGAGGAGTAATAAAATAAGTCCTTTCCCTATCTCCAGGCTTCATCTTAATTTGGTTATAACCATAATATGCATCTATGAAGCTTAGTAACTCATTCCCCAATGTAGCATTAACGAGTTGATCAATCCGTGGTAAAGGGAAGTGATCCTTTGGGTATGCCTTGTTCAGATATGTCAAGTCCATGCACATTCTCCTATTTTTCTTTTTGACCGTAGACACGTTGGATAACCAATCTAGATATTTCACATCTTCAATAAATGAGGCTTTTTGAAGTTTCTCCACCTCCTCTTGGATAGCATGGTTCTTCTTAAGGCTAAATACTCTACGCCTTTACTTCACGAGCTTGGCATCCTTGTTGACATTGAGCTCATAATAGAAGACATTGGGATCAATCCCAGGAATGTCCTTATGACTCCAAGTGAACATATGCTTTCTCTGTCTCAGGAACATCACTAGCTTCTGTTTAAGAACGAAATCCAGTGTTGTTCCCATTTGAGTAGTTCATTCCAACTTATTATCATCTAGAACAATGCTCTTCGTTTCTTCTAATATCTGACCTTTCACCAATTCTATTCTTCCCTCGGATCTAAGGTTTTAACCTCAGATTCACTATTGGGATCAGTGATGTCCAATTGGTAAGTGGTGGTATTTTTCTTCATTTCTATCGATCCTCTTGCTCAGCATAAGAGTAATAGCATTCCCGAGCTACTTTTTAGTCGCCTTTTACCACTCCTACATCGAAGTTGTTCAGTAACTTCAAACATTAATGGATTACAGACGAGAAAGCCTTAAATTTCTTCAATCCTACTCTTCCCATGATCATATCATAGGAAGAATGAACATTTTTGTCCATTACAAAAAAATATATTTTCTCAATCCTGTTTACTGCCCGCTTGCCGATCAACAGTTACAGCTTGATTTTGCCCAATAGAAATACTTTTTCTCCAAAAAAGCTTATTAAAGGCCTGTGATAAGGTTCCAATTGGCTAAGCTTTAAGTCTAGACTATCAAAACAAGGGTAGAAAATGATGTTCGTCGAGCTGTCGTTATCAACCAATACCCTGGAAATAATTACATCTTGCCTTTTGACTTTGATTACTAAGGGATCATCATGGGGATAAAGTACCACTGAAAGGTTGTTTTTTGAAAAGTCAATCACCAGCTTATCTTTATTAACCTTCCTCGGTCGATCTTCCTCAGCCAATTAATTTTTTAGATATATGAGCATGCTTGAGCCTCATTGAGGTAAGCTTTCATCTCTGTAGTATGATCTCCTCCTCCTGCATCTCCACATGTAATCATCTGGTAATCAAAAGATCCAAAACTAAGTATGAATACCTTTCGATTGCCTGGGTCTTTTTGGCAGGTCAGGATCATCTTCTTGATTGTCTTTATGAGTTCTCTTTTTCTCATCCCTAGGCTTGCATGGAGAATTTGATCTTCGTTGGGCTCCATTATTATCTTACCGATAAAAAATCTGTTTAGCTTTCCTCTTTAGATGAGATTTTTAATCTCATTCTGTAAATCAATACAACGATCCGTTGTATTCCCATTGTCCCTATGAAATTCATAATACTTGGACCTATCTCTCTTTACAGCAGATGCTCTTAACTTCTCAGGCCAACGTACCTCCTTGTTATGATTTATTTCCTCCAAGACGTGGTGGATGCCCATTGTTAATGGAGTCTTATTATGGTATATCTTGAGTCTATCAGTATTCCCCCTTTTTTTTTAATTCCATGTGCTCTTTTTGCTCATTTTTTCTCAATTTTGACTTCAGTCTTTCCTCTTGAATTTTGTTTGGCTGCCATGGCTTCCTTGGCATTCATTATCTTGGCTTCTTTGGCCATGAATTATGTCCTTTTCATCCTTGGAAAGTGTGTAGTAGATCTTCTCGGGGAAGAATCCACTCATGAGGGTTGTGATGGCTATTTTCTCTTCATAATCAACGACTTCTAATTTCTCATTATTAAAACGAGTGATATAATCTCTAGTAATTTCTCCTACCTTTTGCCTTACACTGAGCAATTGAGATACTCTTCTCACAGGTTTGAATCCAAAATAGAAGTTACTAATAAATAGCTCGACGAGCTGGTTGAAATAAAAAATTATCCCCAAGGAATGCTATTGTACCAAATTTGAGCAGGCCCTGTAATTGTTTTTGAAAATGCCCTACATCTCATTTCATCAGGAATAACATAAATATTAGCTACTGCTCTATATGGAGAAGAAGATTCATTTTTCCATCATAATTCGGAGAAACCACAGGAGCTTTAAACTTTAAAGGAGTAGGAAAGTCCACAATAGCTTGTATAAAAGGAGATATTTTCACAAAAATTTATTCCAACGGGTCTTTTGCCTTTGCCATTTCTCCCAACTTATCTTCCAATCATTTAATAGAGCCCTTCTATGCATTATTATCGGCATCAGATTTATGTGTTGTAGCTTGGCTGTTACGACCAACTATTTGAGTTGAACTCTTCTCCTGTAAGGTCTATTCGGCACGGAACGATCGTCGGGCGTTTGATCTGGATTGGGTTAAGCCTTCATGTTGATTGAATGGTTATTGAGAATTTCTCGACAATACCCTAGGAATATTTCTATTCCCCCTGGGTCCCAGACGATCAAAGGGAGATCATCTACTCAATCTTTCCAAAGCATTCAATCTTTCAGGAGTTAAAGATTTTTCATTATATGGTTATGAAGTTCTAAGTGAAGAACTTTATGTTTAACGGTATGAGGTATCTCTAGTAGTCCTGGATTGGCTATGCCTACCATTTTTGGAGGTGGTGGTGGCATATTTCCACGTGCAGATAAGGCAGGAGATCCAGCCTGCAGTGTTTAGGCTAATTGCCTAATGGTATCTTGCATAGCCTCTTATCTTCTAGAAAGGCTAGCCAGGATTCTCGTCTGATCATTATTTATTTGTGGAGTAGATGGAACAGAAAGAATGCCATCATTCCTGGTGTTTGATTCAGGAATATCAGTCATTTTGGGTGAATGAATGAGTGAAAAACGTGTAGCAATACATTTCCCACAGACATCACCAATATGTTGATGTAAAAAAACTAGATTAGGTCTAATTAATTAATTATGGATAATATTTATAAGTAAAATAAAGATATAAGGAGGTTTTTAAAGTTGTTAGACCTATGAAGAAAAGCCTACGTCCACTGTGCATCTTATTGCCTGGTATTTCTCTTTCAATTACTTTCCCTTGACGAAGGGATTACAAGATATTTATATCCCAGTAGGGAGACAAATAGGTAGAATTTCAAAGGATGGAATGACTTTATAAATTAGGCATTTACATTAGTACAAAAGTTCCATAATGTTTCTGGTTGTTGGAATTCTATTAATTGTGTTAGTGAGCCTCCCTACTGTTGGTCGGGCTTCTTGGAGTTGGTCGGCATTCTAGCATGATGGTCGGCATTCCAGGCCTTGGTTGGTGGTTATTCCTTGCTGACTATGATTATTGCCATAGCGGATCACACATGTCTATTTCTAATTGGTCCACGTAAATGGGTAATTTTTTGTATCAACAATGAGTAATATCACGAATTTATGAAGAAATCTAGAGTTATGTTGAAGTTCTAAAACAAGAATGGTAATCTAGGGTTTTCAAAGATAAATCTTGATTTAATTCAATTTAATGTTATTCTTTAAGGATTTAATGATTCTATTGCGTTAAAAATCATTCATACATGTTACAATGATGTTTGAGACCTTTGGTTGGGATTTTGGGATAGTGTAATGGTGGTTTAGATGATTAAAAATGGTGAATTCCCATAACAGTTACATGGAGAAGATGATACCTATTACAGAGAATCAATTCGGACCAAGGTCGAATGGATTCGGTTTCCCAGATTTGAGCCATTTTCCCCTATTTCCTTAGACTTCATGGGAAATGATTAGGTTGACCTTTGAAGTAAGTTCAAATCCTAATGAGAGATTTTCTAATTATCAGTAGGTTAATGTTGGAATTGAGGTTAGTCACACGAGGAGATCTTAAGGCTATAGTTGATTAAGTTTAACGGGATAATAAAATCTAATTAAGATCATGACTTCATGTCGTGGAAAATTATGGAAACTTAGGACCTAAACCAGTAGTTCAGGAGTGAGATACCTACTGAATTTACTTAAGGGACAAATTGGTTGTCATTTGGGCATTGGGAAACACTCGAGATTATACAATGAGAAGAATTACGATAAAGTAAGGATATATAGAATATTCGAGAGTTACTATACCACGCATGGAGTAAATGATATAGGTTATGTGTATACCTATAATGTATATATATTTATATGGGTGGTGTTAATACCTACTATTTGATTTATTATATATAAACACACCTAGGCTGCTTGCTATCACGGGAGGTTTTCACGTTATGGACAGTCTTATTCTGATGAGCCCATTAAGGGGGACTTGTAACCTAGAACATAAGACCTAGGTACGTGCTATTTGAGTGTATGATGGTTTCGACGGTCAATTGGGAAGGTTTGGTGTGTGCTTGACCCATAGACTTGGAACTATGTTCACCTTCCATATGTGTGATTTGATTTATGGTTCGAGGGTGATACCCGAGCTAATGTCCTTATTTAGTACGTGATGTACCAAGACTTGATAGCAGAGTATGCCCGTACCGCAAGTCTCCACTAGGGGTGTTGTATACGTATATATGCTATGAGCGATGTGTGTGTGTGTGTGTGTGTATATATATATATATATATATATATATATATATATATATATATATATATATATATATATATATATATATATATATATATATATATATATACGTGTGATTGGTTTTACTACGAGTGTATTGGTAGATAAGATAGATAGTGATATCTAAATTACGCAAAGTGTATGAGAACTTAATCATTTACAGGTAATTCTTAATGAATATAAAGAACTAGAAAATATAGTATTATATTATATGGGAAATAGGAGTGGGCACAATAACTTATTATATGGGAGAAGATATGTAAATCAGACTAGTTAGGTGGGTAGCATAACTAAGCGGATTAGAGTAGTACGTTAGGGGTGCACAATAGCTGAGAGGTGAGGATCTCAAGTGAGAGGACACAGAGCTAACATATATATATAATATCTCATCTTTACGCATTTTAAATACTTGAGAAACTTTTTCAACTGTATTACTTGGGCTCTGATCCGTTTTAAATCCATTTTTTATAAAAATAATTTTAGGTGCCTAGCCAGAGGGACGCCAGGCATAAGAGTTCGTACATTTGATGTGATGCAGCTATTGTGGAATTGCAGTCCCTTGTTAGTAGACGCCTCCACTCTCATCAGTTCTTATTTATATTTTTATCTATTTCAGTCGGGCATGTCGTACATTCCTAATTGGTTATTATTTACAGAGATTGTACTTCCACTTATTTTCAGTATTTGATTTAGACTTTATTTAGGGATGTTTGTATGGGGATTTTATTTGGAGTGTTCTTCCAGACATATTTATTTATGTCGTTATCTCATTATTCATTACTATATGTGCGGAAACAGTGAGTGTAATTTATTCAATTTATATTTACTACATGTTAATAATAATAATTTAGAATAATTAACACCTGGCGATTAGGGTATTAGTAATTAATTAAATTTCGGCAGTGATGCTAAGGATGAAGCCATTAATGATTCCTATTTAATTTAATAATGAACTGATCATCCATGATTTGACTCGGAGGGGTGTCACATAGTGTAACTGCAATGATTGGGTCATAAATATGTATTGAACGCCCTTTTATATTTAGCACCACAATAGGAGGAAGGAGATCTAGCAGGTGAGTGATCTTACCTCTTAATTATGACCTCAAAGAGGATCCAATTTACTCCATGGAAGTTAAATGGTTATTGAGTAGTTGTATAGACAAATAAGTCATATCACGCAATGTGACAAAAAAAATTTCCCACAAACATCACCAAATTGTAGGGTAATTAAATATACAATAATAGAATTTACTAATTTCCCCCATGAAACTATATAGGAGAGTAAAGAAACACAAGCTTTAACATGATTAAATAAGTCACATTTTTATATGATCACAGAGGAAAAAAGGGGGGATATATTATTAAAATGATCAAACTTGGAGTGTTAAGATTGATAGTTGAGAGGACAAGTTAATTATTCATGTAATATTAAGAAAACTACAATGTCTTGGACATTAATAATCGTTATATATTACCATCTCTATATTAATTCAATTTTATTGGAGTTTATGTTGATTATAGTGGTCGAGTTTTTGTGGTACTTTGTCCAGTGAGAAATTTATCTGCTAAGATATGCCTTGATTATAAGGATTTAGAGTGATCTGCTTTTAATTGGCCATGCTGCTAATGTTTACCCATGTGATAATGAAATACCAAGTCGTTGGTAGACTAGGTTCAAGTATCAAGGTTAATTTGGGGAAGTCATACTATGTTTCCTTCTATATGGTCTAGGTTGATTATATCGTCCTTCAAATACTTAGACCGGTAGCATGTTCAAACCTACGAGTTCAACATGTATTAACCAAATAAAAAGGGTGGAATTATTGCACGTAAAGTCTAAAAGGATGAAACCTCATATTAATGATGCATCGACATTTTATGCTAAGATAGATTGCCTTATTTGTTAAAATTCATAAAATTTCACAAAACTAAAAAAAGTCTTGTACCTTAAAAATAATAAAATCGATAACAACAAATCGAATAACTTTAAGGAAATATAATGGATGCGATAACAATCATAATAACTATAAAACTACAGAACTGAAAAAAAATATTAAATATGCTAAAGGTTTGGGGATTTTGTATTCAAGTATGCCATAAATATTTAGAGATAGTGAAAATAAAAAGTGACATAAATTCCAATCTAGGTGATATTGACTAAGAATTGTATTACCTGAGTGATTCATCAATATATAAGAGAAATTTCACTATGTTTAAAGTTAATTATGTAGGTTATATTATTTATCATTTTACCATTCAATATGATACTAGTGTTGATGATTCAATGTCCTAATTTGAATCATCCTAATATGATAAGAACGATAATATTAGTATTAACTTAAAAGTGTTATTTTGAATGTTCATGCGTCTAAATACAAGTCTACAACCATAGAAATATCCCTCATGACCAAGTGAAATACTTAGTATGCATGTGTATCCCTGATGGGTGAACTATGTAAGATGTATAATGCACTTAAAACCAATTAAACTAAAAACAAAACTCTAAACAATAAGAGGAGGAACATTAAGACTACAAAACCCAAGCCCCAAAATGATACTAAGTCAGTTGATAAGTTAAAGTCAGTTGATAAATCCCTCGATAAGCAAGTTATATATCACGGCATTCCTTAGGTTACACATTATATTGAATCTCTAGTCAGTAGATAGACCTCCATTCAAGAGTACTATTTTACGTTGTTCCATAGGCTGGTTGTGCTTGTTGTTTAATCATTTCCATAGTCGTATGGTACATCTTATATTACAATCTATGACTAATTATTCATTTTATACATTTTTTTTAATATTTCTCTAGCTTTCTATCATATTTCTGAATTTTTTCCATTTTTTTGTTAAAAAGTTATGAAAAGCTTTTTCAGATTTTCATATTAATTAAGAGAAAAATATAAAAATTTATCATTATCACATGTATCATAGTATTAAGGTTTGAAATTTTTCATAACACTTTGAATTTTCACATAACATCATGGTTACTAATGAAATAATCCTTTTGATTATTTGATTTATTTTGTTGAGTTTTTCACAAATATTATTTCAAAAATGCTCACTAACATAATTTAGATGTAATCAATATGGAGTTTAAATTATAGGTCTGATGTTTCCTACTCAATCGGGTCATAATATTTTTTTTTCTAGCTAGTATTTGTTCATGTAAGAATTAATGTATGTGATATATCATTGAAAATATTATGAATATTCTAGGAATGAAAATGTTTACCACATAGGTTAGAGCTATATTAGTTGCATGAAAGCCATAATTGGTATAAGAGACCGTATTAGAGCCTTTGGGACTATGCCCATGGGTACTCATAGGTGTATGACGAGGTTGAATATTTTTCAAAGCACCTTGTAGTTGCGTTTTTATATATAGGACTCCGAATGATTCCATATTGTATTAATACTTCATGAAAAAGGAGGCAACAACCATTGACGGACTAATTCCTGACTCCAAAAGTATCCCATGGTGGATGGCATCATTCGTGGTGCTGACCAAAGTATTGATTAGACCAAGATTTCAATCAATGGAAAAAGAGAAGTCAACAAAAGTAAAGGGAGTAGGAATAAGGTAAAGGTATAGAATAATGAGCCCTAGTAAAGCCTACCAAGGAATCAACATTGTCTTTAAGGAGCTCATCTATAATATCCTCCCTAAGATAAATGATAAGAAATATTTCAATTGTCTAGGGAAGGTGGTCGAAGATCTAATAAATAAGAACAAAAAACTAAGGTATCCATACCACAAAGAACTATAAGGCCTTAAAGTCTTACCTGGAGAATCTTTTGCAAGTAGGCCATCTCGAAGATTACATAGTGAAGGAGTCCTCTAAGGAGAATATCTTTGCTTATCATTAGTCCAACAAATATCCTCATTAGTGGAAAGGAAGGGAGCATGTTCGTAGTCATTCATGGCGCCTCCCATCCCCAACTATATTAAGGGGAACATTGTTAGGATAAAGTTAAATAAGGCATAGATAGTGGAGGAAGCATTTAAAGTCGACCATAGTGATCTGACTATTAGCAAATGCCATAGTCCATAAGATATCGGCCATATCAATCATATCATCTTCATATAATATGAAAAAGTGGGTGATAGAATTCCACACCATAATGCTTTTGTTATCACGCTCAAGATCTCCAACTAGGTTATTGACAAATTATTGGTAGATTAGGGAATATATTCAGAGGGTTATGTACCCCAAGTTATTCAATAAGTTAAACCTTTGCATAAGCGATTTGAAGGAGGCATCTATAACTTTAGTGTGATTTGTGAAAAAATGACCAAGCCCCAAGGAAATTTTGTTTTACTTGTATGAGATGGATAAATCTTAAAGACTATTGAGTTTTTGTTCATAGACATTGAACAACCTTATAATTTAACCCTTTGAAAGGGGTAGGTTTATGTGATAAAGGCAATGTTGTCCACCTACCATCAAAAGCTCAAATGCATTATTAAGTTGGGGTGTAATCGAGATAAGAGACAATCAGACCTCTGTCTGGTAATGATTTATCGCCTCTATATAGCTAAGGAAAATTATAAGGAAATAGAAAGTTGAGGAAATACCCAAAAGGAGGCACACCACCCAAAAAATAAATATTAAGGTATGGGAAATCGGGTATGAAGGAGACTATGTTTATGACAAACCATAGAGTTATGGACTAGAATGCTTTTTACATCGGCCAACTATAAAATAAGTTGCTTATTGAGATATTGATATTCTATAAAGGGAAATGAGCATTGGTTTAGTTTCTTAGGAATAAATCAGATGTATTTTCTTAAAAGCCTTATGATATGTCGGGAATAGATCCAAGGGTCATTTATTATAAGTTACACAAGGATTTATCATATCCCTTAATCTGCCCAAAGTCTTGTAGAATAACACAAGATAAGGCTAAGGTTATTGAAGAGGGGGTTAGAAAACTGTAATACCCTGTATTTTTATGGCTTTTAATTTGGGGATTTATTAAATTTAAATTGAGATATGAATCTGGAAATTATTTAAAATAATTACCAGCATGATAAGAGTTAGTAATTATTGGGAATTTTTTGAATATTACTAGATGACTAAAGTAATATATAAGACTGATTCTATTAAAATTGTCATGAGTGAATAAAATGGCAATTATGGAAATTTAAGTCGGGACGCGCCTGTGTTGTGTCGAGACTAAACTATTATTATTAAAAGTGAATAAATTATAAGTCGCCCCCATAGTCATTTTGAGGGCGCCAACGTGTCCGGAAGGGTCGAGATAGTCAGAAAAGTGTATACGGGGATTTAATTTGGGTCTCGGGGTGTTTTTAGGCCTGAGTGGTATCCCGGGAGGATATTTTAGACATTTTGTATCTTTGGGTAATTAAACCCATGAATTCCACTAAGGTATATCAACTATTTGAGTTAGGATTTTAGGGTTAACAAGCACAAAACTTAAGAACGGCAATTAGAGAAGAAGGTAGGAAGCTTTCCAAGCAATCCAAGGCCAAGAACTCATCTGTTTGCACCGCCACCACCACCAAAGCGTAAATCGCACAAAGAGGAACGCAACCATACATTTTTCATCCACAAATCAGACCCTTGTATTCCAGGCAAGTATCTATCTTACTTTTATTTTAGTTATTGTTTCATCTACATTAGATTAGGATTGTTATACACATGTTTCATAAAAGAATTTGAGGAATTTGAGGATTTAATCACATGTCTTGGTGGAAATAGATATATTTTGGACATCCCAATCATATGTAGGGATAACCCACGAATTTGTATGAGTTTAGAATCAAGAAATCTGGAAAAGAATTAAAAGAATGAAAGTTTTATAAAAATTAGGGTTCCTGTCAAATATGATGATTTACCCAATTAATTCATACCTTTGATGAATTTGGACATGTTTCATGTAGGAAATCATGTATATAGGTATATGTAACTAGTAGTATTGTTGTTTGGGAGTTTGAGAATCGTTAATGGTATTTTGGAGTAATTTGGAAGATGAAACCCGTAGGTTGAAATTGCAGTTTTTGGGCAAGAATTGCTTGATCGATCGATCGATCCAAGAACATCGATCGATCGATGATCGATCGATCGACCCCCTTTCCTCGATAAATCGACCCCTCCTGAAAAACTGCATATTTTTCTTCTTTTTGTTTAGTCCGGTCTAAATACGTAGAAACCCTTAATTATTATTTATAGAGTATAATGGGCCGTGAGGAGGACCAGTAGGGTCTAAATAGACTCCGTTGAATGAAGCTTAATATGGGATGAAATTGTGGGTTAACGGGGAATTTCATTACACATTAGAGATTGTGCGTAAGTTCGTTAATGAATTGAGGGACTCGTGAAAGACTTAGACCAGAAGGTTAGAGAGGGTGTACCTTCTAAAAATTATATTTAGCAAGAGAGAATACTTCGAGAGATGGGAAGTAAGTATGAAATAAATTATAACTGGGAATAAAAATAAATGAATCCCTTATGCTAGATAATTGGGTAAAATTGTACTAAATACAGTTAATAATAATTATGGGTTCTGGGTGAACCTTATTGGAAATTGTGCATCTATATATGACCGTGTGACTGTGTACATATATTAAATACTTTAATTCTGAATAATCATACCCGCGTTACTTGCTATCACGGGGATTTCGAACTAGTATTTCCCTTAGTACGAGTGATAGGGGGACTTGATAGTAGAGTATGTTAGCACCATAGTATTGATGTGGGGTGCCGATAGTATATATATTATATGAGTGACTGATATATAACTTTCTACTGTGCGTATAAGTAGTTAATGAATGAATAAACGCTCCAACTTTATAATAAATGTTCGGGAACTTTGTGACGGTACGGTGTTGTTCTAATAAATCTTGAAGAGATTGATTTGTTTAAACTAAATATCATAACCTTTCTACTTCTAGGGATAAAACTTTATGGAGAAATAAGATAGATAAACTTATGAGTTTAGTAGTACGGTAGGCGTGCACACTAGATGAGAGGAGAGAATTCTCAAGGGAGTGTCGCATACTAACATAGTTGTTACATTAGCCGGTAAGCATTTTAAATACTTGCTAAACTATTTTAAATTATTTTACACTCGGGCTCTGACCCATTTTCTGTCATCTTCTCTCTCTTGTATATAAATGTATGTATTACAGGTGCCCATCCACAAGGGCGTCATGCTTAGGTTCTTTGGATTGGACGTGCAGCAGCTTATGTGGAAGTTACAGACTCTTGCTTAGACGACCTCTTCATTGATTCATTTTCTATTTTAGTTTTCATAGTTAGGGCATGTGTCACTTGATTTCCTATCCTGTTTGGCTTTGTCAGAGATTTATGTATATGTGTATTTGGTATTCTTTAGGAGTTAACTCTTATCAGGATGACTTCATTTATAGTTCATAATTTGGTTTTGTTTATCTATATGGTTTAATTCTTGTGTGGTAATTTTTATCCTTATTATTTATGTGACTCTTAAACTGTTGTTATTAAAAAGGTTTTCATATTGGAATTTAATTAAAATGTAAATAAGACTTTTAATTGTTTTGACACTTAGCTTAATTATTTAGGTTGTTAAAATTAGAAATTTTATTTTGCGATAGTGATGCTAAGAATGAACCACCTATTCACCTTAATTTTAATTTAATAAAGGACTGATCACCCGATATTTAATTTGGCGGGGGTGTCACAGGTGGTATCAGAGCATCAGATTCTAGTATCCTTTAGGATTTGTACGGCTTATTTCTCTTCCAGCTTAGCGTCTTTAATTTAGAACCCTATTTTAGGACTGTTGTATTTTTGTATATCCCGTCTTCAGCTATTTGAGATTTGATAATAACTGTAGACTAATAAACTTCATTCTCGTTTCAGATGCCTTCGAGACGCGCACCCCGAAACAATAATGCTCAGCTCGAGAAGCCAATAACTCCGACTCAGGGAATGATGAATGTAACTGAAGTAGCCGCCATAGCTGCTCCGGCAGTGAAGGCCGCATTAGCTGTGGTGTAGTAGGCTCCACGCCAGGTTCAGGAAGTAGATCCAGTACTGAACAGCTTCCCACTGCATGGGAGCGGGTTAGGGATGCCTTTCAGAAGGCGCATCCCCCGGAGTTCTCAGGTAGCTCGGACATAGTAGTCGCCAGCCAATGGAAGAAGGATATCCAGAGGCATGTGCGCATGTATGAGTGCATCGATGTGCAGAAACAGTTGTTATCTTCCTTCAAGCTAGTGGGGGTCGCTTTGCAGTGGTGGGAGTCCACCACCACCTTGGATAAGAGGGACAACATCACGATTCAGTCATTTTGGGCACAGTTTGACCGCAAGTACTTTCTATCCGCTGTGCAGACTAAGATGAGGTGGAGGTTACTGAATCTTAAGTAGGAGAGTATGACCGTTACTAAGTACGAGGAAGAGTTCACCAGACTTCTCACTATAGTGCCGGATGAGGCACACACTGAAGAGAAGAAGATACTGTTGTTTGTAGATGGATTGACTTTGAGGATACGTCAATACCTTATAGGCAATCTATCATTGAGTACTTACACTAACGTACTCAGTGCTGCTTTGTTGTACTGTTAGGATCACCTCTTCGATCAGCAGGGGAGAAAACGAGCAGGGGAGTTCGGCCAACAGGGTACGACAGGGGGCAGTAGTACTGGTGGGGCACCAGAAGCCCAGGGACAGACCCATCACAGTGAGCAGAGTTCGCATCAGGGGGACCCTGCCAAGCGATTCTGATCAGGTGATTCCAGACACAGATTTAGGGGATTTAGGCAGGGTCAGTAGGGCCATTCTAGTCAGCAGGTCCATCAGGGCCAACAACATTTTCAGCAGGGCCAGTGGCGGGGTGGTAACGGCCAGCAGGGCCAGAGAGGAGGTAACTTCAGGGGCAGGTGTTTCGAATGTGGTAAGAATGGACATAGGCGCTAGGATTGCCCAGAGGGGGATAGTGCCCCACAACAGCAGGGTACCCGTAATGAGCCGCATAGACCACTCTTTACAGCTGCCCTCCCAGCACCAGCTCAAGTGTCAGCCCTACCAGCCATCCTAGCAGCTCTAGTTCAGCAGGGGAAATTGCAGTACGGACGTGTCTATAACATCCATCAGGCAGCAACACCTCAAGCACCACCCGTAATTAAGGGTACATTTCCTATCCATGGCACTATGGGTCGAGTTTTATTCGATACTGGGGCATCGCACTATTTTATAGGTACTCATTTTGCACGGGCCTTAAGATTATTAGACACGATAGAGAGCATCGTGACATGCGTAGACTCACCACTGGGGAATGGGTATTTGATTTTCTTTATATGTCGGGGTGTAGGTATAGAGATTGGTAGCTTATTTTACCAGCAGACGTGTTAGTTTTAAAGATGCATGAGCACGATTTCATCATTGGTTCATCGCGCACAGAGCCATGATTGATTATTTTGGTAGGATTATTATCTTTGCCATTCTGGGGCAGAATATGTTTTTAGTGGCGATGCCTCATCCGGAGGGAGGATCTTCCACCCATTTGTATTACATAGAGGAGGATACCTCGAAGGTGATTGTGATTCCCCTAGATTCGAATCCAGTCGTTCGTGAGTTTTCGGATGTATTTCATGAGATACCAGGCCTACCCCCCAATCGAGAGATATATTTCGTCAAAGACTTAATGCCGGTCACTCGACCGATATCACGTGCACCGTATTGTATGGCTCCAATGGAGATGAGGGAGTTACGGGATCAGATAGAGCAGCTGTTAGTTCAGGGCTTCATTCATAGGAGCACCTTGCCTTGGGGCACTCCAGTGTTGTTTGTGAAGAAGAGAGACGGTTTGCTGAGGTTATGCGAGGATTAACGAGGTTTGAATAAGGTCACGATACGAAATAAATATTTGTTGCCTCGAATCGATGATCGGTTCAACCAACTAACAAGAGCGAACTTCTTTTCGAATATAGATTTAAGATCGGGATACCATCATCTATGAATTAGGGAGCAGGATGTATCGAAGACTGCTTTCTTAACGAGATATGGGTCCTATGAGTTCAGAGTCATGCCGTTTGGGCTGACAAATGCTCCAGCCGTATTCATGGACTTGATGAACCGAGTGTTCATAGAGTTCTTGGATTAGTTTGTCATTGTCTTCTTAGATGACATCCTGATTTATTCACACGCCGAGGAAGAGCATGCCGAGAACTTGGGACAGGTTCTTAAGACTCTATGAGAGCATCAACTGTATGCAAAGTATGAGAAGTGAGGATTCTAGTTACGGGAGGTACAGTTTTTGGGGCATGTTGTGTCGAAATTGGGGATATCGATTGACCTGAGTAAGGTGTCAGCACTGAGGGAGTGGGGATAGCCCACGACACCAATAGAGGTGCGTAGTTTCTTGGGGTTAGTCGGGTACTATATGAGGTTCATCTGAGGCTTTTTGAAGATAGCGGGTCCGTTGACAAATCTGACTCGCAATGGAATTTTGTATGTTTGGGATGATGCTTATCAATTGGATTTTGATGAGCTGAAAGATAAGTTGAATTCGGCGCCAGTTCTTGCTTTGCCCAAGACGAGAGTGGAGTACCTAGTGTACACTGATGCCTCTTTACGGGGACTCGGGGGAGTACTTTAGCAGGAGGAGAAGGCTATAGCTTTTTCCTCCCGCAAGCTTAAGCCTCACGAGAGGAATTACCCCACCCATGACCTAGAGCTAGCAGCGGTCGTATTTGCACTATGGATGTTGAGACATTACTTATTGGGGGAGAAGTTTCGCTTGTTCACAGACCACAATTCACTTCAATACTTGTTCACTCAGCGAGAGTTTAACATGCATCACCGTAGATGGTTGGAGTTTGTGAAAGACTACCAGTTTGAGATACAGTATCATCCGGGTAAGGCTAACGTGGTTGCTGATGCGTTAAGTCGTAGACCGGAAGGAGATGTAGAGGAAGTGTGGAGAACGAAGTGGAAAGAGTTGGGGCACCAGTATACGGTAGCCAGTTCCTTTATATGTGTTATGTCAGTCACACCCGAGATCATAATGAAGGTTATACAAGCACATGCAGCGGATTCATTTTGCCAGGAAAAAAGTTTACAACTCTTAGCTAAGGGCGCTGAGTCCTATTCAGTGAGTTCTGATGGGGGTTTGAGATTTAATGGGAGATTAGTGGTCCCGGTGGGAGAAGACTTACGCCATGCAGTTATGACACAGTCGCACGGATCCCGATTTGTGGTACATCCCGGACGGGATAAGACATAACAAGATATGAGGTGGCAATACTGATGGAGTGGAATGAAGAAGGACATTTCAGAGTCCGTGTCCAAATGTCCTACCTGTCAGATAGTAAAGGTGGACCACGAGAGACCTCCAGTATTACTTTAGCCATTAGAGATACCTACGTGGAAATGGGAAGGTATTTCCATGGACTTCATTACTGGGTTGCCTACATCACAGCGGGGGACCAAGGTAGCTCATTTTTTTCCTGTATGGACAGACTACACCACGGGCTAGTATGCACAGTTATTCATTGTTGAAATCGTTAGGCTACATGGAGTGCCCTTGGATATTGTGTCTAATAGAGACAAAAATTTTGTGTCGCGCTTATGGGAGAGCTTTCAGGAGGCCATGGGTACTGAGTTGAGCTTGAGTTCAGCTTATCACCCACAGACGGATGGATAGATAAAGCGTACCAATCAGATGTTGGAGGATATGCGACGCATGTGTGTCCTTGATTTTGGAGGAGGTTGGAAGCCGTATCTTCCACTGGTGGAGTTTGCTTATAATAACTTTTATCAGTTCACGATCGGCATGGCCCCATTTAAGGCATTGTATGGAAGGCCTTGTCATTTTCCCACTTGTTGGCTAGAGGTGGGGGACATCAAGTTACTAGGTCCAGAGGTAATTCAGGAGACTTCAGCTAGGATTGAGCTTATCAGGAGTCGCATTCGGGTAGCCCAGGACCGACTAAAAAGCTACACCGATGCAAAGCTGTCTTTTGGAGAGTTTAGCGTGGGGGACCAAGTATTACTGCGTGTGTCTTTAATGAGAGGAGTGATGAGGTTTGGGAATAAAGGGAAGTTGGCTCCGAGATACGTGGGACCATTTTTTATTATCTAGAGGATTGGGCCGGTGGCATACAGATTGGGGCTACCAGAGAACTTGCACCGCATTCATGATGTATTCCATATCTCGTCGTTAAGACAGTATCTTCGGGATGATATGGCCCACACCCACACCGCGATAGAGGAGATTGACTTACTGCCCAACAGATCTTACGAAGAGAGACCAGTGGCTATCCTAGACCATAGCGAGAGGAAATTGAGGTCGAAGATAGTCCCACTTGTACGGGTACAGTGGGAGAATTATAATGTGGAGGAATCCACTTGGGAGCACGAGGCAGATATGCGCCAAAGATATCCAAATCTATTCTTACCAGGTATGCCTTATTTTCTAAATTTCGGGACGAAATTCCTTTATTTGGGGGGAATTATGTAATACCCCGTATTTTTATGGTTTTTAATTTGGGGATTTATTAAATTTAAATTGAGATATTAATTTAATATTAATTCAGAAATTATTTTAGATAATTACTAGCGTGATGAGAGTTAGTAATTATTGGGAATTTGTTGAATATTACTATATAAGTAAAGTAATATATAAGATTGATTCTATTAAAATTATCACGAGTGAATAAAATGGCAATTATGGAAATTTAAGTTAGGACGCACCTGTGTCGTGTCGGGACTAAACTATTATTATTAAAAGTGAATAAATTATAAGTCACCCGCATAGTCATTTCGAGTGCTCCAACGTGTCCAAAAGGGTCGAGATAGTCAGAAAAGTGTACCCGAGGATTTAGTTTGGGTCTCGGGGCGTTTTTAGGCATAATTGGTATCCCAGGAGGGTATTTGAGACATTTTGTATTTTTGGATAATTAAACCCACGAATTTCCCTAAGGTATGTCAACTATTTGAGTTAGACTTTTAGGGTTAACAAGCACAAAACTTAAGAAAGACCATTGGAGAAGAAGGTAGGAAGCTTTCCAAGCAATCCAAGACCAATAATTCACCCGTTTGCACCGCCACCACCACCAAAACGTAGATCGCACGAAGAGGAACGCAACCATACCTTTTTCATCCACAAATCAGACCCTTGTATTCCAGGCAAGTATCTATCTTGCTTTTCTTTTAGTTATTGTTTCAACCATGTTAGATTAGGATTGTTATACACATGTTTCATAAAAGAATTTGAGGAATTTGAGGATTTAATCACATGTCGTGGTGGAAATAGATATATTCTGGACATCCCAATCATATGTAGAGGATAACCCACGAATTTGTATGAGTTTAGAATCAAGAAATATGTAAAAGAATGAAAAGAATGAAAGTTTTATAAAAATTAGGGTTCCTGTCAAATATGATGATTTACCCGATTAATTCATACCTTTGATGAATTTGGACATGTTTCACGTAGGAAATCATGTGTATAGGTATATGTAACTAGTAGTAATGTTGTTTGGGAGTTTGAGAATCGTTAATGGAGTTTTGGAGTAATCTGGAAGATGAAACCCGTAGGTTGAAATTGCAGTTTCTGGGCAAGAACTGCTTGATCGATCGATCAACCTAAGAACATCGATCGATCGATGATCGGTCGATCGACCCCCTTTCCTCGATTGATCGACCCCTCCTGTAAAACTGCATATTTTTCTTCTTTTTATTTAATCCGATTTAAATACGTAGGAACCCTTGATTATTATTTATAGAGTATAATGGGTTTTGAGGAGGACCAATAGGGTCTAAATATACTCCGTTGAATGAAACTTAATATGGGATGAAATTGTGGGTTAATGGGGAATTTTGTTACATATTAGAGATTGTGTGTAAGTTCGTTAATGAATTGAGGGACTCCTGAAAGACTTAGACCAAAAGGTTAGAGAGGGTGTACCTACTAAAAATTATATTTAGAAAGAGAGAATACTTCGAGAGATGGGAAGTAAGTATGAAATAAATTATAAGTGGGAATAAAAAGAAATGAACCCCTTATGCGAGATAATTGCGTAAAATTGTACTAAATACGGCTAATATTAATTATGGGTCATGGGCGAACCTTATTGGAAATTGTGCACCTATATATGGCCGTGTGACTGTGTACATATATTAAATACTTTATTTCTGAGTAATCATACCCGCGCTACTTGCTATCACGGGGGTTGCCGCGCCGGGACAGTCTTATCTCGATGGGACCTTTATGGGGGATATTGACTTGTACCCTAGAATATTGGATTCCATGGTACAGGCTATCTGAGAATCCTAAGAGATGTGAGGGGTATGTACTGACCTCTTAGTCACTTGGAACTATGCTTTGCCTCCATTTTGTGTGTATTATGTTAATACAATTCAAGAGTGATTCAAAACTAGCATTTCCCTTAGTACGAGTGATACGGGGACTTGATAGCAGAGTATGCCAGCACCATAGTATTGATGTGGGGTGTCGGTAGTATATATATTATATGAGTGACCAATATATATATACTTATATATAAAAACTTTCTACTGTGCGTATAAGTAGTTAAGGAATGAATAAATGCTCCAAATTTATAATAAATGTTCGGGAAGTTTGTAACGATACGGTGTTGTTCTAAGTAACGTAATAAATCTTAAAGAGATTGATTTGTTTAAACTAAATATCATAACCTTTCTACTTCTAGGGACAAAACTTTATGGAGAAATAAGTTAGATAAACTTATGAGTTTAGTAGTACGATAGGCGTGCACACTAGATGAAAGGAGAGAATTCTCAATGGAGTGTCGCATACTAATATGGTTGTTACATTAGTCGGTAAGCATTTTAAATACTTGCTAAACTATTTTAAACTGTTTTACACTCTTGCTTTGACCTGTTTTCTGCCATCTTCTCTCTCTTGTATATAAATGTATGTATTACAGGTGGCCAGCCATAGGGGCGTCATGCTTAGGTTCTTTGGATTGGACGTGCTGCAGCTTATGTGGAAGTTGTAGGCTCTTGCTTAGAAGACCTCTTCATTGATTCATTTTTTATTTTAGTTTTCATAGTTAGGGCATGTGTCGCCCGATCCTATCCCGTTTGGATTTGTTAGAGATTTATGTTTATGTTATTTCCAGTATTTGGTACTCTTTGGGAGTTAACTCTTGTCATGATGACTTTATTTATAGTTCATAACTTGGTTTGGATTATTTAGATGTTTAATTCTTGTGCGGTAATTGTCATCCTTATTATTTATTTGACTTATTAAAAAGGTTTTCATATTGGAATTTAATTAAAATGTAAATAAGACTTTAAATTGTTTTGACACTTAGCTTAATTATTTAGGGTGTTAAAATTGGAAATTTAATTTTGCGACAGTGATGCTAAGAATGAACCAACCATTCTGCTTGATTTGGATTTAATAAAGGATTGATCACCCGGTATTAAATTAGGCGGGGTGTTCCAAAAACTTCAAGAGGTATGGTCCATAATGGAAGCTTGATTCCTAGAATATTTGTCAAATATACTGATAGTCGAAAATAGTAACAACGAATGAGGAGTTTTCATAGAATTCGTGGACTTAATAGAGCCTTACCTAAGGAAATATCTTCGTTACCAAAAGTTGATCATATCATTGATGTAACAACAAGTTGTTAATGAATAAGTTTCCTGAATAAAAAAAAATATTCATTGTTTTACCCCGACCAAGAAAAAATAGTTTTAATTACGACCTTGGGTATTTACTGCTACATTGTCATGTCGCTCGATCTTAAAAATGTAGGGACCAAGTACCAGATCTTTGTCACCAATATGTTTAAGGATCATCTCGGTGATACGATGGTGATGTATATATATAACATGTTGGTGAAAATCAAGAAGGAGGCTATTAACTTATAAGACTTGAGAAAGACTTTCAAAATCCTCGAAAATTATATAATCAATATAAGTGCATCTAATTATTCCTTTGGCATATGCTATAGATATTTTTAAGGATACCTTGTTAGATATCTAAGGATAAAGACAAATCCCAACCAAATAGGATATTTAAGTTTCATTCACCCTTAATCACGGTAAGGGAGGTTTAAAAGATATAAAGGATTCTCACATTACCCAACCATTTTATTTCCAGATCTTCTCATTATTCTTTATATCTTCCAAGTCTAAATTAAGGAGAGGAATTAGGTATGGAATGAGGGTTTCACCATGTTTAGAAGAAATAAATACCTACTTAAATATATCTCTATTAATGAAAATATCTAAACGAAAAAAGTCTTATACTCGTATTTGGTAGTATCTAATCAAGTCATTAGCTATGCACTTGTTTACGAGCAAAAACAAACCAAGTAACTATATATTATGCAAGCAAGACTCTTCGTGATGTCAAGTAATGCTACCTTCCTTAAAGAAATCAATACATTACTCAGTGATAGCATCACAAAAACTAAGGCATTAATGTGACACCCCGACTAATTAAATACCGGGTAGCTACTTCTTTATTAAATCAATACAAAATGCCAAGTTGGTCCAGTTAATAGAATCACTGTCGAAAACATTTTTAATGATTACTAACCACCTAGTATTTAAAAAGTGAGTTGTCAAATTTTAAATTAAATCTGATTAACATGCAATAAATGAAATATAGAAATGTAACACAACCATTCACGATAAAGTCCAACTATAATGAATCAACAATTAAAGATGAGTCTCGAGGAAATACTCCTCACAACAATCCCAATATGAAAAGAAATAAAACAAGTCTGCATCCTGAATTAATTACAAGCCAAAGTCTGAATTACTGAAATATAAATGAAATGTCTCTAAAAGAAATGGGCGGCATGCCCTACAACTGATGAAATCTGAATATAGAGTCAAGGCAAATGAAGCGTCTACTAGCAAGGCCCTGTAACTTCCACAACAGCTACAGCTCGTCACCTGACTGGAAATACTATGCATGGTGTCCTTGTGGCTGGGAACCTAAAAATGGTTTTTACAAAAAGATAGATTTGAAATCAAACGGGTCAGAGCCCGAATGTGGAGAGTATTTTAAAAACAGCAAGTGCTTTAATAACAATTAAAACAATGAATGCAAGATACATGTTAGGACGTGCTCTCACATGAAATACTCACCTCTCGTCTAACAGTGAACTCCTAACGTTTCTGTACCCATACATGTGTTATTTATCTAACTAAACCATCATAAGTTCTAACCCAACTACTCGATTCACAATATGAATTCCCAATGTTATTACTTAAATAGATAGCTTTACTTGAACTCGGATTCTCAATGGTTAGCATTACCGTTTACTGGAGGTTATCCCCCTTATTTATCATCTCATGGAGTTACTATAAATGATTCTCATAAATAAACATCACAATTCCTTTTCATTGAACCGTATATTATCCGCATCATAAATATACAATATAAGCACCCCGAGGCTAAGCTGCGGTGCACACATACTCTGCTATCCATCCCGGCACATCACGTACATAAGGATTACAAATTCCGAATCTCTCAGGAATTGTTAGAATAAGCACAACACACAAAAATGGAGGCGAACATAATTCAACATATCCATGGTCACGTACATACCTACGCTCCATAGTTAGCTGGCTTAATAACTCACAATTAAGTCATTCCCTTGAACTATGTCCTCTAGGTACCAAACTAAATCCGCGCACACAAGGATTAGAAGGCCCTAAGCGAACGTAAGCCTCCCGTGATAGCAAGTATGGTAGGTATGTCATACACATAAGATTATATACTAAGCATGCACACATCTTAGATATCTCAATATTAATAAAGGTATTTCCTACCTCCTTATACCATTATTCCAATTGTATACATTTTTAGTCTTTTGATAATATATAATGTAGACTGTCGACACATCTCACGTCATAGATTCTTATACTTAAAACCTATCTCAAAGGGGTTATTAAGTTTCCTATAATTCCCACATATTACATCATTATTCTTAAGGTCCTTACTTCTGCCCCAAACCTCAATTCATCAACTTATTCAAAATTACTCTATTAATTCTAATATTATCTCACTCATCGAGCTTCAATAGCTTTTAGAATAATTCCTCAAATTAAATTCTAATTAAGGTCCGAACTTTATAACCATACCTACTGGTCTTCCTTAAGTCTAAGGATATTCATAAGGTCTCCAATAATATTTTCCAAGGGTTAACATCATTAAAATTAAACTAGGGAAATTTTACTCTTACTGGGAAGGTCGATCGATCGACCTTGACCTTCGATCGATCGATGGTGGTCGATCGATCGACTGATGAATGTCGATCGATCGAACGCACCAGGTAGGCTGCGGACTGCTTCGATTTTCAGTTTTCAAAACATCATTAACAAGCATGAAACTTTAAGATAATGTTATAATATCATCATACAACCATCCTACAACAGTGTTAACGTTCAAAAACCAATAATTCATCATTCAAGGGCTTTGTTTGGATCAAAACTTCATCAAGAATTCCAGTTTTCTATTTCTTTCAAGAACATTAATAAACTTCTTCTAAAATCCGTTTTTAGATCATCAATGGTCCTGTTTTGAATGCATAATTCGTCCATAATGTTTCTACATGCAATTCCTAACATAGTTCATAGTTTTAATCCTCAAATTCATGGGTCTAATCAATCTTCCAAGATAAATTTGATGATTATCCTAAACATAGAAAAGCATAGCATTGAATCAATTATAATTAAACCACTTGCCTCTAATCTTTCTCTGAATTTGATGTTGAATCTTGAAGGCTGAGTTTTCCTCTCTCTCTCTCTGCAAAATTCTTCTCTTTCTCTCTCTTTCTACAAGTTCTTCTCAAGATGATAATGGAGGTGGGGTTGGTTTTTGCCAAGTTTAAGGTTTCTAAACTTATCCCGTAGCCCACTACCTAGATTGGGGGTGGAAATGGCTTAGTGGGTTAAGACTAAGTCAGATTTTTAACTCTAATTTTCGTGGGTTTTAATTCCCAAATTTCCAAAATTACCAAAATGCCCTTTTAAGTTACCGGTATGGCCCAATAATGCCCCGGGACCCAAACTTAACCCCCGGCTAGTGTTTTCTGACTATTTCGACCCTTCCGGATGCGTTGGCACACTCAAAACGACCATACGGTTAATAAAAATAAAATTCACTTTTTAATTAAATAATTTCTTTCCTGACGCGACTGTCACACGCGTCTCAACAAAATTTCCCAAATTGCCGTATTTCAATCTCGCGACAATTTCAATAGTTACAATATTCGTATATTGCCATATATACACATTATAATCAAATACTAACTCACATCTCGTTAATATTTTATCCGAATTAATTCTCAATTAATTCACATTTAATTCAATTAATCCCATAAATAAATATCGATAAAAATGCGGGGTATTACATACTTCCCCCCTAATAACAAAATTTCGTCCCTAAATTCGGAACTAAAAAGCACCTGGTAAAAACAACTCTGGATAACGTTCGTGCATCTCATCCTCGCGCTCCCGTGTGGACTCCTCGACATTATGATGTCGCCACTGAACACGCACTAACGGGACTATCTTTGACCGCAGTTTCCGCTCACTTCGGTCCAAAATAGCAATCGGCCCCTCCTCGTAGGAGCTATCGGGCTGGTGATCGATGTCCTCCAAAGCAATGTAAGAATGAACCAAATCGTCTCTAAGATATTTCCTTAGTGAGGAATTATGAAATACATCGTGAATCCGATGCAAATGCTCCGGTAACCCAAGTCTATACGCAACCGGTCCAATTCGCTCAATAATAGGAAATGGTCCCACATATCTCGGTGCCAACTTCCCTTTCTTCCCGAAACGCATAATCCCCTTCATAGGAGATACTCTGAGCAAAACCTGGTCCTCCACTTCAAATTCCCTGAAGGATCTCTTCGCATCAACATAGCTCTTCTGCCTGTCCTGAGCTACCCGAATGCGACTCCGTATCAGCTATATCCTTACCGAAGTATCCTGAATCACTTCCGGCCCAAGTAGTTTGTTGTCCCCCACCTCCAACCAACATGCTGGGGAACGACAAGGTCTACCGTACAGCGCCTCAAATGGAGCCATGCCAATGGTGAACTGGTAGGAGTTGTTGTAAGCAAACTCCACCGGTGGAAGATACTGCTCCCATCCACCCCCAAAGTCAATGATGCACATTCGCAACATGTCTTCCAACATCTGATTTGTACGCTCGGTTTGCCCATCGGTCTGCGGATGATAAGCCATACTCAACCGCAATTCCGTGCCCATGGCCTCCTGAAAACTTTCCCAAAACTGTGAAACAAATATCTTGTCTCGGTCAGACATAATATTTAGGGGCACACCGTGAAGTCTCACTATCTCTGCAATAAAGAGCTGGGCATACTGTCTCGTAGTGTAGTCTGTCCTTACGGATAAAAAATGAGCGACTTTGGTCAACCTGTCCACAATTACCCAAATGGAGTCGTGACCTCTTTGTGACGTAGGCAACCCCGTGATAAAGTCCATGGAGATGCTCTCCCACATCCACATTGGGACCTCTAATGGATGTAGAAGTCCTGCCGGTCTCTGATGGTCCACTTTTACCAGCTGACAAGTGGTGCATTTAGAAACAAACACGGCAATGCCTCTCTTCATCCCGCTCCACCAATACTGACGTCTCATGTCCTGGTACATTTTGTCCCCACCGGGATGTACCGCGAACCGTGAGCCGTGCGACTCTGACATCACCTCGTGTCGCAATTCCTCCCCTTCCGAAACTACCAGTCTCCCATTGAAGCGTAATCCCCCGTCTGAGCTAATGGTATAGGACTCGGCTCCCTCTGTTAATAATCAAACTATCTGCTCCTGACAGAACGAGTCATCTGCTTGTGCCTTCACTACTTTCGTGACAATCTGCGGTGTAACAATCATCACTGACATGAATGATCGGGCCACTGCATCCTGGTGTCCCAACTCCTTCCACTTTGCCTTCCACGCCCCTGCCACCTCATCTACTGGCCTATGGCTCAACGCGTCTGCTACCACGTTAGCCTTCCCCAGGTGATATTGGATATCAAACTGATAATCCTTCACAAACTCAAGCCACCTTCGCTGCCTCATATTCAGCTCCTTTGCGTGAATAGGTATTGTAGGGACTTGTGGTCTGTGAACAATCGAAACTTCTCCCCTAAAAGATAATGTCTCCAAATCCGAAGGGCAAATACCACTGCCGCTAACTCCAAGTCATGGGTAGGGCAATTCTTCTCGTGAGGCTTAAGCTTACGGGAAGCATAAGCTATGGCCTGACTCTCCTACTGCAGTACACCTCCAAGTCCTTGTAAGGACGCATCGGTGTAAATAAGATACTCAACTCCCGGTCTCGGCAATGCTAACACAGGTGCTGAGGTTAATTTGTCCTTCAACTCATCGAATGCCAACTGACAGGCATCACTCCAAATGAACGGCACACCTTTACGAGTCAGATGTGTCATGGGACCCGCTATCTTGGAGAAACCCCGAATAAACCTCCTGTAGTATCCTATTAAGCCCAAGAAACTACGAATCTCAGTCGGTGTCGTGGGCTGTCCCCACTCCCTTACAGCGGATACCTTCCCCGGATCAACAGATATCCCCCGGTCGAAAATAACATGCCCCAAAAACTGGACCTCTTTCAGCCAAAACACGCACTTCTCATACTTTGCATACAGCTCGTTCTGACGTAGCGTCTGTAAAACCTGCCTCAAATTCTCGGCATGATCCTCCTCTGTCTAGGAGTAAACCAGAATATCATCAATGAAGACAATGACGAACTGATCTAGGAACTCTCTGAACACCCTATTCATCAAGTCTATAAACACGGCTGGAGCGTTGTTCAAACCAAAAGGCATAACTCGAAACTCGTAGGAACCATATCTCGTTAAGAAAGCAGTCTTCGAGACGTCCTCCTCCCTGATATGCAACTGATGGTAACCAGATCGCAAATCAATATTTGAGAAGAAAGAAGCTCCTCTCAACTGTTCGAATAAGTCATCGATTCGGGGCAACGGATACTTATTCCGTATCGTGACCTTATTCAACTCCCGGTAATCCACACACAACCTCAACGATCCATCCCTCTTCTTAACGAACAACACAGGTGCACCCCACGGCGAAGTACTCCTCCGAATGAACCCCTGACCCAATAACTGCTCAATCTGATCCTGTAACTCTCTCATCTCAGCTGGAGCCATACGGTAAGGTGCGCGGGCAATAGCCCGAGTGCCCGGCGTCAAATCAATCACGAAATATATCTCTCTACTCGGAGGTAATCCAGGTATATCCTGAAATACATCGGCAAACTCTCGAACAACCGGAATTGAATCAAGTGGTATCACCACTTCCTTAGAGGTCTCCTCCTCTATGTAGTACAAATGAGTGGACGATCCTCCCTCAGGACGAGGCATCGCCACTAAAAACATCTCCTGCCCGGGAATGGCAAAGATAATACTCCTACTAAAACAGTCAATCATGGCTCGGTACGCTACTAGCCAATCCATACCAATAATGGCATCATACTCGGTCGTCTCTAACACTAACATATCGGCGGGTAAAGTAAACCTCCCGATCTCTATACCCACACCTCTACACATAAGCGAAATCATGGAACCCCTACTCAACGGTGAGTCTACATAAGTAGCGGTGCTCTCTGCGGTGTCTATCAACCCAATGGTGCGTGCAAATCTCATAGCAATAAAATAGTGTGTAGCCCCCGTGTCAAATAAAATGCGCCCCAGAGTCCCCTGAATAGAGAGCATACCCTCAATAGCTGGCGGATTCTGTGGGGCTGCGGCCTGCTGAAGCTGATACACTCTCCCATACTGAAGTCGTCCCTGCTGAACTGGGACCGCTGGAATGGGTGGTAATGCTTCCATCTGCGGTGGTGCTGGGAGGGCAACGGGAAATATAGGCCTCTGTGGCTCGTGTCGAGCACCCTGCTGCTGCTGCTGTGGGGCCCTGCCCTTATCAGGACAATCCTGACGTTTGTGGCCAATCTTACCACAAATGAAACACTTCCCCGGGAAGTTTCCCCCTCACTGTCCCTGCTGCCCTCGGCCCTGGTGGCCGTTACCATTTCTGCCCTGGCCTTGCTGGCCCTGGTGAAACTGCTGTTGTTGACCATTTTGACCCTGATGGCCCTGATGGCCGTTATGACCCTGCTGGCCATTCCGGAATCCTCCCTGACCGTTCCTGAAACCCCCTGATCGGAATCTCTTAAGATCCCCCTGCTGGGAACCCTGATCACTCTGCCTATACTGACCCTGAGCTGATTGTGCCCCGCTGGCACCATTTCCCCCTGTCCTTCCCTGATGGCTGGACTCTCCTGATCGCTTCCCCTCTGTCAAGTGAAAGCAGTGGTCCTGGAAATGGAGCAATGCGGCGTCAACCACGTCAGAATAAGTGGCCAATGAGAGGTTCCCCAATAAATGCTGACGGATCCTCCAAGTCAATCCATCTATGAATTTCTGAATCTTCTTCTCTTCCGTCGGTATCTCATCCGGTACAATGTTCAGCAAATTCATGAATTCGGCCTCATACTCGGCCACAGTCTTACCCTCATGTCTAAGGCTCATCAACTTCCTCCTCATTTCCGTGGGAACAGCTGACGAAAAATATTTGCGGTCGAACCGCACCCAGAACTCCTGTATAGTGAGAGTATCTCTCTCCTCTGCGGTGGTAATAGACTCCCACCACTGCAATGCAGCTCCCACTAGCTTGAAAGTAGCTAGTATCTACCTCTGAACATCGGTGCACTCATACATCCTCAAGTGCCTCTGAATATTCTTCCTCCACTGACTAGATACCACAACATCGGAGCTACCTGCGAACTCCGGTGGGTGTGCTTTCTGAAAAGCATCTCGAACTCGTTCCCAAGCAGACGGGAATGCATATGCCTGAACTGGCGCTGCTACCGGCGCCTGGGGTGGTGCCTGCTGTACAACGGCGAGAGCGGCATTAACCGCTTGGGCTACAATGGCTGCAACCTCGGCGGCATTCATGGTGCCCTGTACTGGAGCTGGCTGTGGCTCGGGCTGTGCATCCCTAGGAACTCGCTGCGCACGTCGTGGAGGCATCTGAAATGAGAATAAAGTTTATAAGTTCGCAGTTATAAACTTAAAATAGCTGAAGAGCGAAGCATACATAAAAGAATACAACAATCCTAAAATATAGGGCTCTATATCAAAGAAAGCTCAGCGGAAACATAATAAGCCGTACAGATCCTAAATGACACTAGAACCTAATACTCTGATACCACCTGTGACACCCTGAGTAATTAAATACCGAGTAGCTACTCCTTTATTAAATCAATACAAAATGCCAAGTTGGTCCAGTTAATAGCATCACTGTCGAAAACATTTTTAATGATTACTAACCACCTAGTATTTAAAAAGTGAGTTGTCAAATTTTAAATTAAATCTGATTAACATGCAATAAATGAAATATAGAAATGTAATACAACCATTCACGATAAAGTCCAACTATAATGAATCAACAATTAAAGATGAATCTCGAGGAAATACTCCTCACAACAATCCCAATATGAAAAGAAATAAAATAAGTCTGCATCCTGAATTAATTACAAACCAAAGTCTGAATAACTGAAATATAAATGAAATGTCTCTAAAAGAAATGGGCGACATGCCCTACAACTGATGAAATCTGAATATAGAGTCAAGGCAAATGAAGCGTCTACTAGCAAGGCCCTGTAACTTCCACAACAACTACAGCTCGTCACCTGACTGGAAATACTATGCATGGTGTCCTTGTGGCTGGGCACCTAAAAATGGTTTTTACAAAAAGATAGATTTGAAATAAAACGGGTTAGAGCCCGAATGTGGAGAGTATTTTAAAAACAGCAAGTGCTTTAATAACAATTAAAACAATGAATGCAAGATACATGTTAGGACGTGCTCTCACATGAAATACCCACCTATCGTCTAACAGTGCACTCCTAACGTTCCTATACCCATAGCATTGAATCAATTATAATTAAACCACTTGCCTCTAATCTTTCTCTGAATTTGATGTTGAATCTTGGAGGCTGAGTTGTCCTCTCTCTCTCTCTGCAGAATTCTTCTCTTTCTCTCTATCTCTACAAGTTCTTCTCAAGATGATAATGGAGGTGGGGTTGGTTTTTGCCAAGTTTAAGGTTTCTAAACTTCTCCTGTAGCCCACTACCTAGATTGGGGTTGGAAATGGCTTAGTGGGTTAAGACTAAGTCAGATTTTTAACTCTAATTTTCGTGGGTTTTAATTCCCAAATTTTCGAAATTACCAAAATGCCCTTTTAAGTTACCGGTATGGCCCAATAATGCCCCGGGACCCAAACTTAACCCCCGGCTAGTGTTTTCTGACTATTTCGACCCTTCCGGATGCATTGGCGCACTCAAAATGACCATACGGTTAATAAAAATAAAATTCACTTTTTAATTAAATAATTTCTTTCCTAACGCGACTGTTACACGCGTCTTAACAAAATTTCCCAAATTGCCGTATTTCAATCTCGCGACAATTTCAATAGTTACAATATTTGTATATTGCCATATATGCACATTATAATCAAATACTAACTCACATCTCGTTAATATTTTATCCGGATTAATTCTCAATTAATTCACATTTAATTCAATTAATCCCATAAATAAATATCGATAAAAATGCAGGGTATTACAATTACTTCAAAGAAAACCCTATTACCGTGGGGGTTTCCTTACCTTTAAAGGTAGTGTTATGAAAATCTAACCTCTTAGGATGGATGGATGTATAAGAGTTAAGTTGAGTTGGGAAAGTTTGACATTTGGTTTAAGCCTTTAACATTAATTAAGGGGAAGGTTTTGGTTTATTTCGTGGCCAAATTTACTTTAAGATATTCATCGAAGTAGTATGACGATGAAAAGGTAAAAAAGAACCAATCCAAACAAGAACCTAATTGAGAAAATGAATGGATACTCTATGTTAAGGGAGCATCTAATGTGAAGGATGTCAAATTTGTAATTGTGTTGGTTACCCATGATGGCTCGATCATTGAGTAAGAATCGAGCTGAGGTTTAATGTTTCCAACAACGAGGCGAAATATAATAACTTCTTGGGGAATCAGTAAATCTTCTATCATAAGAACCAAGAACCTAAAAGTGTTATATGATTCGAATTTAATGTCCAAGCAGATATCAAATGACTCTTGTGCAAGAGATGAGAAAATATCGGCATGAATAAATAGATCTTAATAGTTGAGTGCCTAGTTCAAGAGTGTCCACACCCATCAATTTAATTATTGGAACAATATCGACGGACACACCTTAGGAACTATGGCTTCGACATTAGATTTCGACCTTAAGAGAACTCTTAAGAAGGAATACCTTGACTGAATGAGCATAAATACGTAAAGTGAGTTCGCTAGAATACTAAAAGTGGAGATGGATCTAATTAGGGGTGGAAGCAGTACGGGTTTTTAATGTATTGTAACATGTTGGTCAGAAAAAAATGGTTTTGGTTTCATATTTTTTTTAATACTGAAAAATGAATGTAATGAAATCGAAATTACCACAAAAATTTGGTTGGTTTTGGTTTTTAAACATTAAAAACCAATTTACCGAATTTGTTGTACCAAATTTATCGTACCAAATATATCGAATTTCCCGTACCAAAATACCTTATTAAATCAACGTAACAATATACCGAGTTAAAAAAATAGAAATTCCAAATAAAATATGTGCTAATATATATATATATATATATATATATATATATATATATATATATATATATATATATATATATATATATATATATATATATATATATATATATTTCCAATTTCTCTACGCCCTTTATTTTAATCTCATAATGATCATTCATTTGTCTCTATATAAAGCTAGCAAACCCTAACTACTCCAAAATCCAAACATAACATCAGCAGTAGAAAGGAGCAAAAGCATGCACACAATAAGGTATTCTCCCTCTCTCTATCTCTCCCTCTCCCTCTTCGATCTGCACTACGGTTATCCTCCACACACATGCACACAATATCTACACATGAACACATCCACACACACTCATACATAAGCACACATCCATGCAGACACCTACACATACACTTACCACACATGAACAATATCATTCTATGATTCTCAAATGCGGCCTCTGTCGCATCCCATAAATGACATTGGTAAGGGTATAAGAAATTTCATAGAGGGTTGTATAAGTGTGTATATGTATCTTTGTCCTTAATTTATTATACGTGTATATGTATCTTTCCTCATGCATATTAAGTGTGTGAAGTAACCAAGGAGACAGTCATGGGAGTAACCAAAAATAAAATCCTTCACGGGTTAAGCTAAAAGTGTGTGAAGCTTATTTGCTATTTTTAACATTTAACCTTCCCTCGAATGTTAATTCTTATTTTTATTTACCTAAAATAATATATAGTATTAGTTTTAAATAGTTGTTTTTATTTCCCTAAAAATGTTAATAATATTATTATTTTTATTTCCAATACAACCTCAGTCCAATATTCCTTTTATGATTAGCATTTAGTTATATTTACTCAAAATTAGTGTGGGACTAATTTCAATATTAGTACAAGTGCGTTACAAATTTGATTAATTTATAATGGACCGAATATAAAATGTATTATACTATGTTTTAGGTGTAAATATTGGTTATAGGTTTCATTGTATGTTTTAGTGGTGTTGTGTATGTTTTATATGTTATGCCATTATTAGCAATTACAGTTTTTTAATCTTGTCATATTTTGCGATTATCAGAAAATTAAAGTGTTCAAAAAATATTATATTAAAAAATATTAGTTATCAGTTTCAAAAAATGTTTTGGTGTTTTTTTTTGTGCTAACCAGAATCATAACACCAAAACGTGTATTGAATTTATCGAATGCATAAAATCGACTTGTAATTTTTGTATTTATCGGGAAAAATAAAAAAGAATCCAAAATTACGAAAACCCAAAAGGACCAAAATTACTAAAAACACCGAAATACTAGTTGGTTTGGTTTTGGTTTATGTTTTGTTGTATCGGTGGGTAAATTCGGTACAAATGGTTTTACCATCCAATTTATGATTTTGGTGTTGGTAAGAAATCCTTACCGACTAAACCGTACCACTTCCACACCCTGATCTGATAATCAAGTAAGTTAAGGAAGACAAAATGCCAAGGAAGAATAAGGAACCACACAAAGTTTGGGTGAAGGTTGATCGGTCCCTCAAATGAATACCGTCATAAACAATATATTACTATAATGCCTCTAGTAAAGTACAATATGTAAAAGTCGTAGCTTAGAACTATTAATTGGGAAATTAATATTTCTATTAAATGTTCTAAAGATGGTCACTCTTAGTGTACATGTTATGTAACACGAATTCGTATGTTTGACTTAATATCTCAATACAAATATCTAGGTAAACCACCCAGTAGAAATCGTAATATATGTTATTGATTAGTCACAAATATTGCATTTATCACCTATATTCTTGTTCATTCTAATATTCTAGTATTTTTTAATTTTAATATTTAAGCACTTATATTAGATAAAATTTATTCTTGATTTTTATATGTTATTCAAGGTTTACGTGATTATTTATAGTTTTGGGCGATTCATAGTGTGAAGTTGGACGTATTTCGTGAAGGTTTATCGCAAGATACAACTTCAAGGGCAATTTCAGACTTCTAAACTTGGACTTTGGTATTTAATGGTTGTGTATCTTGTAGTATTATCTTTGCATTCCCACTAACTCGTGAAGAAAAAAAATATTCTCGAGACCCATGGATCGATCGACAAATGTGTCGATTGATCAATGGAGTCAACCAATCCATAAAATTGGTTGGTTGGTTAACTAAGTATTAAAATCGAGACAGAACTTTTGATGGCCAGACTTGTCGGTTAATCGATGTTTATTGATACCAATTTCCCCAATTTTTATTTTTTCTTTATTTTTAATTTTCTTTTCTAACTAAATATAAATAGACAATTGTTTTGTTAGTTTATGAATTATTAATTAACTATTTGGCCTCTTTATTTTATGAAGCTTCTCTATCTCTCTCTCTCTCTCTCTCTCTCTCCCCTATAGGATATGTAAGTATATAATTACTATTCATCATCTTCTTCCTTTATTAATGTTTTCTTCTATTGATTTCCTTACTATATAACCTAGATATGTAAATTAGCTATTTTCACTTCTATCTTATTTCCTGTCCTTGGTTGAGGTTCATCAATCCACCATGAGTTATTTGGTTGTTTTGCTAAGGTATTATGTTTGGGAGGTTTTGATGGGTTGAATGCATGTTGAAATTTCATCTTGGAACCTTAATATATGATATCATGTATCTTTTATATTTAAAATATTTGTGTTTAATTTCAACCATATTATTAATACTAAACTTATATTCAAAGCTTTCATTAAGATTTAGGGGGTGACATTTTAGGCGTTTGATTATTTTCCCAAATGAATTTCAATTTTTATAAAATACTTTCTTTTCATGTAACTATTTATGCTAAGTTATTCCATGGCGGGGGACATTATTCTCAATTTATAGTTTGCATCTTGTCCGTTAATTTAGTTTAAATATTTGCCTAATGTTAGTGGTAGTATAAAATATATTAAAATAAAAACTCATCTTTTATATCCTTATTTAAGAAATTATATATAAATTGAAGTCTAAGCATGTTCTATGTGGATTCGATTCCCAAAATAACCATTATGCTTCTATATAGTGTAGTTAAAGTTTAATTGTTTTGTATTGAGGAGGTAAACTTATAATAACTACTAGCATCCCTACATGAACACTACATGTTCATTAACCTATTCAAAATGATCTCATTATCAAGGAACAATGTCTCTTAAAATTTTATTCATATAGTACTTTTTATATAATTTTTCATTATTTTTTCTTTTCAATTTTATTTTTAGACTTGAACTTTTATGATCTAAGAACTTAAAAAGCAGGTGCATGCAAAGTCTTCGCTGATATTCAAGAGAGAGCTAATTTGGATAAGCATGTCTTACTCTATAGTTTTTGTGAACTATAATGGTAATGTTAATGTTTTGCAATATTATCATAGAGTCCTACAAAACCAAACAAATATTTTAATTACTTGTAAAATAAAAAATGAAATCTTTAAAATAACTTATGGTGAGTATTTGCAAAGTCAGACAAAGGATTATTGGGGAACTAAGGGAAGTTTTTTATGATAAGGGACCACAAAAGATTTACAACGACTGTTCTCAAAATTTTTCTTTTGGTGAATCCTCCCTACCATCTAATTCCATCAATGTTCACTAGAAAATTTTAAAAAAAAATTGACAATTATTATCATGAGGAAAACTATAGTTGGGAAAAAGAATTGGATGCATTATCTGAATCCAAAAATGATTTTTATTTCAAAATTTTAAAGGAGGAGGAATGTTTTGAACTAAGTGGGGAATCCAAGCATTTTGATCAAATGAATAACACTTTGGAACAACCCGTTCTTCTTTTGGCCTAAAGCCTAAAAGAGGCCAAAGATGGAGAGGAAACGGAAATTGAATCATTTTGCAATGAAATGATTCATTTTTCTGAAAATCAAAGATAATGAGGAGATTTGTGTTTCACCTTAAATAATTTTTGGAGATAAATTGATTAAAAGTAAATCTTTCTCATTTAAAATTCAATCCACGTTTGATGTTGATAAATATATCAAGCTTGAATTTTTTTTCTCACCATTTTCTTTTACCGTTATCGAGCTATTACAAGTATTACAAGAATCAAATGAAAGTCTTAAGGACTTTGATTCGAATTTAATTAAAGAATCTTTTTAAGAAATATTTTCCATGATGGGGGTCTCTTACATATAAACCTCCTTTTGTTCCCATGAAAACACCTTTGGTGGAAACTTTGGACTTTTTTGGGTCCCAATTGTACTTCTCCCCATTATATCCCCCTGATCTCTCGCTAAAAAACTTTTTTCAAAAATTAGTTATGATTCATTTTCTCCACCCAAAACATGTTGCCCATTGCATGAACAGAAATCTCATTTTTCGAGGAACATTAATTTTAGTGGTAGTCCTCCATTAATTCCCCAAGCTCAACCTTTTTTGTGGGTGGGCACTCAAATGTTTCGACTTCTACTTTATGGCAAAGTAGTGGTTAAAATGCTAATTATAAATAATTATTTTTCCTTTTTATCTAGTGTGATTTGTTAATTTTTGCTATGTCTTTTCATTATGATTGGTTCTAACATTTTTTTATAGAATCAATAGACTTGTATTATTTCTGGATCACTCCATGTTGGGTAACATCTCTCTTTCACTCTTATGAAAACGTGTTGTTAATTCATTGAGTACAATGCAACATACAAGTTGGGGAGTGTGGGATATGCTTCCCATTTATTTTAAAAATTATTTGATTTGATTTATATTCTTCCCAATAATGCTTTTGTTGTAAGAAATTAGTTTTTTTTTTTATAAATATTTCTTTATTTCCCCCCTTTATTGGTCCATTTTCCCTTTTATTTATTTTTTAATATTGTTATAATTTCTCCACTCCACTGTGCAAAACACTGATGCATGTTTAGAAATTTCTCTTGATTATTAGCCTTTGAGTTTTCATACTATCTTTATTATGTAAAACTTCACGTTTAAATTGCATGCCAAGGCCTAGGGCCTATTTGGTTTGCAAATATAATTCTGTTTTCTGTGTGTAAATACAATTCTGATAAAAATTTGCATTTGACACACCTGTTTTTAAAAACTGAATTATAATATTTATGTGTTATAATCAAATTTTTCAGAAAACAGTAAAAGAGTGTTTTATAACTTCCGTTTTTTATTTTTTAACTAAGAATTATTCATTCTTAATATTTTCTTGCATTTATATCTCATTATATAATATACATACATAATACATTAATATGTGCGTAATTCTTATAAATAAAAAATATATATGTACATCTACACAAAATTGCGTATATTTATATCATAAAATTATATAATATATTAAGATTTATAAGTTATAAAATATTATTAATAGATACATGATACTTATATATGGTTTTATACATGTATTATTAATGTATGGAATAATATAAAATATATATAGTATATATGTATTAAAAACATTTATCAATTCATGTATGTATATAATTTTATTATGACTTATATGCAATATCATTATATATGTACGTACGTATACATTTGTATAATGTGTGTGTGTATATATACACACACACACACACATTATACAAATGTATACGTATGTACATACATAAATGTACATACACACACATTATACAAATGTATACGTATGTACATACATAAATGTATACACACACACACACACACACACACACATATATATATATATATATATATATATATATATATATATATATATATATATATATATATATATATATATATATATATATATTTGTTTGTCAATTTTTAAAACGATTGTGTTTAAAAAGAATTTTACCATACGCGCACTAATATTTATAAACACAAAAAATAGAATTTTAAAACTATATTTAAAAACAAATAATTTTCTGAATATAGAACCAAATAGGCCCTAAGTGATTAGACCACGATTTTAAACTTTAGGGACCATGAAGGATGAAGATGGCATTCGATCCTCATCTAAACCTCGTAGTCGATCGAGTCATAGTCGGATAAATTCTAATATGTACGAGCGACCTGCACTTGGATCTGCATCTCTTTGTACCTATTCAAGTAGGACTAGAATTTTAAAATCCATGGATATGAAGAAGTCATAAAGAACTTTAAATATATAAATCGATGAGTGGGGACAATTCTCTCCATCTTTCTCATTGTTCACAGTCTCCATTCCATTCTTTGCAGTTAAAAGATCTTTTCATCTTTCTTCCGAAAGTCCCTCTCAATGGTCAGGTCAGTGTTCAGTTGAGGGAAGACCTTCACCTCATCTTTCTTGGCTATCAACTTTTTATCCATAAACATCAATGATGACCACCTACAAGAATAAAAGGTAATCAAATTTGAAATAAAGGGAAGTCTAAGGGTATAAGGCCAAACAATACGATACTTTAGTACTTATATAGATGATTTCCTTAGCATAGCCGAGAGGAACATTGTCCAGATTGTTCATCTCCCCACCCCCTAGGGCATTCATAAAAGCTACATAATTATTATCTACATCCTGATAATGAAGACCAATAGTCTTATTCTCCTCCTCAACTTCAGTAGGGTCTTTTGTTAATGATTACCCTTTGTCGAACAATGGTCGGTGACATCTCCCACTTTAAAGGCCTTTTTAATCTCCCCTCGATGGTCTTTTATGAGTTCAAAGGAGGTTGTCCCCTTAACATCTACAACTTAGCGATTAATCTCAACAACTTAGATTGGGGATTCGGGTTTCAATGATTCTATTCATAAATAGCAAGGGAAGTCAGTGAAAAAATGGGTGGAATGGTAGGACTTGGGGGACGGGTGCATTCAGAATTTTAGTAGCCCTTTGTGAGTCACTCAAAATATAGCATGAGACATAAAACCACCAGATGAAAGAAGTATATTGGTTTACTGATGAACTTAAAGTTGAAAATGAAAATTGAGCATAACTTATCATATATGATGACTCTGGGAAGTATGATCGTTAGAAAATGAGCAAAACGTGACGATCTTCAATCTTTATCTTAAGATAAAAGTGTCTCATCTATGGATCTCCTCTCCCTTGCAATAAATCCAAGTTCTCCCTCCGTATTAAGATTACACAGTTCTTTGAAGGGCCTAGTTTTTTGTAAGTCTTTCTGAACCCTTTCCTGTAAATCCTAAAAAATGTTCAACGGTTCGTTTAAAATTCCTACAAACAAGGGTCAATCATTAGTACAAACAGATAAATGAAAGAATAAGTAAAGTTACACTAAAAAAAGACTCACTCAAATTTGGATTGTTTCAAATAAAAAGGGTGGTCAACAAATAACTAGTAAGATCATTTGGTATCATATTCCCACTATTGGTCATGAATGAAAAGGAAACGATGTCTTAAATCATGGTTATATGATGGAAGATATGTGATGAACTCCATAGTTCTCATCATATAAACAAAGTTATATAGCCCTCTTGGAGAAGCTAATGGACAATAGAGTGTAAGAAGTTCAATTATAATTATTGGGGTCTTAGCTACAAAAATATCGTGAAACTTTAGAATTGAACCAACCAAGATCCTCCATGCATTCAGTATGAGTTGAGAGGGGTAAATGTTGATAAAGAAAAGGATGTCTTGAATTATCTTTGATAAATGAATCCCAAGTCTGGCTTGGAAATAGTGTTCATAAAAACACATTTCTCTTTCTTATTGGTCGAGTGAATTTAAAGGGAACTAGGAAGAGACATATATTCCCCTATTCATTAGTTGTTTATTAAAACATCAATCTTTCATTTTTATATAAAAAAAAATCAAAAATATTTTCTTTATTTCATTTTAGAAAAATCCAAAAATATTTTCTTCCTTTATTTTTACAAATAATCCAAAAATATTTTCTTCCTTTCATTCTCTAAAAATCCCCAAAAAAATATTTCCTTTCTTTTTCAAATTATTCAAAAAAAAACCCCAAAAAAAGAGAAAAACAGAAAAATAGCAAAAATAGAAAAAAAATAGAGAAAAAGAAAAGAAAAATTGAAAAAAAAGAGAGAAAAGAAAAGAAAAGAAAGAGAGTTTGTAGTTAGTTGTAAAATAAAGACATTTTGAGCGTAAAGTGTATACACTCTTCTATCGCATATTCATCCATTTCACATCGCATATTCATTACGCATTCATATCACCATTATATCCTACATACTAGGGGTGCAACCGGTACGGTATGGTCGGTAACGACCCCTTACCAATACCAAAACCACATTCTATATAGTAAAATCGTACCGTACCAATTTACCGATCGGTACATCAAAACAAAAACCAAAACCAAACCTATCGGTTTTTCGGTATTTTTGGTATTTTCGAGTTTTTTTGGTTTCGGTAATTTCGATTTTTTCCCTGTAAATACCAGAATTTCAAATCGGTTTATGCATTCGGTAAATCTGTTATATATTTCGATATACCCATTTCTAGCTGTTACAATTTCTAGCATTTCTAGCTATTACAATTTCTAGCATTTCTAGTTGTTTGGAATAATTAGAAACATACACAAACAGGTACAATTTCTAGCATTTGAAACAGTAGATTTAAACAGATACGAGACCAAACTAATCGGTTTGCTTTTGTCGGAGCCGTAGGAGAGTGAGACGAGATGAGGGAGCTGGTGCCTGAGGAGAGTGAGCCAAGATGATGAGCCTCAAAAAATGAGGGAGTTGTTACCTCAAAAAATGTTCGTTGGAAAGTCAAAATCATCCACACCTCCAACACCGGAAAAATAAACCTTCGCCGAAAAAGCCAACTCACCGGAAAAGCCAACTCGTCGGGAAAAAAAATCACCGAAAAACATGGAGGGAACTCAGATTCGAATACAGCTGGCGCCGAAAAAATTGTCACCGAAAACTCGATCTCAAAACGAAGTAACCACACCAAAGCGAAAGCCAAATCTCAAAACAAAAAAATGTTTTCAAATAAAAGTCCCCAAAAAATTATTTCTCAAAATCAACCCAAAGTTGAAGAAGAAAAAAAATGAGAGAGAGAGAGCTCAAACAAAAATGACGACCACACTTTTTGAGAGAGAAAGAGGTAAAAAAATGAAATGGAAACCCTAAAAAAAGATCTCTACACAAATCACAATATAAAGCCGAAATGAAATAAGGGCAAAACATAAATATAGCCAACAAAACAAATGGCTCTTTTTATTTTAACAAAATGTTGCCTAATTCATTTTGTGTTAAATGTTTGATTAATTAAACAAAATATATGTTTAATTAACATGATTATTTAACACTTAAACCAAATACTCAAATAAATAAATTTAAATTCAAAGAGAATATAAAAACTCACTCATGAGAAATAAAATAAATAGAAGTAGTATGATACCCAAAATAATTTGACACTGCACAAAAAGTTTGGTACGGTATTTCGGTATGGTAATTTTGGTACGATATCGGTACGGTAAATTCGGTAAATCGGTTTTTTGTATCTAAAAACCAAAATCAACCAAATTTTTTACGGTATTTTCGGTTTCGGTAAAATCGGTTTTTGGTATTTCATAATATGAAACCAAAACCATTTTTTTCCGGACCAAAACGGTACGGTACGATAAAAATCCGTACCGGTTGCACCCCTACTACATACCACATCCATCATATCACCCATCCTATCCTAGCCCTCATCTCATCATTCTCATCCCATTTCATTTCCCCCTCACCCATATACATCCATATATTCCCCTAGGTGTTCGGGCAAATGAAAGTTAACGTGGTGAATGACTCGACGTTCTCACTATAGTGATTAACATTCTTTCATGAGATCATTTTCTTTCTAATTGTTCGTTCTTTCTTATGTGTGTGTGAGACGTTTGAATTTGCTTACATTTACTCACATTCTCACACACAAAAGCGATACACTGACCCTAATCTCGAGAGTTCAATTGAGAGAGTTATATCCCGCGAGATTTGAAGTTGAAGCGTTGATTCCGACAAGACAATCTAGGAATTACTCTTGTGATACTCGACCCGTTTTGACTGATTCACACTACACACGTTGAGTTCTAGGAAGGATGTGCCTTGAGTATTTACTTAGCTAAACTTTTTATGTTTCTAGCCTGTATTTCTGAAATTATTTATCATGTGATAGATTGTGCGACTATTCTATGTCTAATAAGAGATTGACTGCCTTTCAATAAATTTTTGCAAATAAGAATTTTGTGAGTATATTCCCTGCAAACCCTCACGAGACACAACTCGTCCTGTAGGGCAACCTATAGGTTTAAAGGCTTGTTGCACATGCTAAGTGCAATCACAAGTGCCCGCGAAAGTGGTCACTTTTGGTTACTTATCATTCTCTTTCTCTCTATCTTATTGCTCGAGGACTAGCAACGCTCTGTTTGAGGGTGGTGTGATAAGCACCCAAAATTATACATTTTATACCCCGAATAGATGTATTTTAGTTGCTAATTCTCGACAATATGAGTCTTATGTGCTTAAATGTTAATTATGCAGGGTTAATTGCAGTTGTGGTGTCAAAATGAAGTTAAATACCCAACCATGTAACCTTACCTGAGCCTAAGCCTAGCCTAAATCTACCCTAAACCCTGTGTGTGTTTAGTTTGTGTCTTTTTATATTTTTTAGATTTTTAATTTGAATCATTTTTATTTTTAGGATTTATTTAGGATTTTTAGGGCCTGTTTGGTTTGCAACTATAATTCTGTTTTCTGTGTTTAAATACAATTCTGATAAAAATCTTCGTTTGGCAACCTGTTTTTAAACACGGAATTATAATATTCCTGTGTTATAATCAAGTTTTTCAGAAAATAGATTTTGGGTGTTTTATAACATCTGTTTTTTATTTATTTTTCAACTCAGAATTATTCATTCTTAATATTTTAAAGCAATTATACCTTAATATATAATATACATACATAATACATTAATGTGTGTAATTCTTATAAATAAAAAATATATATTTACATATACACAAAATTACGTATGGAATAATATAAAGTTAAATAATATTATCAATAGATACATGATACTTATATATAGTTTTATACATATATTATTAATGTATGGAATAATATAAAATATACATATAGTACATATGTATTAAAAAATATTATCAATTCATGTATGTATATAATTTTATAGTGAATTATATATGCGACATCATTATAAATATATATATATATATATATATATATATATATATATATATATATATATATATATAGAGAGAGAGAGAGAGAGAGAGAGAGAGAGAGAGAGAGAGAGAGTTAAACTCCCTAACATACCTCATTAAATATACCTAAAAATACATGATATTAAATGTACGTGTATATAATTTATGATGTATGTTTGTATGTATATGTATACATTCATGTATCATGTATGTATGAAAGTTATATATATATATATATAAACTCCACAACATACCTCATTAAATATACCTAAAAATACATGTTATTAAATGTACATGTATATAATTTATGATGTATGTATGTATGTATGTATGTATGTATGTATGTATACATTCATGTATCATGTATGTATGAAAGTTTTATGTATATTTATATGTACATACATATATATACACACACACACACACACTCACACGCATATGTATGATATAAATATACATATTTGTCAATTTTGTCAAATTTTCAAAAAACTGTATTTAAAAACAACTTTACCAAACGCACACTAATAATTATAAAAAAAAAAAACTGAATTTTAAAACTGTATTTAAAAACAGTGTTTAAATCGAATTTTCTGAATAAAGAACCAAACAGGCCCTTAGGTTTTATTTACTATTTTTATATTTTATTAGTATAATTTTATTTTATTTTGATTTTTATTAGTTTTTAGTGTAGTCTTATTAGGATTAATTTTAGGAGTTTATTTTTAATTTATTAGATTTTATATTTTAGGACTTTTGTTTTCATATTTTATTAGATCTTTCATTTTTTATTTTGTTTTATTATTTTAATTTTTAATAGCTTAGGATTTTATTTTTAATTTTAATATTTTTATTTTTTTTTAGTTTGTTTTATTTTTTTTAGTTAGTTAGATTTTATTTTTTAGTCTTAATTTTATTAATTTTAATTGAATTTTTATTATTATTTTAGGGATCCAAATTAAACTCACACATACCCTAATTCTATATACACTAAACTACACCTAATTAAACCCTCACCCTTACCCAACTTACCATACACCCTCAAACACCCAAACCCCCCACATCATCTTCAACCTCTAACTCACACACTCTCTCTTCTTCCCAACAACCCATCTTCTCTCTCCTAAACCCCATAACACCAACCAACCTCCGAACTCCCCTCAACAGGCAGCGCACCTCCATACCCCGCCGGCGGCCAGCTCCGGCGACCCTGCCCCAGCCACTCCGGCGGCGCTCCAATCCCAGCCCCCGACGACCATTCGACCCCTGCCCCTTGCGTTCCGACCGCGACCCTGCCAAACCCGATCCCGTCGCCTGGACCCGGCGTCTCCAACCTCCAATCCCCTCACATCTGCCGCCACTACCAACCCTCCGGCGCCGCTACTCCCCACCACTAGATAACCTCAACCCGGCAGCCTCCATCGCCGGCGACAGCAGCTAACCCGCCGGAGCTCTAGCCACACGCCGATCACCTTCCCATACCCGTGTCCACCACTGCAAACCATTAAAGCCAACCTCCATTCAAAAACCCAAAGACCCATTTTATTCATTTTCCACAAAAGCCTAAATCGTGGCTGTTCTTTTTTAGCTGCCAATACAAAACCAAAAATCAAACTAAGACCAAGTCAAAAATCAAATGCCAACAATGCGCACATGTGCACAATTAACCCCTTAACCCCCTTTTCCCAAAATACCCCCAACCAACCACTCAAAATCAATTTTCAAAATTACCCCTCACCATATCAGATTTTTATTCTCATTCACATGCCCTCACACCATATTTAAATGCACCTCTAGCCATTTACTCAATATACCCCTTATTCACCATGCTCCATGTGCCTACTATAAATGAAGATGGAGACCTATTTTCAAAGGATCTCAAAATTAGTTTTAAGTTTGGTGTGATAAAATTCTCTCCACCCCTCTATTTTGAGTATTTGCATTTTTAGCAAATACCTCAATATAGTGGTGTGTAGTGAAAATTATCTCTAGAATAAATTTCACCCCACCCCTCTATTATGAATTTTTGCATTTTTAGCAATTAACTCAAAATAGATTGATGTAGTGAAATTTATTCCTTATGGGAGGTAAATTCTAATCCATTCATTTATGTTGAGATTTTGTATTTTTTGGAATGATCTCAATATAAATTAATGATCTAGAATTTATTTCTTTGGGTGAGTTCTAATGTACAATTTTATAATGTTAGGATTTGCATTTTTAGCAAATCTCTTTTATTATTTAATTGTCCATTATGAATACATCTACTATCCTTTTTATTTTTATTTTGTAATTTTTAGTTTAAATTCAAAAAAAAACTTTTAGAGAGGAATTGTAGAGAGATAAACACCAATTTGTAAATAGTTTTTTCTTTTATTTTTTTTAGATATTTGTTGAGAATTAATTGTGAGTAATTGAATTGAATGGAAGATGATATAGTTCAAATTGCCAATTTCAAGGAGATTTGTTGAAGATTTGTTCTCTTTCTCTACTCTTTTATTATATATGCCTTTGATTATTAATTTGTCATATTTTATACCATATTAGGCTAAAACTCCTTTCAAGGGGTGGGGTAAAACCCTTATTTGATGTTATTTTATTTTAATTAGTTTAATTACTTGAAAAGTCCCTTTGAATGTTAATTTTAATCTCTCACCCTTTGATTTATGCCTCGAGAGAGGGTAAATGATTTTCGAGATAAAATCGAAATTCTAATTATAATACCCATTTTAGATTCGAACTAGAGATATGGGTTTCTTAAATGGGGTATTATAACTTGAATTTCAACTCTAAATTTAATTTCTAAGATTGACATGAATTTTAATTGATCGATCCTAGCGGGTGATTAATTAAAAGGAGTGTAGATCTATTTTTCTAGAGTTGTGGGGTGTTAAACTTAACATTCTAAAAGATTACTATTATAATTACACTTGAAACGATAGTTGATTTGTAATTTTGATATTAATTTGGGAGAATTCAAATAATTAAATTAATTAATTAGAATAGCTAAAATTTGTGGTGTAATCCCATTCCTTGATTGTTCTCACAATTATTTACATTATTTATCTCTTATTTTTAGTTTAGACTTTAATTTTCATTTTACTAAATTTCTAGTTAGTTGTTTTCATCTCACACTTTAATTTAGTTTAGTTTAAAACCTCACTTCACCCTATTGTTTTAATATTCGAAAACGCTAAAAAAATTAGAAAAGTGAAAAAGCACAAAAAGAAAATAAAAAGTGAATTACAATTGAATTTCTCTCTAGCTTACACCCTTGAAAGTGGATTGATACCCTTACTCACCTCTACACTTGAGTTTATTATATTTTGTAGGTAATTGAGGATTTTTGACTAACTTGGCTTTCAACAACAACGACAAATATACGCAAAAGCTACGTTATCAGTATTAACAACCTCTTGAAGGACCAGAGGGTTATTTTTTAATTCAGTAGATTTAATAGGTGGAGGATATGGGGACCAATGACCTGAATGTAATTTTGGCTCATGACCAATAATTTAGGCCTAGCAATAGCACATGAAGAGGTCCCACATTTGGGAACTTTCCATTCATTGTTCTTAGCATGTTTGCCAAACATTATTGACGTCGATATCTCTGTAGGTGGGCCAATCTGAAATTGTAACCAAAAGGTTGAAGCCATGTAACATATTATTGTTGGGGGACTCAGGAGATATAAACTCAAACAAGAGGGGATTTTTATCAGGGAAATGGACCATAAATGAACTAATTTTAGTAAAATGGAAGATGAAGTCTCCAGACTTACAAAAAATTAAAAGATTGGAGAAGAGGGAAGTACCAGGAAATTAAAAACATTGGTTATTCTTAAAGAACACCTTATTGAAGAAATCAGGACTTTGTAACTTTTAACGCGAAGGGAAACAAAAGAGTTTAGAAAGGAGAGGAGTTATGGTAATGAAAAAGAAAATTCTTGTGCTCTAAGGATGATCTCATCAATTAAGTTTATAAATGCAAAAGGTGGAATTACCTTTATTGAGTGAAACCTTACACAATGGTGATGGGTTATAGAGATATTATATGCAGATAGTTCCTACGAATAAATGTTGTTCGTAGTAAATAAAAAAATATTCCTTACGGACAACATTTGTTCATAAGAAATGTTATGAATTAATTATGTTCGTAGGAACCCAAAAATATACCAAAAATGATTATTTATATTTATTACGAACTTCTAAAGTTCGTAGGAATTTTTACGAATAAAAGAAGTTCTTAGGAAGTATTTACTGATTTAGTAGCCGTTTAGTAAAACTAGCAATCATTTACCATTATTCATATGGAATTTGTTGGCTTTCACCCACTAGTGCAAACCTCTCACTTTGCAACTTTAATAATTTACGTGTCTTCTACCTCCACTGTTGTGGATGTTCTTAAAAGTGTGAAATTTTCTAATATGTTAACTCCTAACTTTGATACTAAAAAGTAACAAACTCTTTAAATTCAACGTGTAAATTCATTTAATCCAACGATCCCCTGCATTCACTGGAGTGCACGTGTGGTAAGAGCACGTTAAGCGAGAAATGAATATAGCACATCACCCAAACAACGTCATGCATTGAAAACACGCTTGATGTCAAATGGGTAATCACGTCAACACAAAGTGACAAATGTTAATGTAATCATACCAGAGAGGGATTAAGATGACAGTCTTATAATCATAATGGAGCAGAGGTCAGATCGGAGACTTAAAATTGAACATAGGGCCATAATGTCAAATTAGTGGTCACATCAGTACAATATACTTGTACCGTCACTTATAAGAACAAAATAAGAGATAAGAATTCACTTAGGCTAAGATCAAGACTCTTCAATTCATCTATATAAACGCAAAGAGTTTAGGGCATATGATGAGGGAGAGTTTTAGTCGGATCATTCATATGGGAGATCCATCAAAAACCCTTCCTACCCTCTGTTGGGTGATCAGTCATTCGGTATCAGAAAACCCAGTCAACCAACCATTGTTTCAAATATTATGCACATTATGAAGATGAACTACTCCCCCAGTGAATAAGGAATGTGGAACATGCAGGTTTGATAGAGCCGAGCACGTCCCATGATTCCAACCACTCCCTTAAGTAGTAGGAGTGGAATGATAGGAACCACCTTATAAGGCTAGTATATAAAACCAATGCAATACTGAATTAAGGTCTTAATTCAATTGATTTTCATGTAATTATCGTAATCCTAAAGATAATAAAATCTTGATCATTCCCCCTTTGCCCCGTGGTCTTAGGTCGATACGACTGAAACATATATATCTAGTGTTTATTTCTTTATTGCTCTCTATTATTACCATATATCATTACTCGTCATTAATATGTTATGTAAGTGTTAGATTTTCACCCCAACAAATACAATTAAGATTTATTTCTGCATCCCCTGAGTGTACACCTTTTCATAGCGTTTCATTTGTAAGGTGTAATCCCCGGTGATATTTGACTTGATGCCCACTTGAACTTTAATCTGGATTGTAAGAGTTTTAACCGAATGGGAACTTATATATATGCCGCAAACTACACAATTTCATAATTTCAAAATGTGAAGTATTTTAGATAATTTTGCTAGTTTAAGAACTCTCGCATGTTAATCTCTTATTAAATGTTTCGATATTGTAGAGTTCGTACTTAGAGCATGGATAATTATTTTGAGAAAACTTGATACTTATGGGTTTCAACCTTAAAAATACTTACAAGACAGCACTCGTCCGCTAAGGTAACCTAGGGGTTTAATGACTTATTGCTTATGTTAAATGCAACCATGTTCCCTACAAAAGTGATTTTTTATTATTTGTACACACATGCGCGAGCGCGCGCGCGCACACACACACACACATCGATCGCTCTGTCTCTTTTTCTCTTTTCCATCTTCTTTATTGCCAGGGACTAACAATATGTAGACCGGGGTGTGATGAGTCATGAATATTGCATTTTGTAGTATTTATTCTTGCGCATCTAGAATTACTGTGTTTGTTAATTACTATATCTAAGATCTTCTACTTTATAACCTCTTTTTTTACATTTATATGTTTTTCAAAGTTTATTTGAGTTTTTATATATATTGGGGATGCATAATGTGAAGTTGGATGCATTTGGGGAAAGTTTTATTACACTGTGAAACTTCAGCGTCATTTTTATAATTTTAGACTTCTAAATTTCTACTTTGGTATTTGATGATTGTGTAGCTCATCGAATCGTCTTTGCGTTTCACCAACTGACATCATTTTGATATTTATGAGTGAGCCATAGACTATTCTGTGAGACATGTAATGAAGCATAACTATTTTCTCTATACCCGTTAATTGATCAACAAATGTGTCAATTGATCGACGACCTCAATATATCTATGAAATGGAATCCTATTGATACCCATTTACCCATTCTTTTAGTTTTTCTTTATTTTTCATTTTCTTTTCTAGTTAACTTTAAATAAAAATGTGTTTTATTAGTTTAGGGGTTCTTTTTTCATTGTATGGCCTCTTCATTTTATGGGAGCTTATCTCTCTACCTCCTAAGTTGTGTAAGTATATATTATTACTATTCATTATCTTCTTCCTTTCATTAATGTTTTTATCTTAATTTACTTGATTTCTTACCTAGACTTGTTTTCAATACATATAACTTAATTATTTCCGTTTCTCTTTAGCTATCTTTCATTCCATTGTTGTAGTTAACTTTAAAATTCTTTGTATCTAATTAAATTGTACTGAGATTCATGAAACCACCATGGATAGTTTGGTTTCTTTATGATATGATGTTAGGGAGGTTTTGTTAAGTTGAATATATGTTACAATTGCACATTGGAACCTTAATAAACAATATTATGTATCTTTTTTATTTTAAACCTTTAGGTGTAATTTTAACCATATTGTTGAAACCAAACTCAAATTTAAATCTTTCGTGATGATTTAGGGAATGCAATTCTAGGAGTTTGATTATTTATACAAATGAGTTTCAACTTTTGAAAATACTTGTCTTTTCATGTAACTATTTATGTCAAGTAATTATACGGTGGGGGAAATTATTCTGAATCTATAATTTACTTATTGTCCATTAGTGTAATTTAGATATTTGCCTAATGTTAATGGTAGTATAAAATATTTTAAAATAAAAAATTACCTTTTACATCATTATTTAAGAAGTAATAAATTGATTAAATTTTAAGCACGTTCTTTGTAGATTCAATACCCGAACTAGTCACTGTACTCACATAAAGTGTACTTAAAGTTTTATTTTATATTTTGTATTGAGGTTATAAATCGAAAACAACAACTAGTGTCCTTACATGACCACTATCGCTATATGTCCAAATGCACTTTTTAATTTGAACGATTTATAAAACAAGGAATACACGATGAAAACCTTACGATCATAATCCACTATTATGATATAGTATCTTTATAAAGTTTTAATGGAAAAAAAATAAACATATTGATTTTCTTGTTGCTTCATTTCTCCATCCCTTCATGTCGATCTCTCTTCACAATCCACAATAATCATCTACAACCAACAAACCATCGCTTCCACTAGACTCTTCTCGATGTTTCCTTCTTCATCGAGGTATGTCGGCCCAATTTATGTTTTGAGAGAGAGAGAGAGAGAGAGAGAGAGAGAGAGAGAGAGATGGTGAGCAGAGGAGGGGACGGGGAGATTTGTGGTCCCGCATTGTTACAAGAGTGTGATATATGTGTGTGTGTATATAAAGATAGATATTTTTGTTTTTTAAAATTATATATACTTTTATATATTATTTATTCCTTTATATTATAGAGGCCACTAGTTAGACACACAACCCCATTAAATTTCATCAAACTTCAATATAAAAGGAACCAAAGTCAATAATTATTATTAACAAGTATTAAAGTCTAGAAGTTCATATTGTCAAGGTATTTAGGTATAAAATATTAAAATAACAATCCAATAAAATGATATTTGCACTAACTAAGATGTGCTTATTTATTTTTACCGAATTATGAAATGTGAAATCTAAATTAGAAAAATAAGTTTGTTGTATGTATGAAATGAACCTTTGAATAACTTTATTCAGTGACACTCATATAAATTGTTCAAATTTAGATGAACTTTTACATTTTAACTTCTCAGAGACAAATATAAACATTAGTCTCTAACCTTTTTTGAACAATAACAAACATTTTTTTATAACTTTAAGGATGTATTTAGTTAACTAAGTTTTCCATGAAAATATAAATATTTATTATTTTTGAACTTTCGATAATGTTTGACACACAATATTTTCCATAAAAATGTATTTCAAGTTATGAAATGTATATCTACCTATTTTTTCAAATTTTATTTTCCTACCACCTATGGAAACATGTTTTTTAAGAAAATTATTTTTTTACCATGTTTTCACTTTAACAATTTCTTTTTCATCTTTATAATCATCCAAACAAAAAGGTCAAAATAATTCCATATAAAAAAAATTCCCCATTATTAACATTAGTCTTAAGCCACCCCCAATGCATTGAGAAAACTAACAGTAGACCACTTTGCCTAATGCTTTTGCTAGTATTGACACTCTAAAACATAAAACAATATATCTATGTTGAGAGAAAAAATCCCTTAAATTTTCCATTTTAGGGTGGCAAACATATGAGATGCGTGACGAGTTGGAATGTTGCGATAACCCTTAACATGACATTCCAGTTGACACACCATTAATGGATTTTTTTTCCTGCATCTCCTCAATCACTTATCACCATAAAATATTTAACCATATATTGTACAACTTAGACCATGAACATTAAGGATTTTATGTCATTTGGAATTTTGACAATCAAGACGTGGTTTAGTATATGGATATATACGCATATTAATGCATTAAAAAATTCAACATGTTCAAAATATGTGAGATTCTTCACTGATGGAAACACTCTATAGTTGAATTGAACCCATATTTTATATTACTATATGGATGAGGAGGACAAGTTCACTGCGCTGCAAACTCTAGAGTTGGTTCTAGCATCATCCTTGGAGCCAACTACGTTGCTAGATCATGCATTAGTCAAACTAAAATTTTATTTAGCAGTGCTCCCCATGATTCAACACAACTACCAATACTGCCTAAACAATATATTGAAGTGGAACATATATTTATATGATGCTTATCTTTAAATTTCTTAATAAATTTTATTTAATGTAATAACGACTTGTTAATCAAATAATATTTTAACATTTATGAAATCCTATTACATTTAAAACATACATTTGAAATAAAATACTACACGCAGATATACAATTGACACAAATGCTCTATGAAATCAAAGTGGAAAGAAACATTTATTTATAAGTCATGAAGACAAGAATGTGAAAATATATAGATCACAACATTTATCTCATTATAGTTGAGCAATTCAATTGGAGTTGACTCGCTTTAATGGGAATTGGTATGCCATGGCTCGAGAACTTTGCCTTGTTCATTTTCTATAGTTATATTGTGCACAATAAACAAAATCATCCTAATGCGACCTAAATTGACATTGTACTAAAAATGATATAGACATTTAATAATAACAAAGCAAGATTGTGAAACCCCCAAAGCTCATTCAATATCCTTTGGTGCACCATCTCGACATTGTGCAAAGTGTTTCTATCTTGTAGTTTGTGGTCGTGAAGTTTGAACAAAAGTGGATCATTTCAGGTATATGTCATTAATGAGTTAGAACCTTGGGTCATATGAACACCATTGATAACATAATTGCATTAAAGGACTTTGTCATATATAAGCTTCTAAAAAACCTGATTGGTAAAAAATGTACAATTCCTTGTGCAATCCTGACACACCAACAAATGCATGCCAAAAACACAGGTAGGTTGTCAAATACAACCTCAATTATAATTGTAGTTCTTTTTGGCGACCTCGTTATGTACCCTGCCATGCAATTGAGAAATTACTCCACCTCGAGTGCATATAATCTGTGCTACCTAGAATGTCCGAGAAATCTTGTTACCCCCATTTTTCGAGCATTCATTTGACATCCTAAGTTGTAGGTGTCCTTAAGTATTCAATCACATATATAATATACACCGACTCACAAAATCCCTTTAAGTCTTAATGAGAGTGCTTTCCAAAATTCGATCAAAATCCTTTAAGTATAGGAGGAACAATGAGCTCTGCATGTGAAGATAATGCCGAAAGATATTGACGTTATGAGTTGGATCCGCAACAAAATAATCTTTCATTAATCGCAAGCCGCCAATCCTAATTCCATCAACTTTCTTCTGATCAGGCATCATGCCTTGATAACGAGACCACTTATGTCCACTTTTTAGCCTATCAAAGGCGGGAAACTGCAAAAGTCATTCGGCGGAACATGATTTTCTTGTAGTTTCCATCCAGTGATGAGTCGCTAAGAATTTAATTAAAGGAGCCACCAGATATAGAAGGAGACATATTTTCAGTAGAATTTTTACAAATGATAATAACTTGGGTTCAAAATTTGGGTAAGTGTTTAAATTATCAAAATTATGAAAAATAAAATATGACTATTAATAAAAAAAAATTACTTAAACATGCTTATAATTGTGTTTAACACCATTTACTAATTGAATTTAGGTTTGATGCCTATTCCATTACACATTCGTTAAAGAGAATGACCATTGTCAAGGAGCATGACCCTTAAAGAAGAAAATATTTACAAAAAATAGAAAAAGTTTTAAAAAAATCAGACAAATATAAAAATAAAACAAAAACAAACAAAAAACTTAATCAATGAGCAAGCCCTAAAACACCCACTCATCTTATACCCACCCCACCCCGCTCAATCCCATCCCCTACACTAACACCCGAATTAGTCCCATCACACCCTGCTCAAATTACCCTCGTCTACCCTAGCCCCCCTTCCCCCTCTTTGTGACACCCCGCCTATTTAAATACCGGGTGATCAGTCATTTATTAAATTAAATCAAAATTCAGTTGGTTCAGAATATGCATCACCGTCGAAAACTTATTATTAACACTAAGCACCTAATATATAAAAAGGTTGATGTCAAAATTTTATCTCTTAATTAACATAAAATTTGATTAACCAATTATTAAACATACACCATCCAACTAATCTCATAAGAAATAAAATGACTGGAATAATAAATGTGATTGGAGTAAACACATCTAGCCTAAATACCGAATACAATAATCCAACAAAATAAACCAACAACTGATATAAGTAAATAAATAAATCCACAATCTCAGACTGTCTGAATAAATAAAAGGGGCGACATGCCCTAACTGAAGTAAATAACTCAAGATGGAGAAGCAAAAATCATGGAGGCGTCTACTACCAAGTCCTGTAACTTTCACAGCAGCTACAGCTCGTCAAATGAATGAAACTCCTATACTTGGTGTCCCTGTGGCTGGGAATCTAAAATAATTTGACAAAAGAAAAGAGATTTGCAATAAACGGGTCAGAGCTCGAGTTGAAAACAGTTTAAAAATCAGTAAGTGCTTAAATAAGAACAATAGCACATATAATGTAGATGTTAGATTTTCTTACTCTCACTTGAGATACTCACCTTTCTTCTAATGTGCACATCTAACGCGTATATTTAACCCACCCTAGTCTTGTTACCCTACCTAACTAGCCCGAAGATGACTATTATCACACCCATAATCACATGCGTTTACTCATATCACCTGTATCACGTATTACCATATGTTTAAGGATAGTTATTCATATACCTAACCGTTATTCTCAAAGGTATTCCTTTTTCTCACTAGGAATATTTTTAAATATCGTCAGTTTCATATCTACTAAACACGCACAGTAGAATAAGTAACATGTAAACATATACTTATCTCTTATATATATATATATATATATATATATATATATATATATATATATATATATATATATATATATACTATTCTAGCACCCCTGGGTTAGGGCCCTCTTGGTGCAATGCATACTCTGCTATCATGTCCCGGTGCATCGCTTATTGCATAAAGGACTATAGGTTCAATCTCTCGCGAGCCATCAAAACAAACACACATATTGGAGGTGAACATAGTTCCAAGCCCATGGGTTATGCACATACCTACACACCCATATGACTATCAACACTATCGTTCTCACTGATAGCTCATAGCTAGGTTCTATGTTTTAGTGATACGAATCAAAATCCCCCTGAAGGCTCCTCAAGATATGATCGTCCACAACGCACAACCTCCACCAGATAGCAAGCAGCGTAGGTATGTTATACACGGAATAATTCAATTTATAGGTACATACACATAACCTATAATAATCATTAGGTATTCACACAACCCAAAGCCCCGAATTTATACATAGTATTATTATCTCTAATACTCACGTTACTCTATCCGTACGATTAATCTCTTTATCGTATGTATTTCATAAGGCCCTCTTATTCCAAAATATTCCCTTAGTAGTTACACAAAAATCTCACCACTAAACTATGTAATGAACACATTCAAGAATAGCTTAGGTCATTCTCTCTCACTCGGATCAACCTTGTGAGGTTTTAACTTGTCCGGGCAAAATTTGAACTTGTAAAATCTCGTTAGAAGCTGGGGAAAATCTCATTCGAACGAAACTTCGAACGAACTAGGGTCTGAGTTTTCGTTAGAATCTTATTCGAACGAGGATGTTCGAACATCTTTGAACAAACCAACTCTGAATTCTCATTGGATAGGTCGTTGGAAATCTCGTTCAAACGAGAATTTCGCATATCATCCCTCTCCTCAAAAAACTGCGTTTTTCAACCTTTTCAACACCCAAATCACATAAAACTTTACCTAACTCAAAACCAACGATTCTAAATCATAAACACTAATAATTGAACGCTTTCTAACACCTTTTTTAACATAAATTCCTTACAATTTCATCATAGATTCAGATTAATTTCCTAAATCCTCAAAAGGCCCTAATTTCATATAATCACCATTAGTCACAATTAAACCCATATTTAAATTTGTGATTTCAATATATAAAATTTAGATTTCTAATCCCCAATAAATGGTTATTCAACTACATGCATACCTATACCACAATCATGGATTAATACCCAATTTCAGTCCCAAATTTCATAATATCATAGATAAATCATCTAGTCTAACATGGACATTATATGCTCTAAATGAAGTAAGATAAACACTTGAATTTTCACGAAGGTCTGATTCGTCGCTTGAAATTGGTATATATGCGTTCTCCTCTTCCCGATCTACACGTTGATGATCTTTTTGGTGAAGGTGACTCGGTTTGGCCTTGGAACACCTAGGAACCTCTTTTCTTTCTTCCTCTTGGACTTTCTCTTGGGTTTACCAGTTATTTACCCTAACTCTCCCACGCACATGCAGATATATTTTTCTAATTTTTATGCATTCATTAATACCAATTTTTCAAAAGATAAAAATACCCCTCTAGGATGTCGGGTTGACCTAAGGTGGCCCGAACTCCAAACTAAACCCCCGAGTAGAATTTTCTGATTATCTCGACCCATACGGACATACCGACGTAATCAAAATGGCCATCCGAATAATAAAAAATAAAATTACATTTTAATTCCTCATTTAAGTCCCGACACGACTCACACGCGCATCCCAACTAAGTGTACTATAACTGTCGTATTTTTTACTCACAACAATTATAATATATTCTCATTATATATTACTTCACTCACTAAGTAATGTTCAACATAATTCTCACCAATAAATACTAACTCTCATCACGCTAGTAATTATTTACTTAAATTTAGATTAATTATAAAGTTTCCCTTTCTTAAATTAATTAATCCCATAATTAAAATAAAATCTTTCAAAAATACGGGGTTTTACATACTTTCCCCCTAATAACATAATTTCATCCCGAAATTCAAAAAAGTGTAAAAATAACGGCATACCTAGTAGGAACAAATCTGGATACTTATCGTGCATCTCATCCCCACGTTCCCAGGTAGATTCCTCGACATTATGATGCCGCCACTGAACACGCACTAACGACACTAACTTTGACCTCAATTTCCTCTCGCTACGGTCTAGGATAACAACTGTCCCCTCCTCTTAGGAACTATCGGGATTTAGGTTAATATCCTCTAAAGAAATATGAGTATGGGCCATGTTATCCCAAAGATATCTCCTCAATGAAGAAATATGGAACACATCATGAATCCTACGCAAGTGCTCCAGTAACCCAAGTCTGTAAGCTACTGGCCCAATCCGCTCAATAATAGGGAATGGACCTATATACCTCGGCGTCAACTTCCCGTTCTTCGCAAACCACATTACCCCTTCATAGGATATACTCATAACAACAACTGGTCCCCCACATTGAACTCCCTAAAGAACTTCTTGGCATTGGCGTAGCTCTTCTGTATATCTTGAGAAACTCGAATATGGCTCCGAATCATCTCAATCCTGGCCGAGGTATCCTGAACCACCTCTGGCCCAAGTAGCTTATTGTCCCCCACCTCCAGCCAACACGTTGGAGAATGACAAGGTCTACCATATAACGCCTCGAATGCAACCATGCCAATAATAAACTGATAGGAGTTATTATAAGCAAACTCCACCAGTAGAAGATATTGCTCCCCGCTCCCCACCCCCGCCAAAATCAAGGATACACATCCCTAAAATATCCTCTAACATCTGATTCTTTCATTCGATCTGCCCATCAGTATACGGGTGATAGGCCGAACTCAATCGTAACTCCGTACCCATGGCCTCCTAGAAGCTCTCCCAAAATCTGGACATAAAAATCTTATTTTGATTGGACACAATATAAAGGGGCACCCTGTGGAGTCTCACTACCTCTACAATGAAGATCTGAGCGTATTGCCCTGTAGTATAGTCGATCTGGACTGGTAGAAAGTGAGATATCTTGTTTAACCGATCCACAATCACCCATATGAAATCAAGACCCCTCTACGATGTAGGTAGCCCTGTGATGAAATCCATGGAAATGCTCTCCCATTTCCACATAGGGATCTCTAACGGCTGTAGAAGCCCTAGTGATCTCTGGTGGTCCACTTTTACCAGTTGAAAAGTGACATATTTTGAAATAAACTCGAAGATGTCCTTCTTTATTCCACTCCAATAGTACTGTCCCCTCATATCCTAGTACATCTTATTCCCTTCGAGATGTACCGCAAATCGTGAACCATGCGACTCCGCTATCACCGCGTGTCGTAACTCCTCCCCCTATGGAACTACTAGTCTTCCATTGAAGTGTAAGCCCCCATCTGAGCTCATAGAATAAGACTTTGCCCCCTCGGCTAGAAGTTGTATAGTCCGATCCTCACAAAACGAGTCTACTGCCTGAGCCTGTATCACTCTAGTAACGATCTCAGGTGTAACCGTCATCATTGATATGAATGAGCGTGCAACCACATCCTAATATCCCAGTTCTTTCCATTTCGACTTTCACACCTCGGCCACCTCACCTGCTAGCCTACGGCTCAACGCGTCTGCTACCATATTAGCCTTTCCCGAGTGGTAATATATGTCGAACTGATAGTTTTTCACAAACTCAAGCCACCTCTGTAGTCACATATTCAACTCCCGCTGCATGAATAGGTAATGCAGTGACTTGTTATATATAAATAGGAGAAATTTCTCCCCCAAGAGATAATGTCTCCATATCCGAAGTGCAAACACGGCTGCTGCTAACTCCAAGTCGTAGGTGGGGTAACTCCTCTCGTGAGGCTTAAGCTTACGAGAAAAATAAGTTATAGCCTTATCATCCTGCTGAAGCACACCCCCGAATCCTAGTAAGGACACATCAATATAAACCAGGTATTCCACCCCTAGACTGGGTAGTGCTAGAACTGGTGCTGAAGTTAGCTTGTCCTTCAGCTCATCAAAATCCATTCGATAGGAATCATCCCATATAAATGGCACCCCTTTGAGAGTCAAATTTATCAACGGCCCACTATCTTAGAGAATCCCTGAATAAATCACCCATAGTATCCTACCAGCCCCAAGAAACTACGTATCTCTATCGGCGTCGTGGGTCATCCTCACTCCTTCACCGGTGACACCTTCCACGGATCTACAGATATCCCCTCTTCAGACATAATATGCCCCCAAAACTGAAATTTCTATCAACCATAACCCACACTTCTCATACTTCGCATACAACTCGTGCTCACATACTGTCTGCAAAACTAGCCGAAAATGCTCGGCATTCTCCTTCTCAGTTCGAGAATAAATCGGGATGTCATCAATGAAGACAATGACAAAATCGTCTAAGAACTTTCTGAACACCATGTTCATCAAGTCCATTAACACGGTCGGTGCATTGGTTAGCCCAAATAGCATAACCCTGAACTCATAGGATCCATATCGCATAAAGAAGGCAGTCTTAGATAGGTCATGCTCTCTGATACATAACTGATGGTATCCCGACCTCAAGTCTATCTTCGAGAAGTATAAAGCACCCCACAACTGGTCGAATAGGTCATCGATTTAGGGTAAAATATACTTATTCTGTATCGTGACCTTATTCAACTCTCGGTAGTCCACACACAATCGTAACGATGCATCTCTCTTCTTTACGAATAGTACGGGAGCACCCTAGGGCGAGGTACTTCTTGTAATACCCCGTATTTTTATGGCTTTTAAATTTAGGTATTTATTAAATTTAATTGAGATAAATTAATTTAATTTTAATCCACAAAATTATTTTAAATATTTACTAGTGTGACGAGAGTTAGTAATTATTAGAAATTTATTGATTTGATTAAATATGTATTATTGAGTAAAGTAATATGTAGAATCGATTTTATTAAAAATTGTCACGAGTGAATAAAATGACAATTATGGAAATTAAGTCGGGACATGTCTGTGTCGTGTCAGGACTAAATTATTATTATTATTATTATTATTATTATTATTATTATTAAGTGAAAGTTATAAGTCACTTGTATGGTCATTTCGAGTGTGCCAACATGTCCGGAAGGGTCGAGATAGTCAGAAAAGTGTACTCGGGGGTTTTGTTTGGGTCTCGGGACGTTTTTAGGCCTAATCGGTAATCCGGGAGGGCATTTTGGTAATTTTCTATTTTTGGCCTTTAATAATGACGAAAATCATTACGGTTCTAACACTGGGAAGTTAGGGTTCCTAGAACCAAAAGAGAAAAAGGCCATAGGAAGAAGAAGGGAAAAGCCTTCCAAGTGTTCAAAGCCAAGAACCACCAATCTTGCAACCCCACCACCACCAAAGCGTAGATCGGAAGAAGAGGATTACTGCTATACCAATCGGAGTCGTCGAATCAGAACCTTAAATTCCCAGGCAATCATCTATCTTGCTTTTCTTGTAGTTAATGTTTCACTCATGTTAGATTAGGATTGATAAACATATGTCTCATGGAAAAATTTAAGGATTTAGAGAATCAAATCACATGTTTAGAGGGAATAAATATATTCTGGAAATCTCAATTACATGTAGAGGATTACTCACGCAATTGGAGTGATTTAAAAGTGAGAAATCTGGAAAAAGAATTGGAACAATGGAAGTTTAGTGAAAAATTAGGGTTCTTGATAATTAAGACAAATGGCCCCTTTAATACAATCTCGTTGATGAATTTGTACATGTTTCACATAGGGAATCATGCATATATGTATAGAGAACTAGTAGAAATGTTATTTTTGAGTTTGGGAATCGATACTGATGTTTTGGAGAAATTTGGAAGATGAAACCCGTAGGTTTAATTTCCAGTTTCTGGGAAAGAACTACTTGATCGATCGATCGACCTAAGAACATCGATCGATCGATCGGCCTCATTTTCTCGATCGATCGACCCCTCCTGGAAAATTGCATGTTTCTCGTCCGTTGGTTTAATCCGTTTTTAATGCATAGGAACCCTTGATTGTCATTGTGGGGGTATAATGGGACATAGAGAAGACCAGTAGAGCCTAGGTACACCCCGTTGAGTGAAACCTAGTGTAAGATGAGATTTTGGGTTAATGAGGAATCATTCATATGTATACAAAATCATGCGAACATTTAATAAAAAGATCGAGACTCGTAAGGGAGTTAGACCAGAAGGTAAGTGAGTGTATGCCTACTGAAACTATACTTAGAATGCTTCGAGAGAGGAGGAGTGAGTATGAAGTGAAATATAAATGAGAATAAAATGACTAGTCCGTCATGCATAATAATCGAGTAAAATGTGTTAATAACGAATTATAGTTATGGGTCGTGGGCACACCTAACTTAGAAATGTGGGTATTTATATATATATATATATATATATATATATATATATATATATATATATATATATATATATATATATATATGACTGTGTGATTGTGCATATATTATATATCTGTATAAAATTCATACTCGGGCTACTTGTTATCACGGGGGTTTCCGCGCCGGGACAGACTTATCTCGATTGGGACTTTATGGGGGATATTGACTCGTACCCTAGAACATAGGATTCCTTGGTACAGGCTATCTGATTGATAGTCAGACGGTCCTAAGAGACGTGAGGGTATGTGCTGACCTCTTAGTGACTTGGAACTATGCTTCGCCTCAATTTATATGTGTTTTATGTTAATACAGTACGAGAGTGATTCCGAACTAGTATTTCCCTTAATATGAGTGATACGGGGGCTTGATAGCAGAGTATGCCAGCACCATAGGTTTTTATGTGGGGTGCCGTTAGTATATATTATATGTGTGACTAATATATGCACGTATATCTATATGGGAACTTTCTACTGTGCGTATAAGTAGATAAGTAATGAATAAATGCTTCAATTGTATCATAAGCATTCGGGAAATGAGTTATTGTAAATAATGTATAAATCTCGAAAAGAATGATTTTTTAAAGTAAATATCATAACCTCGATTGTCACCTGATAAAACCTTATGGAATAAGTTAGAGAAACTTATGAGATTTATTAGTACGGTAGACGTGCACACTAGAATGAGAGGTGAGATTTCTCAAGAGAGTGTCGCATACTAACATGGTTGTTGCATTAGCCGGTAAGCATTTTAAATACTTGCTAAACTAATTTTAAACTGTTTTACACTCGGGCTCTGACCCGTTTTCCTGTTATCTCTTCTCTCTTGTATATATATATATATATATATATATATATATATAATACAGGTGCCCAGCCACAGGGGCATCATGCTTAGGTTCTTTGGACCGGACGCGCTGCAGCTTATGTGGGAGTTGCAGGCCATTGCTTAGACGACCTCATTGTTAACTCCACTCCTACTTTTAGTTCTTATTAGTTAGGGCAAGTGTCGCCCATTTCTCTATTCAGATTGGATTTTTGTCAAAGATTTACATTCTTTTATATTTCCATTTGTTGGTACTCTTTGGGATTTAATTATTGTTAGGATGTTCTTTTTTGTTTATTTAAACTGGTTTGGTTTATATAGATGAATCTAATTCTTGTGCGTTATTACTCATCTTTAGTATGTCAGAGTTATGAAATTGTTGGTTATTTAAAAAGGTTTTCACATTTGGATTTAATAAAATGGAAATATGGTTTTAAATTTTTTTTGACACTTAGCTTAATTATTTAGGGTGTTTAAATTGGAAATTTTATTTTGCGACAGTGATGCTAAGAATGAACCAACCGTTCACCTTGATCCTTTAATTTAATAAAGGACTGATCACCCGATATTTAATTCGGCGGGGTGTCACACTTCTGTGGATGAAGCCCTGACCTAATAACTGCTCGATTTGATCCCGTAGCTCCCTCATCTTCATGGGAGCCATATAGTAAGGTGCACGAGCTATCGGCCAAGTGTCTGGCACCAAATCTATCATAAATACTGTTTCCCTACTGGGCGGTAGCCTTGGTATGTCCTGAAATACATCAGCGAACTCACGAACAACCGGAATCGAATCAAGTGGTATCACCCCCCCTTAGAGGTCTCCTCTGCTATATAAAATAAATGGGTGGACGAGCCCACCTCTGGGCGAGGCATCACCACCAAAAACATCTCCTGACCCGGTATGGCGAACACAATACTACGACTATAGCAGTCAATCATTTCCCTATACATAACTAACCAATTTTTCCCAATAATAGCATCATACTCGTGCATATCTAGGACAAGCATATCGACTGATAAGATCAATCTCCCAATCTCTATGCCCACTCCCCGACATATAAAGAATATCAATGACCCATAGCCCAATGAACTGTGCTCTCTGCTGTGTCTAATACCTCTGTGGCGCGTGAAAAACTAGTGGCAATGAAACTATGTGAAGCCCCCATGTCAAATAATATCCGCCCCAAAGTCCACTGGATAGAAAATGTACCCTCAATCGTGGGTGGATCCTGGGGAATTGTGGCCTGGTGGACGTTGTAGACACACCATACTACAGCTGTCCTTGCTGGATCAGAACTGCTGGATCGGCTGGTAAAGCTGGTATTTGCGGTGGTGCTGGGAGGGCGTCTGGAAATATCGATCGCTGGGGCTCCTGACAAGCGCCCTGCTGCTGCTGCTGCCGCGGGGCTATACCCTTTTAAGGATAATCCTGACGTTTGTGGCCAGTGTTGCCACAAGAAAAACATCTCCATAGAAAGTGACCTCCCCTCTTCCCCTGCTGCCCTCGGCCCTGATGGCCATTACCATCCCTCCCTTGGCCCTGCTGGCCCTACTGAAAGCGATGTTTCTCCTGCTGGCCAGGCTGGCCCTGCCTAAAACCTCCATGTCCCTGCCTATAGTCACCTGATCTGAACCTCTTATCAGGGTCCCCCTGGTGGGTACTCTTCTCACCCTCGCTGCTGACCCTGGGATGATTGTGCCCCACTGTCACCATTACCTCCCGTCCTTCCCTATTGGTTGGACTCCCCCACTCATTTGCTTCCCTTCAGATGGAAGCAGTGATCCTAGAAGTATAGTAGGGCAACGTTAAGTACATCACTATACGTACCCAACAAAAGATTACCCAAAAGGTGCTGACGAATCCTCCACGTCAAGCCGTCCATAAACATCTGATTTTTCTCCCCCTCGGTAGGTACCTTATCCGGAACCAAATTAATCAATCTAGTAAATTTTTCCTCGTACTTCGCAACGGTCTTCCCCTCCTAGGTGATATCCAGTAATTTCCACCTCATCTCAGTCTCAATGGTAGAAGGGAAATATTTACGGTCTAACCGCACCCAAAAGTCCTGGATAATAATATTGTCTCTCACCTCAGCAGTGGTAATAGACTCCCACCACTGCAGTGCCGCTCGCACTAGCTTAAAAGTAGCTAGTATATGCCTCTGAAACTCAATACACTTATACATTCTCAAGTGTCGCTGAATGTCCTTTTTCCACTGGCTCACTACCATAACATCTGAACTTCCTACGAACTCCGGAGGATGTGCCTTATGGAAGGAATCTCTGACTCACTCCCAAGCAGAAGGGAATCCGTGGGCTGGTTCTGGGGCCACCATCGATGCCTGGGGTGGGGCCTGCTGTACCACGACTAAAGCTGCATTTATCGCCCGCGCTACGATAGAAGCAACCTCCGCAGCATTCATCGTACCCTGGGACGGAGTTGGCTGGGGCTTGGGTTGGGCATCTGTAGGATCTTGCCATGCACGTCTAGGAGGAATCTAAAATGAAAAAGAATCTTTATAAGTCTGCAGTGATTATCTCAAATAACTGAAGACGTAAAATGCCCAGTTATTGAATACAACAATCCTAAATATAGGGCTCTATATTAAAGAAGGCTACGCTAGAAGCATAACACACCGCACAGATCCTAAGGACTCTAGAACCTGATGCTCTGATACCACTTGTGACACCCCGCCTAATTAAATACCGGGTGATCAGTCCTTTATTAAATTAAATCGAAATATCTAGTTAGTTCAGAATATCCATCACAGTCGAAAACTTATTAACACTAACCACCTAATATATTAAACGGTTGATGTCAAAATTTTATCTCTTAACTAACATAAAATAGAATTAACCTATTATTAAACATACACCATCCAACTAATCTCATAAGAAATAGAATGACTAAAATAATAAATGTGACTGGAGTAAACACATCCAGCCTAAATACCGAATACAATAATCCAACAAAATAAACCAACAACTGAAAGAAGTAAATAAATAAATCCACAATCTCTGACTGTCTGAATAAATAAAAAGGTCGACTTGCCCTAACTGAAGTAAATAACTCAAGATGGAGAAGCAAAAATCATGGAAGCATCTACTACCAAGTCCTGTAACTTCCACAACAGCTACAGCTCGTCAAATGAATGAAACTCCTATACTTAGTGTCCCTGTGGTTGGGCACCTAAAATAATTTGACAAAAGAAAAGAGATTTGTAATAAATGCGTTAGAGCCCGAGTTGAAATTAGTTTAAAAATCAGCAAGTGTTTAAATGAAAACAATAGCACATATTGTGTACAAATTCGATTTTCATTCTCTCACTTGAGATACTCACCTCTCATCAAATGTGCACATCTGATGCGTATATTTAACGCATCCTAGTCATGCTACCCTTCCTAACTATCCCAAATATGACTATTATCACACCCATAATCACATGCGTTTACCGATATCACCCGTATCCCGTATTACCATATGTTTAAGGATAGTTATTCATATACCTAACCGCTATTCTCATAGGTATTCCTTATTCTCACTTGGAATATTTTTAAATATTGTTAATTCCTTATCTACTAACACATGCACAGTAGAATAAGTAACAGGTATACATATATTTATCTCTTTATGTATATATACTATTCCAGCACCCCTGGGTTAGGTCCCCCTTGGTGCAATGCATACTCTGCTATCATGTCTCGGTGCATCGCTTATTGCATAAAGGACTGTAGGTTCAATCTTTCATGAACCATCAAAACAAACACACATATTACAGGCAAATATAGTTCCAACCCCATGGGTTACGCACATACTTACGCACCTATATGACCGTCAACACTATCGTTCTTACTAATAGCCCGTACGTAGGTTCTATGTTCTAGTGATACGAATCAAAATCCCCCCGAAGGCTCCTCAAGATATGATCGTCCACAACACGCAACCCTCACCCTATAGCAAGCATCGTAGGTATGTTATACAAATAATAATTCAATTAATAGGTACATACACATAACCTATAATATTCATTAGGTATTCATGCAACCCAAAGCCCCGAATTTATACATAGTATTATTATCTCTAATACTCACGTTACTCTATCCGTACGATTAATCTCTCTATTGTATGTATTTCATAAGGCCCTCTTACTTCAACATAGTCCCTTACTAGTTACACAATCATCTCACCACTAGACTATGTAATGAAGTCACTTAAGAATAGCATAGGTCATTCTCTCTCACTCGAATCAACCTTGTAAGGTTTTAACTTGTCCAGGAAAAAATTGAACTTCTGAAATCTCGTTAGAAGCTGGGGAAAATCTCATTCGAACGAACGAACTAGGGTCTGAATTTTCGTTAGAATTTCATTCAAACGAGGTTGTTCAAATAGCTTCGAACAAACCTACTATGAATTCTTGTTGGATAAGTGGTTGGAAATCTCGTTCGAACGACTCAGGTCGTTCGAACAAGAATTTCGCAGATTGTCCCTGTCCTCTAAAAACTGCTTTTTCTCAACCTTTTCAACACCCAAATCACATAAAACTTTACCTAAATCAAAACCAACGATTCTAAATCGTAACCACTAGTAATTGAATGCTTTATAAAACCTTTTTTAACATCAATTCCTTACAATTTCATCATATATTTAGATTAATTTCCTAAATCCTTAAAAAGCCCTAATTTCAAATAATCACCATTAGTCAAAATTAAACTCATATTTAAATTATGATTTAAATATACAAAATTCAGATTTCTAATCCCCAATAAATGGTTATTCAACTACATGCAATACTATAACGACATATTTTTATAAATGTCCGTCACAATTAATTATGTCATATACCGTTACAACCGTCGAAGAAGTTCAAGAGCAATCTACATCAAGACGGATCCAAATATATGAAGGTTCTTCATCAAAAAGCCTCTACAAAGTTTACTTTGGTAAGGTTATGTTTTAAATACCTTAACTTTTCACTTAGAGCTTTGGGATATTTTTAAAAAATATTTTCTAAGTGTTGGAGCGGACTTTTTTATCAAAATTTGAGAATGAGTAATTCTTCTAAGTCCTGTAGCGTTCCTCGATTTTGACGCCAAGATCGTTCAAGCAAGATCTCATCTCGTTTGAGCGATATAGAGATGTCACGCGATGTCGTTCAAACAACATGTGTACTTCATTCGAGCGAGATCACTTTTTCGTTCGAACGATCGAGATGACACGTTTCTCTATAAACACTCATTAAATGGTTTCATTTTCATTAAGAAGTCCCAGCATTTTGAAAGACTGAAAACTAAGAATCTACAGAATTCTTTTTGACTTCTTATTTTAGGGTTTTTATCCCTTTTGTTTTCAATTCACAAAAATCCCATATGCTTTGGTGAATTGTTTTGGTGTTCAAGAACACACTTTGCTTTTGATCATTCTTTATGGGGAGAACTATACAACTGGAGAGTTGCGTGCTATTGTGGAGGGAGTCCTTGTGAAGATCTTAGACTGCATGTCTGGACTACGCGTCCTTATGGTATAGCTGCGTGTGAACCACTGTTGATTTCTAGCCGTTGTTTTTAAGGTTTGACGAAGACACCGCGCGTTACTCTTGTGGGCGAAAGCAAGCTGGTATGTAATTCAATGGTCATGTAAACATGTCAAAGTTCTAGAAATAAGAGGTTTTGCCCTGCGGAGATTTTTCCTGAAATTTGTGTGGCATGCTTTATTTATTTATGGTTTGACACACGCACACTCATAGTTGCATGTTTAGGGGCTGAATTAATTTGGTTTAAAAATAGACTCTAATTAAATAAGTATACCGAATTAGAAATTTGTGAATTTAATCAATTATCACACAGTCATATATTTTACAAATTGGTATCAGAGTGGGTTATGCTAATTTATTGCGTATTCCTATTTTTCGCTAAATCATGTGATATTGACTTTTTTTTTGAAAAATCACTTTCGTGAAAAATCGCATTTTTTTCCGATGGAGCACTCATATAATATGATGCCTATTTTTGACGGGTCTAATTATGCCTATTGGAAAGCTCGTATGAAATCACAATTAAAGGCTATTGATGAACGTTTTGGTTGCTGTGTGAAAGAGGGTGGACTCCTCCCACTGTCACCGTTGAAAATATCACCTCTTGAAACTTGTGTCATCCTGGACTGAAGATGATTTGAAAAAGTCTAATTTTAATTCACATGGTTTGAGTGCTATTTTTGGAGCCGTCACTCCCTACGAGTTCCATCGAATTATGACGTGCACCACATCTAAAGAGGCATGGGATGTACTCCAATTGACACATGAGGGTACGAACGCGGTTAAAGAATCAAAATTATAAAATTCACCCAATTTGAGACTATCCCCATGTCTGAGTATGAATGCTTTGATGATTTTTTTGCACGTTTGTCGGACATTGTCAACACCAGTTTTAATTTGGGTGAGGTGATTGATATGATGCGTGTTGTTAAAAAGATTTTGAGATCTCTCCCAAAACGCTTTATTCCTAAAGTCATTGTTTTAAACTCTTTGGGAAATTTGAAATCACGTAAGTTGGAAAACCGTGTAGGAGATCTTCAAAACTATGAGATTGACATGTTTCCCCAAACCATTAAGGTTAAGGATAAAGGCGTTGTTTTAAAGATTCATTTTAAAAAAAAAGAAAGAAGTAGTTTGTGAGTCCGATTCTGAGGGAGATTTTGATTTTAATGACATGGCCTTATTTGCAAAAAAATTTAAAAAGTTTCTCATAATTTTTAAAGAAAATTCTTTCAATAAAAAGAGATTTTTTGAGAAAAATAAAAAGGAAGGAAAGGCCAAAGAAAGCGGTGAGAGGGAAAAATAGAATGACTCAGATGAGGAGTGTGAGGAGGATTTTGAGAACGTGACTTGTTTTGAATGTGGGGGTAAGGAGCATAAGTCGTTTGAGTGTCCTACGTGGCTTAGAAAGAAAGTATCCATGCCCGCCACACTTAGTGATAGTAGTGAAGGTGAGGGTGATGAGACTAGTGGTGAGAAGTTTGTTGCTTTTTTAGCAAGTCGTGTGAGCACACCCACTTTGTCCCAGAATAGTGCACACGAATGCGATGGTGATGATTTGAGTGCTTCAAGTGAGGGAGAAAGCGAGAGTGAAAGTGGGGATGACAGCGACCTCCAAAAAGAATTTAGATATTTGTACACCGAGACCTTAAAAACAAACAAGTATAATAGGGATTTAGGTCATCGAGTGTTAGATTTGGAGAGAGAGAAGGAGGTTTTAAGAAAGTAAAAATGTGATTTGACCGACACGGTCTCTAGTCGATGACACGTGTATTCCAACTCGAGAGTGATCTCGAACGTGCCAGGCAGGTCAAAGTCAACTTTGAGAACACACCTAAGAAGGTTGAAAAGGTGGTTCTTAATTTTGATAAGGGTAGAGTTGATGGGCTAGGAAAAGGTCATGACGATACTTCCACTTCTTTTGTCGCATCCGAGCCAATTCCCACTTTAGTAACAGATTCACATGGCCTAAAAATTAACCCACCTAGACGTCCCATTCCTATTAGAAGAGCGCGTCCTAGAGTTTTTTAGAGAGGTGTTCCTAGGCCTATATATGTGTGTTCCCATTGCAAAAGGAGAGGACACCTTAGGGAATTTTGCTTTAAGTTGGGTTATGTGTCACGTTTTGCTTCTACACGTGTTTCTACCACACATGCATCCACGCATGATACTTTACATGCTCCTAGAGACTACATGACAGAGTTTGCACATTTAGGTGAGCAAGTTGAGTTTTTGGTCAAAACTTCACAAAAATTAATGGAGGTTTTTCATAAGTTGGCACCACCTTTGGAAAATCCCTCCGCACCTAACGATTAAGGTTTCACTTGTTTACTAGCATAGGATGTGTTCCATGATGACATTATTTGCCTATTTCTAGTATGTATCATTTTTGTATGTTTTCCATTTTTTTGAAATTTTTTGAAAAATACAAAAAGATTTTATTTTGATAAAAATTTTGAAAAAATCCAAAAAGATTTTTGTATTTTGTTTGAACCTTTTATGGATGAACACTTAGGATGACCGAGTCACAACATCATTCCATTTTTTTATGTGACTATTTGATAGTGTTTTGAGACAATATATCATGTCATCTTTGTGCTTTATAATATTTGGAGTCGTTGAGATGAAATTAGTTATTACTTCCTACATGTTTGACTCATGATTTCCTTTATTGCACACATGCATGAATTTGTTTGATTATTGTTCTTGTCTTATCATATGTTGTTTGGGTGTTTTCAATTCAATCATGTCCTTAAAACGAACCAAGCACGATAAAACTTGATGAGAAAGTTGTGCATGTAAGAGCCGTTTGTGAGGTTGTGTGCTTTATTTGAAAACGGGGAAGGGCTGCGAAAGGTTTACATTTAACCTTTGCGAATACTAAGGCACCATTATATCAGACCTAAAAAATTGAGGAATTTTATTATCCTAGGTCCAAAGAGGTTTAAAAGAGCCCAAAAAAATTTAAAGGCAATAAATGGAAATTTATGCCAATTATGGGTCAATTAAGTTTATGCACCAATTCTCCAAAGTTTGAGAATTTATTTTATACACCTCTAAAAGAAATTATATATGAGGGAGTTTGGATGGAGAATTGATTCATGTTTGCTATGCTTTTGTCCTGACACTCCGTGTTTTAGTTTGTTTCTTCTTATCTGTCTATTTTGGGACATAATAAAAAGGGGGAGATTAGCGAATTATGATTTTATGGGGGAGTTTTTACATTATGGGGGAGATTTGATTTATAAATAATTTATTCTTATATCATTTCAAACTCGATGCGTCACGAAGGTTTTTTATTTATCTCATGTGTGTAGGTACAAATATTGAAGATCATTATGTTGCACACCTTGATGAGAAAAGCTTTGAGATTTGATGAAGATGTTTTGAAGAAAATTTTGAGATCTTGAAAATTTATTCATGGGAGGGTAGATTTGTATAGGCATTTTGGTATCTGATAATTCAGATGTTTTTATGTATGTTCCAGCATAGACATAGGGGAGATTTGTAAGGATATATTTTTATAAATGTCCGTCACAATTTATTATGTCATATACCGTTACAACCGTCGAAGAAGTTCAAGAGAAATCTACATCAAGACGGATCCGAATATATCAAGGTTCTTCATCAAAAAGCCTCCGCAAAGTTTACTTTGGTAAGGTTATGTTTTAAATACCTTAACTTTGCACTTAGAGCTTTGGGATATTTTTTTAAAATATTTTCTAAGTGTTGGAGCAGACTTTTTCGTCAAAATTTGAGAATGAGTAATTTTTCTAAGTCCTGTAGCATTCCTCGATTTTGACACCCAAGTCGTTCAAGCGAGATCTCATCTCGTTCGAGCGACATGGAGATGTCGCGCGATGTCATTCAAACGACACGTGTACTTCGTTCGAGCGAGATCCCATTTTTGTTCGAACAATCGAGGCAGCACGTTTTTCTATAAACACTCATTAAATGGTTTCATTTTCATTATAAGTACCAGCATTTTGAAAGACAGAAAACTGTGAATCTGCAGAATTCTTTTTGACTTCTTCTTTTAGGGGTTTTATCCCTTTTGTTTTCAATTCACGAAAATTCATATGCTTTGGTGAATTGTTTTGGTGTTCAAGAACACACTTTGCATTTGATCATTCTTTATGAGGAGAACTCTGCAACCGGAGAGTTGTGTGATATTGTGGAGGGAGTCCTTGTGAAGATCTTAGACAGCGTGTCTGGACTGCGCATCCTTGTGGTATAGCTGCGTGTGAACCACTGCTGATTTCTAGCCGTTTCTTTGAAGGTTTGACGAAAACACCGTGCATTAATTTTGAGGGTGAAAGCAAGATTGTGTGTAAGCCAATGATCTTATAAACTTGTCAAAGTTATAGAAATAAAAGGTTTTCCCTGCTGGGATTTTTCCTGAAATTTGTGTCGCATGCTTTATTTATTTATGGGTTGACACACGCACACACGTAGTTGCATGTTTAGGGGATGAATTAATTTGGTTTAAAAATAGAATCTAATTAAATAAGTGTGCCAAATTAGAAATTTGCGAATTTAATCAATTATTACATAGTCATATATTTTAGAAATACCTATACCACAATTTTGGATTAATACCCAATTTCAGTCCCAAATTTCACAATGTCATGGATAAATCATCAACTAGTCTAACATGGATATTATATGCTCTAAATGAATCAAGATAAACACTTGACTTTTCACGAAGGTCTGATTCGTCGCTTAAAATTGGTATAAATGCGTTCTCCTCTTCCCGATTTACACGTTGATGATGTTTTTGGTGAAAGGTGACTGGGTTTGGCCTTGGAACTCCTAAGAACCTCTTCTCCTTCTTCCTCTTGGAATCTCTCTTTGGTTTACTAGTTATTTGCCCTAACTCTCCCACGTACATCCAGATATATTTCTCCAATTTTCATCCATTAATTAATCCTAATTTTTTAAAAAGATAAAAATACCCCTCCAGGGCGTCCGGTTGGCCTAAGATTGCCCCGGACTCCAAACTAAACACCCGAGTAGACTTTTATGATTATCTCGACCCTTTCGAATGCACTGGAGTACTCGAAATGGCAATTCGAATAATCCAAAATAAAATTATATTTTAATTCCTCATTTAAGTTCCGACACGACTCACACGCATGTCCCAACAAAATGTACTATAATTGTCGTATTTTTCACTCACGGCAATCATAATACATTCTCATTATATATTACTTTACTCACTAAGTAATCTTCAACATAATTTTCATCAACAATAAATGCTAACTCTCATCACGCTAGTAATTATTTACTTAAATTCGGATTAATTATAAAGTTTCCCTTTTTTAAATGAATTAATCCCATAATTAAAATAAAATCTTTCAAAAATACGGGGTATTACACTCTTTCCCTCAAAAATTACCACCACCCTCCCCTCCCCTCCCCCCACCGGTAGTCAACACCACCCCCACCTTACATTCCCACCCCCATCTCTCGAGAAGAAAAACCAAATAGAAAGATTTGATAAATCTAATTTCAAAGATGCAATAAAAAACCTGATACCCACCTGTCAAAACCTTAAAAATAGATTGAGTTTAAAAGACCTTAATTCAATCTAACTAATAAATTAACTTTCACTTTCAAAAAAATTCATAGAAAGCTTCCTTCATCTCACCAAACACACTTTATTTGAAAAATCATAACTAAAAAACCTTAATCCAAATCATACTTTATATCGATTGTGGTGTGTGTATGTGTGTGTGTGTGTATATATATATATATATATATATATATATATATATATATATAGAGAGAGAGAGAGAGAGAGAGAGAGAGAGAGAGAGAGGCCCTCTCCTGTAAGGACTCTTTATGGTGCAGACCCCGGTGTGGCCATCCTCGATCCTTGCGGAGAGAGAGAAGAGGGTTATCTTCGTGATGAGAGGATCTTGGTCCCGCGCATCCCTCTTGGGAGCGCTTTGGCCGTCGTCGGCGGTGTGTGAGGTGAAAAATGTAGAGAGATGGAGTCGTCCGTCTATTTTACTCAAAACAGACAAAAGAAGGTGGAGCCATCACGAGGGATAACATCCAAAGACATACTGATACATACGAAACCAAAAATGATTCGAGTAGGGTTCAGAGGCTAAGTTACGAAATGGAAAGGTATTAGGCACCCATTCCTCCCTTGCGGTCTCTCATGGATTGTTGTTATTTTCCTCTACTTCCCCGTGATATGTGTGCATGTGTATATGTAGTGGAGATAAGAATCATCGACTTGTATCATGGAAGAGATAAAGCGAGTCATCCATAAGAATGTTCCTAAAAGTAATATTAAAAAATAGGATTTACGCAATTATTTTTGCGTTGATCATTATAATGGAACAATAACGCATGTGGAATAATAGGCCGCTAAGAACAAATATATGTATATGTAAATATATAGAATCTAAAAGAATTAAGTTAAAGAATTTAGAAAAATAGAAAAAAATGGGAAAGAGTAGGACTCGAGTCTCGGATCTTACCCCGAGACGCCTACGTAGCCAATAGAGGCATCAAAGTCTACGTAGTTTGTATGCAAAATGAGGGGTGGGATTTATCCCATAAATCCAACCGGGGACTTCTCTTATGTGTGTGTGTGTGTGTGTAAAAAAGTGAGTTAGTTGTGGAAAAAGTGTGAGAATTCTCGTTTGGAATTTATGAGCAAACCCTCTTTTTCTTATTTTTGGGTTTTATTTATATGAAAATAAGAGATGTGAAATAATACTAAATAAAAAGTATATTAGGATATGTGATATGGAGAGAATAAAAGTGCTAAGTAATAAAATAAGTTAATGAAAATTTAAGAGAATTTGAAGAGAGAGTTGAGAAAGTTGGATCTTCTTAAAGATCTTGAATGTTGGAGAGCAGCCCTTGCACTTGGGTGATGATGGATAGTAGTTAATTCACCAAGTTTGATGAAAAAGATGATGAAAAGTGAATGTTGGAAAAGGATTTGGATGTGTAAATCATGCTGACTTTGAGAGAGTTTTTCTGAGTTCGCTGAGAGGGATGGATTTCAGATATTGGGTCCTTTTGCAATGAGGCCAGGCCCTCCTTTTTCTTGGCCCAGGGCATTGACGATCGTCATAGGCCTGGTCCTGCCAATTGGGTTGTGTTTTTAGGCACACTGCCGATAGGCAGGATTTGGAACATGTCGTTTGATAGTCTCTTTCTGGATCCTTCGAAAAAATGGTCGTAAAACGCAAATCATCGAACTGAATCGCGCATGGGGTGAACCGCTGGAAAGGTACTTCAAATACCTTCGGAAGTCCTTTGGACTTATCCCGGGTCCGAGAGTTGTCTTTGGGACAAATATGGCTTGGAAACGCTCGTTGGTCCTTTAGAAGGGGGATCGTCGGACGCAAACGGATCGTTCGTCCGTATGGTAAGTCAGAATCACGCACGGGGGGACCGTTGGAAAGGTTATGAGATGTACTTCGACATTACAAAGAGTTTGACTCGGTTTTGGGAGTTGGCTTTGGTCAACCGGAGTCTGGAAGTGTTCGATGGCCTTACAGAGTAAAACCGATCGTTCGTCCGTACCGTAAGTCAGAATTGGGCCTATAGTGGACTGTTGGAAAGGGATTTCATCACCCTTTGAAGATTCATTCAGTCTCGATTGAGCTGAAGAGTTGACTTTGTTCAAATGGAGCCTGGGAGCATCCGGTGGCCTCTAGGTCAGGTTTCGAGGGAAAACGGGTCATTCGTCTGAACCGTAAGTCAGAATTGCACACGGGATGGACCGTTAGAAAGGGGTTTTAACGCCCTTTAAAAATTCATTCAGTCTCAATCGATCTGAAGAGTTTGACTCTTGGTCAAGCGGAGTCTGGGAGTGCCCGATGGCCTCTAGGTCAGTACCCGGGGTATGACTTAGGTTTGTAGTGATGAAGGTAGGTGCTAGGGACCTAAGGAGAGGTTAGGGGGTGCTAGAATGGGGTGTCTACACCCTGTACATACTATTTTTTTTAAATAGTAAAAAAATGTTTTTTTGATGAAACTTCATGGATATTATCTCCATTATGAGAGGATTATCTCCAATTTTTTTCATCAAAAAATTCAATAAAAAATCGTTAAGATGAGGTGATATGTAAAAAATGGTATAAATATGCATTTTCGACCATTGAAATTTTGACGATCATCTCACCCACTTTTTGATTGAATTTTTTGATGAAACTTCATGTATATAATCTTGACAGTAAGAAGATTGTATCCACGAAGTTTTATAAAAAAATTCAATCAATCAAGTAGCTGATGCCGACCCAAAATTTCAACAGTCGAAAATGCATATTTTTACCAGTTTTTGGCATATCACGTCATCTCAACGATTTTTTATTGAATTTTTTATTGAAAAAATTGGAGATGATCTTCTCACCAAGGAGATCATATCCATGAAGTTTCATCAAAAGATTTATTTTTTAATTATTTAAACAAATGGTATGTACCGGGGTTTGCACCATAAGGAGTCCTTACATGAAACTTTTGTATGTGTGTGTGTGTGTATATATATATATATATATATATATAGAGAGAGAGAGAGAGAGAGAGAGAGAGAGAGAAATGGGTGGATAGTTGTGGAGGCAGAGGGGTATTAGGAGCGGGGTGGGGGAGGAAGGGGAGAGGGAGGGGGTGTGGTGGCATATGTGCATGGGGAGACGAGGGTTTTCTTTTGTGAATATTATTTTTTCATTTTTTTCCCCTTTATTTTTTTAATTTTTTATCCATTTTTTTTCCAGAGAGCATATGCAATGCATACGACCCTTAAATCTAACTTATCCTTAACCAAAATATATCAAACTGAAAATAAATTTATAAAAGTTACTACTCTCAAAACAAAATAATTATGAATATTTTAATGTGAAAAAATCCTTCATTAAAAAATTACCCAATATATCTCTCAACGACCGTGATTAAAATAATTAATCGAAGTAAGAGTAATAGTATTATGACATTTTGATTGAGTGGTTCTATTGTGACTAAATTTTTGTCATAATTTTTTGGAACAAACTGATGTGCCAGTTTGTTATTGGTTGGCTTTTAGGCCCCACTGACATGAACCCCAAAAACTAACCAATAAAAAACTGCCACATCAATTTATTCCAAAATATTATGTCAAAAATTCGATAACACTAACATTTTATTAAGTCATGAAGATAATTTAGAGAGGGAGTATTTTATTTCTCAATTGTATTGCGTGTGCTCCAAAATATTATGAGGATCGTCATATTTATAAGACATATTGATGTATCTTGAAAGACAAGAATGAGAGTGCACATCTGCCCAAAAGCCACATAATTTAACACTCCTCCTTGGATGTACACCAAATCCACCTATCAATGATTGTTGCCTCATTAAAACCTTACAAAGGAAAAATTCAGTGGGAAAAAAACAAAGTGAAAGAAAAAGAGAACAACTTTTTTTATCATTGAATTAGTGTTGGACGTGCTTAATGCTACCTCGTTAAAACCTTTATTAGAAATATCCAATGGGAAAAACCTAGTTAAAGGAAAAATAGTACAGCGTACTTATGTCCTAAAAGAGCATGATTTGTGATTCTCCCCCTTAAAAAGATCTCCCCCTGATTTGCATATCTCAAATTTACTGTTGGTGAAGTCTCCGCATTCCAATCTCATGCACAAGTTTCTGGAACCACTACACCAAAAAGACCAAATTGTTACCTTTCAGCCGGCCACGCTTATCACGGTTAACCGTGATAAGTCCGTGACAAAGGCTTGTCACGGTCATTGACCATGACAACCTTATAAAGTTGTCACGATCAAAGATCGTGACAGGTTCGTGACAACTTAGTTAGTGAAAAAACCCTTCCCTCTTCTTTTTTTCCACCTTTTTCACCTCCCTCTTTTTTTCTCTCTCTAAGCGACTGCTCTCTCTCTCTCTCTAGGCAATTTTCAAGCTATTTTTTTCCTCTCTTTCTCTTTCCTTAATATATATGTGTGTGTATAAGTGTGTGTGTGCGTGTGCGTGTACAGGGGTGTGTGTGTGTCTGTGCGCGCGTGTGGTGGGGGGAGGGGGCAGGGGCGGGGGGAAGGGGGTATGGGAATGGTGTGTGTGTGTGTGTAAGTGGTAAGTGTGTGTGTGTGTGTGTGTATGTTTACAGGTGTGTGTGTGTGGTGGGGGGGAAAGGGGAATGATGGGGCAGGGAGTGTCGGGGTGGGGGAGGTGTGTGTGTGTGTGTGTGTGTGTGTGTTGATTGGGGACTTGAAATTAATGTTTAGTTTAGGACTTGAAATTAATGTGTAAATACCCAAATATATGTTGTACCCTTAAGTATAAATACCCAAATATTATTGGCTAATACATAATGATTCTCCCCATGTTTAAGAGTCTTAAAGTTCAATTTGAGATTTTTCTCATGGAATAATCATAATAGGAATTGGAATTGGGACTTATAATTATTATTGTTAATTTAATTATGACTTTAATTGGATATAAATGAGTTAGGAGCCTTTATATTCCCCTTATTTATTGTTGGTTTTGAATTAATAAGTAGTTAGTTTGAATTGATGTTTAGGATTTTTAGTAATTATATATATTAGATGTTGTTGTTTTGGAATTCAGAATTAAGTTGTTAAACATTAATATTGTAACTTTAATCGTATAGCTTTAATTGTATAGCTTTAATGATGATATATTTATAAGACGTGATGAATTGAATAGATGAATTAGAAGGAGTACGGGATACACATTTGTTGGTTTGTTGTTGTTGTTGCTGTTGGATTATAGTGGACCAATGTTGGGTTGGTTAATTTTGAAAGTGGCATAACCACTGGATTATTTTCCAAATTGGGGGGGGGGGGTAGTTTTCAACTTTTTTCTAAAATTAATTTGTGTCATGAACATTATATTATTAATTCATATATATGATAATTAAATGAAACATAGTTGAAATTACATATAGTGCACATAGATACTAGCCTTCTAGTTCTCATCACTACACCAAAACTGGCGATTGGTTACGGCCAAAATCCCTGATCAAAGTTGTGGGTCGCGGACTTGGGCCGTGACCATTTCGGGCGTGACCATTTTCGTGGGTCGCGGCCCAAGTCCGTGACCAAAAAATGGCCACGGTCGAGAGGTGACCATTCGCAAGATTTGGTTTAGTGTATGAGTACGTATTCAATAACCATTAGACCCATTCGAGAGTCATTACCCCTATAATGAGATCTCTCGAATTGTCCCGTTTGGACAGTTTGGGACTGCATAATTTCTATATAATAATATTCTTAGTGGCTTAAACTTGTTACTTTTGGAGGAAGTTCTGCAGTCGTATCCTAATGTTCTCTAGGTACATACTAGATTGGCAAGTTTGACTGTTATTTCTATTGATAAATTGAAATAACACTCACACTTGTGAATCTACGTCGTGTACTTGAAGAACAATGGGGATATACTGCCGAATTTTTCTCAAATCGTACCAATGTGAATGAGCTGTTAAGTATATTACAGAAATATGCGGTCTTGAATGTGATAGGACCACTCACCCTATAGAGGAGATGGGGGAAATATGAATTAATATTATAAATTGAATTTGAATTTGAAATTTATAAATCGAATATAAATAAGACATAATTAAATGAAACATACCACAAATCTAAGTTTTGTTTATACTAATCCACGAATACACGCTTCTTACCTTTAATAGGTGATTGTTTGTAGTAGTTGTGATGGGATATCCTAAATATAAAGAGTGGATGGGTGATACAAATAGATTGAAGGATGTGTTTCGTAGAGGTGATAATAAATTTGTGAAATACACAAAGAGTTGTCATAATGATGAAGAGTTTTCGTGTCCTTGTACTAGGTGTGAGAATGGTAAGGTATTTGAGTGAAAAACAGTTGAACTACATTTGTTAAGATGGGTCATGCAAGATAATTATCGATTTTGGAGTTTTCACGGGGAATTAAAAGTTCCTTTTGTCCTCGAGAAATTTTCATAACAACCTTCAACAAGTAGGATAGATGTAGAAGGGGATGGCGTAGATCATAATATGTTAGAGGATTTAGTTGATGACACGTACGACGTTCATGAAGTGGAGAATGAGGTCACTGGCAATGTACAAGGTTCAGGTGCTCATGAAGATATCAGGATAAACCTTGACGATGACTACCAAAGTTTAAAATTTATGGCGACCCAACCATTATACTCTGGCTGTGAGAAAGATCAAACAACTTTACATGCCATGATTGGTTTGCATAGTTTGAAGATCCAATATGGTTTGTCTGGAAATAGCGTCACAAGAATTTTGAATTCGGTGAAGGACTTGCTACCCAAGGAGAATACGCTTCCAAATAGCTATCATGTTATGAAAAACAATTTGAAAGGTTTAGGAATGAAGTATAAATCGATTCATACTTATGTGTATGACTGCATACTATACCGAAAGGAGTATAAAACTCTCGATCGGTGTTCGGTATGCGATGAACCTAGATATGTCCAATCTACTGGCAAGGAAGGCACAAGCTCAAAAGTGCCTCAAAAACTGTTGAAATATTTTCCCGTTGGGCCTAGATTAAAGCATTTTTTCACAGTACCATGGATTGCGGAGGCAATGACTTGGCATGCTAGGGCAGAAGTAGGGGATAATCTCATGTGTCATCCTATTGATTCTACAACTTAGAGGAGGATGAGTTATGAGTATCCCGATTTTGCTCAAGAATAGCGTAACATTCGTTTGGCTATATCAATAGATGATTTCAATCCATTTGGAAATATAAGTACCAATCAGAGTGTATGGCCAGTGATCCTATCCCCACTCAACCTCCCTCATTCACAGTGTATGAGACCTGAATTTTTGATGCTATCTTTGTTGATAACCGGGCCAAAGGGCCAAAAGCACCAAGTGATGACATCAATATCTACTTGGATCCTTTGGTAAAAGAATTAAATGAGTTATGGGAAGAGGTTATCCAAGCATTTGACTCTTTTAGAAAAGAAGAGTTTACGTTGAAAGCTATGTTGATGTGGGCAATTCATGATTTTCCAGCTTATGGGACATTATCCGATTGTGTAGTACATGGTTATTTGGGGTGTCCTATATGTGGAGAGGAGACTGAATCTCTTCGTCTTCCCGCTAGCTCAAAATATGTATACCATTGACATAGGAGGTTTTTATCCCCTTGCTCATAGTTTCAGTTTTGAGAAAGGTTTCAATTTTTTAGCGGGCGGGGTTGAACATAAGCTACCGCCGAGAAAACTTTCAGGTACAGAAATTAAAAGTAAATCTTCTGATTGTGGCCCTAATATGCCAGGTAAGAATCCTAAATTTAAGAATGTCAAGCATAAGAAGACCCCAACTGGGAATAAAACTGAGACAAGAAAGTCATGGTCTAGGAGGTCAATTTTATTTGACTTGCCTTATTGGAAGAATAACCTGGTGCGCCATGTATTGGATATGATGCATGCAGAACAAGAACATAGTTGAACATATTGTGGGCACATGCCTTGGGGGAGTCATTAGAAGGACGGAAAAAATGCACAAAAAGACCTTAAATCGTTGAAACTTAAGCCATAACTATGGTTGAAAGAAGATAGTAGGGGAAGGACAATAATTCCCCCTGGTGCGTTTACTTTGACGAGTGGGGAAAGGAAGGTGCTTTTAGACACAATATATAATTTGAAGGTTCCATCTAATTTTATACATGGTTAATATTGTAATACTTTTGTCACATTAATTTTATGCAGAATATATGAAGCATGTGAGAAAAATAAAAGACGAAAAACAATGGCACAATCAGACAACGAATTTAGGTTGTGGTTGTCTCACTAGGTAATTATAATGAAAATGGTTGTTATATAACGTTACATTATAATAAAACTTTACAACTAACCTAATTAATTTATCTATATTCTCAGCTCTTAAAGACGAGTGATGTGACATCAATGCTTGCTCGTCTAGCCACTGGACCATTGTCCATGGCACAAGAGTACAAAAAGTATCGATTGAACGGTTACGTATTCTTCATAATGGTGTACGAGTAAAGTACAAATGTACAAAACTCGAGAATTTCATACAGGGCTCTTACTTTCTTTCGAGCGAGTAAAAAAGATAAAAACCTCGTTGAAGCTGAAATTACTAACTATGGTGTAATTCGAAATATATTTGAATTGGACTATGTAAGCTTCAAAGAGGTTGTATTTTACTGTGATTGGGTAAGAGTTGAGGATAAAAATGCTTGTAAAGCTAGTCCTGGCACTAATTTGATCATGATTGACTTGTCCAAGTTGAAGAGAAACAAACACGTGAGCGATGAGCCGTTTGTTTGTGCATTTCAAAAGGTCAAGCAAGTGTTTTACTCGAAGTATATCAACAACGAGCCATAGTTAATCGTCCTACATGCACCAAAGCATCTAAACAGTAGTGTGGATGACTTGGCCGCTCCTACCGAATATCAATCCATTTTTTATGATAACCAAAATTTGAAATAATTTTTAGATTTGTAATAAGTATTCCAATTATCGGACAATAGTTTAATGTTTTTATCGGACATCCGTTTACTGCTTTTAATTCATTTGTACTTGATCATTTTCTCTCTTTCTCTCTTTCCTATGTATATGTGTGTGTGTGTGTGTGTGTAGGTGTGGGTGGGGAGTTTTCAACTATTTTTTAAGATAGTTTAATGTTTGTATGTCTTCTTCGGGTGTGTATATGTGTGTGTGTGTGTGTGTGTGTGTGTGTGTGCAAGTGTTTTTGTATTCTTCTAATTCATTTGGATTTTTACTAATAATAATATTTTTTTTATAGAAAATGTATTCTTCAGGGATTAAGGCAAGGATGATGATGATGATGATGATAATGATGATGTCTTTTTCGGGGCTCGGAGGTAGCGGAGGCGACAAGGGCTCCTCGGACCCTAGGCTACCCAAATGGGACAAATTGGGAATAGCCATTGAGAACAAGACGAGCTTATTGAGTAGATCCCTCGAGATGGTGAAGATGATTATCGACCCGGGGTAAACCAATTGGAGGGAGGTGACAAATAAGCTCAAGTTAGCTATTTGGGCGGCACAACAGGTAATGTATTTCAATTTCAATTTCAATTTCAATTTCAATTTCAATTTTAATTTCAATTTCAATGTCAATTTCAATTTCAATTTCAATTTCAATTTCCATTTCTATTTCTATTTATATTTATTCGCAACTAACACTTACATTGTTTTTATTTTGTATTTGTTTGACAAGAATAATTCAGTATTCCCCTAAAACTCCTTGATTCTATATTGGAGAAGTTGAGGGAGCAACACAAGACATAGAAGAAGAATTTACAGGCCCGGTACTTTGGGAAGACCCGGGAGTCCATTACCAGAATGTGTGAGTTCGTCCCGTGGAAGGAGCCAATCGGACTGGCACATTGGTAAACATTCATTGACAATGAAATCGAGGAGCGACAAATGGCATCTCGCCAATTCGAGAGGGAAACTGACTGAAAAAGATGGACGTGCACTACTCCGATCAGACATCTTACGCCGAGGTGGAGCACAGGATGGTAAGTTTTTATTTTTCTATAATTATAGAAATATGTTATTCTGCATTATTTTACTTTGCGTTATTTACTAATTTTACATTATTTTATTTCAGGGGACGAGGAATGGCCCTGTGGGTAGGCCAGATAGGCTCGATGCCTATGTGGCAATTCGAACGAAGAAGGGCAAGGATAAGGAGGTGTCCCCGAGCGTCACGGCCACGATTATAAGTAATCCGACGGTTTAATTTTTGTGAATTACATTATAATTTTTTTATTTATGTATTTAACTAATCGTGTGTGTTTTGTCGTTTCAAGCAAAGCTTAAGGAAGTGCATGAGTCGTAGTCTGATGCCAACAAGGCATCTTTGTCCACGGATGAACTTAACCAAGTTCTTGGCGCTGATCGCAAGGGGAGGACTAGGGGGTGATCTCGCGAGTGGGAAAATCTAGGATCACCGGAATGGAGATGAGCAACACCGGGTTGGCTCGTCAGGTGGATACGCATAATGCGAAGCTATCTAGTTAGAGGCGACGGTTCTAGATATGCATGCATGCATGAAGCATTAGTTAGGCGAAAAGGTCAAGGGAAAGGAGAAGGTGGTGGAGGGTGAGGTGGAGCTGGAGGAGGATGGGGACATGGACATCGCTTCTTCATCGCCGATACGCGCGGATTCACCTCTTGATAATCAACTCCCATACTTGGCTCCCATCTAGCAGCCTTTGTCAACAATCGGTTGGTCGAGCGTATTTTTACGCGACATATATGATGGCCAGCAGATAGCGAGGGGGTTGAGGGACCCGAATACCATCAAGGGTATGCCGGTTCATGGACGTAACCTTCAAAACATCGAGGCCAAGGCGCTCATCACGCACGTGATACCCAAAAAGAAGAACTTCGCATTGTGGTTGCACGAACAATGTGGCGTGACACGTATTGAGGGGTGTCTCAATGCGTATATTGTGTGACCTTCCTTCCTCCTCGAACCTACCCTAGACACTATGTCGTGACATAATTTGTATCTATTTTTATTTGAACACTTGGATTATATTTGAATTGTTTTGATTTGTTACATTTTGGTTTGGATATAGATTGTATTTTTATTTTATTTGGATATGGAAATATATATTCAATGAATTGGTGCATTATTTCTATTTTATTTGGATATATGTTGTTTGAACAGGTACAATTTTGCTATAACATGTACAAATATACTGCTGGGCAGTGGCAGTGGCCAAACTGCCCATCTGGTTCTTTTTAAATTCTATCCAGATTTGTCAGGGGCTTGTTACGGTCAATGACCGTGATAATTTTTGAAAGGTTGTCACGGTCAAAGATCGTGATAAAACTTTTCAAGGTCAAAGATCGTGACAGGACCGTGACAAGTCTAATGAACTTATCACGATCAATGACCGTGACAAGTTTGTGATAATAAAAGTTATCACCCCCAGACTTGCCACGGTCAATGACCGTGATAATCCGGTAGATTTGGTGTAGTGAACGTTGCTTTTAGAAGTGACTTAGTAAACAGATCAGCTAGATTTTCAGTTGAATGCACTTGCTTGACTTTGATTTCATTTTTATTTTGAAGCTCATGAGTGTGGAAAAATTTTGGTGAAATGTGCTTAGTTATGTCTCCTTTGATGAAGTCTTCTTGAATTTGAACTATGCATGCTGCATTATCTTCATATAAGATGTTGGGAACATTTGTAATGGAAGACAGTTGACAAAAACGACGAACATACTGAATTAAAGATCTCATCCATACACATTCATGACTTGCTTCATGAAGTTCTAAAATTTCTGAGTGGTTAGAGGAAGTAGCTACTAAAGTTTTTTTAGTAAAGTGACAAGAAATAATAGTATTACCACTAAGAAATAAATAACCTGTTTGTGATCGACCCTTATGAGGATCTGAGAGGTATCTAGAATCTGCATAACCTACTAACTCAGAACCATTATAATGGTTAGAATAATATAAGCCCATGTCAGTGGTTCCTCGTAGGTATCTTAGGATATGATTAATCCCAATCCAATGCCTTTTTGTTGGTTCAGAACTATATCTGGCAAGCAAGTTGACTGAAAATGGAATATCTGTCCTAGTGCATTGTGCCAAATATAATATTGCACCAATTTCACTTAAATAAGGTACTTCTGGACCCAATATTTCCTTATGATCATCTTTAGGACGATATGGATCTTTTTTTTATATCTAAAGACCGGGCGACCATGGGTGTACTTACTGGATGTGATGTGTCCATACCAAATATTTTCAAAACTTTTTGAGTATAATTAGACTGATGGATAAGAATTCCATTGGAATTTCTCCCGACCTGTAGGCCGAGATAAAATTTTATTTTCTCGAGGTCTTTCATCTCAAATTCCTTCTTCAAATAGTTACCAGTTTTATCAAGATCTTCCGGAGTCCCGATTAAAGTAATATCATCCACATAAAACTATCACAAATCCCATTGGGAATTTCTCAGTGTTCTAAAAGGCTCCGCCTAGGCGCGCCTAGGATTGAGGCTTGGGACAAACGCCTCGTCTTAAGCTTTTTACGCCTTATTCTTGGTAAAAGCCTTAAGGCGCACTTTTTTCTAAAATCAACAATGCTTTAGTGAAACGATATCGCCTTTTAAAAACTTTTTTTACAAACCGGACCATTATCTCATCCAAAATAATCAAATAGTATTTTAATGTGCAAATATTCAAACATATTTTTATGATACGTACAATTTTAGTATTTTAATAGCCTTGTTATGGTTAAAAAATATTAAAAAGGCCTAAACGTCTTTTCACGCCCAAGGCCCACCTAGGCTTCTAAGGCTTAAGGCTTGGACTCTATGCCTCAATCACACCCCGCGTTTTTTAGACCCTTGGAATTTCTTTATAAAGACACATGGGTAAATTGGATTATTTTCATACCATTTCTTATAAAAGTATTCTTTAAGTCGGTTGTACCACATCCTTCTGGATTGCTTTAAGCCATATAATGATCGTCTTAGTCGATTTGAGTATGTACTCCTTGGCTTTGCTTCTGGCAAAGAAAATCCTTAAGGAATTTTCATATAAATTTTTGTGTCTAAGTCCCTCAATAAATAAGCGGTCAGAACATCCATGAGTCTCATATCAAGATTTTATGAGACTGCTAAACTAATCAGATATCTGAAAGTTATACCATCCATAACGGGGGAGTATGTTTCATCATAATAAATCCCAGGTTTCTGCAAGAAACCTTACGCCACAAGTCGTGCCTTATATCGAGTGATTTTATTTTTCTCATTGTGCTTTCTTACAAACACCCATTTATAACCTACTGGGTTAACATCTTTTGGGGTTTGCACTATAGGTCCAAATACACCATGTTTATTTAGAGACTCAAGTTCTGCCTCGATGGAAATTTCCTATTTTGGCCAATCTTCTCTTTGTCGACATTCATTTATAGTACGTGGTTCATTATGATCATCAATGCCCTTTTATATTTGTGTAGCTACTACATATGAAAATATGTCATTGATGACTGTTTCATTACGATCCCACATTTCTCTTGAATATGTATAAAATATAGAGATCCCGTTATTGTTCTTAAGTACCTTTCCCTCTTCAGGGGCTCTTATAGTCACTTCAGGGACTTGTGTATTTTCAGTGACACTAGCTTCTTTAGTTGTTTTAGAGAAAGTGTATATTCTATTCATAACCTCTTCTGGAGCGTTATGATGGCATGATTTTTCATTTGATCTCCACCTTTGGGGAGTTGAATCTTTGGAACCTATAGGTCTTCCACGCTTCTGGCGTGCAATAGAATCATTTGCTACTGAAATTAAATTTTATCCCATTGGAACATCAATTATGGCTGGTGCATTAGCCGCGGGTACATGAGATTTGGTTAATTTTGCAACATCATTGAATGCATCAGGTAATTGATATGCAATTCCCTGAAGATGTATTAGCCTTTGCACTTCATACTCACGTTGTGAGGTACGGGTGTCTAGATGAGACAAGGTGGAAGTATTCCACGTTAATTCTTGTCGTTCTTCTGGAATAGGCCGTACTTCAAGTACGTTCTTCCCTCCCTCTAACAGCGGGAAGATGGTCTTATTAAAATGACAATCCACAAATCTTGCGCTAAACACATCACCTATCAATGGTTCAATATAACGAATTATGGATGGTGAATCATAACCCACAAATATGCCTAAAAGACGTTGGGGCCCCATTTTAGTACGTTGTGGCGGTGAGATAGGCACGTACTAACCGAGCATGAAAAGTAGCGTCGCGTCAAAAATCTAATCATTGAATTCATTTCACAGCATTAATACAAAAATCTAAATTACGACTACACTTGCGATACAAGTATAGCAGTAAATCGAGTATCGAGAATCCACAGGGAATGTCGTATAGATTTTAATTGATTTATTATTTCAAGAATAAAAGTGTAAAAGGTGATAGGGTGGAAATGGTGAGAAAGGAAAAATGAAAAGAAGTTAAAACTATACTACAATTAGTTAAAACGAGAGTCGGGATCGCGACCCCGCCATGGGCTAAACAACTAATAATTAGAATTTCGGTTCGAAAATATTTAATCGAGCATTTTTAGTTAATCATAAACATCACGCAAGAAGAAATTTAACTCAAAGTTGCGAGATAAAACATTTAATTCAAAATGGTCACACGCATCGTAAAATCGAATTATGGCTATAAACACCAACGTTGCGTGACAAAGAAAGTTAACCGCATAATAATTCCATTTTAATACACGCGGTTTCAATTAAATGTGATTTTCCACAAAGCCTAATTTTCGGAGCTCGACGCCAATCAATGGCGGACACACGATCCAAACCCTATTTAACTACTCACACAACATGATTAAACTAATTAAACAAATAATTAATAATTAAAATAAGAAATAAATTAACTAAAACAATTTAACTAGGCTTGAAATAAATAGCTAAGCATGGAAATTTAAAGGAACAAAACTAACAAACAAGGAAGAAGAAGAAAATAAAACCTACATTAATAGTGGAGGAGAGGGGTGAGCTCCAACAAATAAATCCTAATGTTCACAAAACCTAGCTCCTAAAACTAAGAGAGAAGTAAAAAAGAGCTAAAAACTAATCTTCCTACAAAAATGCACCAAGTGGTGTATTTACAGTAAGTTAAAAAAAGATATAAAATAAAAGAAATAATAAAAAAAGTTACAATTAACTAATAAAAGAGAAAAGAGAAAAGAAATAAGAAAAAGGAAGGGAGGGAGGAGAAGCAAAAGAGGCTGACAAAAAAAAGAGCACCGAATCGATTCGACGGATTCCGAATCGATTCGAAATGATTCAATTTTTTTACTATTGACAAGCGAATCGATTTGCAAAGGTGCAAATCGATTTGCATCTGTTACTTTCGAAATCTTCCCATGTTTTTGCAAATCCCAATAAAACCAAGGCCATACGTGACCTGCCATGGCATTTCTCCACAAGCCGAAACCAAATCGCAACCATGAATGCCCAATACGAGAACTTGAATGTAAGACCCGTTGCTACCATGGATTCCAACAATGGCCAAAGACCCACATGTCCCATATGCATGTATACTTAAGACCTAATTGCAGATGTTATGCCAAAACTTGAGACCTTCCATGGTATGCCGAGAAGCTAAAAAAAATGAGACCCACAACCTCTATGGTTTGCACAAGTCGAGAGCCACAAATGCATGTAGAGCCAAGACCTCCACACCTCCATCGAAAACAAAAACCCACTATAGCCAACAACCACCATTAATTGCCAAATCCAAGAACTCGAGACCCATTTCCAAAGTTGGAAAACCCGGGACCCATTTCGATATCCCCGTAATAAAACCCATGCTCTAATTTCGGACGAAAGTCTCCAATTTTGGACGAAGCTAAAATTCAAGCCAAACCCGAGCTAGCTCCAAAATCTCCATTTCTGAATTGAAGTTGCTGCAAAAGTGAAAGAGAAAAGGGCATGGAGGTCATTATTTAGATTGTTAGTAAATAAAATATTAAATATAATTACCTTATAATTCTTCCCCGATTAAAGGTCTATGTTTTCTTCGTTCGGAATTCGGTTTGAGCACCATTCATGGCCACACGAAGCTGTACCTGAGAGGTATAACTTCCATGAATACTTTGAGCAAAAATCCCGAAGTGTGAATTTATGAAAATGCCCCTGAATGTGCGAACTCCAACAAAACTTTATCGGAACGCGGTGAAACTTCACACTAAGTATCGTAACACCTACACACACTCAATAATACCTCAAATAACATGTTAACGCATAAAATGGATGTTGTCTGATCAATGATCATAATTATAGCAATTACGGTACTCGAGGGGGCTAAAACTGCATATGTTAACGGGTGGAAAATGCAATATTCTGGACGTATCACGTACACAGCACGACTAAATTTATGCAAGTGGGATATGTTGGGTTAACATCCAGTCACGAGTTTCAAAGGAGAAAAATAATGATAAGAAGTTAGTCGAAGTTGAATTAACTTGGTTGCATGTAGAATGGCAAGACCCCAAGCGATGACTAGGAGTTTGAATGACATAAGCACATGTTTGGCTATCAGTTGTAAATGTTTAATTAATGACTTTGCTAAACCATTTTGGGTATGAACATGGGGAACTGGGTGCTCAACATCAATGCCTATGGATAAACAATAATAATAAAAAACCTTAGAAGTGAATTCGCCCGCATTATCAAAGTGAATGGATTTAATGTGTTGATAAGGAAATGTGCTCTGAGATTAATGATTTGAGCAGGTAATTTTGCAAAAGCCAAATTGCGATTGGATAGTAAACAAACATGTGACATCTAGTGGAAGCATCAATTAAAATCATAAAATATTTAAAAGGTCCACTAAAAGGATGAACATGGCCACAAATATCCCCTTGAATTCGTTGTAAAAAGGATGGTGACTCAGAGGCTATTTTGAGAAAAAATGGATTAGTAATTAATTTTCCTTGTGTATACGGGGTGCAAAAATGGTCACTTGGTAGCGTAATTTATTGATTTGCTAAAAAATATCCATTTGAGTTATTGATGATCTTTCGAAACATGTTGGATCCAGGGTGACCCAAATGATCATGCCATAATATCAATGACTTAGGATCATTAAGATTTTGACCCATCACAGAGTATGATTCTATAACACTAAATGTTGTGTGGTATAACCCCATGGATAACGCAGGGAGTTTTTCTAAAGTGAGTTTCTGGCTTCCAACACTAGAAGTAATGCAAAGGAACTCTTTGTTGTTTTCATAACTTGTTGCCATATTACACCCGTTCATTCCGATGACTTGAAAACTCAGCAAATTTCTTTTGGAATTGCTTGAGTATATGGAATTTTGTATTAATGAGTGGACACCATTAAGTAGCACCACATGGGCTCTTTCGAAGCCATCAATAACTTGAGCAGGGCTAGCTATTGTGGAAACATTTGCCATATCATACACCAAGTGGGAGAAAAATTTCTGATTTTTCAAAATAGTATGAGTTGTTCCACTATCAACTAAAGACGTGTCATCGCTTGCTTGCAATGTCAGATCTATACTTTTTATACGAGTAACACAATTAAAGAATAAAGCCATGAAATTTATTATAATAAGCAATCAAAGGAAAAAAAACATATGGATGTGTTAAGAAAAAAAATTATTGTAGCCATATGAAAAAAATATAAATTATTCAGTCCTTCGGGGGGTTTCCAATAATAACATCAAATGTATCATTAGAAATGGGATTGCCATCTTCATCTTTAAAAAAATCATCAACTGTAAGCTGGGTATTATCAATGTTCCAACAGTCTTCAGAGCCTTCCATCTTCCAATGGTCTTCTGGACCTTCCATCATATTTATCTCCACCCTCCTTTTTGAAGCTTGATATTTTTCCACAAATTTCTTTGAGGAACGACAATTACGGGTCTAATGACCACTGCCACCACATTTATAATACGTGTCTCACGGTTGTGCTATGTTTGAATTATGATTTTCTATTTTATTTGGGTCATTCCATTTCTGGTGGTTCTTGAAATTTGTATTTTGTCTAGGCCCTTGGTTATGGTAGCCACCTCTTCTGGGGTTGCCACGATGTTGCCGTATATTTCCTCAGCCTCTTTCAAAATTTTGAACTGAGTTAGAATTCACTTTAGGGAGTGCTACAGATGCAGTGGGTCATAAGGAATGATTCTTCATCAGCAAATCATTATTTTGTTCAGCTACTAGGAGACATGATATCAAATTTAAAAATTATTTGAAACCTCGCTCTCGATATTGTTGCAGTAGGAGCATATTCGAGGCATAAAATGTAGATAAAGTTTTCTCTAGCACATCTGCATCATCTATCTTTTCTCCGCAGAATTTGAGTTGGGAGGTGATTTTAAACATAGCAGAATTATATTCGGACACTGTCTTGAAATCTTGAAATCTCAAATTAAGCCATTTATGGCGTGCACATGGAAGTATGACTATTTTTTTATGGTCATATCTCTCCTTCAGGGAGATCCATAGTTCTAATGGATCTTTCACAGTTAGATATTCACTTTTCAAATCCCTGTTTATATGATGCCTAAGAAAGATGAAGGCTTTAGCCCTGTCCTGCCGCGACATAGTGTTACCACTAGTAATGGCATCACCGAGATTTCTGGCTTGTAGATGGAGTTTTTCATCTTGAGACCAATTGAGATAATTGTTCCCATTTATATCAAGTGCCACAAATTCAAGTTTAGAGATGTTTGACATTTTTAAAACTGTGCATTTAAGCAGTAAGAATTAGAAACACATAATGAAGAATTTAAATAATGGAATAAATAATTTAAATTATAATTAAATTTTAAAATTCTTAATATTGATTGTGACACGCCGACTAATTCAATACCGGGTAGCTACTCCTTTATTAAATTAATACAAAATTCCAAGTTGGTTCAGTTCATAGCATCACTGTCGAAAAAGTTTTAACAATTTCTAGCCAACTAATATTTAAAAAGTGAGTTGTCAATTTTAATTAAATCTGATTAACATACAACAAGTGAATTATGAAATGCTAACCTAACCACCACAATATAGTCACAATAGAATAACCATCAACTAATAATGAGTCTGGAGGAATACTCCTCACAACAATCCGAATACTGAAATAAATAAATACCAAGTCTGCATCACTAAATTAATTACAACCCAAAGTCTGAAATAATTGAACAAGTAAGATGTCTCTAAAAGGAATGGGACGACATGCCCAAAATATGAGAAAATCTGATAATGGAGTCAAGATCGAAAATGGAGGCGTCTACTGTCAAGGTCCTATAACTTCCACATCAGCTACAACACGTCACCTGAATAGAACTCCTATGCATGGTGTCCTTGTGGCTGGGCACCTAAAAGGTTTTACAAAAATAGATTTGAAAGCAAACGGGTCAGAGCCCGATTGTGAAAATAGTTTAAAAATTTGGAAGTGTTTAATATCATTAAACAGTGAATATAAAGTACATGATAGTGTGTGCACTCACATGAGTTCCTCACCTCTCAACTAATTGTGCACTCCTATTGTACCCGTACCCATTCTAGTTATTCCCATATCTAACTAGTCCGATACAAAATCTAATATTACTATACGATATCCAATTAAATTTCCAACATCTTCTATTTAATAGAGTGTTATGCCTTACTACACAGTTTCCCATATTAGTACTACTAATTTCTAGAGATCTTTCATTTTCACTTTACAAACCGTTGCTGTTATTTACACCCACATTTATTCTTGACAATTCATTTCAATTAACAGTATAATATTCTCATCATAACTATATAATACTAGAACCCCGAGACTAAGCTGCGGTGCACACATACTCTGCTATCTAATCCCGGTACATCACGTACATAAGGACCACGTATTCCGAATCTCTCAGGAATCGTTTCATAAAATAACAATCACAAACAATGGAGGCGAACATAGTTCACATCACATGGGTCACGCACATACCTACGCTCCTATGATCAGCAGACTTATTGACTTCTCAATAAGTCCTTCTCTGACCTATGTCCTCGAGGTACCAATCTAAATCCCCTCGTAGGCACACAAAGATTAGATGGCCCTGACCGAACGCCGACCTCCCATGATATCAAGTACGGTAGGTATGTTATACACAGATAACTACATGTACTAAGCATTCGCACATCTTAGATATATCAATATTTTATTAGTGGTATACTTCTCGTTCTTATACCAACATTTAATGTTATACAACTCACAAGTCCCCGATTTATATGTATTTAAGTTATCAACTCTTCTCACGTCGTAATTAGGTACTCGCTTCCCAAACCACAAATTTTATACGGTTTTCTATAAGATAGTAAGTTTGACTCTCCAATGTACCCCAATCTCACAACTATACCCACTAGTTAATAAGGGAAAGTTATCTCACCATTTAAATAAGTCTACGGGACACTAGAAATAAAATTAGGCCTAAAAGGCCATTCTGTCAACTCGTTAGAAATCTCGTTCGAACGAAAGGCTTCGAACGAACTACCAACTCGTTAGAAGGGATACTGTCATCTCGTTAGAAGTTCGTTCGAACGAGGTCGTTCGAACGACCTGGGCAGGTCTTCTAACGAGATGGCAGATTCAACCCAGAAATTCTTAAATTCGTTTTTCTATATTCCTCTCTTCTCTAAATCCACACTTAGGTCATCTTAATAACATTTTAATGATTCTAAACCACTCTAAATCTTCTTAGGTCATTTATTAACATCTTTATGGGTTCAATTACTCCAAATTAACATACAATTTACCTAAATTCCCAATTTCTCATTCCAAACCCTATGAACATAAACCTAGAGTTTAAGTGCAATTAAAGACCCCTTATTAATCCGTTTTCAGATCATTAAAAGTTATATTTTGTATATTGAAATCGTCCATTTATCACTCTACATGGAAATCCCTACCGAAAACCACAAGTTTTAGAATAATTCCATTTGGGTGTTCTTCATCAAAATTCCAAGATATAAACAGTTTTCTGCACTACACATGGAGGAAATATTCAATGCAAATAACAACATCAAAACACTTGCCTTAGATTGTTCTTTCGAATTGATTTTGGTGAATGAAGGTTGATTTCTCCCCTTTCTCTATAGATTTTCTCCCAAGGTTGAAGATGGTGGTTGGAGGTTTCTTTTGGAACCTCTTCAAACTCTCCTATAACTCCCGTAGCCCTCTAACTCACCTAATGCTGATAATGGGCTTAGTGGGTTCATAAATAATATAAAATAAACCTCTAAAATTCGTGGGTTTTAATTCCCATATTTTTAAAATTACCAAAATACCCTTTTGGGTTACCGGTATGGCCTAAAAATGCCCCGGGACCCAAACTAAACCCCCGACTAGTGTTTTCTGACTATTTCGACCCTTCCGGACACGTTGGAGCACTCAAAATGGCCATTCGGTTGATAAAAATAAAATTCTTTTTTTTTAATTCAATTAATTACGTTCCTAACGCGACTGACACGCGCGTCCCAATTAAATTTCCCAAATTGTCGTATAGCTACATCGTGACAATTTAAATATCATCAATACTCGTGTATTACCATACATACTCGGAAATAATAAATTTTAACATCATAATCATATACCAACTCACATCTCGTTAGTATTTATACTCGGATTAATTTCCAATTGATTCTCATTTAATTTAATTAATCCCTTAAATAAATATCAATAAAATTACGGGGTATTACATACTCCCCCTCTAATAACAGAATTTCGTCCTGAAATTCGAAAATAAGGAGTACCTGGTAAAATTACTCTGGATAACGCTCGCGCATCTCATCCTCATGATCCCATGTGGACTCCTCGGCATTATGATGCCGCCACTGAACACGTACTAACAGTACTATCTTCCACCTCAGTTTTCGCTCGCTTCGGTCCAAAATAGCAATCGGCCCCTCCTCATAGGAACTATCGGGTTAAAGATTGATGTCCTCCAAAGCAATGTGAGTATGGGCCAAATCATCCGTAAGGTATTTCCTTAGCGAGGAAATATGGAACACATCATGAATCCTATACAAGTGCTCCGATAACCCAAGTTTATACGCAACTGGCCCAATCCGCTCGATGATAGGAAATGGTCCCACATATCTCGGTGCCAGTTTCCCCTTCTTCCCAAAACGCATAATCCCCTTCATAGGAGATACTCTGAGTAAAACCTGGTCCCCCACTTTGAATTCTCTGAAGAACCTCTTCGCATCAGCATAACTCTTCTGCCGATTCTGAGCTACCCGAATGCGACTCCGTATCAGCTCTATCCTTGCCTGAATCACTTTCGGCTCAAGGAGTTTGTTATCCCCCACCTCTAACCAACATGCTGGGGAATGACAAGGTCTACCGTACAACGCCTCAAATGGAGCCATGCCAATGGTGAACTGGTAGGAGTTATTATAAGCAAACTCCACCAGTGGAAGGTACTGCTCCCATCCACCTCCAAAGTCTAGGATGCACATACGCAACATGTCCTCCAACATCTGATTTGTCCGCTCGGTTTGCCCATCAGTCTGCGAGTGATAAGCCGTACTTAATCGCAACTCCGTACCCATGGACTCCTGGAAACTCTCCCAAAAATGTGAAACAAATATCTTGTCTCGGTCAGACACGATATTTAGAGGCACACCATGAAGTCTCACTATTTTCGCAATGAAAATCTGGGCATATTGTCCCGTAGTGTAGTCTGTCCTCACGGGTAGAAAATGAGCAACTTTGGTCAACCTATTCACAATTATCCAAATGGAGTCGTGACCCCTCTGTGACATAGGTAACCCCGTGATAAAGTCCATGGATATGCTCTCCCATATCCACGTTGGAACCTCTAACGGCTGTAGGAGTCCTGTCGGTTTCTGATGGTCCACCTTTACTAGATGACAAGTGGCACATTTGGAAACAAACACGGTGATATCTCTCTTTATCCCGCTCCACCAATACTGTCGTCTCATGTCTTGGTACACCTTATCCCCACCAGGGTGTATCGTGAACCATGAGCCGTGCGACTCCGTCATCACCTCGTGTCGCAAGTCCTCCCCTTCTGGAACGACCAGTCTCCCATTGAAGCTTAATCCCCGTCTGAGCCAACGGTATAGGACTCGGCTCCTTCTGCTAGTAATCGAACTATCTGCTCCTGACAGAAAGAGTCATTTGCCTGGGCCTTTACCACTCTCGTAACAATCTTAGGTGTAATAATCATCACAGACATGAACGATCGGGCCACTGCATCCTGGTGTCCCAACTCCTTCCACTTATCTTTCCACACCCCGGCCACCTCATCTACTGGCCTACGACTCAGCGCGTCTGCTACCACGTTAGCCTTCCCTGGGTGATATTGGATATCAAACTGATAATCCTTCACAAACTCAAGCCACCGTCGTTGACACATATTCAACTCCTTCTACGTGAAGAGGTACTGTAGAGACCTGTGGTCAGTGAACAACCGAAACTTCTCCCCCAGGAGATAATGTCTCCAAATCCGAAGGGCAAATACAACTGCCGCTAACTCCAAGTCATGGGTGGGGTAATTCCTCTCATGAGGCTTAAGCTTACGGGAGGCATAAGCTATGGCCTGACTCTTCTGTTGTAGCACACCTCCAAGTCCTTGTAAGGATGCATCGGTGTAAACTAAATACTCAACTCCCGGTCTGGGCAATGCTAGCACGGGCGTTGAGGTCAACTTATCCTTCAGCTTATCAAATGCCAACTGACAGGCATCGCTCCATATGAATGGCACACCCTTACGAGTCAGATGTGTCAAAGGACCCGCTATCTTTGAAAATCCCCGAATAAACCTCCTGTAGTATCCTGCTAGGCCCAAGAAACTACGGATCTCAGTCGGTGTTGTGGGCTGTCCCCACTCCCTCACTGCGGATACCTTCCCCGGATCAAAAGATATCCCCCGATCTGAAATGATATGCCCCAAAAACTGAACCTCCTTTAGCCAAAACCCACACTTCTCATACTTTGTATAAAGTTCGTTCTGACGCAGCGTCTGTAAAACCTGCCTCAAATGCTCGGCGTGCTCCTCTTCTGTCTGGGAGTAAACCAGAATGTCATCAATAAAGACAAGGACGAACTGGTCTAGGAACTCTCTGAACACCCAATTCATCAAGTCCATAAACACGGCGGGAGCGTTGGTCAAGCCAAAAGGCATAACCCGAAACTCGTAGGAACCATACCTCGTCAAGAAAGCAGTCTTCGAGACGTCCTGTTCCCTGATACGCAGTTGATGGTATCCCGATCGCAAATCAATCTTTGAGAAGAAGCAAACTCCTCTCAACTGGTCAAGTAAGTCAGCGATTCGGGGCAATGGATACTTATTCCGTATCGTGACTTTATTCAACTCCTGATAATCTACACATAACCTCAACGATCCATCCCTCTTCTTTACGAACAACACAGGGGCACCCCACGGTGAAGTACTCCTTCGGATAAACCCCTGACCCAATAACTGCTCGATCTGATCCCGTAGCTCTCTCATCTCCGCTGGAGCCATACGGTAAGGTGCGCGGGCAATAGGCCGAGTGCCCGGCGTCAAATCAATAACAAAATCTATCTCTCTACTAGGTGGTAATCCAGGTATATCCTGAAATACATCATCAAACTCTCTAACGACTGGTATCGAATCAAGTGAAATTACCACTTCCTTAGAGGTCTCCTCCTCTATATAGTACAAGTGAGTGGACGATCCTCCCTCAGGTCGAGGCATTGCCACTAGAAACATCTCCTGCTCGGGAATGGAAAAAATAATACTCCTACTGAAACAATCAATCATGGCTCAGTACGCAACTAGCCAATCCATACCAACAATCGCATCGTACTCAGTCATCTCTAACACTAACATATCAACGGGTAAAGTAAACCTCCCGATCTCTATACCCACCCCTCTACAAATAAGCGAAATTATGGAGCCCTTACTCAATGGTGAATCTACACAAGTAACCGTGCTCTCTGCGGTGTCTAACAACCCAATAGTGCATGTAAATCTCATGGCAACGAAACAATGTGTGGCCCCCGTATCAAATAAAATACGCCCCAAAGTCCCCTGAATAGAGAACAAACCCTCAATAGCAGGCGGATCCTGTGGGACTACGACATGCTGGAGCTGATACACTCTCCCATACTGAAGCTGTCCCTGCTGGACTGGGACCGCTGGAATGGGTGGTAGTGCTGCCATCTGTGGTGGTGCTAGGAGGGCGGCGGGAAACATAGGTCTTTGTGGCTCGTGTCGAGCACCCTACTGCTGTTGCTGCTGTGGGCCCTGCCCCTATTAGGACAATCCTGGCGTTTGTGACCAATCTTGCCACAAACGAAACACTTCCCCGGGAAGTTTCCCCCTCGCTGTCCCTGCTGCCCACGGCCCTGATGGCCATTACCATTTCTCCCCTGGCCGTGCTGGCCCTGCTGAAACTGCTGTTGCTGGCCCTGCTGACTCTGATGGCCATTACGAAAACCTCCCTGTCCATTTCTGAAACTCCCTGATCTGAACCTCTTAGAATCCCCCTGCTGGGAACCTTGATCTCCCTACCTATGCTGAACTTGAGTAGATTGTGCCTCGCTGGCACTATTTCCCCCTGTCCTGCCCTGATGGCTGGACTCTCCTGATCTCTTACTCTCAGTCATGTGAAAGCGATGATCCTGGCAGTGAAGTAGCGACGCGTTAACCACATCAGAATAAGTGGACAACGAGAGATTTCCCAACAAGTGCTGACGGATTCTCCAAGTCAATCCATCCATAAACTTCTAAATCTTCTTTTCCTCAATCGGAATCTCATCGGGAACAATGTTCAAGAGATTAGTAAATTCGGCCTCATACTCGTCCACGGTCTTCCCCTCCTTCTTGAGGTTCATTAACTTCCTCCTCATTTCAGTGTGAACAGCCGGCGAAAAATATTTGCGGTCGAACCACACCCATAACTCCTGAATAGAAAGGGCGTCCCTTTCCTCCGCGGTGGTAATGGACTCCCACCACTGCAATGCAGAACCTACTAGCTTGAAAGTAACCAGTATCTGCTTCTGAACATCTGTGCACTCGTACATCCTTAAGTGCCTCTGAATGTCCTTCCTCCACTGACTGGATACCACAACGTCGGAGCTACCTGCAAACTCCAGAGGGTGTGCATTCTGAAAAGCATCACGAGTGCGTTTCCAAGCAGATGGGAATGCATGAGCCTGAACTGGCGCAACTACCGACGCCTGGGGTGGTGCCTGCTGTACAACTGCTAGAGCGGCATTCACCGCTTGGGCTACAATAGCTGCAACCTCGGTGGCATTCATGGTGCCCTGAACTGGTGCAGGCTGTGGCTCGGGCTGAGCATCCCTAAGAACTCGCTGTGCACGTCGTGGAGGCATCTGAAATGAGGGTAAAGTTTTATAAGTTCGCAGTTATTATCTCAAAATAGCTGAAGAGCGAAGCATACACAAAAGAATACAACAGTCCTAAAATATAGGGCTCTATATCAAAGAAAGCTCAGCGGAAAGGACACTAGAACCTGATGCTCTGATACCACCTGTGACACCCCGACTAATTAAATACCGGGTAGCTACTCCTTTATTAAATTAATACAAAATGCCAAGTTGGTTCAGTTCATAGCATCACTGTCGAAAACGTTTTAACAATTTCTAGCCACCTAATATTTAAAAAGTGAGTTATCAATTTTAATTAAATCTGATTAACATACAACAAGTGAATTATGAAATGCTAACCTAACCACCACAACATAGTCATAATAGAATAACCATCAACTAATAATGAGTCTGGAGGAATACTCCTCACAACAATCCGAATACTGAAATAAATAAATACCAAGTCTGCATCACTAAATTAATTACAACCCAAAGTCTGAAATAACTGAACAAGTAAGATGTCTCTAAAAGGAATGGGACGACATGCCCAACATATGAGAAAATCCGATAATGGAGTCAAGATCGAAAATGGAGGCGTCTACTGTCAAGGTCCTGTAACTTCCACAGCAGCTACAGCACGTCACCTGAATAGAACTCCTATGCATGGTGTCCTTGTGGCTGGGCACCTAAAAGGTTTTACAAAAATAGATTTGAAAGCAAACGGGTCAGAGCCCGATTGTGAAAATAGTTTAAAAATTTGCAAGTGTTTAATATCATTAAACAGTGAATATAAAGTACATGATAGTGTGTGCACTCACATGAGTTCCTCACCTCTCAACTAATTGTGCACTTTTATCGTACCCGTACCCATTCTAGTTATTCCCATATCTAACTAGTCCGATACAAAATCTAACATTATTATACGATATCCAATTAAATTTCCAACATCTTCTATTTAATAGAGTGTTATGCCTTACTACACAGTTTCCCATATTAGTACTACTAATTTCTAGAGATCTTTCATTTTCACTTTACAAACCGTTGCTGTTATTTACACCCACATTTATTCTTGACAATTCATTTCAATTAACAGTATAATATTCTCATCATAACTATACAATATTAGCACCCCGAGACTAAGCTGCGGTGCACACATACTCTGCTATCCAATCCCGATACATCACGTACATAAGGACCACGTATTCCGAATCTCTCAGGAATCGTTTCATAAAATAACAATCACAAACAATGGAGGCGAACATAGTTCACATCACATGGGTCACGCACATACCTACGCTCCCATGATCAGCAGACTTAATAACTTCTCAATAAGTCCTTCTCTGACCTATGTCCTTGAGGTACCAATCTAAATCCCCCCGTAGGCACACAAAGATTAGATGGCCCTGACCGAACGCCGACCTCCCATGATAGCAAGTACGGTAGGTATGTTATACACAAATAACTACATATACTAAGCATTCGCACATCTTACATATCTCAATATTTTATTAGTGGTATACTTCTCGTTCTTATACCAACATTTAGGGTTATACAACTCACAAGTCCCCGGTTTATATGTATTTAAGTTATCAACTCTTCTCACGTCGTAATTAGGTACTCGCTTCCCAAACCACAAATGTTATTCTCTTTTCTATAAGATAGTAAGTTTGACTCTCCAATGTACCCCAATCTCACAACTATACCCACTAGTTTATAAGGGAAAGTTATCTCACCATTTAAATAAGTCTACGGGACACTATAAATAAAATCAGGCCTAAAAGGCCATTCTGTCAACTCGTTAGAAATCTCGTTCGAATGAAAGGCTTCGAACGAACTACCAACTCGTTAGAAGGGATACTGTCATCTCGTTAGAAGTTCGTTCGAACGAGGTCGTTCGAACGACCTGGGCAGGTCTTCTAACGAGATGGCAGATTCAGCCCAGAAATTCTTAAATTCGTTTTTCTATATTCCTCTCTTCTCTAAATCCACACTTAGGTCATCTCAATAACATTTTAATGATTCTAAACCACTCTAAATCCTCTTAGGTCATTTCTTAACATCTTTATGGGTTCAATTACTCCAAATTAACATACAATTTACATAAATTCCCAATTTCTCATTCCAAACCCTATGAACATAAACCTAGAGTTTAAGTGCAATTAAAGACCCCTTATTAATCCGTTTTCAGATCATCAAAAGTTATGTTTTGTATTTTGAAATCGTCCATTTATCACTGTACATGCAAATCCCTAACCAAAATCACAAGTTTCAGAACAATTCCATTTGGGTGTTCTTCATCAAAATTCCAAGATATAAACAGTTTTCTGCACTACACATGGAGGAAATATTCAATGCAAATAACGACATCAAAACACTTGCCTTAGATTGTTCTTCCGAATTGATGTGGGTGAATGAAGGTTTATTTCTCCCCTTTCTCTACAGATTTTCTCCCAAGGTTGAAGATGGTGGTTGGAGGTTTCTTTTGGAACCTCTTCAAACTCTCCTATAACTCCTGTAGCCCTCTAACTCACCTAATGCTGATAATGGGCTTAGTGGGTTCATAAATAATATAAAATAAACCTCTAAAATTCGTGGATTTTAATTCTCATATTTTTAAAATTACCAAAATACCCTTTTGGGTTGCCGGTCTGGCCTAAAAATGTCCCGGGATCCAAACTAAACCCCCGACTAGTGTTTTCTGACTATTTCGACCCTTCCGGACACGTTGGCGCACTCAAAATGACCATTCGGTTGATAAAAATAATTTTTTTTAATTCAATTAATTACGTTCCTAACGCGACTGATACGCGCGTCCCAATTAAATTTCTCAAATTGTCGTATAACTACCTCGTGACAATTTAAATATCATCAATACTCGTGTATTACCATACATACTCGGAAATAATAAATTTTAACATCATAATCATATACCAACTCACATCTCGTTAGTATTTATACCCGAATTAATTTTCAATTAATTCTCATTTAATTTAATTAATCCCTTAAATAAATATCAATAAAATTACGGGGTATTACATTGATTTTGAATCTTGGATGCACTAATCAAAATTTCATCTACTGGCTATTTATTTGTATATTTGGGGTTCAACACATAAATTTATTGATCTTTATGTTCATTTAATATTTTAACATTGAAAATCCACACCCCAATGTGTCAATACTTCAGGTTTGATCACAAATATATATATATATTTGGAACTTCAGGTCCAACTTACAAATTATTTGGGCACATTTAATGTCCCTTATAAATAATCAAAGACTGGAATTTATGATTTGGAGTATTCGTTTTGAACTTCAGGTCCATGAATTAAATGGCAATTCGGAGCTTCAGGTCCAAAATTTCAACATAAATTAGGAACTTCGGGCCCTAATTTTTAATTATTTGTTGGGAACTTCTGGTCCCAAAAATTCAATGAATGTAAATTGGGAACTTTAAGTTCCAACACTAAATGATAATTAGGAAATTTGAGTCCTAATAACAAAATATAAAACTTTTGGTTCCAATTTTTGATTTTATCGCAACTTAAAGCAAACATACGAGGAAAATATTAATTCTCAAAAAATTTGTCACTCGAACAATTAATATGAAATTAATTAGCAATAAAAATAAACATACAGTGTCAATATATCTAAAACGCTATACTTAAAATAAATTTAATAGGATTAAAGCACATAAACAATTTTGTTGCAATCTGTAGGAGTAGTAATAAAGGACATGTTTTTTTTCATCATTTTGTTGTCTTTGATTTTAGATAAAGTATTGAGCCTATAATTTCTTTCAAGTCCTATATGTTCACATGCTTGTCATATAGTTATTTGAGAAGCCAAAAAGATACCTGTTTTTTCTTTGTCAAGTTTGTATAGGGAAATTTCCATCATACACCTTGACATGCTGGGTATATATTCTGTATAATATTACGTACAAAAAAAATATGTATCAAATATAGTTGCTACATTTGATGCCATAAACTGTGTCAGTGTGTGATCATGAAATCATGGTTTCTTATTTTAGAAGAAAATCTATCTATAGTGTTAAAAAAAAATGGCTAACAGGTTTTGAGATCGAATCTTGATGAGATTAGTAGTTTGGTCCAACTACACAATTTAACCCTTTTGCATATAGATGCACAACTGACGATGACTAAATTAGATCCAAGATAGCAACTAAGAATGCAAAAAAAAAATCATGGTGATAACATATTAAAATATAAAGAGAATTTAGAGAGAGAGAATATTTTATTTTTTAATTGTATTGGGTGTGTTCCAAAATTATATAAGACTCTTCTTATTTATAAAATATAATAAAATATTTTAAAAAATAAAAATATGAATGGACATCCATTAAAAAAAAAAAAAATCACGTAATTTAACAATGTTAGCATTTCGAGGAGAAAAAATGTCCCAATAGTGAAGATGGTTTTAAGTCAAAATACGCACCAAATAACTTAGAAGAGCGGGTGCCGTCAAGATTGAATAAATAAAAGGAAGTGATTATTAATTGAAGAACTTTACCCATAATCATACCCATATGAAAATGGATCTACCAGCGAACCCAAATGCAACCCATTTGTTATCCCCACCACTTCACCAGAGCGATGCAGACGAAGATGATGAGAGTGTGAAGCAGCTCAAAGAGTGTTCTTCTCTATACTTAGCCTTACAGGTATATGTTAGTTTGGATATATCATGTATCTCATATTCCTGATTCTTTGGTTCTGAAATCCTGAACCCAGAGACATCTCTGTCTGTCTATATCTATATTTCGCAGGATTGTCTCGTTAAAACCAACAGAAATTGGAAATCTTGTCAAATGGGTATGCCTTCATTCCTTTCAATTTTACTTGACCACTCTCTTTTTGTAAATGGCTTTGTTTGAACTCTCTCTACATTTCAATTTCTCTTAAATAAACCTTTCATCTCTATACTTCTTATTTGACATGCAGATGTTCTTTTATTTAAATTTTGTATAGTAATTGTTGTTTTAATATGTATAGCAGAAGTTCAAACTTTGAAGGCTTGCAATGAAAGGAGGAAGAATGACAAGAGGATGTGAGAATTGAAGAAGGGATTAATGATAAATAGTCGTTATGTCCTACCATTTCTTTTGAGAGTTTTGATTTTGGTGATCAACAAATATAGGTATACACAAAGTGGTAGCTTTATTGTAGGCTATAAATTTATGACTGTTGAAAATTCTTAAATAATTTTATTCAAGGATGAATATGATCAGCTCTGATAAGTCATAATCATCTCTCTCTCTCTTTGGTGAGGACAGAGGACGAGGATTTACTCTTATTAGAAAATTGTCTTTATTTTTTATGAAGTTTTGTGATGATAATGGTGAAATAAGATTTATCATTCATGTATTGAGTTGTGGTGGATGGGACAAGCATTGAGATGAGTTAGATCAAGGATGAATATCAATTTAAGACATGCACATTTACGCTTCTGCATTTGTATTAGAAGGCTGAGACATATGATCATAATTGAAGTGATGCGAACAAATCTCCTTTTCTACCGCTCCTAGTTTCAACTGGGAGTTTGTGTTTAGCATCACAGACAATTGTAGGAGTCGTGGTTACTGATTTATTTTCATTTTTGGAAGAACTTTCTACCATGATGTGATAGCTGGTGGTTGACCCTAGCTTATATCTAGTGCTAAAACGTTAAATAGGATTCATGTATCAAGTCTGAGTTATACTAACTGTGATACCACAAGATGTGATATGCAAGAGTTTATTGGTATTGCATGATGTTTTGGTACTTTCATGTTAGTGTGGAAGCTGGACCTACTTGTATGCTTTTGGTATAGGAATCTTGGGGATTTGAGAACAATTGAGTTGGCTCTGCAGATAATGTACCACTAAAGAACATAAAATAAGCTAATTGAGGGGGTGTACAAATATTATATCAAAGACGAATGGAAGTGGAATTCCCAAAAGGGTGATAAGTTAGAGGATATATATGTGTGCACGCGCCCGCCCGCCCTGTGAGAGATCGTTTAAATGGTATAATAAACAACTTGGGAGTGTAGTGGGTTGTCGGGTCGGATTTTGGAAATAGCTCTTCGAAATAAGCTTTCTGAAGTACAAAGAGAGCACCGAGATGGAACAGAGGGTGGAAGAACAATCACCTCTCCTGAGAGAGACGAGAAGACAGTCTGAGAGCACCAGGAAATTGAGTGGTAAGTGAGGTGATTGGTAAAATTTGGGATATTTGGTGGTAGTTGAGAGGGTCTGATGGGGTTTAATTCCTGGCAGAGATGTTCTTGAGGTCGTTAATGCTGTTGATATATACATTGAGAGTTTTAGGTTGTTTAGAGTTGATCCTCCTTTTTATGAAGTTTGAAGGTTCATTAAATTGTGAGGTGGGAAGTGCTGCACACCGTTGTTCTTGAGAGTGAACACTAACATTCTATTATATGGGATGTTTGAGAAGTGATATGCTTATCAGATAGGTAGTCGAGTATGTAATTTTGTGGAATACAGGGGGTATCTTTACAAAGGTGTCCAATTTATATTAAGGTAGGTGGTGATGATGTGTAGGGGAGGTATGGGTATCTGAAGTTATCGAAGGAGGGTTACTATTGGTGTCGATGATGTCATTCTCCCTCTTTGAGGTGGTTACCTGTGCCAGCCTAACAAACACCTATTAGAGCATCCTCAATGGTGGATGCTCTGAACGGTAACTTTACAAATTCAACTCCACCATTTTACTTTTCGTTAGCCAGGTTATTTACAGTGGTGATAGTTAAAGCATAAATGACTTTTGAGGAATGGATACTTCCTACGAACTATATTAGTTCGTAGGAATTCTTACGAACTAATATAGTTCGTAGGAAATTCCTACGAACTAATATAGTTCGTTGGAACTGAAATATGTAATATAAATTGATTATTTGGAATTGCAACGAACTTTATTTGTGCGTATCAATTCCTACGAACAAATGAAGTTCATAGGAACCATTTATAAATTCAGTAGCGGTTCAGCAAAGTTACAAATTCACTACCTTTTCTCTTACAAAATTTGTTCGTTTCATTCCACCATTGCGCAGGTCTCAGTTTGTAAATTTACCAATTTGAGCGTCCGTTTGCTCCACCACTACGGATGCTCTTGTTCATCCTCCAGACCAAGTCCCTTAAAGCTCCCAAACAGGGGGTTTCAACTGAACCCACGTGCATTAAAGTTGCATAAAAAATTTTGAACGATTATGGTGCCTCTTATCCACCTAAGGGGGGGGTGGGGGGGAGCATTTTGGTATTTTTTACCTTCTTAATTGAATGCCACACCTGAACAACATTTATACTGAATTCTCTGGGGTGCTAGCCATTTTTACTGCGTCTTGTATATTAGCAGAAGTAGTAAATAATTATAGCTATCATCAAAGTGGTACTTGGAAACTGGGAAATTCTCAGGTGCGAATTTGACTTTTGGTGTTTAATATGCCGACATGGCTTGCCTTAATTTTGCCAACTTCATGAAACTCAAGAAGTCTTTGTCCAGCTGCTCCAACAGCAGATGGATTTGGAACATTTTTCGAAGGGAACTATCTGTTTATACTCAGGATTGGCAGTGGATGACGATCCCACTGGGTTAGGTTAAATTAGGGGTGTAAAATATATGGAAGATGCGCGCGGACGCGCGCCAGAGTCAGAAAAACTATTTGAGCACATCATATATTGCCAAACTTTGCTCGGTAACATGAAAGGACAAGCTAAAAATATTTTTTTCAATAAATCCGGATGTATTACAATTATTAATATAAATACGGTTACACCGATGAATATAAATACAATTACACTTATGTATATGGAGTTACCAATAATGAATACAATTACAATTGCAATTGTATCTATATTAATAAGTGTAATTATATCTAAATTAACAAGTGTAATTGTATAGTTTGGACTAGTAGTGGCAAAATGTGTCCCAAATAATAAATCAACCCATACATTTAAATATGGGGCTCATATTTAAAAACTACGAATCAAATATGGGGTCCATATTTAAAAGTTATGATTTAAATATGAAGCCCATTAAATAGAGTCCATCGTTAAAAATTGTGAGTAAAATGTGTTTTTTTACATTTATTTGAAATTGTAATACTTACTTGAATAGAAAAAAAATGGATTGGCCTAGTCCATATTTGGTCCGTCCATATTCTGCCCAACCCATATTGGCTTTGCCGATATTTGGCCCAACCAATAATTTTGGGACTACTAGTTTGGACTTATCATTAAATAATTGAAAAGTTTATGGGTTTAATAAACCAACAAGATTACCGTTTGGACCGCTCATATTTAAATAGACTTTCAAGCAATTTATCAACTAATGTCCAAAAGGATCTTTTGCGATGCTTTTGCGGGTTGTTACATTTAAATAAAAATGAGAATATAACTAAAAAATGACTATAAAAGTGAGGTTTAAAATCAAAATAACCCATTTTTTTTAGTGTTCAGTGTCCTATCATTTGACTTGAGCTTGTTAGGAAAAAAAATCTATTTAGTGATATTTTGTATGCATATTATAAACGACAAGTATGTTGAATCTAACTGATGGTTTATTGAATTATATATCTGATTAAAAATTATTAAGGGGTGTAAAACTTTTCAATGGCACTTATATTGTTTTGTTGAGTTCAATAATACGAATTTTAGAATTACAAAACATGTCTCCAATGGTGTTTCAATAATTGATGGGTAAATTATGTTAAACCCTCTTGAACTATTGATTTTTTACACCCAATCGCTTTTCAACAAATTTTTAATAATTTTTATACATAAAATCATGTTTTATCAACTTTATTTTTATGAAAAAGGAGTTGGGCGTAAAAATTCAATAGTTCAAGGGGTTTGTAATAATTTACCCTAATTTGATTGGTTAAGTAATAAGTTAGGATCTAATATTTATAAGATTCATTGCATAACCAATTATATTACTATTTTTTTTGTGAACCTATCTCTAATATTGTTAACAAAAAAGCTTCATCATAACATAAAATTTTGACATAATTTTGTAGCGAAAATTATCGTAGCCCCATGTTCTTTCTGGGTTACCCCTCATCCTTTTATCTTTGTAAGTTAGCACTAAACCTCCATGTGTTGACCTAATAAAATGGATTGCATTGTTACTAAAGTAGATGAGAAAAAGAACATTATAGCCTTATAAAAGTCAAAATTAAACCCATTTTAATATTAAAATCACAATGTCAACCAAACATTACAAATTTGCATTATAGCAACAAGACAACCTCAACCTCCTCCTCCTCCTCCCTCACCTCCACCCCCACCGCATAACAAGTATTTTCTATTCGATCTCTTTAATAATCAAATTGACTAACTGGCTTAATAACGCTGCATTGACATCAACATTGAAATGAATTGAATAATTTTGTGGCCACCACAGGCCTACAACATTGATGTGTCATCTTTAATGTCAACATACGGGATGACTAGTCTAGCATATATAAATTGATGATGTCAAACAATTAATTATCATTCCAATCCTTTATGGATAACAGAAAGAAGGCAAAAAAAATTATCACGGATAAATCAAACCATAATACCTAATCCATAAAGCTTCATGTCTAAAGCAATCCATATGAAACAACTACAACTTTAGAATCTAGGCAAAAAGGGACCCAAAAATAAATAAGAACTAATAATACAAAAACTTAAAAGAACCGAAAATAAACCCACATCAACTAAACAAGAAGGAACTGAAACTGAACTTCTAAGGACAAATTTTCGATGTAGTCAATTTGTATGTATTTTGGCTTATTCCGTGTTTGAACAATGCTCTTTAAGTCATAGATTATGACTTCAGTGTGTTGGTCTTTCAACCCTATGACGTGGATTCTTGAAGACATAACAGTCAAGTTAGAAAATCTACATCAATGTGTCGTGTTTTGTGCCCGTTATCATATTTATGTTGCAAGGATCTCTCAGGTATGAATGCGTATTTATGATGAGCCTTGAATACTTATTTTTGGGTGTAAAATGATTTTATCTCTTTTTAATATTTTTTAGAAGGAAAATATTTTTTTTTGAGTTCATTAGAACGACATTGGGTATGTCGTTCGAATGAGTCTATGTACCTCTTTAGATTATATAATAACGAAACTTTGAACGATACAACTTTTGCCCTTCGTTGGTTTCTCGTTCGATTTTTCATTAGAAAGGTGTTTCAACGAGATGCATGGCTTCATTCGAACGATATTCCGTTCGTTCGAACGAGCCGACGTGTTTTTCAAGATTTAGAGATTTTCTTCGAAGTATTTCATTCTTATCTCATTTTTGAAAAACCTCCTATAAATAGGAGTGCGGAGCAGTAGTTTTCTTTGAGACAAAAACCTATGTTTTGAGTTCCCAATCAAAAAGCTCTCAAAAATCCCAATTTTCACCCAAGTTGTTTAGGATCCAAGTGTTCATCTTAATATACTTCCTGTTTTGATTACCAAAGGTTTATTCTCTACATTTGTTGAGAATCGTTTCATACGGTGGACTCCGTATTTACTGTTTACGCACGGTGGACTCCGTGTTGGGGTGTTGGGGTGAAGAAACGATGGACTCTATGTTCAGATTCGTAGACAGTTATTGAGTTGTTCAGCGAATACCGAGGCATGTGTGAATTCACACGTTGTAGTATTGTGTGAGTGGTCTCTTACCTAATACTAAGCGGATGTTGAAGGAACGAAGAACATCATGACTTGCGAGAGCATAAGGTCTGTGTGTAAGTCTTTTGTCGCGTCCGTTGTAATTCCATACTTACTGAATTTTGTGTGGCTAAGTCATCCGAAGTTTTTTCCATTTGGGTCTTCCTCGTACATCACGCGTTGTGTGACTGTTTATTTTACTTTATCAAGCTATCACCTCGATGCATGTTTTAGGATAAAATAAAATTGGCTAAAACTGGTTTACGCAACCTTCATTTAAAATTAGTGCTTAGTTCAATTTGGGTTAATTTTGTCTAGGTTTATTATTTAATTTGAAAAAAATTAAAAATTAACTTTTCATTTAGATCATTCCATATATTAGCACCATCAAATTGGTATCATAGCAAGAATATTAAGTTATTGTGTTAGATATGTGTTTACGCATGAATTCCAGTGGTTCTTATATGGAGGGTCAATCGTTCTCTAGAACAACTTTATTTTACGGGTTTAACTACGCATACTAGAAAACGCGTATGAAATCAGCATTTAAGTCAATATATTAGTGGGTATGGCAAGCGGATGTTAAGGGATGTAACACCACGTATTTTTGAATATATATTTTTTTAGCGTTTAAATTACATGTGTGCGTAATTTAAATAAACTGAGAAATAATGAAAATTTAAAATAAATATTGATTTGCAAGAAATGGGTTAATATTTATGTGGTTATATATTTACTAGTGTGATAAAGTATATAAAATAATGACAAACGATATTACGTCATGAGTGGGTAAAAGCGGCGGAATTTGATTGTATCTCAACCAGGATACATGTGTGGGTTATATTAAGTTGAGATGAGACATTTATGATTGGTGACTTGGATGATGATTTCGATTGTACAGTTGATTCGAAATGGGATAAAATAGTCAAAAGTAAGTACCCCGGGGGTAGTAATTGGGTTTCGAGGGCTTTTTAGACAAGTCGAGCGTTTACACTTGGGTGAGGACCTAATTTTGGGATTAGGCTTATAAATGATGGGGTTTGGGGTAGAAGTCAGCCACCCTTTCATTCTAAAGACTTAAGAGAGAGAGAGAGAGAGAGAGAGAGAGAGAGAGAGAGAGAGAGAGAGAGAAGAGAAAAGAGAAAGAAAATTAAGTGAAGGAAGAATTAAGAGAAGAATTTTTGGGGATTTCTAGGCTTGATTCATCATATACAAGGAGGATTCAAACTCTATGAACATTTTAAGGCAATTGATTAACTAGCTTAGTATTTCATGATTATAATTTCAATTCATATTATAGTTGGCGAAATTGAAATTGATTTTTGGGTGGGTAATTCACATGTCAAAATGGGATTTTGGGATTAATATTATAGAAAGTTAATTTGATTATAATTCCATATAAGATCTGAGATTGATTTTATATATAAAGGATGTGATCTTGAATAGAATCTGAGATTGATTTATAGAAAATATGTGATCTTGAATGGTTCTTATGAGAATTAAAAAAACATTGAAATCAAAGTAAGAAAATTGATGAATCTGATAGAAATTTTGGTGTCACTTCAAACGCGTGTCCTTTTAGATTTACTTCGAATTAGACTATTGTCTATAGATGAAAAGAAAGATATGGATTAGCTTTCTAATTAGCCTTCAAACGTGTGTCCTTTTAGATTTACTTCGAATTGGACTACTATGGATGGATTAATAGTTGTTTTAGTAAAAGGTGTTTAATTTATCATAATATCTGACAGAAATTTTGACGTCACTTCAATCGCATGCCATTTTATTTTTACTTCGAATTAGACTATAGTCCATAAATGAAAAGAAAGTTATATCTTATCTTTCTAATGAACTTTGAATAAGGTCATTTGGACTTCTGTGGAGGGAGTAATAACCGTTTTAGTAAAAGATTTTTAATCTGTCAGAATATTAAAGTGCGAATTTGTGATTTTTAAGTGTTCTAATAGGATAAGGACTCTTATATTTGTACCTATTTAAAGGGAGCTCGTGGGAGGACTTTTTAAAACTCATATTAATTTATGCCCAAGAGACTTAGGAAGTGTCGTAGTCTAATCGGGGATCGATTACGTGTAAGAAAATACGTGACTAAGCGAATAAATGATCACAGGTGGAAAATTGAAAAATCAAGTTAGGATTTCGAGATGGCTAGGCTAAGTGCTAGGGTAGAATGGCATGGTGGTCAGAAACATGAAATTAAATACTTTATTATAAGTAAGTGAATACTTGATAAATCGGGAGTCAGGGTAGACTCGGGATTTATAGGCTAGTGCTTTGAGCGATATATGGACGGTTAGCCAATTTTTGCCCATTTATTTAAATATACGAGTATAAAGGTAACACACACACACACACACACACACACACACACACACACACACACAGAGATATATATATATCATTGTTCTAAAAAACCCGCCTAGGCTTGAGGCTTGGGAGAAACACCCCGCCTTAAGCTTTTTACGCCTTATTCATGGTAAAACCCTTAAGATGCACTTTTTTTTTCTAAAAACAACAATACTTTAGTGAAAATATCACCTTTTTAAGAATTTTTTTACCAACCGGACCATATCTCATCCAAAATAATCAAATAGTATTTTAATTTTCATATATTCAGACATATTTTTATGATATGTACAATTTTAGTATTTTAATAGCCTTATTATGGTTAAAAAAATATTAAAATATATTAAGAAGGTCTAAACGCCTTTTCACGTCTAAGGCCCGCCTAGGCTTCTAAGGCTTAAGGCTTGGCCTCCACGCCTCGATCACACCCTGCATTTTTTAGAACCTTAGTGTGTATGTTATATGTATTTGAAACATACTTACTCTAGGGGATGCTATCGATGGAGGTTGCACGTAGTGGAAGATCTTTCCTGACGAATCTTAGCAGGTGTAGTATCGATCCCCAGGATCATAGGTCTGTGCATGCCCATTGATTATGAGGTTGGAGTCTAAGTGGAGTAATGTGGTATCGTTATGACCACTGACCGCCTCCAGTTACGTTTATAATTTGGGTTCGATGGTGAAAAATCGATCTGGTGGCCCAGGATGTGATGTTTTTTTGGAGCATGATAGGATACTAAAGATTCGTGTCCAATGAGTTATTATTCCGTGGGATTGCAATTATACGTATATAGCAAGTGATATATATTTATACTTGTTGTTATATGGAAATACGTATATAATTGTGAATATATATATATAGGGAGAGGTTCAAGAGTGAACCAAAAGAATGAACTTTTTAATGAACCTACTAAGACATAAAAAATTAATCCTTAATTTCTTGTTGTAATTGGTCCGCGCCAGCGGGGGGATTGAAAAATTATTCATTGCCGCTGGCGCGGATTAATTATAACAAGAAATTAAGGATCAATTTTTTAATGTCTTAGTAGGTTCATTAAAAAGTTCATTCTTTTGGTTAACTTTTGAACCTCTCCCTATATATATATATATATATATATATATATATATATATATATATATATATATATATATATATATATATATATATATATGTAGTATCGATCCCCAGGATCATAAGTTTGTGCATGCACATTGATTATGAAGTTGGAGTCTAAGTGGAGTAATGTGGTATCGTTATGACCATTGACTCAAGGATATGACCGTCTCCAGTATCGTTTATAATTTGGGTCGGTGGTGAAAAATCGATCCGGTGGCCCAGGATGTGATGTTTTTTTGGAGCATGATAGGATACTAAAGATTCGTGTCCAATGAGTTATTATTTTGTGGGATTGCGGTTATACATATATACGAGTGATATATATGTGTACTTGTTGTGATATGAAAATACGTATATAATTGTGAATATATATATATATATATATATATACGGGCTTAAGACATTAAAGTGTGAACATTGAATTAATAACTAAAGAAAGTTTTTGAAATGAATTGATTTTTTATAATTGAGATTTATAATTTTTAAGCGTACGTGGAAGGCAATCATAAAATACGCGTGATACAAGGTAGCGTATGGACTTAAGGGTATATTGAGTCTAGTTAGGCGGAGTATCATAACTAGGGATTATAATGCATACATTAGGTGCGCACTGTCGTTGAGGGGTGAGTATTATCACATGTGAGTGCGACGCCAGTTTAAATATGGAAGAATGCACTCATATTTATTAATGCATTTTAATTACTTACAAAATGTTTTCAAAAGCATTTGGGCTCTGACCTATTGTAAAATATTTTCATAACCTTTTAGGTGTCCCCCCCAGAGGGACGTCAAGCATGAGTATTATTTCCAGGCTATCGGAGTTGGAGCCGCTGTGGAGTGTTGTAGGGATTATTTAGCTATTTTCTATCTTTGAGATTTTAGATAGGATTCAATGGTTATTAATTTGGGCATGTCGCCAAATGTCAATTTTTATTTTAGTTTTATTGGATTATTGTATTGGATTGTAAACCGATGGTTTATTCGATTAGTTGAATTTTATCGTATATAGTATTAAATTGTGTGATGATGAATTTAATTATTAATCTAGAATGGTTTATGGTGAGTGGTTTTATTTACGATAATTTAAAAAGTTTAAAATGGGCACAGGGCTTGAATAATAGGTGGTTATTAATTAATTGATTTTTTGACGGCGATGCTAAGAATGAGCTAAATGAGATTCCTCTTTTATTTTAGTAGAGGGTTGTCCACCCGTTATTTTATTAAGTGGAGTGTCATAGATGGTATCGAAGCATCAGGTTCTAAATTCCTTACGATCTGTGCGGACTTACTATATTTTCTAGCGTAGAGTTCTTTGATATAGGGCCTTATTATTAGAACTGTTGGATTAATTTACGTGTTTATGTTCTTTTACTTATATGATATTTATTACTATAAACTTATACAAATTCAGTCTAGATGCCGCCAAAGAGAGGACAACAAGCCGAGGCCGCTAGAAGGGACAATGAGGGGGATGCTCAGAAGGAGCCCCAAGTGCCACAGGGAACATTGATGACCGTAGAGGTGGCCAATATAGTTGCTCAGGCGATTAATGCCTCTATAAATGCCATGACACAATAGTTCCCGCAGACTCAGTCGTAGAAGCCAGTGGCACTGATCATCTCGGCCCACCAGGGATCGTTCGTATGGGAGAGAGTTAGAGAGGCCTTATAAAAAGGGAACCCACCAGAGTTCTAGGATAGTGCAGATGTGGTGGCGCTAGCCAATGGAAGAAGGACATACAATGTCATCTCCGCATGGTCAAGTGTAGTCCCGTTTAAAAATAGATTCTAACGATGTTTAAGCTAGTGGATACAGCACTACAGTAGTGGGAATTAGTCACTACGTTCGAGGAGAGGGATTCCATGACTATAGCCGAGTTCTGGGTGCGGTTTGATCGCAGGTACTTTCCTCCAGCCTTTCAGAGTAAGATGCAGAAGAAATTCCTGGATGTTGAGCAAGTAGGCCGTACAGTGGAAGATTATGAGGAAGAGTTCACTCGCTTGGCGAACTTTATGCCAGAAGAGGTGAACACTGAGGAAAAGAAAATGTTGAAATTTATAGAAGGACTGAATTGGAGGATCATGCAACATTTGCTTGGTAATACGGCATTGAAGACGTACACTAAGGTCATCAACGTCGTGCTACTTCATTGTTAGGGTCATCACTTTCATACAAAGTGGAGCAAGAGAGTAGGGTAATCTAGGTAGTCAGACAGGTCAGAGGGTAATGGTGCTAGCGGGTCACCACAGCAGCAATAGACTGGTCGTCATCAGGAGCGAGATTCTCAGTTGGGGGATTCTGCTAGGAGATTTCATTTAGGGAGTTTTAGGCCCGATGATAGAAGGTTTAGACAGGGTCACCAGGGCCCACATCATCAGTAATAATAACGTTTTCCCCAGGGCTAAGGGAATAATGGAGGTAGCTAGCAGGGCTGAGGCCACTAGGGCTAGTGACCAAGACAACCCTGATACGGTTGACAGGGCTAGGGACAGGGAGAGTTTTTAGGCCGTTGCTTTCAGTGTGGAGGGGCAGGTCATAAGAAAAGAAATTTCCCACAGCATGGTTGGGAGAAGTAGCAGGGAGACCAATAGGGACAATAGACGCAGTTACCACCTACAACACCAGCTCCAATAGTCTCACAGTAGCGGGGACAGATGTAGTATGGATGTTTCTATAACGTCCAAGATGCGATGAGGTCGCAGGTGCCACCTGTAGTTGAGAGTATATTTCCTATCCATGGGTATATGGGTCAAGTTTTATTTAATACGGGAGAATTTCATTCTTTCATAAATGCTAGATTTATAAGTACGATCGATTTATTAGAGACATCCGATAGCATTATTATGTGTGTGGATTCACCTATGGGCAGTGGGAACCTTATTCACTCCATTTTTAAAGGGTCGGGGATAGATGTCAAGAGATTGTTTTTAGCAGTCGACTTTCTCATATTAGATTTAACTTGGTATGACTTCATTATGAATATGGACTAGATGGTAAGATATTGGATAATGGTGGATTATTTTGGGAGAACCACTATGTTTGCCAACATAGGATAGGAGATGTATTTAGTGTTGATGCCTCTTCCCGAGGGAGGATCTATCACGCACCTATATTATACGGAGCAGGAGAATTCACAGGAGGTGATTATATCTTTAGACTCGATCGTGGTGGCTAGGGAATTTATGAATGTGTTTCAAGAGATACCAGGTCTACCGATAAATGGGAAGATAGAGTTTGTTATTAACTTAGAGCTTGGGACTAGGCCGATTGCACGAGCATCGTATCGTATGGTCCCTTTAGAGATGTGAGAGCTATGAGACCAAATTTAGCAGCTCTTGGGGAAAGAATTTATTCGATGGAGTACATCATCGTGGGGTGCTCCAGTGCTGTTTATAAAAATGATGGATTGTTCTCTCGGCTATGTATTTATTACCAAGAATATGGTCACGATTCAGAATAAATATCCGTTGCCTCGAATCGATGACTTATTTGACTTGTTGAGAGGAGCAGCGTACTTCTCCAAGATAGACTTGAGGTTAGGTTATAACCAGTTTCACATTAGGGAGAACGATGTCCCTAAGACCTCTTTCCTGATGTGGTATGGGTCGTACGAGTTTAGGGTTGTGCCGTTTTGGCTAACCAACGCACCAGTAGCATTCATGGATCTTATGAGTTAGGTGTTCAGGGACTTCTTGGACCATTTCATGATCATGTTCGTAGATGACATGCTGGTCTATTATTGGACTGAGGTCGAACACGCAGAACAATTTCGTATGGTTCTACAGACATTACAGGACCATCAGTTATACATCAAGTTCAAGAAACGTGGGCTTTGGTTACGTGAAGTGCATTTCTTGGGTTATATTATGTCTATTAGGGGCATTTCAGTGGACCCGAGTAAGGCTACAGCTGTGAAGGAGTGGGATCATCCCATGTCACCAATAGAGATCCGCAGTTTCTTGGGATTGGCAGGATATTGTCGCCATTTTATTAAGGTCTTTTTAAATATTATAGGTCCATTGACAAACTTGACTTGCAAGGGGGTATTATTTGTATGGGATGATTATTGTTGGTTAGCTTTCGATGAGCTAAAGGACAAGTTAACTTCACCACCCGTACTATAACTTCCTAGAGGAGGTGTGGGGTACCTTGTATTTACCAATGCATCCTTGTAGGGACTTGGGAGTATTCTACAACATAAGGATCGGTCTATAGCCTATGCTTCTCACAAGATTAATCCCCATGATAGGAATTACCCCACACACGATCTAGAGTTAGCTATGGTAGTCTTTTCGTTTAGGATTTGGAGGCACTATCTCATGAGGGAGAAATTTAGTTCGTTCACGAATTACGAGTCACTTAAAAGGATCTCAATATGAAATAGTGTAAATGGTTGGAATTTGTGAAGGACTATCAATTTGATATTCCATACCACCCGGGGAAGGCTATCGTGGTGGCAGACGCATTGAGCCTATGACCCACAGGGGAGTTAGCGATAATCTGGAAAGTTAAGTGGAGTGAGCTTTGCCAGGATGACTCAGTTTCCAAGGCATGTATGGCAGTGTTGACTATCACACTTGAGATTGTGATACGAGTTGTAAAGCACAAGCCGGGGATTAGTTTTGCCAAGGCAAGGTACGACAGCTATTGGTAGACAGGGAAGAATCTTACTCGATCAGTTCTGAGGGAGGCTTACACCTCAATGGGAGACTTATAGTTCCAGATGATGGAGATTTGAGCATGATGTCATGTCAAAATCTCACCGATTGAGATTTGTGATACATTCCGACGAGGATAAGATGTACCAGGATATGCGCATACAGTATTGGTGGTCTGGAATGAATCGGGACATTGCTGAGTTTGTCTCGAAGAGTGTTACTTACTAATTAATAAAGGTAGACCACCAGAGGCCAACCTGGTTCTTACAGTCGTCATAGATTTCGGTGTGGAAATGGGAGAGTATAACGATGGAATTTATCATGCGGATACCGATATTACGAAGGGGTCATGATTTTATATAGGTCATTGTGGATTGTTTGAACAAGTTGGCCCACTTTTTTCCAATATGTATGGATTATATGACGGGATAATAGATAGTGAGGTTACTTGGGTATCGATTAATATTGTGTTCGACCGCAGTAAGATCTTTGTGTCCTATTTTTGGCAGAGTTTGTAGGAGGTGATGGGAATTGAGTTAAGATTGAGTACGGCTTATCATACGTAGATCTATGAGCAGACCGAGCGGGTTAATCAGATATTGGAGGATATGCTCAAGATGTGTATACTTGATTTTAAGGGAGGTTGGGAGCAGTATCTTCCACTGGTGAAGTTTGCATAGAATAATTCCTACCAGTTCATTATCGGTATGGCGCCTCATGAGACATTATATGGTCGAACTTGTCATTCTCCCTATGGGTACCCGAAATTAAGACCATGGGCCTGGACGAGTAGCCCAGTCCTGGCGGCCCAAAGTCCAGGCCCCTCATCTCTTATTTTGATCCGGTCTCCTCCCACGTTCTCATTAAGGGAAGTTATAGGGGAGATGGAAGATGTGGGGGAACCCATCACCTCCACTTACCTACATGTACATGTATATATTAAACCCTAGGTCCGGGGCAAAAGGACAGTTTGTGTATTCTCTGTAATTACTCTCCGGAGTATATAGAAATAATATCGACTGCACCACCGTGGACGTAGACACATCTTTGCTGAACCACGTACAACCTTTGTTGTGTGATTGTCATTTTATATTCCTTGTTCTTACTTGGTGAATGCTTTCTTCTTATTTATTTGTGTTGCACAATAATTGTCACCACAATTGGCGCCTTCTGTGGGAAGCGTTCATCTTTCCCTGAGAAGATCCCACACCAAGAAAGGAGTTTAAGATGTCTGGTCACAGCAGCAATGCCCCTCAGGCAGGAGATATTCAAGAGCCACCTGCTCCTCACATGATTAGGTCTGAAGTTCGATGTTCAAATCAGAGAGCTCACCTGGAAAGGCCAGCCTCAGAGGAAAGTCAGGGATCAGCGAGGTCCACACAGATATCCAGATTGATTGATGCGTACGAGGCAAGGCTCCACGAGCAGAGGGAGTCTTCTCGCACATACGAGGCTGAGAATGCTTGCTTGAGAATAAGACTGGAAAGACTGGAGAGGGAGCTTCGTCCTGATAATAGGAGACGTCCATACCGCACTCCTAGCCCTCAGGCGAGCAAGTCTCGTAGCCAAGGAAGGATCCCAAGGCGAGAATCTCAAAAGGTCGAAGGAGGCGAGTCAAACGACGACCTTCGCGAGCGGCTGTGAAGAGATCGCCGCTACCAGAGCCCTGCTCGTAGCGACGAAAACATATGAAATCTAGTCCGCAGGGAGATGGACCAACATCCTGCTCACCACGGAACAAGATCAACCAGAGAACTCACAAGGCGAGCTCTCAAAACCCAGATAAAGTCACCCTTCACGAGGGAAATCGAAGAGGAGGAAGCCCCCAAGAAATTTACCATCCCAAGGTTCAAGATTTACGACGGAAAGACTGATCCCATCGATCACGTCAGGCAATACCGACAGGACATGACCCTCTGGAATCACCGAGATGCCCTGATGTGCCTCATTTTTCCCTCGAGCCTGCATGATGTAGCGCAAAAGTGGTTCGAAAGGTTCCCCCACCGGTCGATCAGGAATTTCAAATCCCTAGCCAAAATTTTTATGGCCCGATTCATTACCAGTAGCTCCCATCCCAAAAGGATGGATGCTTTGCTAACAATGAAGAAAACACCTCAAGAGACCCTCCGAGACTACGCGAAGAGGTACTGGGAGTTATTCAATGAGATCGAGGACTGCGCAGAGGAAGTGGCAGTGGCCTCCTTCAAAATTGGTCTCCCTAGTTCTTCCCTCCTATACCAGTCCCTGACGAAGAAGGAAGCTATGACTATTGACGACCTAATGGACCGAATCGAGAAATACGCAAAGGTGGAAGATGTCACCCGCCCTAATACAGGAGAAAACGGTCTAGCTAAGCTCACTACCAAGGAAAGTGAGAAAACTGAGAACCAGAAGAAAGGAGGAAAGAACGAGGGAAAAAATGGCTCCAAGAACGGAGGAAACCATGACACGTCGAAAGTATTCCAGGCAGTCAACACCATCTTCAAAGAACCAATTTACAAAATTCTCACGAAGATCAAAGATGAGCCATTCATCAAGTGGCCTAGGAAAATGAGAGGAGATCCCTCGAAGAGGAACAATGCGTTAAGATGCACTTTTCACAAAGAGGGAGGACATAAGACCGAGCACTTCAAAGCTCTTAAGTCTCACCTCGAGGAATTGGCCCAGTCCGGGCATTTGAACGACTTTGTGGAAAAGAGGGCAGAGAAAGTGGCTACCAATAAAGAGGCGAGACCCGACAATGTGCTGGAGGATGATGCTAGACATGAGTTCGCAGTAATCCACGGAGCATCTGACGTCAAGCAGATACAAGGGAACTTAGCTCGAATGGAAATGAAAAAACTTACAACGGTAATGCAGGCTTTTCAAATCGATCCAGCAAAGTCACAGTCAGGACAGCGTCGACAAGCAGAGGACGTCAACTATAACAAGCATATTATTTTCACGGATGAAGATTTAGTGGGAGTAAGGACCCCATATCATGATGCCCTAGTCATTACACTCACGATAGCCAACTTTGACATCGACAAGCTACTTGTCGATCAAGGAAGCTCATCCGAAGTAATGTACCTCGACCTATTCAGGAAATTGAAGTTGAGCGTTGCCGACCTAAAGGAAGCTATTGTTCCTTTGGTCGACTTCGCTAGAAAAATGACCATGCCCCTGGGCAAGATAGTACTGCCAGTGCGTGCTGGAAACGTCTCCAAGATGATCGAGTTTTTGGTAGTTGACATCGACTCACCGTACCAGGCCATCTTCGGCAGGGGATGTCTTCATGCGATGAAGGCAGTCTCCTAGACCTACCATCAGAAGCTCAAATATATAACCGAGTGAGGAGTAATGGAGATCCACGGCGACCAAGCGATGTCGAGGAAGTGCTTCATAGCAGCCATCCGACCAAAGCCAGATAAGAAGGCCGGTAAACCCAGCGAGAAAGTTGAAGAAGGTGTGATACCTTCCAAGTAGCAATTAAAGGATGGAAGACCTGGAGTAGAGGAGACCAGGCTCCTCCCCTCCGAGCGTGTCGTCGAGGACCTGGTAGAAGTTATGGCTGAAGTTGGTGACAGTAGGAGAGTCTTCTTGATTGGAGCATCTCTCACCGACCAAGAACAGAAGGAGTTGACGACCTTGCTGAGACACAACATAAATGTTTTCGCATGGGAACCATACGAGCTTCCTGGAATCGATCCTAGTATGGTCTATCATCAGCTGCACGTCGACCCCACATTCAAGCCAATCATGCAGAAGGCACGGAGAACTGCACCCGAGACGGCTAAAGCGGTCGAAAAGGAAGTCGAAAAACTGCTGGATGCAGGATCCATACGGGAAGTGCAATTCCCCAAGTGGTAGTCCAACCCAGTAGTAGTTCCAAAGAATAATGGGAAGCGGAGAGTTTGCATCGACTTCACTGACCTCAACAAAGCATGCCCTAAGGATAGTTTCCCCCTCCCAAAGATAGACCAACTAGTAGACGCCACTGCAGCTCACGAGCGAATGAGTTTCCTCGATGCATACTCAGGATATCACCAGATCCCCTTGTATGCCCCAGACCAGGACAAAACGACTTTCATCACGACAGTTGGGTTATATTGTTACAAGGTCATGCCCTTTGGGCTCAAGAATGCAGGGGCAACCTATCAGCGGCTGGTCACTAAAATGTTCAAGGATCAAATGGGAAACACAATGGAGGTCTACATCGATGACATGCTCGTTAAGAGAAAGAAGAAGGAAAATCACCTCTCAGACCTGTCAAAGACCTTCGAAATCCTCAGGAAGTACCAGATGAAACTTAATGCGAGCAAGTGTTCCTTCGGTGTTCAGTCAGGAAAATTTCTTGGGTACTTGGTCAGTAAGAGATGCATAGAAGCTAATCCAGACCAGATCGATGCAATCAACAGGGTGCAACCCCCTCGAACAATTCGGGACGTGCAGAAGCTCACTGGAATGCTCGTCTCCTTAAATCGCTTCATCTCTAAATCCTCCGAGAAGTGCAAGCCTTTTTTCCATCTTCTAAAGGGGAGTAAACTGATAGAGTGGAGCCCAGACTGCTCGTGAGCTTTGGACGAGCTCAAGTCCTACTTAAGCTCTCCACCGCTGCTTGTCATACCACAATAAATGGATTCTTTGTACCTGTACCTCTCCGTATCCAATCACACTGTCAGCTCTGCGTTAATATGCCAGGTTGCAGGAATCCAACACCCCGTTTACTACGCGAGCAAGACCTTATTAGACACTGAGCAAAGGTACCTGCCATTGTAGAAGCTCTCCTTTGCACTTGTAATATCCTCGAGGAAGCTGAAGCATTATTTCAAAGCTCATACTATCATCGTCCTTACATTGCATCCCCTTAAGGCGGTCCTAAGGAAAGCGGAATTGTCGGGCAGACTGTCTAAGTGGTCAGTCGAGCTCGGCCGATTTGACATCCAATTTCAACCAAGGACAGCTATCAAGGGTCAGATCCTTGCTAATTTCATAGCCGAATTCACGGGGGGAAGAAATATCCCACCAACCTCAACCAACAAGGCAAGAGAGGAACCAAGCAACAGAGAGAACCTGGAGACTCTTCGTTGATGGAGCCTCCAACTCAAAGGGGGCAGGGGTAGGCATTGTCCTCATCACTCCAGAAAACACAATCCTTGAACAAGGAATCAGGCTTGGATTTGTAGCCTCCAACAACGAAGCAGAGTACGAAGCCCTAATAATCGGTTTTCAAAAGGCACAAACTCTAGGAGCAAAACGTTTACAGGTGTTCGGCGACTCTCAACTAGTCTCCAATCAGATAAGTGGAGATTACAATGCAAAGGATGAAAGAATGGCAGCCTACCTCGCCTTAGTGAGAGAATTAATGTTAAGCTTTGAAGAGATCAACATCCAGCAGTTTCCCAGGGGGCAAAACAGTCATGCTGATGGCTTAGCAGCCTTGAGTTTGGCAGTTGACTCTGACCTTAAAAAGGGTCATCCCCATCGATTTCCTCATTTGTCCGAGCATTAACCACAACAGCAAGTTACCAAACGTGGAATAAATACTCCAGGTGGGATCAACCCCCAGCTGGATTGACCCCTTAAAGAACTATTTAAAGGATGGCACGCTCCCAGATGACAAGAAAACTACCCACCAGATAAGAGTCAAAGCTGCTCGCTTTCACTTATCCACAGGAGGCGACTTGTATAAGAAATCCTTCTCCGGTCCCTACCTTAGATGCGTCCACCCAGGTGATGTCGAGCAAGTGCTACACGAGCTTCATGAAGGAATCTGTGGAAGTCATATCGGAGGAAGGTCTCTAGTCTTTCGAGCAATGAAGGAAGGCTATTGGTGGCCATATATGCAAAAGGACTCCGCAGTATATGTCTGCAAATGCCTGAAATGCCAATTCCACGCTCCTATAGCCCACCAACCCACCAGCGACCTGAAGTCCCTGTCCAGCCCATGGACCTTTGCCCAATGGGGAATGGACATCTTGGGACCGCTGTCGGCAATCGCAAATACCTGTTGGTTGCGACTGACTACTTCACCAAATGGATCGAGGCTGAACCCCTAGCGAACATCCGAGATGATGATATGATAAGGTTCATATGGAGGAATATAATCACTCGGTTTGGAATCCCCAGAACCATCATCATCGACAATGGAACGCAGTTCGAAAGTGGCCTTTTTCAGAACTTCTATAACGAACACGGGATCAGACACCACTTCAGTTCGGTGGCCTACCCTCAGAGCAATGGCCAAGCTGAAGCTTCCAACAAAACTGTGATCGATGGATTAAAAAAGCGATTAGAGCGAGCCAAAGGCGCATGGGTAACAGAGCTACCCCATGTTCTATGGGCGTACCGAACCACTCCTCGGCGAGCAACAAGAGAAACCCCATTTTCGCTGACATATGGCATGGAAGCAGTCATCCCACTAGAAGCAGGTTTTCCAACAATGAGATCCAACCTTGTCGATCAAGGCCTGAATGATGAAGCATTGCTTGCCGAACTCGACCTAGCCGACGAGCGCAGAGAGCTAGCCCTGGTGAAGCTAGCGAACTATCAGCAACAGCTCGCGAAGCATTACAACAAAAGGGTTAGCCCGAGGATGTTCCAAGTTGGGGACTATGTTCTAAGGAAAGTCCTGGGCAGCACAGTGAAGTCGTCAGACGACAAGCTAGGCCCAAACTGGGAAGGACCCTTTAAAGTAACTAAAGACGATCTGTAAGGTGCCTATCACTTGGAAACGATGGAGGGCAGAGAAATACCACGAGCATGGAACGCAACTAATCTCAAGAAATTCTATTTTTAGATATTTTTCTTGTATTCTTTTGTTATGAAAACAGAAGTTCATTTTCCTTATTACTAATGAAAGTTACTTAATTGGTTACACTCTGATTGGTGACAGCTGCATTCATCGCACCAGAAGTTCATTTTCCTTATTACTAATGAAAGTTACTTAACTGGTTACACTCTGATTGGTGACAGCTGCATTCATCGCACATCTTTTCCAAATAACAAGCACATTGATCACTATAGCAGGGGAATACCCCTCCTCAGGTCATCGTCATAAAACACGAGAGACCTCTTAGCATTGCCCCTGGAAATATATGAAGCCCTACAGGGGATCCTTAGGCAATACGACCAAATTTTATACCGTTCATCAAACCTACTTCGATTGAGTAAAATCCTGATCGGATGAAGACATCCAACACCAGGTGTGTCCTCGCTAATTGCCCCACTTAGGCCTAAGGGAGTGTGACGACACAACCTAAAAGGTAAAGTGAAGCATAATGGTATCCTGGTATTATACTGGACTGGGGGACACTTGCATGACAAAAAAAAAAACATTACAGAGCAGCACGAGTATGAAAAGTAGGATGCACACGTTTAGTCAGCAAAATTTCCCAAAACACAAACGTTTCATTAATCCATCATACTTACAACAATGGTAATACATGTTTAGTCGGCGAGCTCACCCAAAGCATTTACATTATCAAAAATACAAAAAAAAATAACTAGCAAAATCTCAATGGGGTGGAAGCCTCCGAGCAAGATAATCAGCCACTGGAGCTCTTCGTCCATCATCAGGAGCAGGAGCTAACTCTTCCACCACCTCATTCGCATCCGACTCTAATAACTGTCGAGGAATAGCATCGATGGGGATCCATCGATCATCCCTCCGGAATGGGTTAGGCATCAGCGTGGAGGAAGACATCTCATGACGATACCATAGCACCGAGTTCCTTGGGACTTGCAGCTCCTTCAAGGCACTTAGCCACCCCCTGATAAAAAAAAGATCCTCGAACTCAGACAGCCTTATTGGAGTATCCGACCAACCTTGATCATAACCGTCAGCCCACGCTTACCGAGGACCTTTCTTGAACAAGTGCCGTAACCGAGTGACGTCCCTTTGAAGCCCAGCAGCGATTACATATGCTCGCTGAACATCACCGCGGAGTTCTTCCATTTCCCTATCGCGAAGTTCTTCTCCTTCCCTTCTTCTGCTCATGGTGCTCCTACCATCTCGCGAAAGGGGAGGGCGAGTGAGACTTCACGACATAGGAGGGGTAACATTATGATCTGCTCTAGTTCGCGATGATGAGGAGCCTTATAATACTGCTCGAACAGTGCTCGACGCATGCTGCTTAAGTCGCAAGACTTCTTTCCTCAGATCTTCATTCTCCTGCTGAAGAACCTTCCCTACTTGGTTGATCTCGAAGGCCTCTAATAGTTTTATCTTCATCACATTGATCTCCTCTTGCACTGAAGCACCAATGTCCTCCATCTCCTGGAGCCTGTCCTTCATCTTGGCCACGAGCTCAGATTGCTCCTTATACTTCTGATTTCTAGACCTAAGGGACTTGCAAAGCTTAACGAAGGCCTGGCAAACTTCGGGACTCGCATTGGGACTAAGGGTCCTACCCAACTGGGAAGTAGCAGGAATGTAATCATCCACATCAACTAACTACAAGCAAGAGAAAGAAAAGGGAGAGAAAGGGACAAATCAGTACAAGAAGAAATGAAGCCTTTTTCATTAATGAAGATTGAAGTTACATCGAACTGAAAAGAAAAGTTTACAGAATGGAAAAAATAAAAATACAAAGCAATCATATCAGATAACTAACTAGCAACCTCAGGTGGCCCAGAGGTTGATGGCCCTTTCCCCTTATTAGCATCAACAGGAGCACTGTCCTCGGCAGGGGTGGTCTCTGTCACCTCAACAGGAGAAACATCAGCAGGGGGCGCCTGAGGAACAGGATCAGAGCCTTCAACGGCTGGGGAAGGGTCCTCATCTACGACTGGCCTCGGCCCTGGGTCGTGCTCGTAAAAAAGGGGAGATGCAACATCTACTCCAGCAATAATGAGAGCCTTGTTCCATCCTTTCTTGAAGTTCAGACGGATAATATAGCCTATCTAAACTTCAGCATCCTCATATGCTGCGGCCCAGCCAGAATTGTAAGAGTCTTCCTTGGCAGTAATAGCCTCAGACTCCTTCTTCTTCAGCTCTTCAGTGAGCACCATGTTCTCCTCAACGACTATAAGTTTGCTTGATCAAACCAAGTCATACACCTGCCTCAGCTCATTCAGATCTTGGACTACAACGTCCTTCTCCTTGTTGGCGGTGGCAAGAGCCAAATCGGATGAAATCCGAGCAGCATCAACGGCTTTGAAGTTGGCCGCGAGCTCTTTACCCTTCATCTTCAGGGCAGAGTTCTCTTGCTCCAACTCACTACTCTTCTTCACCAGCTCATTGCGTGAACGATACAGCACGACGAAGTCAGTAACAAACTGCAGAAAAAAGAAGGCATTATAAGTGGAAAATGGTGGAAGTCAGAAAAGCATAAGAGAAAAAAGGAAAAACCTTACCAGAGCAAGCCTCTGACTAGCCTGAAGGGCCAAGTGCTTTTACCCTACTGCCCTTTGGCGATCAGCCGGGAGGACAGCTCTCTCGAGCAAAGTCGGGCACTCTGAGGAGAAATTACCACGGAGGCCCCCTCGAGCAGAGTAAACACCGGGACTAAGGCCTGCCCGGCCTTCATCCTCGCTTCATCCCTCCTCTTATCCTCCTCCTTCTCGCTCTCTTTCCTCTTCCTCTCCTTCGCCTTTCGTTTCTCCTTTATTTTCTTCCTCTCTTCTTCCTTTTTCCTCTCTCTCTCCCTCATATTCTCCTCTTCATTCCTTTTCCTCTCCTGCTCCTGAGCAGAAGACTGGGAACCAGTAGCCACAGCCCCCGAGGCAGATTTTTGCTTCTTTGACCTCTGTACGAGGAGCATGTGGTCTTCATCGTCATCATCCCGAATCAGGTTCTTCCGGGGTGGAACCATTCCTTCACTCGAACTGCTAGAGGTACTCGACGATCCTCGAGCTTCAGAAACCTCCCTACGATCAGAGGACCTACTATTGCTAGAGCTCCCTCCTCGCAGATCACTTACAGTTCCAATAATGTCACTCTCAGAGCTACACTCTTCCTCGTCCAATTGGATAGGACCTGCAACAGTCTCTTCAGATGACTCAAACTCTGGGATACTATCCACAAGCCTTGATATAAAGCTGGAACCAACGTTCTTGTACTCGAGCAGGAAGGCAGCAGATCTGGGGTGCTCACCATCACCTAAAGGCTCCCTGATTTTCTAAGCCTTTACCAATTCTGAAAGACGGACCTCGTTGAGTGCAGGTTCCAAGTTCTTTGACTTCGCTGAAAAAGCAAAGAAGAGCTAGAAGGATTATAAATCAATAAAAATCAAAATAATAGTACAATGTCTACCTATGTATTCCTCCCCATAGAAGGGAACAGAGAACCTCTCAGACCTTGACCCTTCAAATTAGGGAGAAAACTGCCAATTTCTAACAAGGAAACCTTCTTGCCAGTAGTCCTTATGGGAATCAGGTAGATTTACTACCAATACCCTGTCAGGGCTCCTAGCTTTGAGGTAAAGGACACCAGAACTAGTTCGAGAAAAGGAGTAACAGAAACAGACCTCGGCGAGCCCTAACCTAGTTCCATACAATTGATTTATCCTATGGACGCCATTTACTATTTTCCACACATTAGGTGAGCATTGTGCAGGAACAATATTGAAATAGCCAAAGAAATGCAGGAACAAATCATTGGGAGGAAAAGTGAGTCCCCTCTGGGAAAGCAACAGAACATGGATCCAGTGAGCATCATCTATCTCTCTAACGTTTCTAGGAGGGGAGGAACATCACTTAATAGCTACCCACTCGAGAATGTTGTAAAACTTCCTAAACTCAGAGACCAACCTATTCCCAATCTTCGCCATTGAAAATCCCTAGAAAACTACAAACTCAAAGAGAAAGCACAGAGAAAAGATACAGGGAGCTTACAAGATAGAAGACCAATTCGAATGATGAAGAAGCACGAGCCCAAACGGCAAGGAAACAATGAGATTGGAGATTGAGAGAAGAAGGTATGAAGTGCTAGAACTCGCAAGGAATGAGAAAATGATGGAAAAATTGGAACGACAATAGAGAAGTACCTATTCTAAGAAACCTTCAAATTCTACTAATCATAGTACACAAGATACGAGGCGGGTGTCGCCAAAATCAGCTTCACGATTTTCGAAGAATTGCAAAACAGCCATTATGGATAATCATTTAAATCTATTGAGCCCATAAACAGGGCCCAACAAATTTAGGGGCAATTGTGGGTACCCAAAATTAGGACCATGGGACTGGACGAGTAGCCCAGTCCTGGCGGCCCAAAGTCCAGGCCCCTCATCTCTTATTTTGATCCGGTCTCCCCCCCACGTTCTCATTAAGGGAAGTTATAGGGGAGATGGAAGACGTGGGGGAACCCATCACCTCCACTTACCTACATGTACATGTATATATTAAACCCTAGGTCCGGGGCAAAAGGACAGTTTGTGTATTCTCTGTAATTACTCTCCGGAGTATATAGAAATAATATCGACGTAGGCACATCTTTGTTGAACCACGTACAACCTTTGTTGTGTGATTGTCATTTTATATTCCTTGTTCTTACTTGGTGAATGCTTTCTTCTTATTTATTTGTGTTGCACAATAATTGTCACCACACTCCCGCTTGTTGGTTAGATGTGGGGAACAACAAGCTCCTTGAACCTGAGATGATCGAGGATACTTCTACCAAGATTGAACTTCTTCGGGTTCACATACGAATTCCTCAAGATAGGCAGAAAAGTTAAGCAGATGCGAATAGGAGGGATGTAGAGCTGGATGTGGGTGATCAGGTATTATTGTGAGTGTCTCCTATGAAAGAAGTTATGAGATTTGGGATGAAACGAAAGCTCGCACTGAGATAGAGCAGAGGGCATATAGGCTCGTCTTGCTAGAGCATATCATATGTCATCGTTGAACAAGTATCAGAGGAGTGAGATGTCTTATGAACACATTCCACTAGATGAGATAGATTTGCAGCCTGACATCTCATATGAGGAGAGACGAATTGCTATTTTGGATCATAGTGAGCATAAGTTATGGTATAAGATGGTACCCTTGGTTCGTGTTCAGTGAAGGCATCATAACTTCGACGAGTCGACGTGGGAGTGGGAGTATGATATGAAAGAGAAATATCCCGAGCTCTTTATGCCATGTATGCCTGAATTTCGGGGACGAAATTCCTTTCTAAGGGAGGAAGTATGTAACACCCCCTAATTTTGAATACTTATTTTTTAGCAGGCATACTTTAAATATGTTGATAAATAATGGAAATTAATATAAATATTAATTTACGAGAAATAGTATATATTTATGTGATTATATATTTACTAGCGTGATAACGTAAATAAAATAATGACAAACGATGTTACGTCATGAGTGGGTAAAAGAGTCAAGATTTGACTATATATCAACCGAGACACATGTGTGAGTTATATTAAGTTGAGATGGGACATTTATGATTGGTGACTCGGATGATGATTTTGAGTGCACGGTTGATCCGAAATGAGTTGAAATAGTTAAAATTAAGTACACGGGTGTAGTATTTGGGTTCCGAGGGATTTTTAGACTAGTCGAGGTCTGCATAGGGGTATACGGGTCATTTTACAGTTGGGTGAGGAACTAATTTCGGTATTAGGCTTATAAATGATAGGGTTTGGGGTAGAAGTCAACCACCCTTTCATTCTAAAGACCTAAGAGAGAGAAGAGCGAAAAGAGAAAAAAATATAAGAGAATAAAGAACTGGGAGAAGAATTTTTGGGGATTTCTAGGCTTGATTCATCATACACAAGGAGATTTCAAACTCTACAAACATTTCCAGGCAAGTGATTAACTTTCTTAGTATTTCATGTTTGTAATTTCAATTCATATTATAGTTGGTGAAATTGAAATTGAGTTTTGGGTGGGCATTTCACATGTCAAAATGGGATATTAGGAATGATATTATAGAAAGTTAATTTGATTATAATCTCATATAAGATTTGATATTGACCCATTTTTAAATGATGTGATCCTGAATAAAATCTAAGATGGATTTATAGAAAAGATGTGATCTTGAATGGTTCTTGTGAGAATTAAAGAAACCTTGAAATTGAATAAAGAAAATTGATGAATCTGACAAAAATTTTAACATCAATTCAAATGCACGATATTTTAGTTTTACCTTGAATTAGACTATGGTACATATATGACAAGAAATTTATGGGTCTTATCTTTCTAATGAGCTCTGAATCAGGTCATTTGGACTTCTATGGAGGGAGTAATAGCTGTTGTAGTAAAACGTGTTTAATTTGTCAAAAGACATGACATAAAATTTGATGTCACTTCAAACTCATGTCATTTTATTTTTACTTTGAATTAGACTTTGGCCATAGATGAAAAGAAAGGTATGGACCTTATCTTTCTAATGAGCTTTGAATCAGTTCATTTGGACTTCTGCGGAGGAAGTAATAATCATTTTAGTAAAAGGTGTTGTCACAATATTAAAGTGTGCAAATTTGTGATTTTTAAGAGTTTAATGGAATGAGGACTCGTATATTTTTACCTATTTAAAGGGAGATCGTGGGAGGATTTTTTAAAACTCATATTAACTTATTTCCAAGAGACTTAGAAATAATCGTAGGCTAGCCGGGGATTGATTCCTTGTAAGAAAATACATGATTGAGTGAATAAATAATCACGGGCGGAAAGCGGGAAATCAAGTTAGGATTTTGGGATGGCTAGGCTAAGTGCTAGGGTATAATGGCATGGTGGCCAGAAACATGAAATTAAAGAATTGATTATAAGTAAATGAATACTTTATAAATCGAAAGTCAGGGTAGACTCGAGATTTGTGGGCTAGTGCTACGAGTGACATATACACGGTTAGACATTTTTTTATGTATGTATGTATGTATGTATGTATGTATATGTATGATTATATCTATGTGTACGTTATATATATTTGAAATATACCTACTTTAGGGGATACTATAGTAAGCAATCTCTCTTGGCAATTCTCAGTAGGTGTAGTACCTATCCCCAGGATCATAGGTATGTGAATGCCCATTCATTGTGAGGTTGGAGTCCAAGTGGAGTAATGTGGTATGGATATGGCCACTGACTCAAGACTATGACCACCTCCAGTTACGTTTACAATTTGGGTTCGGTGGTGAGATTCCAACCCAGTGACCCAGGATGTGTTTTCCCTGGATCATGATAACATACTAGAGATTTGTATCCAGTGAGTTATTTCTCTGAGGGATTGCGGATATACGTATATATAGAATGATATATATGTTTACTTGTTATGGCATATATATATATATATATATATATATATATATATATATATATATATATATATATATATATATATATATATATAGGGGAAGACGCATAGAAACATCAGAACAAAAATAAACTAGAAGCAAAACTAAGAATAATTAACCCAAATCTAACAATAAAAACAAAAGACACTAATATGATTAGAGCATATAAAATATTTAGATTTTTTTGTGATTTTACTATCTTCCTTTTTCACTTCTTTATTTAAATTATTTGTATATTTTTTCGTTTCCTTTGTCATTTTTTTCTTCTTTTTCTTTGTGTTACTTCAATCTTCTTTTCTTTTTGTCACATCATTTTTTGTGTGCTTGTTCTCGACACACACACACACACACACACACACAATAGTCAGGCTCTCCAACATACCTCACTTAACATACCTATGAGCATACCCATTTTAAAAAATAGTAAAAAAATGTATTTTTCAATCAAATTTGGTATACATGTTTTATATAGTAAGGAGACCATTTATAAAAAAAAATACCAAAAAATTCAACCCGAAAGTGGGTAAGATGATGACAAAATTTTGAACAGTCGAAAATGCACGTATATACCCACTTTTCATTTCACCCACTTCCGGGTTGAATTTTTTGATTATTTTTTTTACTGATGATCTCCTTACTATGTATATCATGTGTACCAAATTTGGTTGAAAAATACATTTTATTTTTATTTTTTTTAAATGAGTATGTTCATAGGTATGTTGCTAAGAGATATGTTGGAGAGACAGAATATATGTATATATATATATATATATATATATATATATATATATATATATATATATATACGGGCATAAGACATGAAAGTGTCACCATTGAATTAATTACTAGCGAAATTTATTTGAAATGAATTGATTTATTATAATTGGGAAGCGGATGTGGAAGCTAATCATAAAATACGCGTGACACAGGGTAGCATATAGACTTAAGGGTATATTGAGGCTAATTAAGCTGAGTAGCATAACTAGGGATTATAATGCATATGTTATATGTGCACCGTAGTTGCGGGGTGAGTATTATCTCATGAGAGTGCGACGCCATTTTAAATATGGAAGAATGCAATCATATTTAATAATGAATTTTAATTACTTACAAAATATATTAAAAAGGGTTTGGACTCTGACTTGTTGTAAAGTATTTCCAAAAGCTTTTAGGTGTCCAGCCACAGGGACACCAAGCATGGGTATCATTTTCATGTTATCGGAGCTACAACTGCCGTGGAGTGTTGCAGGAATTTTTAGTCATTTTCTATCTTTGAGATTCTAGACAGGATTCATTCGGTTATTAATTTGGGCCTTTCGCCCAATGTCAGCTTTTGTTTCAGTTTTATTTAATTCAATTTGATTGGATTGTAAACCCATGGTTTATTCGGTTAGTTAGATTTTATCTTATTACAGTATGTAGTATTAAATTATGTGATTGTGAATTTAATTATTAATCCGTAATGGTTTATGGTGAGTGGTTTTATTTACGGTAATTCAATTAAAGTTTAAAATTGGCACAGGGCTTGAATAATAGGTGGTTAACAATTAATTGGTTTTACGAGAGTGATGCTAAGAATGAGCCAAATGAGATTCCTCTTTTCTTTTAGCAGAGGTCTAGCCACTCGTTACTTTAATAAGTGGGGTGTCATAGGATGATCCTCACCCACTTCCTTAGTAGTTGATTATAGAATTCCCAAACTCGTTGAAACCTAAAGTAATGATGAACATAAAATGTCTAATTGTAATTCACTTTGTCTAAATGCTTTTTTTTATACGGTCACACCAGAGGAGTTCTACCATATTATAACATGTGAAACATCTAAAGAGGCTCGGGACATACTCCAACTCACTCTTGAGGGTACTAGTGATGTTAAGGCTTCCAATCTCCAAAATCTCACCACTTAGTTTGAAACCATTAGGATGGAGGAGAGTGAATTCTTTGATGAGTTCTATGCTAGACTGTCAGATATAGTGAAATCATCGTTTAACTTGGGAGAGAGAATATTAGAAACCCATGTAGTCAAGAAAATCTTAAGGTCCTTACCTGAAAGATTTAATTCAAAAGTGGTAGTTTGAATTTCTTGGATACTTTGGACTCTACGCAACTCGAAGTGCATGTAGGTGATCTTCAAACTTATGAGTTTGACATGTTTTCTTCCAAAAACATGGAGAAAGATAAAGGCGTTGCTTTAAAATCCCGAAAGGAGGAAACACTTGTTGCGAATGATGAATCTCACATCAATTCTGATGAAATCGCCATTTTTGCAAAAAAAATCAGAAATTTTTTAAGGTTGAAAAATAACCGAATGATGGAAAGAAGTTTGAGAAAAGTAACTTTAACAAGGCTGTTAAATTCCTTAAAAATCGTAATGATAATCTTGAGAGAATGAGTTGGAAAATAGATACTTTGGGTGTGAGGGTTATGTCCATATGGCAGTTGAGTGTCACACTAAACTAAGGAAGAAAGGCAAGAAATCTAAGTGTACAATGCCACACTTATTGATTATGATCCGGGAGAGGAACCTGATTCCCCCATTGAGTGCAACTACACAATGTTCATGGCACGTCATGTGAGCCTTGATGAAAAATATTCCGATGAAGATAATTCTGAGCATGATAATTTTGAGGCCATTGTTTGTGATTACCAAGTGAGCGATAGTGGAAATAGTGGAGATAAAGAAGAATATGAAGAACAGGAGGAGAGTGAACTTCAAGTTGCCTTCTATGAGTTGTATGCGGAAATAATGAAATTTAAAAGGGCTAACTTAAAGTTGAAAGATAGGTTAAAACAACATGCCATAGGTAAATGATAAGGGTATTTTTACTGAGAATCTTAGGGCACATGAGAAGACTTTCAGGGTTCGCATTTGTTGAAGGGGAGAGATATAACCTCTGAGGATTAATGGATATTTTGAAGAAGGATTTTTTAGTTTTTGACGAGTCGCGTTGTTTTCTTGAGTCTAGGATTGTGGAGTTAGAAGAGAGATTGAGAGACTCAAGTTATGTCTTTTATTTGGAATCTAGGTAAAAAAAAGTTGGATGAGATGTTAGGCACCATCCGAATAAAAAATGGCAATTGTGGGATTGCCTTCGATGATCCAAATGCTTCAGCTACTAAAGCCAAGGCCATGATTTTGAAAAAGTCAGTCGTTACTAGTAACGTTAGAAAAGGTCAATCCAAGGGTAACATTCCTCGTGTCTACATGTGCACACATTGTGGTAGGAAAGGTTGCTTTGGGCATTTTTGCTTTGATCTTAGAAATGGTTCTAGGAAGTCTAAGTCTAGAGTCATAGAGGTTACCAAAATCCAAGAGCGTCTTGCCACCTATATGGGTTAAGAAATCATATTTGGAGGCTTTACATGTTAGACTTGTTTATTCTCGAATTCTTATACGTGATACTTTTCATGCAAAATCTTATGGTTGATTGTATTCGCATGTTTACATATACTAGCTTTTGTACTTTATGTTATATGTGTTTGTTAGTCATATGTGGCTCGAGTCTTTTTATTTTAATTTTTATTTTATTGGGTCCTATTGAAAAATGCAAAAAGATTTTTATTTGTCTTTTGAATTTTTTTTTCATGTGGTGTCTTTTGAAAAATTATTTAAAAACTCAAAAATATTTTTGTTTATATGTAGTTAGTTTAGACATTTTGTGTGGCATATTGGTATGTTTGAATCCATTTCCTTCCATGTTTTCTTGTGTCTAAGACATTTGATTATATTTTTTAATGCTTAGATTGTTCTTAATCCTGCTTTCATGGAGTAGTTTGAAAATGAATTGCTTAATGGATTCACTTTGCATATGCCTCCTCACATGCAAGCACGAGCTCGTCTGGATTTTAATAACACTATTATCATTATACATATATATTTGATTGGTAGATTTGTTCATGTAAGAATTATTGCCCGCGAGTTTGCTATTTAATTGAAAATACGAGTATGCACAGGAAATGACTATGAATGGAGAAATCTTCTTGCACGAAAGGCCATCATTGGAAAGAGACTAAATAAATTGAAAATGAAAATATAGTATTGCTAAGACAAAATTTTGTTTCATTGATTCTTCAATTAAATTGGTATCTTAAAAAATGAGAGTGAAAAAATGATAAATTTATAATTTTTTGGGTAGGTTGAAGATCAATGGGTTTGCACAATAAGTCTTAGTTTATTCATGTTTGACGCTATTGATTTGAGAATCATTAATATTTTCTAAAGTAGTATGCATTGTGCTTGTCTGTCCATTATGAGTTCACTTTATCTGTCACTATGAGGCTAAATATTTGTTTGATAAAGTTAATTATGTTAAATTGAACTCCTTGGACATTTTTGAGTAATTGGATCATAATTCTTTTGTTTCTAGTTCACGTTCATTCACTCCATTTACCACATGTTTCTTTAGAGACATCGATACTATGCTAGTGTGTAAAGCTTATGTGTTTTATGTCATGTTGTGATTGTTTATACCTATATATATGTGTGTGCATGTGTGTCACTAATATCTTTTGCATATTAATATATATGGCATCGTTTGTTTTGAGTCTTTGTATTTTCATTTAATCTATGTTTGCCATGTGTTTTATCTTTGAATCAAATTGGCATTTTATATCATATTTGTATCTCTTATTGCTTGTTTACATCGATATCTCATGTTTCATTTTGTATTCAAGTTGTTATCATTTTTGCATCAAAATTGGTATCGCTTAGTCATTGTGTGGATTATTTGTGCTTGTGTTGCCTTGTTATGTTTGTTGCACTTGATCACACCATTGCATGATATTATTATTTACTATTTATTTCCTACTGGTATCACCTGTTCTCAGATTGTGGGAGAAAAAATATTTCGATGGAGAAATGGTTTATTAAGCATTCTTTCTATGTGTATTTCTCCACAAAAGGGGAAAAAATGGTATCTTTCACTTTAGTTTTTAGCAGGAGCTATTTATCTTAGAGGGAGTCATCAGACATAGGTGGAGTTTATTCTTATGCCGATTTTGTATATTATTATACTCTTTGTATTAGGAGGTGTGTTTAATTGTGCAGGCTTTCAACATGCGACAAAGTTACAAGCGTGTAAAACTACTCAAGTTTATGTATCGGTCAAATTGTACTTTTTCCTTTGGGGGATTGGGGACTGATTCTTAGATAAGCTTAATATCCCATAGGAGTTTTTATTTTTGGTTTTGTCTCGGAATAGCCAAATGGGGAGATTTATAAGGACAAATTTCCGATATAGTCAATTTGTATATATTTTGGCTTATTTCGTGTTCGGAGAAAACTCTTTCAGTCATTGGTTATGACTTGAGTGTGTTGACCTTTTAAGCCTATGATGTGGTTTCTTGAAGACGTAGCGACCAAGTTAGAAGATCTACATCACCATGCCGTGTTTTGTACTCATTTTCATCTTCATTTTCCAAGGATCTCTTAGGTATGAATATGTACTTATAATGAGCCTAAAACATTTATTTTTTGGGTGTTAGGAATTTATAAAATTGGTTTTAAAATGTTTAAACTGATTTTATCTCTTTTTAATATTTTTAGAATAAAAATATTTTTTCCACGAGGTCGTTAGAATGACATTGGGGTGTCATTTGAATAAGTCTATGTACCTCGTTAGATCATGTTCCCACAAAACTTCAAACGAGGATTTTTTTTTACCTTTGTTGGTTTCTCGTTAGACATTTCGTTTAAAAGGTGTTCGAACGAGATGCATGACTTTGTGTGAATGAGCCGGCGTATTTTTCAAGATTTTGATATTTTCTTCAAAGTGTTTCATCCTTATCTCGTTTTTGAAAAACCTCTTATAAATAGGAGTACAGAGCAGTAGTTTCCTTTGAGACAAAAACTTATATTTTTAGTTTCCAAACTATATCAAAAAATCTCGAAAACCTAGTTTTCACCCAAGTTGTTTAGGATCCAAATGTTCAACTTAATATGCTTTAAAGATCCTGTTTTAGGCACCAAAGCTTCATTCTTTACAATTATTGAGAATCGTTATATACGGTGGAATACGTATTTACTTTTTATGACAGTGGACTCCGTCTTGTGGTGTTGCGGTGAAGAAGCGGTGGACTCCGTGTTCAGATCTGTAGACGGTTGCTAAGATGTTCATTGGATATCGAGGCGTGTGTGGACTCACATGATGTAGCAGTGCGCAAGTGGACTCTTACGTGACACTAGATGGAGGTTGCAGGAATGAAGATCGTCAAGACTTAGGCCATCAGGTCTGTGTTGTAAGTCTTTGGTCCTATCCTTTGTAATTCCATATTTAACGGATTTTGCGTGGCTGGATCGGTCGAGGTTTTTTCCGTTTCGGGTTTTCCTCGTGCATCAAACATTGTGTGGTAGTTTATTTTACTTTATCATGTTATCACATATATGCATGTTTTAGGATAAAAATAAAATTGGCTAAAGTTGTTTTACACGACTGTCATTTAAAATTGGTGCTTATTTTAATTTGGGTTAATTTTGTTTAGGTTTATTATTTAATTTAAAAAAAATTGACTTTTTTCTAGACCATTACATATATTAGCACTTTCAGAACTTTATATAACTAACCTCTGCTAGGCTGTCGAAAAAAATAGGCTTTGAAAGAATGGTTGGACCCGTAACGCTTAGACAATGACATGTCCCTCATTAATAGTAGAATTATCATTAGTGGATACAAAACCAACAACAAGAATTATTTTACATGAGTGATGATTGCAAAACTTGTCCCATTGAATATCATTAAGTTAATTATTATTTAAAAATTAATAAGTGACGAGGTGAAACGGCTCTCATTATCTCTACAACTTTATAAATCTTAGCACCACTAATCATTAATATCTCTAGCACAATAATATATAGACCCCTTTTTCAAAGTGTGCTTTAAGGTGACAAAATAATTTTTCTTTTCAAAATCCTTTTTCCAATTTTAACACGCACCAAGTTTGTGAACTAATTTCAATCAAGTTCAATTTTATCTTGTTTAATCCTTAACATGCATCTAGGGGATTAAAGCAAGTAAATAATAGTAAAGTTCACAACGTCGGATGTACGAGAAAATCATTAAGGGAAAAAATATCGGACAGCCCAAGCCAGACAAGCACTATGACGCAGAATTTACAAAGGAAGACAAATATACTTACACAATGACTCGATCCCCATAAGCCTTGATGCTCTTCTTCTCTTTAACCGCTCCTCCAAAGTGCCTACGCATAAATTCTTCCACGATTCTCGTCCACTAGTGTCTTGGTGTCCACCGATGAAGCTTATCAATTGTCTACGATTCGGAACACGACCTTCACAATTTCTTCACCGCAACACTCCAACGAACAATGTTCAACAGATATGAACAAACTCCAATGGTGCAAACAAGATCTTTATAGTAATTGTATATGAAAGCTCAGATCTTTAAACACTGAGGATGGTTTTAGTCTTTGAAAACCTTAGAAAACTTATGCAGAAAAACGATATTGTTCTAAATTGAATTTGGTTCTACACCCATTATCAATATTCTTAGAGTAACACACCTTAAATAAAAAAGATAAGTCGGCGCATCATTCAAACGAGATCTCAATGTCGTTAGAACGACTGTTCATGTAGTTTGAACCACTTAAAATAAAGTCAGTGTTTCATATGACTCTAAACATAAGATAAGCTCAGAATGAACAATTTAAAACATTTTTATATCATTTTTAATAAAGTTTCCATCCTTTAAAACTCTCTACGAACTCCATAAACATAATGCGTTCATACCTGAGAGATATTCGGAATTCAATCTGAATGAAGACGTGAGACGTGCCCCATTAAAACTCGGCATGATATATCTTTGAAGCTTGACCACTACGCCTTCAACACAAACACATCATGTACTTTGTGGGTATCATGACAAATATAAAAATCTATCTATGACTCAAACAAGTTTTGTTTCGAAAATAAGTCAATTACATATAAATTAACTCAATTGGAAATTTTGCCCTTACACAATAACCTCGGTATCACTCCACATACCCACTCTAAGAACCTAAACCATCACTCATACTAAGAAGTACTAGCTCATAAAGACAAAACCCTATGAAGAGAAAGAAAACAATTGTGCATAACACACTTCCAACAATATACATATATATCACATTGCAACATATACCTGGTACAATTGTCATAACCATGTTGTTATGGCTCCAAACTCCAACACACACAGTTGTAACATCTACCATTGATCCTACATACAATGTTGTGGATCCCAACTCCAAACAACACACATAATGTCACATATAACATAAACCATAAACTAAGAACCCATGCACACACCACCCGTAAATGATATAACATTATCATGCCATTATCTAATCACCTCACCATGATTCCAACAAAAAATGTACAACATTATACCCTAACTACTTGAGATACCTCACTCATTTTCGGGTCAAAAGAGTTTAGCCTAACTAACCAACCTAAGGACTATGAACTTTGTAACTTGGGTCCTCACCACACCAACTCTCATTATTTAGAATCATATTTCACTCTTTAAATTGTCTTAACTTAAATCTTATCATTAACCCAAAGACGTAGAGTCTCTCAAGTCATTAATCAACTATATGTTTTACAATCATCAATTATAATTACTACGCATGCAATGAGTGTACATTTTTATCTCCATCGAAAGGTTACCCTCTCGCTAATCTCTATTCATTAACTTGATTAAGATTTTATTTATTTATTATACTTTATACACACAAGTATCCTGAGTCTTTAACCAAGTTTTAAATCCTATATCATATAAATTATTATTAGTGGTGATTATCTCAAATCTAACACAAAGATAAACTAGGGTTTCAACCTATGAATAATGCATAACATAATATGATGCCATTAAAATTAGAATTTGATTAAATATGCATCACTAGCATAAAAGCATTTAGATAATTGTCTATTAATTTACCGAAAATGAATTAACTTTATTCCCTACATATTAACACACCTTTACAAACAACCTAAAAATTTATCCCAAAACAAATGAAGGTTTAAAGGGAAATCGATATGTATTCAAAGATATCAATCACATGGGTAAGATCTCTCAAGCTCAACATTAAATTTTTAGTAGAATCTCAATTTAATTCATTGAAAATATCTTGAATATTTAACTAGATCTTTAATTTTATCAATTAGGAAAAATGGTTAGCAATAAATATTGCCTATTGAATTAATGGAGAAAAATAAAAGAAAGTTCTTTGTTTCACGCTTGAATTGTTGAAGAAACTCTCCAACTTACAAAAATCTCGAGGCTCCCTTGATAGATCACTAACTCTTGATCGAAATCACCTTTGTAGATAAAATGTTTTCAAGAACCCCAAAAGGTGTTAGAGAGATTTTGAGAGTTTCTTTAAGCGCTAGTATTGAGTTTAAAATGAGAATGATGGGTTAAAGCTCATTTAAATGAGTCAATATGCTCCTAAAATGACGTTAAAGGTTGATCTACTGGCCTATGATGTAGTCACATGTAAGCCACGACCTTCTTTCGGGGTGTCATTCCTAATGCTCACTTATTTTATCCTTGTCAATCCTGAAAATTACCCTGACCTAGCTTAAACACTATTACGGCCAAACCAAACCCTATTAAGGATTAACCACTTCTCATGTAAGTCTTCCATATTCATAATAATAAACATGGGTGCCTAAACGTAACCAATGAACGTCCGAAGTATATTAAATAGTGAACTTTAAACATTAAAATATAAGCACAGTTGCAAGTAGGGTTGTATTTCGGTCGGATCGGATTGGAAAATGACCCTTCGAAAAAAAATTCAATTTTTTTGGAAACAAAATAATTATTCCGATTTTCGATCCAATTTTTTTATAGAAAAAAATCCGAAATAGGAAAAATCGAAAAAAATCAAAAATTCAAAAATACACTAAAAATCTAGAAATTTCCGTTATTCCAAAATTTCAAAAAATATATATAGGATTTTCGATTACTCAAAATTCTCATTTTAAAGAAATCAAGAAAAAAGTTTAACCTAACATGTAAATACATAAGGATTTAACCATTTTTTTTATTTGTGTAGAGGATAGAGGGATAATCTCCTTTTACAAAGGTCTTTTTTGGACCTCTCTTCCTCTCCTAGCCGATGTGGGACACATAAGAATGTTTAAAAAATCAGAAAAAAGCGAAAAAATTGGAAATCGAAAATATTTCGAAAAATATCGAAAATGATTCGAAAAAAATCGAAAAATAAAAAATTCAGAATTTTTTTCAATTTCGGATCTGTTTTTTTATGAAAAAATCGGAAATCAAAAAATAAAAAATCGAAAAACCCTATATACGTTCCAAAATCGAAAAATATCGGATTGGATATCGAAAAAATCAGAATATTCAGAAAAAAAAACACAACGCTAGTTGCAAGTAAAACGCATGCAAGAAATTTCACAATTCCATTTAGTTAATATTTTCTTATTCAAATAAATCCATTAAAATTATGGGGATTCCAATTGCATCGCAAACAACCAACTTCAGTATGAACATCGCAACATTAACACCATATCCAACCATCACACCACGTTCCATTGCGTTCAGAATCAACCCAGTCATATTGTGGAAGACTTTTATCATGCGCATTTGGTCAAACAAGCTCGTGGTACTCCTTTCAGGCAATCAAATGAATATGTGGCGCTTAACAAGGACATGAATCTTGTTTTATCAAACATACGACATTTTTCATGCTCATGGTATCCACGGATGACTCACTTAATTAATTCAATAACCCAATAGAATTTTGAAAACAAATTGCAAAGAAAATAAAAAAATGATAAGAGAGATGAGATTAAGAAAATAAGATAGCAAGAAGAAGAAGAAGAAGAGAGATTAGAGATAAATATTACTTTTCATTTCTTGGAAGATTTGCATCTGGGATCTAATAGCCTATTTATACACAAACAACTACAATAATCAGATATGTATATAACTGTATTTGTAACTAACTGATAACAAACTAGCTATAACCTCCTGACTGATTACTAATCAATAACTAATATTTGGTAACCTCATGTAACACCCCGTATTTTTATGATTTTTACATATTGGATTAATAAAATTAAATATGTGAAATTAATTGATAATTAATCCGAATTAAAATAAATATTAACTAGCAAGATAAGAGTTAGTATTTGTTAGTGAGAACCTTATTGAATATTACGGAGCGAATAAAGTAATATATAATTTTGGATATGATTGTGAAGTGATATAAATTGTCACGAGTGAGAAATACGACAGTTACAGTAATTAAGTCGGGACGTGCGTGTCAGTCGTGTCGGGACTAAATTAATGTAATAGAAGTAAATTATTTATAAGTAATTAGAATGGTCATTTCGAGTGATCCATTGAGTCTGAAAGGGTCGAGACAGTCTGAAAAGTCTACCCGGGGGTTTAGTTTGGGTTCTGGAAAAATTTTAGGCCTAATCGACATCCAGGGAGGGAGTTTTGGAAATTTCTATTTTTGGGCATTAATTACCTACGAAATTAGGAGAGGTATTATGTCAGTTACGTAAGGGAGATTAGGATTATCATTCACAAAATCCAAGGGGGAGCTACAGAGGAAGAGGGAGAGCCAATTCTAGGAGTATAAAGCCAATAACAACTATCTTGCACCATCGAGACTACCACCATGTAGATCGGAGAACGTAGAACACAACCATACCCACTACACCAATGAATCAGACCTTCACTTTTGAGGCAAGTGTTTAAACTTGCTTAATTTAGAGCAATAATGGAACCCATGTTAGTGTCAGTTCAATTTGAATATGAATATGGTGTTTATTTGATGAAATTGGAGAGTTAGAGTAACTAATTAGAATCTAGAGATAATTAGGTTGAACTCTTCTTGTATGTAGATTAGGAATCACGAATTGAGAATTCATTATGATGAACGAATCTAAAAATTTTGGTATTTTTTAAGGTGAATTTGAAGAAGTAGGGTTTAATGAACAAATTTCGGGATTTCGAAATTTACTAAGGTTTATGCATGACTTAATGATCCTAGATTGTTAGAAATCATATAAATATATCAGAACATCGATTAGAATTGTTGGATTGGTGTTTGAGATGACTCTGTAGAGGTTTTAGTATCGTTAATGGTGGGAAAAGGTAGTTTCATGAGGTAGAAGTCGACCGGATTGGTTCGTTTTTCTACAGGACTGGATCAGTTCATTTTTTTGCAAATTCGGATCGGCCTATTTTTTTGCAAATTTCTATAAAGGTCGAACCGTACCAATCATTCAGGATCGGATCATTTCATTTTCTGGCAAATTTATTCTACAGTTATTTCGTGACTCCTTATGATATGTTAGTAGTATGAAAGTGGGATTAGCTACTGTAAAAGATACATGGTATTATGAATCGCTTTAGATTCGGTACAATAGAGAGAACAATCTTAATTAAATAATATCAAGGGTATAGTGAGACGTATACGACATACGAATATGTATTTAGGTTATGTATACCTACTATCAATCATATATACCTATATGATTGATTTATAATGTGTATAACATACCTACATTGCTTGCTATCACGGGTGGTTATTTAGGAAGGGGGACAGCCTTATCCTGATGAGCCCAATTGGGGGAATTTTAGATTTGGTACCTTAGAATATGGAACCTAGGTACGGGCTACCTGTGAGATTGATAGTGATGATGGTCATATGGGTGCGTAAGTATGTGCATAACCGGATATTCTGTTTTAAATTTTATAAAGGACTGGCCACCCGGTATTTAATTGGGTGGGGGTATCACAGGTAGTATCAGAGCATCAGGTTCTAGAGTCTTTTAGGATCTGTACGGCTTACTATGCTTTCAGCTTAGCATTCCTTGATATAAAGCCCTATTTTTAGGATTGTTGAATTCTTGATTATGTGATTACGTCTTCAGCTATCTGAGATGTAATAAATGAGGACTTATAAATTATTTCTCATTTGAGATGCCTCTAAGACGTCCACCGAGGGATAGAAATTACCAACCCGCGCCTCATCCATCAGAGGCTTAGGGTACTATGAATGTTGTAGAATTGATTGCCATTGCTGCCCATACAGTACAAGTAGAAGCAACAACTTCAGTACATGCATTCCCTTCTATTTGGGAGCGAGTCAGAGATGCCTTTCAGAAGGCACCCCCCCCCCTAGAGTTCCAAGGTATTCAGATGTTGTGGTAGAGAGCCAGTGGAAGAAGGACATGTAGTGACACTTGAGGATGTATGAGTGCACGAAGGTGAAGAAATAGGTACTAGCTACTTTCAAGCTAGTGGGCGCAGCGCTACAGTGGTGAGAGTCCACTACTATCGCAGAGGAGCGCGATTAGATGAGTATAAAAGACTTTTGGGTGCGGTTTGATCGTAAATATTTTCCCTCCGCTGTTCAGACTGAGATTAGATGAAAACTACTTGACCTCACCTAGGAGGGGAAGTCTGTGGCGAAGTACGAAGAGAAGTTTACTAGGTTGGTGAATTTGGTACCAGATACCCACTGAGGAGAAGAAAATTCAAATGTTCATGGATGGTCTGACTTGGAGGATTCGACAGCATTTTCTGGGTAGCCTTTCCTTGTAGTCCTACACAGATGTACTTAATGAATCTTTGTTACACTGTCAGGACAACCACTTCCATGTCAAAGGGAGAAAATGTGGAGGGGAGCCCAGCCAGCAGGGCAGGACTGGTGGGGGTAGTGCCCGGGCGTAAGCATCTCAGGGCCAGCAGAGGCAGGGTGAACAAGGTTCCCATAAGGGGGATTCTGTTAAGCAATTCAGATCAGGAGGCTTCAGCTAGGGATATGGAGGTTTCAGGCATGGCCATCAGGGACAGAAGGGCCAACAACAGTTTCATCAGGTCCAAGGGAGAGGTGGTAACGTCCAACAGGACCGGGGCCAGCAGGGTCAGAGGGAGGAAACTTTGTCGATAGGTGCTTCGTTTGTGGAAACACTGGTCATAAGCTTCAAGACTGTCTACAGAAGGATAAGGCCCCGCAACAGCAGTAGGGTGCTCGTCAGGAGCCCCAACGACCGATATTCATAGCTGCTCTCCCAGCGCCAGCGCCATTCCCATCTTTGCTTATTATTCCACCAGCCCCAATTGAGTAGGGACAACTTCAGTATGGGTGTGTTTACAATGTCCACTAGGCAGAAGCTCCACAGTCTCCACCCGTAGTTGAGCATATGTTTTCTATCTATGGGTCTATGGGGCATATTTTATTTGACACGGGAGCGTCAAACTTGTTCATAGACACTAATTTTGAATGGGTCGCAGGGTTATTAGATTAGGCCGACAATAGAGTGACGTATGTTGACTCGCAACTGGGTAGTGGGTTGTTGATTTTCTTTATATGTCGGGGTGTACGTATAGTGATTGGGAGGAGTACCTCACCTTGGGGTGCCCCAGTTCTATTTATGAAGAAGAAGGATGGATCCTCGCAATTATGTCTTGATACGGAATAAGTATCCATTTCCTCAAATCAAAGACTTATTCGACTAGTTGAGAGGAGCAACATTCTTCTCGAAGATAGATTTGAGATTGGGATACCATCAGTTATGTATCAGAGAGCAGGACGTGTCTAAGACTGCTTTTCTGACGTGATATGGATCCTACGAGTTTCAGATTATTCCTCTTGGGCTGACCAACGCATCGATTGTATTTATGGACTTGATGAATAGGGTGTTTAGAGAGTTCTTGGATCAGTTTGTCATTGTCTTCATAGACGACATCCTAATTTATTCATGGACCAAGGAGGAACATGTCGATAATCTACGTATGGTTTTACAAACTTTACGGGAGAATGAGTTGTACGCCAAGTTTAAGAAATGTGGGTTCTGGCTGCAAGAGGTACAGTTTTAAAGGCATATTATATCCGAGAGGGGGATATCAGTGGACCCCAGTAAAGTGTCCGCGGTGAGGGGGTGGGGACATACCACGACACCAACAGAGGTGTGGAGTTTCTTAGGGTTAGTCGGTTATTACAAACGGTTTATTCGATAATTCTCAAAGATTATGGGTCCGATGACTAATCTGACTCGTAAGGGTGTACCGTATATTTGGGATGATGCGTTTCAGTTGGCATTTCTTGAGCTGAAGGACAAGCTGACTTCAGCACCCGTACTGGCGCTCCCCAGTGTAAGAGTGGAGTACCTTGTTTACACTTATGCATCGTTACAGGGGCTTGGTGGAGTACTATAGCAGGAAGATCAGGCTATAACTTATGTTTCCTGCAAGTTTAAGTCTTACGAGAAAAATTACCCCACCCAAAACTTGGAGTTAGCAGCAATCGTGTTTGCACTTCGGATTTGGAGACATTATCTCTTGGGGGATAAATTTCCTATGTTCACATATCATAAGTCATTGCAGTACTTATTCACTCGGAGAGAGTTGAATATGTGCCAGCGCAGGTGGCTTGAATTTATGAAGGACTACTAATTTGAGATCCAATACCACCCGAGGAAGGCTAACGTAGTTGCGGATGAATTGAGTTGTAGGCCAGTAGGTGATGTGGCCGAGGCGTGGAAAGCAGAATGGAAAGAGTTGGGACATCAGGATGCAGTGGCCCGACCATTTATATCTTTTATGAGAGTTACACCCTAGATTGTGATGAGGGTTATACAGGCCCATGCAGCGGATCCGTTTTGTCAAGAGAGGATTTGACACCTTCTGGCAGGGGAAGAAGAGTCTTATTCAGTGAGTTCTGAGGGAGGCTTGCACTTCAATGGACGTCTGGTTATTCCAGAGGGAGAGGATCTGCGACATGCGGTGATAACAGAGTCGCATAGATTTCAATTTATGGTACATACCGGTGGGGATAAGATGTACTAGGATATGAGACGACAATATTGGTGGAGTGGCATGAAGAGAGACATTCCTGAGTTCATCTCAAAATGTGCCACCTGTCAATTAGTTAAGGTGGACCATCATAAATCGGGAGGGAATCTTCAACCATTGGAGATCCCGATGTGGAATTGGGAGAGAATTTCCATGGATTTTATCATAGGGTTGCCTACTTCTCATAGGGGTCATGATTCCATATGGGTGATTGTGGATCGATTAACAAAGATATCCCACTTTTTCCATTACGAATGGATTACATGACAGATCAGTATGCCCAGATATTCATCGTTGAGATTATGAGGTTACACGGAGTTCCCCTCGATATCGTGTCAGACCATGATAAGATTTTTGTGTCTCTCTTTTGGGAGAGCTTTCAAGAGGCTATGGGCACCGAGTTCTGATTGAGTACAGCTTACTGCCCGCAGACTGATGGGAAGATCGAGCGCACTAATCAGATGTTGGAGGATATGTTGCGTATGTGTGTCCTTGATTTTAGGGGAGGTTAGGAACAGTACATTCCACTAGTGGAATTTGCTTATAACAACTCCTATCAGTTCACAATTGGCATGGCCCCATTCGAGGAGTTGTACGGTAGGCCTTGTCATTCTCCTGCATGTTATTTAGAGGTGGGGGACAACATGATACTAGGGCTGGAGTTAATACAGAACAAGATAGCCAGGATTACGATGATTCGAAGTCGTATACGGGTAGCTTAGGACAGGTAGAAAAGATACGCTGATGCCAAGCGGTTCTTTCAGGAGTTCGTTGTGGGGGATCAGGTTCTTCTTCGAGTATCTCCTATGAAGGGGATAGTGTAATTTGGGAAGAAGGGGAAGTTTACACCAAGGTATGTGGGCCATTTCCCATTATCGAGAGGATTGGACCGGTTGCATACAGATTGGGATTGCTGGAGCACTTGTATCATATGCATGGCGTGTTCCATATTTCTTCACTTAGACGATATCTTCGGGATGATTTGGCTCACACAAATATTGCGCTGGAACATATTGATTTACATCCTGATAGTTCAAATGGGGAAAGATCGGTGGCTATCCTAAACCATAACGAGAGGAGATTGAGGTCTAAGGTAGTGCCACTTGTGCGTATTCAGTGGGACCACCATAATGTCGAAGAGTCTACTTGGGAGCACGAGGATGAGATGTGCCAGAAATATTCAGAATTATTTTTACCAGGTGTGGAGGCAATTATTATGCAACACAAATAAATATGAAAGAGGTGACAACCAAGAAAAAACAAATAAAAGGCCAATCACATAACAACGGGAGTACGTGGTTCAGCAAAGAAGTGCCTACGTCCACGGTGGTTCAGTCAGTGTTATTTCTCTATATTCTGAAAAGTAAGTACAAAGAATACAACTTGCTTTTTGCCCCGGACTTGGGGTTTAATTTATACATGTATGTCTTGGAGTAGTGGGGGTGATAGGTTACTCTTTATTAGCCATCTCCCTTTCATGGGATCGTGTTCCCCCACAACTTCTCTTCATGGCATCGTGGAGTAAATGGATGAGTACCAGAGGTAATGGGCCTGGGTTTTGGGCCGCTGAGGAGGGGCTACTCGTCCAGGCCTTATGGTGATAGAATCGGGGTACCCACAATTGCCCCTAAATTTGTTGGGCCGTTCTTATGGGTCCGATGAATTTAAATGATCAGCAATGATGGTTGATTTCTTTGAAAACTGTGAGGTTGCTTTGGCGGCACCCGCTTCGCTATCCGTGCGTTATGATTAGTTTTGAAGGCTTGTTGGAATAAGACACATTTTCTCTTCGTCGTTCCAGCTTTTCCAGCAATCTTCTATCTTCTGAGAACTCTTGAGTTTTGTATCTTCTGTTTTCGGTCTCCACTCTCGTCGCTTCTTCGCCTTTTGATCTGATCTTCTGTCCTGTAAGTCTTTCGTGCCCTTTTTCTTGAGTTTATAGTTTTTCTTGTATTTTTCCAATGGCGAAGATTGGAGATAGGTCGGTAACTGAGTTTAGAAAATTCTACGGTATTCCTGAGTGGGTAGAGATTGAGTGTTGTGCCTCGCCGCCTAGGAACGTTAGGGACATAGAGGATGCACATTGGATTCACGTCCTGTTGCTCTCCCAGGGGGGTCTTACCTTTCCCCCTAATGGTTTGTTCCTGCACTTTTTTAGTTATTTTGGTATTGTGCCTGCACAATGTTCGCCCAATGTATGGAAAATAGTGAACGGTGTGCACAGGATAAATCAACTGTACGGCACAAGGTTAGGGCTTGCCGAGGTCTGCTTTTGTTATTCTTTTTCTCGTACGAGTTCAGGTGTTCTGTACCTTAAGGCTAGGAGCCCTGATAGGGTGTTGGTAGTAAATTTACCTGATTCCCATAAGGACTACTGGCAAGAAGGGTTTCTCGTTAGGAACTGGCAATACTCCCCTCAATTTGAAGGGTCGAGGTCTGAGAGGTTCACTATTCCCTTTTATGGGGAAGAATATATAGGTAGATGTTGTATTATTGTTTCAACCTTTGCGGACTTTGTGATTTCTCTAACTTCTCCTTGCTTTCTCTTTTTCAGCGAAGATAAAGAACTTGGAGCCAGCTCTCAGCGAGGTTCGTATCTCGGAACTGGTGAAAGCTTGGAACATCAGGGAACCTTTGGGTGACGGCGAGCATCCTAGGTCTGCTGCTTTTCTGCTTGAATACAAGAACTCAGGCTCCAGCTTCATAGCCCGACCTGTGGAAAGTGTTCCAGACTTTGACTCTTCCGAAGAGATTTCAGCTGAACCCATCCAATTGGACGAGGAGGAGAGCAGCTCGGAGAGCGAGCCTGCAGGTGTTGTGAGTAACTTGGGTGGAGGCAGTGCTGATAGTAGCAGGTTATCGAGTACTACCAGCAGTCTAGGTGAAGAAATGCCTCCCAGGAAGAATCTAATCCGGGATGATGATGATGATGATGATGATGTGCTTCTTGCACAGAGGTCCAAAAAATCGAAGACTGTCTCCGGGGCCATAGCTACTGGTTCTCGGCCTCCCTCTCAAGAGCAAGAGAAGAAGAAGAGAGAGGAGGAGCAGGCGAGGGAGAGGGAGAAGAAAAAGGAGGAGGAGAGGAAGAAGGTGGAAGAGAGAAAGAGGAGGGAGAAAGAGAAGGAGGAGGAGAGGAGGAAGATGGAACTGAGGACCAAGACTGGTCAAGCCTTGGTCCCAGTATCTGCTTTTCCTGAGGGGGCTTCGGTGGCCACCTCTCCTCAACTCGCCCCTGCGCTGCTTGAGAGGGCAGTCCTCCCTGCAGATCGCGAGAGGGCGTCAGGGTCTGATCAACTGGCCTTGCAAGCTAGCCAGAGGCTTGCCTTGGTAAGGTTTCTTTTCTACTTCCCAACTTCTTCTAATCTATTTTGATGGTTTCTTCTTTCTGATCTTTCCCTTGTTTTCTGCAGTTTGTGACTGACTTCGCTGTGCTCTATCGCTCTCGCGACGAGCTATTGAGAAGGAACAGCGAGCTGGAGAAGCAGAATTCTACTCTGGTGGCCAGGGGTTCTCAGCTGGAGGCCGATCTGAAGGCTGCTGATGCGGCTTGAGCTTCTTCTGCCTTGGCCCTTGCTAATTCTGCTCGCGAGAGAGATAATGCTGTCAGGGAGCTCGGCGAGCTGAGGAAGTCGTATGAACAGGTCTGCTCTAGCAAGCTGGACCTTGTGGAGAAGAACAGGGTTCTTGCCGAGCAGCTGGAAGCGGAGAAAGCCCAGGCAGCCACTGTTAAAGAAGATTCATACAATTCTGGCTGGGCTGCTGCATATGAAGACGCCGAGGTTCAGATAGGCTATATCAGCCGTCTGAACTTCAAGAAGGGGTGGAACAAGGCCCTTGTGGCTGCTGGGGTGGATGTTGCGTCCCCGCTTTTTGACGAACATGATCCAGGGCCCAAGCCAGTTGTGGATGAGGAGCCAGCCCCAACTGCTGAAGGGGTCAATCCCGCTTCTCAGGCGACTCTTGCTGATGCTTCCGTGGTCGAGGGGGCAGTGCACACCTCTGCAGAGGGTGACGCCCCTGCTGATGCTGACAAGGACAAGGGTCCGTCCACCGAGGTTGCTAAATGATAGGGTTTCTTTGTAATTTTTTCCTTTTTTGTTCTGATGTAACCTCGCTCATTATCAATAAAAAGGCTTCGTTTTTGTTTATGCTGATTTCTTTTTGTTCTCTTCCTTTCTTTTTTACTTGTAGTTGGTTGATGCTGATGAATATATCCCTTCCACTTCACATCTGGGTAGGACTCTCGGTCCAAATGCGAGTCCTGCTGTTCGCCAGGCCTTCGCTAGACTCTGCCGGTTTGCTAAGTTAAGTAACAAAAAATACAAGGATCAGTCTGAGCTGGTGGCCAAATTGAAGGACAGGCTCCAGGAAATGGAAGAGATCGGAGCTTCAGTGCAAGAAGAAGTTAGCGAGCTGAGAGCCAAGTTACTGGAGGCCACCGAGATCAATCAAGTCGTGGAGTTTCTTCAGCGGGAGAATGACGACCTGAGGCGGGAGGTCTCGAGGCTTAAGGAGCATTCGCCGAGCACCGCTCCGGCAGTCCTACAAGGTTCTTCCTCGTCGCGAGCTACTCGACCTCCCCTCCCGCGTGCTGGTAGAAGTACACGGGGTAGGAGTAGGGAAGTTGAGGAGCAGCGTGAGAGGGAAATAGAGGAGCTGCGCAGTGATGTCCGGCGAGCTTACGTAACTGCTGCTGGGCTCCAGAGGGACGTCACCCGACTGCGGCATCTATTCAAGAAGGGCCCTCGCCAAGTGTGGACTGATGGCTATGATCAGGGCTGGTTCGATGCTCCCACGAGATTATCAGAGTTCGAGGAGCTTTCCTTCATCAGGGGGTGGTTGAGTGCTCTCAGAGAGCTGCAGGTCCCAAGGAATTCGATATTGTGGTATCGGCATGAGATGTCTCCGTCTACTCTGATGCCCAATCCATTCAGGCGAGATGACCGATGGATTCCTATCGATGCTCTTCCTCGGCGGCTACTGGAGTTGGACACAAATGAAGTTGTTGAGGAACTCGATCCTGCCCCTGATGACGGGAGGAGAGCTAAGGTTGCTGACTACCTTGCTCGGAGGCTTCCCCCTTCTTGATAATTTGTTTTTTAATAATTGTAAATGCTTTGGGCGAATCTTTGCCGACTAAACATGTACTATTATTGTTTGTAAATATAAAAGATTAATGGAAAGTTTGAGTTTTGGGCGATTTTGCCGACTAAACGTGTTTATCAAATCTCTGTTATATTTTTGCAGCTTCACAATCTTTATCTTGTCATGTGAGTGTCCGCCCAGTCCAGTATTAAGAATACCATTGTGCTCTCTCTTTACCTTTTAGGTCGTGTCGTCACACTCCCTTAGGTCTAAGAGGGGCAATTGGCGAGGACACACCTATTTTTGGATGTCTTCATCCAGTTAGGATTTTGTTTAACCAAAATAGGTTTGATGCCTAAGAATATTCTGTAGGGCTTCATATATTACCATGGGCAATGCTAAGAGGTCTGTCGTGCTTCGTGACGATGACCTGAGGAGGGGTGTTCCCCTGCTATGTCAACTATGATACCTGTGATTTGAAAAGGATGTGCAATAAGATATAATTACTACTTTTTTAGAGAGTAATTAACTGAGAGATTCTTATTGGTGAATAGAGAAATAAACTGTCTTTCCCCAAAATGAGTACAATAAAAGATCTAGCAATAGAACTCCTAAAAGTAGAATTTCTTGAGATTAGCTGCGTTCCATGCTCGTGGTATCTCTCTGCCCTCCATCGTTTTCAAATGATAGGCACCTTGGAGATCGTCTCTAATTATCTCATAAGGTCCTTCCCAGTTTGGGCCCAGTTTACCATCTGATGGCTTCACTGTGTTGCCCAGGACCTTTCTTAGGACATGGTCTCCAACTTCGAACTTCCTCGGATTGACCTTTTTGCTGTAGTGCTTCGCGAGCTGTTGCTGATAACTCGCTAGTTTTACTAGGGCAAGTTCCCTGCGCTCGTCGGCCAAGTCGAGTTCAGCGAGCAAAGCCTGATCGTTCTGATTTTGCTCGACAAGGTCGGATCTCATTGTAGGCAATCCTGCTTCTAATGGGATGACCACTTCCATACCATATGCTAGTGAGAATGGCGTCTGACCTGTGGCTCGTCTGGGAGTCGTTCTGTATGCCCATAGGACATGTGGTAGCTCGGTAGTCCACGCGCCTTTTGCTCGTTCTAATCGCTTTCTTAATCCAGCGATCACTGTTTTGTTGGAAGCCTCAGCTTGTTCGTTGCTCTGAGGATAAGCTACCGAGCTGAAGTGGTGCCTGATCCCGTGTTGGTCGCAGAAGTCCTGAAAGGGGCCACTCTCGAACTGTGTTCCATTGTCAGTGATGATGGTTCTGGGGATCCCGAATCGAGTGACTATATTTCTCCATATGAACTTCATTATGTCAGCATCTCGGATGTTCGCCAGTGGTTCTGCCTCGATCCATATGGTAAAGTAATCAGTTGCGACCAACAGGTATTTGCGATTGCCGGCAGCAGTGGGCAGTGGTCCCACGATGTCCATTCCCCACTGGGCGAAAGGCCAGGGGCTGGTCAGGGATTTCAATTCGCTGGCAGGCTGGTGGACCATGGGGACGTGAAGCTGGCATTTTAGGCATTTGCGGGCATAAACTGCGGAGTCTCTTTGCATATATGGCTACCAGTAACCTTCCTTCATTGCTCGGAAGGCTAGAGACCTTCCTCCGACGTGACTTCCGCAGATTCCTTCGTGGAGCTCGTGAAGCACTGTCTTGACATCGCCTGGGTGGACGCATCTAAGGTAGGGGCCGGAGAAAGATCTTTTATACAAGTCGCCTCCCGTGGATAAGTGAAAGCGAGCAGCTTTGATTCTTATCTGGTGGGCTGTCCTCTTATCCTCTGGGAGCGTTCCGTTTTTCAAATAGTCTCTCAAGGGATCCATCCAACTAGGGGCCGGTTCCAATTGGAGTATTTGTTTCGCTTTTGTCAGCTCGCAGTTGGGGTGAATGCTCGGGCAGCTAAGGAAATCGATGGGGATTATCCTTTTAAGGCTGGAATCAACTGCCGAGCTTAGGGCTGCCAAGGCGTCAGCGTGGCTGTTCTGCCCCCTGGGAAACTGTTGGATGTTGATTTCTTCAAAGTTCGTCATCAAGTTTCTTACCAAGGAGAGGTAGGCTGCCATCCTCTCATCCTTCGCGTTGTAGTCTCCACTTATCTGATTGGAAACTACTTGCGAGTCTCCGAATACCTGTAAATGCTTTGCTCCTAGAGTTTGCGCCCTTTGGAGACCTGCAATTAAGGCTTCGTATTCTGCTTCGTTGTTGGAGGCTGCAAATCCCAGCCTGATTCCTTGCTCGAGGACTGCATTTTCTGGAGTGATGAGAACAATTCCTACTCCTGCCCCCTTTGAGTTGGAGGCTCCATCAACGAATAGCTTCCAGCTTCCCCCTGTAGCCTGGCTGTTTTGTTCTGTTGGCTTAGGCTGGTCGAGAGGTTCTTCGCTCGTGAATTCAGCTATGAAGTCAGCGAGGATTTGACCCTTGATAGCTGTCCTTGGTTGAAATTGGATGTCAAACCGGCCGAGCTCGACTGACCACTTAGACAGTCTGCCTGACAAATCCGCCTTCCTTAGGACAGCCTTGAGTGGGTGTGATGTAAGGACGATGATCGTGTGAGCTTCGAAGTAATGCTTTAGTTTCCTCGAGGACATTACTAGGGCGAATGTGAGATTTTCCAATGGCAGGTATCGCTGCTCGGCGTCTAGTAAGGTTTTGATCGCGTAATAGACTGGATGTTGGATCCCTGTGACTTCACACATTAGCGCTGAGCTGATAGTATGGCTGGATACAGAGAGGTAGAGGTACAAAGGGTCCATTTGCTGTGGCATGACGAGCATTGGTGGGGAGCTTAGGTAGGATTTGAGCTCGCCTAATGCTTGCGAGCAATCTGGGGTCCATTCTACCGTTTTGCTGCCTTTTAAGAGTTGGAAGAAGGGCTTGCATCTCTCGGAGGATTTAGAAATGAAACGATTTAGAGCAGCGAGCATTCCAGTGAGCTTCTGTACATCGCGGATTGTGCGAGGAGGTTGCACCCGTTTAATTGCCTCAATCTGGTCCGGATTTGCCTCTATGCCACGCTTGCTAACCAAATACCCAAGGAACTTTCCTGACTGGACACCGAAGGAACACTTGCTCGCGTTGAGTTTCATTCGGTATTTCCTGAGGATTTCGAAGGTACTTGCCAGGTCAGAAAGGTGGTTTCCTTTCTCCTTCCTTTTGACGAGCATGTCGTCGATGTAGACCTCCATCGTGTTTCCCATCTGTTTTTTGAACATTTTAGTAACCAGTCGCTGATAAGTTGCCCCTGCATTTTTTAGCCCAAAAGGCATGACCTTGTAACAGTATAAACCAACCGTCGTGATAAACGCCGTTTTATCCTGATCTGGGGCATATAAGGGAATCTGGTGATAGCCTGAGTATGCGTCCAGGAAACTCATTCGCTCGTGAGCTGCAGTGGCGTCTACTAGTTGGTCTATTTTTGGAAGAGGGAAGCTATCATTGGGGCAGGCTTTGTTGAGGTCAGTGAAGTCTATGCAAACTCTCCACTTACCGTTGCTTTTTGGAACTACCACTGGGTTGGATAACCATTTGGGGAACTGCACTTCCCGTATGGATCCTGCATCCAGCAGTTTTTCGACCTCCTGTTCTATTGCTTTGGCTTTCTCGGGATCAGTTCGTCGTGCCTTCTGTGCTATCGGCTTGAATGTGGGATTGACGTGCAACCGATGGCAGACCATATTGGGATCGATTCCTGGCAGCTCGTAGGGTTCCCAAGCGAAAACATCTATGTTGCTTCTGAGTAAGGTTAACAAATCCTTTTGCTCTTCGTTAGTGAGTGAGGTCCCGATCAGGAAGACTCTGCTGTTGTCGCCTTCCCTAGCAATTACTTCTACCAGGTCTTCTACAACCCGTTCGGAGGGGAGGAGCCTGGTCTCTTCCACTCCGGGCCTTCCATATTTTAATTGCTATTTGGAAGGGATTGCACCTTCCTCCACTTTCTTGCTGGTTCGAACGTCTTTTTTCTCTGGCTTCGGTCGGATGGCCGCTATGAAGCACTTTCTCGCCATCGCCTGGTCGCCATGTATCTCCATCACTCCCCGCTCGGTGATATATTTGAGTTTCTGGTGGTAGGTCGAGGAGACTGCCTTCATTGCATGAAGCCATCCCATGCCGAGGATGGCTTGATACGGTGAATCAATGTCGACCACCAAGAATTCGATCATTTTCGAAACACTCCCAGCGAGCACTGGTAGTACTATCTTGCCCAAAGGCATGGTCATTTTTCCAGCGAAGCCGACTAGAGGGACAGTGGTTCCCTTCAGGTCGGCGATGTCCAACATCAATTTTCTGAACAGGTCGATGTACATTACTTCGGATGAGCTTCCTTGATCGACGAGCAGCCTGTCGATATCAAAGTTGGCTATCCTGAGTGTAATGACTAAGGCATCGTGATGTGGGGTCCTCACTCCCACAAGATCTTCATCCGTGAAGACAATATGCTTGTTGTAGTTGATGTCCTCTGCTCGGCGGCGTTTTCCTGCCTGTGATTTCGCTGGATCAATTTGAAAAGCTTGCATTACTGCTGTCAGCTTCTTTACCTCCATCCGAGCTGAGTTGCCCTGGATTTGCTTAACATCGGATACTCTATGGATTACTGCGAATTCGTGTCCGGTGTCGTCTTCTAATACGTTGTCGGGTTTTGCCTCCTTGTGGACAGTCACTCTCTCTACCTTCCTTTCCACAAAGTCATTCAAATGTCCGGATTGGGCCAACTCCTCGAGGTGGGACTTAAGAGCCTTGCAGTGCTCGGTCTTATGTCCTCCCTCTTTGTGTAAGGTGCATCTCAGCGCATTGTTTCTTTTCGATGGGTCTCCTCCCATTTTCCGGGGCCATTTGATGAACGACTCATCCTTGATCTTAGCGAGAATTTTGTAAATTGGTTCTTTGAAGACGGTGTTGACTGCCTGGAACGACTTTGCAACGTCAGGGCTCCCTCCGTTCTTGGGGCCATTCTTGCTCCCATTCTTTCCTCCTTTTTTGTGGTTATCAACTTTCTCACTTCCCTTCATGGCGAGCTTGGCTCGACCGTTTTCACCTACGTTAAGGCGGGTGACATCTTCCACCTTTGCGTATTTCTCAATCCGGGCCATCAGGTCATCAATAGTGGTTGCTTCCTTCTTTGTCAAGGACTGGTAGAGGAGGGAAGAGCTAGGTAGCCTAATTTTGAATGAAGCCACTGCCACCTCTTCTGCGCAGTCTTCGACTTCGTTGAATAACTCCCAGTACCTTTTCGCGTAGTCTCGAAGTGTCTCCTGAGGAGTTTTCTTCATCGTCAATAGAGCATCCATCCTTTTGGGATGGGAGCTGCTGGTGATGAACCTGGCCGTAAAGAGCTCGGCCAGGGATTTGAAATTTCTGATGGATCGGTGAGGGAGTTTCTCGAACCATTTCTGGGCCACGTCATGAAGGCTTGAGGGGAAAATACGGCACATCAACGCATCTCGGTGATTCCAGAGGGTCATAGCCTGCCGGTACTGCCTGACATGATTAATGGGATCAGTCTTCCCATCATAAATCTTGAACCTTGGAATAGCAAACTTCTTGGGAGCTTCTTCTTCTTCTTCAATTTCCCTTGTGAAGGGCGATTTCATCTGGGTCTTGAGGGCTCTCCTGGCGAGTTCTCTGGTTGACCTGGTGCCGCGGTGAGCTGGATGTTGGTCCATTTCTCTGCGGACTAGGTTCCGTATGTTGTCGTCGCTGCGAGCAGGGCTCTGATAGCGGCGAGCTTTTCTTAGTTGCTCGCGGAGGTCGTCGTCTGAGTCGCCACCTTCGAACCCTTGATGTTGTCGCCTAGGGCTCCTTCCTCGGCTGCGAGATTTGCTCGCCTGAGGGCTAGGAGTGCGATAGGGGCGTCTCCTGGTATCAGGACGTAGTTCTTTTTCCAATTTTTCCAGTCTTCTTTTCAGGCGAGCATTCTCAGCCTCATACCTGCGAGAAGACTCCCTCTGCTCGTGGAGCCTTGCTTCGTATGCATCGATCAATATGGATATCTGAGTGGACCTCGCTGGTCCTTGACTTTCTTCTGAGGCTGGCCTTTCTAAGCGAGCCCCTTGATCAGAACGTCGGACTTCAGACCTAATCCTGCGAGGAGCGGGTGGCTCCTGAATGTCTCCTGCTTGAGGAGCGTTGCTGCTGTGACCAGACATCTTAGATTTTTTCTCGGTGTGGGCTCTTCTCAAGGAAAGATAAACGCTTCCCACAGACGGCGCCAATTGTGGAGGCAATTATTATGCAACACAAATAAATATGAAAGAGGTGACAACCAAGAAAAAACAAATAAAAGGCCAATCACACAACAACGGGAGTACGTGGTTCAGCAAAGAAGTGCCTACGTCCACGGTGGTTCAGTCAGTGTTATTTCTCTATATTCTGAAAAGTAAGTACAGAGAATACAACTTGCTTTTTGCCCCGGACTTGGGGTTTAATTTATACATGTATGTCTTGGAGTAGTGGGGGTGATAGGTTCCTCTTTATTAGCCATCTCCCTTTCATGGGATCGTGTTCCCCCACAACTTCTCTTCATGGCATCGTGGAGTAAATGGATGAGTACCAGAGGTAATGGGCCTGGGTTTTGGGCCGCTGAGGAGGGGCTACTCGTCCAGGCTTTATGGTGATAGAATCGGGGTACCCACACCAGGTATACTATCTTTTTCCAAATTTCAGGATGAAATTTCTTTGTAAGGGGGAAGTGTATAACTCCCTGTATTTTTATGATTTTTACATATTGGATTAATTAAATTAAATATGGGAAATTAATTGATACTTAATCCAGATTAAAATAAATATTAACTAGCGAGATAAGAGTTAGTATTTGTTAGTGAGAAATTTATTGAATATTTCAAAGCGAATAACGTAATATATAATTGTGGATATGATTGTGAAGTGATATAAATTGTCGCAAATGAGAAATACGACAATTACATTAATTAAGTAGGGACGCGCGTGTCAGTTGTGTCAAGAATAAATTAATGTAATAGAATTAAATTATTTATAAGTAATCTGAATGGTCATTTTGAGTGCACCATTGAGTCTGGAATGGTCAAGATTGTCAAAAAAGTCTCTCCGGGGGTTTAGTTTGGGTACTGGGGCAATTGTAAGCCTAACCGGTATCCCGGAAGGGCGTTTTGGCAATTTTATTTTTGGGCATTAATTACCTATGAAATTAGGAAAGGTATTATGTCAGTTACGTAAGGGAGATTAGGGTTATCATTCACAAAATCCAAGGGGGAGTTGCGAAGGAAGAGGGATAGCCAATTCTAGGAGTCTAAAGCCAAAAGCAACCATCTTGCACCACCGAGACCACCACCGCGTAGACCGGAGAACGTAGAACACAACCATAACAGATACACCAACGATCAGATCTTCACTTTTGACGCAATTGTTTAAACTTGCTTAATTTAGAGCAATAATGAAATCCATGCTAGTGTCGGTTCAATTTGAATATGAATATGGTGTTTATTTGGTGAAATTGGATAGTTAGAGTAACTAATTAGAATCTAGAGATAGTTAAGTTGAACTCTTATTGTATGTAGATTAGGAATCACAAATTTAGAATATATTGTGATGAATGAATCTGAAAATTTTGGTATTCTTTAATGTGAATTTGAAGAACTAGGGTATAATGAACTAATTTGGGGATTTTGAAATTTACTAAGGGCTATGCATGACTTAATGATCCTAGATTGTTAGAAATCGTATAAATATATCAGAACATTGATTAGAATTGTTGGATTGGTGTTTGGGATGATTCTGTAGAGGTTTTAGTATCATTAATGGTGGAAAAACGTAGTTTCAGGAGGTGGAGGTCGACCGGATCGATTCGTTTTTCTACCGGACCGTATCGGTTTGTTTTTCTGCAAATCCGGATTGGTCCATTTTTCTACAAATTTATATAAAGGTCGAACCGTATCGATCATTCAGGACCAAATCGGTTCATTTCTGGAAAATTTTCTTTACAGTTATTTCATGACTCCTTATGATATGTTAGTAGTATAAAGGTGGGATTAGCTACTGTAAAAGATACTTGGGATTATGAATCGCTTTACATTCGGTGCAATAGAGAGAACAATCATAATTAAATAATATCGAGGGTATTGTGAGAGGTATACGACACACGAATATTTATTTAGGTTGTGTATACCTACTAATTGGATTAAGTTGTGTGAGTACCTACATGATTGATTTACTATGTGTATAACATACCTACGTTGCTTGCTATTGCAAGAGGTTATTTGGGAAAGGGGACAGTCTTATCCTGATGAGCCCATTTGGGGGGATTTTAGATTTGGTACCTCAGAACATGGAACCTAGGTTCAGGCTATCAGTGAGAATGATAGTGATGATGATCATATGGGTGCGTAGATATGTGCGTAGTCCATAGACTTGGAACCATGCTCGCCTCCAATATGTGTGATTTGTATTTCGATAGTTCATGAATGATTTCAAATCACTAGTCCTTACTTAGTACGAGATGTACCGGGACTTGATAGCAGAGTATGCATGCACCGCAACTGAGTCTAGGGGTGTTGTTTTAGTATATATATAATTATATTGTGATAAGTTATGTATATATACTTGTAATATTATCCACTGTGTGATAATTGTAGAAAAATAAGATGATGAATTCTTAAATAGCTTAAGTATGTGAACCCTTAAACAGCTTTTGTGAAACTTAAACTCGGGGTAGTATATGTAAGAACAATGCCTAGTAATACTATAGGGGTACTTCAGGATATTACTACGGATGATAGAAAGATAGTTTATATCTACAAACTAGTTAGATGAGAATTATGTCTAGAGTGTTTTAGAGGTACATTAGGCGTGCATATTAGTTGAGATGTGACAATCTCAAGTGAGTGTGCAAAAATCTAACATGTGTCTTGTATGTGCTTTACAGCATCTTTAAATCTCTATTCTTGTGTATTATTTTAGGTGCCCAACCACAAGGACACCAGGGTTACCATTAGATCTTTTGACGTGTTTCAGCTATTGTGAAAGTCGCAGGTCCTCGCATTTAGACGCCTCTACTTCTATCTTTTCAGTTCTAGTATTTAGACTTCTCAGTTAGGGCATGTGTCACCCATTCTCAATTTATTTATGTCAGAGGAACATTATACTTATTTATTTCAGCATTTCCATTTTAGTTGGATATATTGTTGTTGGTTTTGATTTTATTTGACTGGGACATTTATTCCAGTTTATTATATTCAGTTGGATGATGTTTATTCCTTAGTTATTTATGCATGAAATTGGGGAATGTTTTAATAGTTTAAATTAATGGACTTAAAATAATTCAATAAAATGTTTTGACACTAGCTTAATTAATTATTAGGTGGTTAGAACGAAAATTGTTTTTCGACAGTGATGCTAATAATGAACCAACCGGATATTCTGTTTTAAATTTCATAAAGGACTGGCCACGCGGTATTTAATTGGGCGAGGTGTCACACCTGACATTTCTTCTCCCTTCATAATCTTAAAAAAATTTCACACTTTTGAATAATTACAGCCCGATTCACATTATAGCCTGTTGGTTTTGCATCATGCCTTGAGAAGTTCCAACTTGCAATAAAGAAATTAATTTAAATTTTAAAACTGGCAACAGTTCTTTGCTATGGCCCTTTACTACCAATTACCTTCACTGCTCTTTCGTGATTTTGATCCTTAACATTCCAAGCTTCTTGTATGACCTCATTCCTTAGTAATGCTTTGGAGCCCTCATGATTAGTTGACTTACAGAACTCACAATCTCCAGCCCAACCATCTTTTTTTGGAAATTCTAATTCCATTACAGTCATTTTCAAAATCAACTTTAGGAGTGTTCTTGAGTAGAGAATTGTGATATTGGTATAGACTTTTAACAAACATTTATTTGACCACATACAACGGCTCACCTTCAACATTACCTAGTGATAATCCAACACCATTCACACATGTAATTTTTCCTTCATACTATTCCTGGTTGCATCTTTAATTTTCCATGGTTCCTTCTTGAATTCTAACATAATTTCTTCTGATTACTCAGTCTCATTTTCCAAAATAACTACAATTTAGGGTCCAAGCAATTGGATTTTGTAACCCTTTTATCTCTTGGATATAAAATTATCTAGCAATTGGTCCAATTTTATAGCATTATTTAGTTTTGAAGGAGTACTAAACAAATTTATTCACCTTTTCATTGAGCCCCTTTTTTAGTTGATCCATTCTAACTTCGATTTCATTTTCCTAAATAACTATAATTTTTTGGTAGTCCATTTACAGGGTGCAACCATGTGATCTTTTGGCAGTGAAATCCTTATGCAATCCTGTAACTTTTACATCTTCTTAAAGTCTTGCGAGGGCACAAAACTAAACGAATTCATTCACCTCTTTATCGAGCCCTTTTATGAAATGGGCCATCACAACTTCTTCTAATTCCATTATATATATTCTCGTAGAGCCCTATTTTGGATCAATTGTTTCCATTCTTGCATTTTTAAATTATAAACGTTGACTCCATATTGAGTTTGATAATCAATAATAGTAAGAAGAATTGAATTGCAAAAATAGAAAACTGAATTTAGAGACATGGAAGATAACAAATTAGTAAGATAAGAAAGAAGAAGAGAAATTTGAGAATTTAGAGAAGATGAAATCAGATGGAAAGGATTCAGAGTTGAAAGGAAGAACGACAACATAAATTAAAACACCTTACTAAGTTGTTTAACACAAGTTAAAACAGTTGAGTAAGTTTCGAACAACTTTTTGGAGAAACTCTTTTATAACACAAGATGTATTACAAAAATGTGAACAAGTTATTTCAGTTCTTGGAAATAGGTTTAATTTAAAACCTAAGTCTACGTTTTAGTAGTAGTAGTGAATAGTTAAAAAGCACACTCACGAGACAACATTTTTACGTGGTAAAATCCCAAACTAGGGGAAACATCCACGTGGGTCTCTACACCTAAAAAAACACTAATAACAAAGAAGATTACAAGATTACAAGCACATATCATGCATCCAAGATCCAAAGACTAAGATAGAAATTATACCTATACGAGCTGAGTTCTCCTCCTCTAAGGTATTTATGATCGGACCTCTTAGACCTTCCTTGCACCTCATTGGCCTTCCTCCTTGCGTTTTGTTTATAGTGGCTAAACCAACCTCAACCTCTCAAAAGAACCACACTAACTAAATGTTCATGTGAGAATGACAGTGTACGTGAAGTGACTAATATCTACATGCAAAGGATGCAACTCAATTCTTTCAAGATATATGCAGACAAGTCCTACAAATTACATATATTCTATATGCATGCAAAGATTTCAAGTCTTTCTTGAAAATCAAACTTCAGAAAACAATTTTTTAGATCTGAAATAAAACCTTTTAGAAAAACAAACCTCAATGTTTCAAAACTTATTTATGTAAGAAATAATTTCACAAACTGTGAAACTTAAACTTTTTGAAACAAATTTTTCAGATCTAAAACTTTTATTCAACTAGAAGTCCCTTTTTTAAAACAACTTGAAAATAACTTCGAGTGAATTTTTAAAAAATAAACATATACAACAAAAGATCAAGACAGAAAAGAAATAACAGGAACGTGTAATGTTTCTCAAAGAAAATCTCACAATTTCTAAAAAGAAAAATAAGATTTAGAAAGAGAATGGTTCCTAAGAGAGATATAGGTTGAAGATATTCTTCAATCACCCAAAACCACACACCAAAACCTCACAGGATAACCTAAACACTCAAACTCTCAAGAAATAGATTTTCTAGAATGTTAAACATTTTGGTAAGGTGTTTGACTTCTTAGAAAACCCTTAGGGTTTGAAAATAACAACTATTTTCTCTCTCTCTCTCTCTCTCTCTCCACTGTTTCTCCTTTCTCTCTCTAACTTCACTTTACTCACTCTTTTTTTCTCTCAAAGAAACAAAATGACCAAAGTTCCCAAATGGTCGACCTCAAGGGCCTTTTTATACTAACGTTGGAAGGATCTGGAACTTTGAACGAAATCAACGGATAAGATCAGTTTGATGACTCAAAGTTTAAATTTAAGGGTTAGAATAACACTGCTTTTATTCACGCTCTTATTGGTTCAAATGTATGTTACAAGGATTTATTCAATTATATGCAGAGCGTTGATTAAATCTGATATAAGTGTTGAAAGTGAATATAAATTCGTAGACTCAGAGAAAACACAAATCCAATCGTTATAATATCAACACGTGTAGGCATTTTTTCAATTCAAACACACGTGTTTTAAATTTTTTTTCATAAATATAAATTGCTTCCATAATATTATCTAGTGCTTTCGGATTCTACCAAGGGAGTTTTTAAGGGATAAAAATAATTCATTTTAAGCCCACAATAGTTTAAGTAATGATTTTAAATGTTTAAAAATCATTTTAAAAGTGCTTTAAAATGTTTTTAAATTATTTTAAAAATCCTAAAAATATGTAATCATTTGTGCATACATATTAACACCTATATGTATGAATTATGTCCTATAGTGTGTTCAAGAGATTAAGAAACTTCCCTTTTTGGCAGATGCAATTACGTTGGATAGGACATTGTTGAAAATGAAGCTTATAGATACCTTGCAGAATAGGCTTAAGGAATCTAATCCTATTTTTTCACCATATCCAAACTAATTGGAACTCCTATATGGTGCAGACTCAAGTGAGTCAACTATATAGTGTGTTCTCACTCTCCCCTTTTGGATATTGGAGACAAAATTCCCTTGAGTAACCAGTACTCGTGGGTAAAAATAAAAATCCTAGATTTCCTATAAAAAAGATCTATATACCCATTCCCATCCTAGTTACGAAAATAAGAGAAAGAAAATACATAACTCAACTATTATACAGACCAATACCCTATAATAGTGATGTATGCACAAACTAAAATGAAAACACTTAATGTGTCATATTAGTTAAGTCAAGAGAGGTTAACATATAGCAAGTTAATCAAGTTTTCTCCCCCGATTTTTCTCAAATGTACAAAGGTGTAAGACATATAAGGAGTTATAATAAAGTGTTTAACATCCTATAGGAATCCATGGGTTACTTCAAGAGTCTCCTACATAAAACAGAGATAGGAGGCATCTTTTGTCATTTTTTAAATGACCGTACCCTATATCCTCGAAGACTAATTATCAGCATGAAGGTAACCAGAGGATATACTAAAGGTTAAGAAACAGTTATTCAGGACTAACCATACCAATATATTTGTGTAAAGATTCAAATCTTAAGTTATCTAAAGGTTTAGTAAATAAGTCGGCCAATTAAAATTATGTGGGTATATAGTATATCTCTAATTCTCTGGATTCAACCAATTCACGAATAAAATGGTGCTTATCTTAATGTGTTTAGTGCATGAATGTTGAACGGGATTCTTAGAGATATTTATCGCACTTTAGTTATCACAATAGAGGTGTAACTTTTCTTCATTAATGCCATAGTCACTTTAGATTTGCTTAATCCGCAGTAATTGAGCACAACAGCTTCCTGCGGCTATATATTCAGTTATGGAAAGTGAAGTGCAATTTTTCTTTTTACTACTCCATCCTACTAGATTATTTCTTATATAATAGCAAACACCTGATGTGTTTTTACTGTCATAAGAATAGCCAACACAATTTGCGTCAATATATCCTACAATTGTGTTAAATGTGTCGTCTGTGTACCATACTCCTAAGTCTAATGTGCCATTAACATATTTTTTTTATTCTCTTGACACATTGCAAGTGACTTTCCTTAGGTTCACTTTGGTAACGGGAACAAACACATACGACATACATGATATCGGGACGCGAGGCTGTTAGGTATAACAAGCTACCTATCATACTTCTATATAGGGTAGGATCTATAGGTTTCCCGTGTTCATCTTTAGAAAGTTTAACTAAAGTACTTATAGGAGTCCTAGCAACTTTGGCACTTTCTAATCCAAACTTTTTCACTAACTCTACTGCATATTTAGATAGTGAAATGAATAGCCCATCATATTTTTTCTTGACTTTAAGTCCTAAAAAATATGGAATCTCCCCCATAAGTGACATTTGGAACTCTCCGTGCATAATTTTAGAAAATTCTTTAACCTTAAAAGGGGAGGTAGAACCAAATGTTATGTCGTCGACGTAAACCTGAGCTATTAAGACCTATTTGTTAAAATTTTTAACAAATAATGTTTGGTCATTGTCACTTCGTCGAATTTATTAATTAAAAAGGTGGAGAAGCATTCTTACTAAACCCTAGGGGCTTTCTCCTAACCGTATAAAGCCTTTTTCAATCTATAGACATAATTTGGGTAATGAGGATCAATAAAGTCTTTCGGTTGTTCAATATAAATTTCCTCCATTAAAATACCATTTAAAAAGGCGAATTTTACATCCATTGATAAAGTGTGAATTGTAGGTGACAAGCTATGACTAAGAGCAAGCGAACAGATTCGAGGTGTGTGACTAGGGCAAAAGTTTCCTCGAAGTCTATTCCTTCAACTTGAGAATATCCCTGAGCAACTAATCCAGCTTTATTTCTGACTATTATCCCAGACTCATCGATTTTGTTTTTAAAAATCCAGCGAGTTCCATTAACCCTTTCATTTTTAGGCCTGGTACAAGATACCACACGCCATGACTTTTAAATTGGACGAGCTCTTCTTGCATAGCAACAATCCAAAATGAGTCATTGAGTGCCTTATTTACATTTTTTTGTTCTATTAAAGAAACAAAGCATGCAAAATGTACAACATTGCATAATTGGGATCATGTATGCACCAGCCCTTTAGGGTTACCAACATACTATCTACGGGATGATCTTTAGGAACCTAGTTTGGTATCAGGTGTCTCAGTTGGTAGAGGATCAACTATCTCCGGAGGGTCATAGGTAAAAATATTTTCAGACTCATCTGCTATAGTTGGCCCATGATCTTTACTCTCAACACTCTGTCACTCACTATCACATTTATTGATTTCATTACGACTTTGGTATGCAAATTATATACACGATATGCCCGACTATTAGGGAAGTAACCCAAAAATATGGCTTTATCACCATGTGTTTCAAATTTATATAGGTGTTCTCTGTCTTTACACACAAAACACATACTCTCAAAAGTTCAAAAATATTTTAAATTGGGATTCTTGCCATACCAAATTTCATAAGAAGTTTGTCTGATAGTTTTCTAAGGTACACTCTGTTGTAATATGACACGCTATTTGAACTGCCTGAACCCAAAAGTACTTTGGCAAGTTCTTATGAGCTCTAAAGGTTTTGTAGTTAGAGTTTCTTTAAATTTCTTATGAGCAGATTTAACTATTTTTCCTTCCTGACACGGCCACAAACCCTGTTTGGAATGGATTTTATTTTTGGTAAACCTCTAAATATATCGTGAGAGCTTAATTTGCTAAGATTATCATAATCTGTGTGACCCAAATGATTATTCCAGTTTTCATTGTCATCCAGTCTAGCTAATCTATAGGTCTCATTATTCGAATTTACAGTGAAATAGTTATCTGGGGTTCTGTGACCAGTAAGGATGCAATCATCATTCTCATTCAAGATTTTCCAATTGGTTTTTGAGAATGTGGCTGCATGATTTAAATCACAAAATTTTGATATACTTAACAGATTAGCTTTAAGTACTTTTACTAACAAGACATCTTTGAGAATAGGAAGTCCCTTTTCTTGAAGTGTTCATTTGCCTATAATTTAAGTTGATTCTCCGTCCCCCCCAAAAAACATTTCCTCCTAGGAAGTCAATTTTATCGAATAATTTAGTATCATCTCCGATCATATGTTTGGAACATCCATAATCTAAATACCAGTCAGATGTAATATGTTTAGCTTTCAGGGCACTTATATCAATATTGCACCTCATCTAGGTATTATATCGTATTTTCTAACCCATATAGCTCTGGTTTTAAAAGTTTTGTAAGATGTAGGGTTAGAATTAGATCTAGGACACTTTCTCTTTGATTTGTTCTTAGTGTTAGACCTTTTCTTCATATTCCTATAGTTAGAATTTTTATTGGGCTATTTTGAAAGAACATAATTATTTCTTCTATGTCTAGAATAGTTAAAGCTTTTATAAATAGGTGATTTATAAACAGGCTTATAATTTTTTTTTAAAACATTCATCGAGACAGTGTCCATAAACATCGCAGAATGAACAGTATTGGTGGCTAGACGATTGTTTCTGACATTCAAAATCTTTGAAAATAAATTTATTCATTTGCTGGACGTTAACCTTAGGTCTAACTACAACAGTTTTCATTCAGGTTCAAATCTCCTCACAGGGGGGCAAACATACTTAGCCTTAGGCTCAGCAGTAGGCTTTGAACAATTTTTCATCAAAGTATCTGGCCCTTTCTGTTTATTTTCAAAATCATTTTTTATTGAATGAAAATCAGGACATAGGTCAATGGGTCTTTTTTCGGAAGACACAAATTTTATATTTTGAGAAGATTTGGTTTCTGTCTTAACTTTTTTATCAAACCCTATGCCCGTTTTGTCTTCAGAATTGGTTTTACTAGAGGCAACACAATCTTCAAAACAGTTGGAATTATTTTCAAACTTAGAAAAAAATTTGAAGACAATTGAGACCTTTTCTTTAGATTGTTCCAATTCTATCAAAGTTTCCTTGTATTTCTTTTCAAAATATCATTTGATTCAGAAAGTTCTTTAATTTTTCAACAAAATTTTTTGTTTTAGTTTCATAGGCCCAACATTGGTTAGTATAGTCCTCTACATTCTACTTTACCATTAGGCTAAAAGATTCTATTTTCTCATTCAACTCTTTGACGTTCTTTTGAAGTCTACAACTCTTTCTAAGTGTCTTTGTGTAAAGTGTGTGAATGTCAGGAAGATCGTCATTTTCAGTCTTTTCTAATGCAGTGTGTGTAGTGTCCCATAGTGGTTCAATTTTCATACTCGCACACCCATTCAATTCGTCATTAGAGCGATCACTTTGACTCACACACGTCGTTGAAGCATTTTTACAAGTAATATCAACACTATTATTTTATAAGAAAAGAGCAGATAAACCAGTAGCAAGCACAACATCATTATTTATAATAGATATATGCACAACAATATCAGGATCAATTTCAGTCAAGTCATCAGAATAAACTATTTTAGCAAAGAAATCCATACAGGGGCCAAAAGGATTGGAAGACTCAGACTCAACTTCTTCAAAGTCACTTGAGTCATCCCAAGTCTTACAAATATTGGCCTTATTATTTCTAAAGTTTAATTTGGTTCTAAAGTGTTTGGCATAATGACCCTGTTTACCACATCTATGACATTTGACACCTTTCATATCAGTCTTTGGTTTATCAGTATTGTTTTTGTCTAGATTCCTTTCATGAGGTCTGTTATTAGAATAATTGGAATAAGCAACCTTCCCTTATTTAGAAGCAACATTGTTTCTAAACTTCAATATTTTCTTAATCACAGTCTTCGTCAGAGTTTAACTCAATCTTAGGGACAATAAATTATGGTGTGGTCATTTTAGACTAAAAGACTACGTTGGAACTGGTGTATCTCATTTGATTATTGGAAAGTTGTTTCTTACATTCCAATTCCATTTCAACAGTCCTAAGTTTGCTATTGAGGAGTTCTGGAGTTAAGTTTGGGTTATCAATTTCCTTAATTTTATATCTTTTGTTATTAAACTTAGGCGAACGTGATCTAAGATTTTTAGAAACTATCTCTTTTCTTTTATACATTATAACATTAACATTAAATTTAGTAATTACATCAGTCAACCTAATGTAAAATTCATCAAAAGTCTCAGTTTTAGACATAAGTAGTATGTTATATTTTTGAATCAAAATTTGAGTTTTGGAAGCCTTAACATGGGTATCACCTTCATGGGCAGTGACCAACGTGTCCGAGGCTTCCATGGATGTTGAACATATAGATATGCGTTTAAATTCATGTTCATTTACTGATATAAATATGGATTTTTTCCCTTTATTGTTACTAAGGAGGCCTGTTTTTCTTCTTTGGTGAACTAACTAAGGAGTTTTTTAACTCTTACATTACTACCATATGTACCAGGCTTATTAGGATGGTTGTATCCATTTTCTATGGCATCCCAGGCATCATCTCCCAAAGTCCCTTTGATGAAAGAAATCATCCTTACTTTCAAGTAAGAAAAATTGGTTCCATCAAAGAGAGGAGGCCTGGTCCAAGACACTCAAATTTCTTGTCCATTAAAAATGTTTCTAAAAACAGTTTCAAAGCACATGATCTAATAGTTGTGAAAAATAAGTATTCAGCTCTGATACCAATTGAAAAACCTTACCATAAGTTAAAACAGTTGAGTAAGTTCCGAACAACTTTTTAGTGAAACTCTTTTATAAAACACATTTAGTTAACACAAGATGTGTTTCAAAAATGTGAACAAGTTATTTCAGTTCTTGGAAATAGGTTTTAATTTAAAACCTAAGTCTAAGTTGCAGTAGTAGAAGTGAACAATTAAAAAACACTCACGTGATAAGATTTTTATATGGTAAAACCCCAAACTAGGGGAAACATTCATGGAGGTCTCTACACCTCAAAACAAATCCACTAATAACAAACAATATTACAAGATTATAAGATTACAAGCACATATCATGTATCCCAGATCCTAAGACTAAGATAGAAATTATACTTATACGAGCCTAGTTATCCTCCTCTAAGGTATTTCTAATCTGACCTCTTAGACCTTCCTTAAACCTCCTTGGCCTTCCTCCTTGCATTTTGTTTGTAGTGTCTCAACTAACCTCAACCTCTCAAAAGAACCACACTAACTAAGTGTTCGTGTGAGAGTGACAGTGTACGTGAACTGACTAAAACCTACATGCAAAGGATGCAGCTCACTTCTTTGTAAATATATGCACACAAGTCCTACAAATTACATATATTCTATATGCATGCAAAGATTTCAAGTCTTTCTTGAAAATCATACGTCAAAAAATAATTTTTCAGATCTGAAATAAAACCTTTCAGAAAAACAGATCTCATTGTTTCAAAACTTATTTATGTAAGAAATAATTTCACAAATTGTGAAACTTAAACTTTTTGAAACAAAATTTTCAGATCTGAAACTTTTATTCAATTGGAAGTCCCTTTTTCAAAATAACTTGAAAATAACTTCGAAAAATAAACATATATAACAAAAGATCCAGACAGAAAAGAAAAACAGGAACGTGTAATGTTTCTCAAAGTAAATCTCACAATTTTTAAAAAGAAAAATGATATTTACACAGAGAATGGTTCCTAAGAGAGATATAGGTTGAAGATACTTTTCAATCACCCAAAACCACACAACAAAACCTCAGTGAAAAACCTAAACACTCGAACTCTCAAGAAATAGATTTTCTAGAATGTTAAACGTTTTGGTAAGGTGTTTGTAAAAGTATATGTGATACTTGATTAAACCAAATTTAAAAATTTCCAAATTAACCTTATTTAATCGGTATCAATTTTTAATCAAATTTTATTCATCCCTAAAACATGAATCTTGGTGTAGTGGATCATGCCAATACAAAAAATATGAATTGCTGACTGTAACACCCCGTATTTTTGTGCATTTAATATTTAATTAATTCGGGATTTTAAATTACTGGTGTGTTGTAATTTTAATTGAATTAATTATGACAATATATTTATTTAAATATTAATCGGGAAGTGAATGGTTAATTTTTAGGGAAATTTATTTACTAAGTGAATAGTAATAATTTAATTACGTCAGTTCGAGTATTAATGACGGGGTATGCACTTGTTCCAGTCGGGAGTCGGTATAGAGTAAATTTGGGTGTGAGATAAGGATTTTTATAAATTAATTCAGATGCCAATTCTGAGTGCACGGTTGAGTCCGGATGGATTGAGATAGTCAGAAAAGAGTACCCGGGGGTTGCAATTGGGTCTCGGGGTATTTTTGGGCATAGTCGGGCCACACGGGGTGAGTTGGGCCACTTTAATTAAGCCCATTAGGTGAAAAACGGGATTGAGAGTTTTAACCTAAGTGAGGGGGTTAGGAAATCAGCAGCCATCACAAATCTAAGCCTAGGGCTTGAGAGGGAAATTGGGGGAAAGCTTAGCAAAATCCAATTTGGGGATTTTGGAGCCAAATCTAGGGACTACGCCAACGGAATCAGACACTACGAACACTTACAGGCAAGTGGTTAACTGTTGTGATTTTTAAATTGATGATAATCAATTCATATCATAGTGATGTGTAAACCAAAATTCGTTTTGGGGATAAATGGGTACCAAATGGTGTTTTTGTTCATGAAACTATTGAATGAGATTCATAGTAAAAATTGTTGTGTTGAACATATCTGAGTATAGATATTTGATTGGAATAAGAATTCGGAATATAAACTGGGGAAAAATCTGAATTTGGAAATTAGTTGTAGAACAAGATTGATGGATTTTAATGGGAAAATCCATCTTTAAATATAGTGAGATATTGTATGAATCAAGAATGCTAAAACAGTTATAGATGATTGAGACTTGTTTTGGGAGTAATTAATTGGTTAAAATCATCATTTAAGGTTGGAAAATGGAGAGGTAAAACCTTGGAAATTCGGCCATGGCTGAAACAGCAAGCCGAGGAGGACAACCACCTGTTCGATCGATCGATCGACCCGGGGGGCTCGATCGATCGAGGGTCTCAGGAATTTGGCAATTCGGCCAGTTTGTTTACAATAAGGGTTTTAATTAAGTTTTAATTCCCTTACTTTTATTTGGTGATAAATTTATATGGGACACATATTTCCTTAATAATTATTGGGTGATATAATTGAGTTTAGGAGGGTGTGAACAGTATGTCATGAGATGAATGAATTTGGAGAAATAATTCAATTAATGATATTAGGCCGAGGAATGACATTCGGGTATTGTTTGGGTGACACTACATTATTAAAGGAATTTAGGTGATATATTTAATTATGGACCAAGTGGGTGAGTCCGGGTATGTTGGTAATTATAGGTAAATATAATTGGGAAATTATGGAAATAAATGTGTGACACATTGTGGGCGAAAAATTTGGAAAAGAAATTATGAGATGTAAAAATGGACCAAGTGAGTGAGTCCGGGTATGTTGGTTATGTGACACCAAAGTATTAAATTAATTATTGAGAGAGAGTAATTAATTTGGAGTCGGAACATAGACTCGGGAAATATTAAGTTACGGGCCAAGTAAGAGAGTCCGGGGATAATGGTTGGGTGACACCAAGTTATTAAATTAATGGGTGTGATAATTAATTTAATTAGAGTTGGATTATAGACTCGGGTAGTATTAAATTAATCGATGTGATAATTAATTTAATTAGAGTCGGATTATAGACTCGGATAGGATTAAATTAATAAATGTGATAATTAATTTAATTAGAGTCGGATTATAGACTCGGGTAGAATTAAATTAATGGGTGTGATAATTAATTTAATTAGAGTCAGATTATAGACTCGGGTAGGATCAAATTAATAAATGTGATAATTAATTTAATTAGAGTCGGATTATAGACTCGGGTAGGATTAAATTAATAAATGTGATAATTAATTTAATTAGAGTCAGATTGTAGACTCAGGTAGGATTTGTGTTGATTAATTAATGTGTAAATTAATTTAATAAGAGTCGGATTGTAGACTCGGGTAAGTATTAAATTAATATGTGTGTTAATTAATTTAATTAGAGTCGGACGATAGACTCGGGAAGGTATTAAAATAATAAGTGTTGATGTAAAAAATTAGATCACTCTAATAATTCAATCACAGATAAATAAATGAGACAAAAGATTTTAAAGTGGTTCAGCCTTATAAGAATGGCCTACGTCCACTGTTGTTTTATTGCTGAGTGTTTAGGAATTCTCGATTCCAGAGTTTGGATTCGGTCCCTTACAATGAGGATTGTACAATGTATTTATAGCCCTGGGGCTGTAACATGAAAGGGTAATACATTAAATGGTATACATATGAAAGGGTAATACATTTAATGCCCTTTTTTGCGTGTGCGTCTGAATGATAAGCATTTAATGAATCAGTTGAACTCTTGGTTATTCAGCTATTAATGTTTTGTTCGAGATGAAGCTCGGACGCCTGAGTTGTTCGGACCGCCTAAGCTTCTCGGTACTCAAGAGTTCCTCAGAGAGGCATTGTTCCTCGGAGCGTGTGAGTTTCTCGGGGAAGCGGTGTTCCTCGGGGAACTAGTCTTCCTCGTTGTAGTCTTGTTCCTCGGAGCGCGTGGGTTCCTCGGAAGTGATTGTTGTTGCCATGTAGATAGCCACGTGTCTTCATATGATTGGTCCATATCAGCAGATTAAATTTGGTATCAACAGAAGCCCCTAATGTTTCATAGTTCGAAATTTGAGGAGTATGGGACATTCTTTCTCGGAGTGTGGTAGCTTTAAATAGTCTTCCTGATTTTTAGGAGCGTTTCCCTTGTATTTATTTCTCCTTCCCAATTCATAGAATCATGCTTTTTTGGACTTTTCTGCGTGCTTCGATTCCCGCGTCACTTTTCGACTTTTTAGCCGCTGTTGCCCGCTTTGATCCTGCGCCACTTTTCATCTTTTTAGCCGCCGGTAACGTAATCATCCTTTTTTGTAATCATTATTTCACCATTTCCGAAGGCAAGGTATTTAAACCTCACAAACACTCCCATTGTCTTCTACCTTTTCAAATTTTCATCTTTGAGTTTTACGTCGTCTCTTCCTACTCTCTTGTGCTTTCATCCTTTCCGTTGTTCGTTGTCAGTAGATCCATTCTTTTCCTGTAAGATCTTCTTCCTTCTTCTTTATTTCTTTATTCACCATGGTTTACCCTGTTGAGTCTCTTGAGAAGTTTCATTCTGATTTCTCCATTCCCTCTTGGGTTGTCTTGGAAGAGATTTCTGAGCCTTCTAATTACTTCCATTTGGCCGAGGGACATTGGTTCCCCAGTCTCTTTTTTGCTGAGAGTGAATTTTCTTTTCCACCAAATTCCTTGTGTCCGGAATTCTGTCAGTACTTTGACGTTGTTCCTGCACGAAAAGCCCCCAACACATGAAGAATAGTTAATGGGGTGCATAGGTTAAATCAAGTGCATGGAACTCGTATAGGAATTCAAGAAATCATGTACTGCTATAGATGGGCAGTCAATGAAAATATTTATTATTTAAAAACTATATTTTTAAACAGAGCCTTAGTAGTTAATCTCCCTGATGCCAATAGGGATTATTTTGAACATGGGGTTGTCATAAAAAATTGGCAACACCCTCCATTGACTGGAGATGAGGTTTACCAGGGTCCCAGATGCCCTCCTTATGGCAATGGGATAAGTTATTTTTATTTCATTTTATTTATTTTGAAATCATGTTTCTTTTGTGTTTGAGAAAATGTGCCACTGATAACAATGTTTGATTATTTGCAGTTGATAACAAAAGAAGGTGCCTAAAAGAAACAGATGTCAACATAAGGCATTTGAAACTTATCTGGAGTCTGCATCAAAGTGTTGCAGACGAGCACATTAGGTCGGCTTCGTATCTGCTCCAGTACAAGAGCTACACCACCTCCTTCACCGCTCGTCCAGTGATCAGTGAGTCAGAGCCAGTACTAGCCTCTGCAAGTTCTTCGCCTGAATCTCATATTCCTTTGAACGAAAGGATGAAGAAGAGAAGACCTCCCACCTTGTTTGAGAAAAATGCCTCTGGTTCTGGGGAGGCAAAAAGGAGTAGGATTGATGTCCCAAGGGAGGGGACAAAGAAGACTGATGCAGCTCCTCCAACTGCTCCTGCTAAAGTCGCCGAGAAGCCCGCAGTGGCTCCGAGCAGGTCTGCTAATCCTGAAGAGGTGATTGTGATATCACCGACCAAGGGTTCTTCCTTGGTTGAGTCTGTAGCTGTTCCCCCGAGGAGGCTGAAGAAAAGCTCCTCGGTCAATTTGGCTGACACCACTACTCAGCCCCCAGCTGCTGGGACTGTAGTTCCCCTCCGAGCTCTGCCATGAGCTCGGTGAAGTCCTGGACCATTCTCGAGGTCCAAGGTAATGAAGATAACCTTACTCGGGACATGGTTACTTCTTTAGCTGCTCGTCACCTTGCTTTAGTAAGTCTCTTTACTTTGAACTTTTCATATTTCCTTTATCATTTCTGTTTCTAACTTGCTTTCTTTTTCTGTTCACAGTTGACGAGCTGCTTCAATATCATCCTGAAGAAGGATGAAGCGATTAAGAATTCTTGCTCCTCGTCCAGTGTGGAGGGAGCTCTGGAAAAAGCTACCAAGTCTCTGGCAGATTCTCTCCAGAAATATGCTGATGATAAGGTTGTCTGGGAGAAGAAGCTTGCCTCCTCCGAGCAAGAAAAAACTCGGGTTGTTGATGCCTCCAAGGAGTTGGAGAATAAAAAGAATGCCTTGGAGAAGGCAAATAAAGAGCTCAAAGATAAGCTCATAGCTGCTGGGGAGCTTGATGATAAGCTCAGGATTGTCGAGGAGAGGTTGGACCAGCTCCAAGAAGTAGGTCGGCAGAAGGAGGAGATTGAAATCAAACTGAAGACTGCTGAAAACCTTCTGTCCGAGATGCTTTCCTCGGAGAAGATGAAGAGGAAAGTCGTTGTGAAAAAGTCCTTCAGCGCTGGCTGGGACAAGGGGTGGAATAAGGGGTTGGCTGCCATGGTGTCACAAGTGGACTATGGCAGCCTCAAATATTTTAGGGATGGTTGGGTTGCTGCCCTTCAAGAAATGAAGGTCGACGATTCTTCCGAGCTCTTCCAGAGACATATCCCTGGTCCCCCTCCAACTCCAGAAGATTTTGAAGAGGACGAAGCTGCCTTAAAGGAGTCTTCTATGGTGATGGGAGATCACCCCCCAGCCATCCAGTATGCTGCCGAGCAAGTTTTTTCTTCTTTCGAGCAACAGCTGGTGCTCTCCGAATAACCCACAGTTCCCTCCGAGCAACCTGCTTCCTCTTCCCAACCTCCCGAGAAGGTTTTGGGAGATAAGGAAAAGGTGTAGTGTTGTTCGGGCCTATCTTTATATTTTTCTTCTTTTGTCAAATGTAATCCAGAACTTGTAACTCTGAATTGTATGATCTAATAAAACTTGAATTTTCTTGCATATTGTTGTTCATCTTATATTCATACTCTGCTTGTCTCTCTTATTGATGATTGCTCTTTCTTTTCTCCGTTAGTTTCTGGCCAGGATGGAACTGCTATCTGCCCATGATACAAAGTTGTTGCAATAATGTAATGAGTACTTTAAGGCTGGTCATACAGACCTGAGTGCTGCACAAGTTGCCGACATCCTCGAACAAGATGCTTCAGAACAGGTAGTTGAAGCATATCAGTACCTGAAGTTTCTACTTGACCGAGCAGTGGCCAATAATGTGGCTTACTATGAAATGATTGAGGATCTTTAGTGTACCATCGACGACCTTCAGAATCAATACAAGGAATCAACTTCCCTGTTGCATGAGGGGTATGAAAAGAAGTACAAGCTAATCATGGCTGACAAGGGCTACGAGAAGCTTTTTGCTGGGTATGATCTGAGGGAGAGAACTTTAAAGGGCGAGGTCGAGGAATGCAGACAGATTGCCAAGTTGCTGGAGCAAGAGAACAACAACTTGCAAAAAGAGTTATCTCAATTGAAGTCTGCTGCTTCCACTTCTAGTGCCTTGATCCCAGTGACTGACGAGGGATTCTCGTTCCTAGAGGTTGAGAATATCAAGTTAAGGGATGAGTTGGAGACTTTGAAGAGTTCTGGCACCTCTACATCTTTTCGCGGTCGAGCAAGAGCTCCTCGGGGATGAGGAAGAGTAGCTCGGGTCCTTATCGAGGAACAGAGAACTCAGTCGGCGTTAGAGAACCAAGCTTTCCAATTAATGGCGAAGAACCAGGCTTTGTCTGATATGTCAAAGAAAATTAGGGACTTAGAAAAACAGCTCTCTGCGCAGAAGTCAATCTTGGAGAATAAGGAGCTTTTCATCAAGAATCTCCACGAGCAGCTAGAAAGGCTAACATATCAATTCCACAAATAGCCCAGGGAGTTTTGGATGGCTGGATACAATGAAGCATTATTCCACTTGGATGAGCGTATCCAGAATGCCAACAATGAGGGCTACAATCAAGGCTGGCTGAATGCCTTAGGTGTGTTGAAGCTCGAACAAGGCCATTATCTGTGGGACTACCATGATCCCGGGTTGCTCGACTTGCCTGCGCCACCATACAATTTAGAGATGGATTGGATCCCTGCTCGGGCTATTCCTCGGAGCTTAATTTCAAAGTATCTCGGTGACTATAATCTTCACTCTCAAATCGAGGTATCTCGTCCCGAGCATCTCTTAGATCGACCATCCGTAATGAATGTCAGGATGCTGAAGGATCTTAACTTTATCAATTCTCCTCAGTCTTTAAATGATCCTCCTGCTGGCAAGGAACCTGTGTCAAAAGCAGAGGGGAAGAGACCAGTAGAATAGGAATTTTTGATGTAATAGTTAGTATATATTTCAATATCAATGTACTTTGTAATTTATTTTGAATTCAATGAAAGACTTTCATTTTTGTTTGCAAATCTTAATTGCTATTATCTTGTAGTTATCAAACACTTTATATTTATGCATATCTGTTAAAAAGATAATAATATTGTGTTGTTCATCGACCAACTTAGTAATAATTAAAAAGTTACAAGTATCAGTAATGTTGCTCGATCACTTAATAATAAAGTAATGAGTATAAAAATGTTAAAATTTTTCCAACCAACCAAGGTCCTTAAATTATGCTTGTCGACCAACTACAGTTAGTGGGTTTTTATCCCCGACCAGCCATAGTTAGTAAATTTTTATCTTTTTCATAAAATACGTCCGACCAACCAAGGTCGATAAATTCTAGTTGTCGACCAACTATAGTCAGTGGGTTTTTATCCCCGACCAACCATAGTTAGCGACTTTTGCACTTTCTGGAATAATCTTACCTCCCGACCAACATAAGTTGGCATTTTCGAGACTGTATGTACCATTCGACCAATATAAGTTGGCATTTGAGAGCATATTTTGTTTCCTAGCCAAACAAGTTGGCATTTTTAGGAATATATCGTTTCCTAGCCAAACAGGTTGGGATTTTTAGGAATATTTCGTTTCCTAGCCAAACAGGTTGGCATTTTTAGGAATATTTCGTTTCCTAGCCAAACAGGTTGGCATTTTTAGGAATATTTTGTTTCCTAACCAACCGAAGTTGACATTTTTAGGAATATTTTGTTTCCTAACCATCCGAAGTTGGCATTTTTAGGAATATTTTGTTTCCTAACCAATCGAAGTTGGCATTTTTAGGAATATATTGTTTCCTAACCAACCGAAGTTGGCATTTTTAGGAATATATCACTGAGCAGTCTGAGCTTTGCCGAGTAGTGTGTAGCACTAGTATTCCCCAAAAAATTCTCAATAAAAGGAGAGACTTTGGCAGAATATCTTCATTTTATTCATACTAATGGAAGTGTGTTACATATACATCACTGATAATACTTGCGCAGATGCTCTGCGTTCCATGCATTCTTAAACTCCTCGCCTTTTAAAGTTGCTATTCGATAAGTTCATGGTCGAACAACTTCTGTAACTCGGTATGGTCCATGCCAGTTTGCCTCCAATTTGTTATGCTTTTGAATTACTTTCTTCAGCACATAGTCTCCTTCTTTCAGGTCGCACTTCTTCACCCTCTTGTTATAGAACAAAGTTGTTCGTTGCTGGTAAGCAGCATTTCTAATGTCTGCTTCTTCTCTAATTTCCTCGAGCATGTTTAAATCCAGTCTTCTCATTAAGTCACTGACAGGGAAATTGAAATTCAGTACCCTGTGTGTTGGGAGGCCCAACTCGGCAGGTATGACAGCTTCACTTCCAAACGCCAGCATGTATGGTGATTCTCCAGTTGCTACTCGGGGAGTAGTTCGGTAAGCCCAAAGTACTGATTGTAGCTCGTTGATCCAATTTTCTTTTGCATCATCCAATCTTTTCTTCAAACCGTTCAGCAGCGTCCTGTTTGTCACTTCAGTTTGTCCATTGCTTTGAGGATGGCCTGGTGCTGAATGAACCTTCAAAATGTTTGACTGATGACAATAGGCGGCAAACTCCTCATTATCAAATTGTGTTCCATGGTCTGTGATGAATGCATGAGGGAGACCATATCGACAAATGATGTTCTTCCAAACAAATTGGTACACCTTCTCGTACGTCATATCAATGAGTGGCTCAGCTTCTACCCACTTAGTAAAATAATCCACTGCGACGACGAGGTACTTGAACCTTCCGCGGGTCGTTGGCAGTGGTCCAACCAGGTCAATTCCCCACATGGAAAATGGCCAAGGGGAAGTTATGGGTGTCAACAACGCCTGTGGAGTTCTTCGGATGGAGGAAAAGCACTGGCACTTGTCACACTTCTTGGCATAGGCTGTACAATCAGCCCTCATCGTCGGCCAGTAGTATCCCTGCGTCATCACCCTTTGCAAAAGCATCCGACCTACTACATGTGCTCCACAAGACCCTTCATGGATTTCTTCAATCAATTCTTTTACCTCGGAGGGGTGTACACATCTCTGCAAACCTGCCATAATTCCTCGTCTATATAAAACACCATTAGTTAATACATACCGAGCAGCTTTAAACTTCAATTTCTTGGCTGCAAGTTTGTCAATTGGAAATTCTCCCTCCTCTATATATGCCCTTATGGGATCCATCGAAGATGGTCCTAAATCAAAGGTGATAAAGTTCATCGTCATATCTTCGTCTATACTCCGACCAGCTAACACTTCAATTGGGATTGTTCGTCGTAGCTCGGTGTGAGTAGCTGATGCTAGTCGAGCTAGGGCGTCTGCTCTCACATTCTCCATTCTTGGTATTCTGACCAGCTGAATAGCGGCAAATTCTGACACCAGCTCCTTTGCCTTTGCATGATATCTGATTATTAATTTTCCTCTAACTGCATATACTCCCATCATTTGGTTTACAATCAATTGAGAGTCACTGAAGATCACAACCTGCTGCGCCTCCATAATTTTTGTCAAATTAAGCCCTGCAATCATGGCCTCATATTCAGCCTCATTGTTGGAAGCTTTGAATTGGAAACGCAAGGCGTATTCCATGTCGACCTCGTTCGAAGTGCTTAGAACTATCCCCGCGCCATATCCTGCAGTGCAAGATGAGCCATCTACATATAGCCTTCATATAGGTAACTCGTTTTCAAATTTCTGACCAGTCAGAGTTCCTCGGTGAAATATTTGTTGCTTCCTTTCATCCTCCCCGGATTTTTCTCGCTCCTCTTCGATCATCTTTTCTTGCCCTTTTATCAACCGGTGTTGGTCTGAGCTCGAATTTAATGATTTTGTAACATCCACTTGCCCTTTTACCAACCGGGGTTGGTCTGAGCTAGTGTTTGTGTATCCTGTAACATCCACAGGTTGATCAGCGAGCAACTCTTGTTCCTCGTCTGGAGTCCTCCCAACTATCTTTGCATCACATCCTGTAACATCCACACGCCCTTTTACCAATCGAAATTGGTCTAGGCTTGTGTTTGTTAATCCTGTAACATCCCCAGGTTGATCAGCGAACAACTTTTGCTCCTCGGGGGTATCAAGATAGGTGAACTCCGCTATGAAATCTGCTATAGCCTGCCCTTTTAGTGATGATCTGGGCTCATAAATTATATCATATTCATCGAGCTCTATTGCCCAGTACATCAATCTCCCTGATTTTTCTGGCTTATGAAGGGCTTGTCTCAATGGCACATCAGTATATACGACTATAGTATGAGCCTGGAAGTATGGCTTCATTCTCCTACTCGCCTCAATCAGCGCCAGTGCCAATTTCTCCAGCCTAGAATATTTGATCTCTGCTCCTCAGAAGGCCTTACTTGGGTAGTAAATTAGTTTTTGCACTCCATTCTCCACTCTGATCAACGCCGAGCTAACTGCATTCTCGGACACTGCAAGGTACAAATACAATTTTTCTCCCATCACCGGCCTGGACAACAGTGGAGGTGCTCCCAAGTATTTCTTCAAGTCTTGAAAAGCCTTCTCACATTCATCATTCCACTCAAAATTCTTTCTGAGTGTCTTGAAGAATGGGAGACATCTATCAGTTGCTCGCGACACAAATCTGTTGAGTGCCGCTACTCGTCCTGTGAGACTCTATACTTCTTTCTTCGTTGTTGGAGATCGCAGCCCGAATAGAGCTTTTATCTTTTCAAGATTTTTTTCAATGCCTCGTTGATTGACAATATACCCGAGGAACATGCCTTCTCGTACTCCAAATATGCACTTCGTCGGGTTCAGCTTCATTTGATATTTATCTAGTTGATCAAAAGTCTGACTTAAGTCAACTAGATGATCGGCAGCTTTCTTGCTTTTTGTCAGCATATCATCAACATAGACTTCCATATTGTCACTGATTTGTTAAGCAAAGACCTTGTTCATCAGCCTCTGATATGTCGCACCTGCATTTTTCAAACCAAAAGGCATAACATTATAATAATAAGTTCCCCTAGAGGTAATGAAAGAAGTACTTTCCCTGTCTTCAGGTTTCATTTTAATCTGATTGTAACCAGAATACGCATCCATGAAGCTCAGCAACTCGTGTCCCGAGGTAGCATCCACCAGTTGATCAATTCGGGGCAATGTAAAGTGGTCCTTTGGGCATGCTTTGTTGAGGTCGGTGAAGTCTACACACATCCTCCACTTGTTATTCTTCTTCTTTACCCTCACCACATTAGCTAACCAATCTGGATATTTTACATCTTCAATGAAACAAGCTTTCTGGAGCTTCTCGACTTCCTCCTGTATAGCTTGATTCTTCTCGGGACTGAATACTCTTCTTCTCTGCTTCACAGGATTGATCTCCTTATTCACATTAAGCTCGTGACATAAGAAGTTTGGGTCTATCCCAGGCATATCTTCATGACTCCATGCAAAAGTTTGTCTTCTGCTTCTAAGGAAAGTTATCAATTCTTGTTTTAATGATGCTTCCAACGATGAACCTATTTGAGTAGTTCGCTCAGGGTGCTCGTCGTCCAGAACAATGTTTTCGGTAGCTTCCACCACTTGACCCTTCACGAGTTGCGACTCATCTCGAGGATCCAATGTTTTAATTTCTGCACCTTCATCCACTTGATAGGTAGTAGTCTTTTTCTTTGATTCTTCCAGTTCTTCTTACTCGACGGATGAATAATAGCATTCCCGAGCTACTTTCTGATCACCTTTCATAACTCCTACTCCAAAGTTTGTTGGAAATTTTAGGCATTGATGCACTGTAGATGGTACATCCTCGAACTTCTTCAATCCTACTCTTCCCATGATGATATTGTACGATGATTAGACATTCTTATCCATCATGAAAAAGCGTATTCTTTATGTCCAACAAGTAGGCCACGTACCAATGAATATATCCAACTTGATCGTCCCAAGTGGAAATACTTTCTCACCAGCAAAACCGATGAGGGGTCTATGGTAAGGCTCCAGTTGAGATAACTTTAAATTTAAACTATCAAAACACGAGTAGAACATGATGTCTGCCGAGCTACCGTTGTCGACCAGCACTCTTGAAATCATTACCTCCTTCATTCTCATTTTGATCACCAGTGGATCATCGTGAGGATATAAAACACCTGCAAGGTCATTTTTCAAAAAATCGATGACCAATTTCTCCTTGTTCACCTTCCTCGGGCGATCTTCCTCAGCTAGATTTATTCGTTGAATGTACGAGCAAGCTTGAGCCTCATCGAGGTAAGCTTTTCTTTCTGCAGTAAGATCTCCTCCTCCTGCATCTCCTCCTATAATAACATTACAATCAAAATGACCCAAAGCATATTGAAAATACCTCTCGTTCTGGCTGCCTTGGTTTCTTGGGAAGATCGGGGTCATCCTCTGGATCAACTCCATGGTTTCTCTTCTTGTTATCCTCTGCTCGACGAGGAGATCTAGACCTCTCTCTAGTTCGGTCGTTGTTTCTTCTATCACCTCCCCGATCAACATACTTTGCTAGCTTTCCTCATCAGATGAGTGTTTCAATCTCATTCTGAAGAGCTATGCAATTTTTAGTCATATGGCCATGATCCTTGTGGAACTCGCAATACTTTTCCCTATTCCTCGTGTTAGGGTCTACCTTCATTTTCTTTGGCCAGTTTAACTCCTCGCTATTCTTAATTTCTTCCAGGACGTGGTTGATATTTGCCTTCAAAGGTGTGTAATTATCAAATTACCTCACGACCTCCCATGATGACCTATTTTTAGAATGTTTGTCACCACCATTGTTCTTATGATCTTTCTTCTTAGCTTTATCACCTTCCACCTTGGTTTCTTTGGCGTCCATATTCTTCTTTGCAGACATAGCCTCCTCGGCATTCATAATCTTGGACGCTTTTTCCATCAGGTTCGACATGGTTCGAGGTGGATCTTTGGCCAAAGTGTAGTACAACTTGTTTGGCAGTAGTCCACTCATCAAAGCGGTAATCACTATCTTCTCCTCATAATCAATGACTTCGAGTTTCTCGTTATTAAAACGAGTTATGTAATCGCTGATACTCCCACCAGCTTTTTGTCTAACACTTAACAAATGTGCTACTCGTTTAACTGGCTTTGCTCCAAAGCAGAAATTCCCAATGAATAACTCGGCCAGTTGAAGAAAAGTTGAAATCTTATCCCGAGGAAGATTATTGTACCATATCTGAGCAGATCCGGTAAAAGTTCCCGAGAATGCCCTGCATCTCATCTCGTCTGGGACAGCATAGATGTCGGCAACAGCTTGATATTGTTCTATATGAAGGACAGGGTCAGTCTTCCCATCATACTTGGGAGTCACAACAGGTTCTTTGAACTTTGATGGTGTTGGAAAATCAACAATGTCCTGGACAAAAGGTGTTCCTCGAACAAAGGTTCGTTGTAGAGGGTTCTTGCCCTTAGCTATTACCCCTAATCTATCCTCCAGCCTCTGAATAGATCCTTTCCATGCATCATTTCCTTCCTCGGGCCTATTGGTTCGAGCAACTTATCGCGTTGAAGTGGCTTCCTGGGATTTATCTCGACGAGAAGCTGGTCGGTCATAGGATCCATCTTGACGAGCAGCTGGTCGCGACTGGGCAGATCCTTCCCTTAAATCTAATGGTCGTCGAAAGCTCCTCGACGCTGCATTAAGAGGACTTTTATTCCTCCTAGGGCCTAATCGGTCGAAAGGAGAAGCCCTACTTAATCTTTCCAATGCGCTAGTCCTTTCTGGGGAAAGGGTGACACGTTGTTCAGTATCTGGGGATCGTACTGACGAAGTTTGTCCAGGTTGATAAGAAAAATATTCATATTCATCATTGCGATATGAATTAGTTCGCCTAGTACGCGAAGAAAGCGCACGGGTATTTCTTTGAATGCTTCGTGGTCCGGAATGGGCTGATGCACCGCCATGGAGGGTTTGGATGAGTTGTCGCATTGTTTCTTGCATGACGGTCAGGCCCTGAGCCAGATTTTCCATTATTCCAGTCAGATCTGGAATAACTGGTGGAGCAGATGGATTTGGAGGGGTTCTAGCGTTTCGATTGCTGGATTCAGGAATATCAGTCATTGGTATTGGATTGTTTTTGGTGAGAAAATGATATTACCAGTCGATTCCCACAGACGGCGCCAATCTGTTGATGTAAAAAATTAGATCACTCTAATAATTCAATCACAGATAAATAAATGAGACAAAAGATTTTAAAGTGGTTCAGCCTTATAAGAATGGCCTACGTCCAGTGTTGTTTTATTGCTGAGTGTTTAGGAATTCTCGATTCCAGAGTTTGGATTCGGTCCCTTACAATGAGGATTGTACAATGTATTTATAGCCCTGGGGCTGTAATATGAAAGGGTAATACATTAAATGGTATACATATGAAAGGGTAATACATTTAATGCCCTTTTTTGCGTGTGCGTCTGAATGATAAGCATTTAATGAATCAGTTGAACTGTTGGTTATCCAGCTATTAATATTTTGTTCGAGATGGAGATCGGACCTCCTGAGTTGTTCGGACCGCCTTAGTTGTTCGGACCGCCTAAGCTTCTCAGTACTCCAGAGTTCCTCAGAGAGGCATTGTTCCTCGGAGCGTGTGAGTTTCTCGGGGAAGCGGTGTTCCTCGGGGAACTAGTCTTCCTCGTTGTAGTCTTGTTCCTCGGAGCGCGTGGGTTCCTCGGAAGTGATTGTTGTTGCCATGTAGATAGCCATGTGTCTTCATATGATTGGTCCATATCAGCAGACTAAATTTGGTATCAACAATAAGTGTGTTAATAAATTTAATTGGAGTCGGACCATAGACTCGGGGAAAGTATTATATAAATTAAAGAGTGAGTTAAATATATTAGAGTCAGACTATAGACTCGGGAAGACGATAAATTATTAAGTGAGAAAATTAACTACATTGAGTCGGGTGACAGACTCAGGAAATTTCAGGCAGTGTACGGGACTTGGAGTACACGGTAGAGCCGGGGGTTATATTATACATATACGGTGTAGTGATAGTATATATATATATATATATATATATATATATATATATATATATATATATATATATATATATATATATACGTGTACATATTGTGTGTGATATTAAATTGCAGGCAGTGTACGGGATTTTGAGTACACGATAAAGCCGGGGTTTATATTATATATATACGGTGTCGTGATAGTATATATATACGTGTATTTATTGTGCGTGATACTAAATATCAGTGATTAGATATTTATTAAATTTATATACTCTAATGCTATCAAGGGAGGTTGCGCGATGTGGGTGAATCCCCTAGCTTGAGGAGTAGGGCGAGTATATCCCCAGGTCATAGCGTTCGGTATATATGGGTGAGGGATTTATCTCACTTTCAGGGAAGGAATATGACCGTCTCCACTTCGTTTATATTTTGGTCCAAGTTGGTGAGCGATTCCAACGTGGGGAAAACTAGGTTTTGTGAGCACACTCCTAGTGAGATAGCATTCTAGAGGGAATCATCCGGTGAGGGTAAAATCGGAAGGATGGATATACGTATGATATATGTGTGGTTGTTAGTAAAGGTACGTATAATATGGTAGTAAATATTATATGTAGGTGATAATACAATGTGTGATGTATTTACTTTATATAACTCGGGTTACAGTTATATGCAGTTAATTAATGGAAAATTAATTAAGTTAATTATTTGTGGGAATAATACAGTGTGTGATGTATGTACTTTATATAACTTGTGACACGGTTATATGCTGCTATTTAAGAAGAATTAATTAAGTTAATTGTGAAATAACTTATAATTCAAGAATCATTATACTCGGGTTAGAGTAGTATGGCAAGGGAAGGTTATACCAGGGCTAGTTGGACGGGGTAGTACAACTAGGTGGGGTTAAGGTAACCGGTAGGTGTGCACAATAGTAGAGGGGTGAGAATGTTCTCAAGGGAGTGCGACACTAACTTAAATATGAAGCGCATTCATGCATTTTAAATTACTGCAGTTAATTCACTTGCTAAATATTTTCAAAATGTTTTGGGTTCTAACCCTTGCTATAAAACTATTTTCAAAACCTTTTAGGTGTCCAGCCACAGGGACGCCAGGATTGATAATCTATTCCAGGGACACGGAGCTGCGGCATATGTGGATGCTAGCAGGAGTTTGGATTAGACGCATCATTCATTCATTCCTAGAGTAGGAATCTTGTATCAGTTTAAGTTTTATTTAGGGCTTGTCACCCAGACTTCTCGGTACAGTTTTCAGGTGTTGAATATTTGTATTTGGATTATTTCTTTGGTGGCCGGTGATTTACTCAGCATGTTGTGTAATTATGATTCAGTTTATTTTCATTCAGTTGTGTGAATGGTTTATATTTTAATTCCGCATGTACAGTTTTGGTTTAATTAAAAAGTTAAAATTGGCACCAACTTTGGAATACTAGGTGGTTAGTAAGTCTTAAAAAGTTTTCGACAGTGATGCTGAGGATGATCCAACTGGGATTCCAGTTTTAATTTGGTATAGGACTGATCACCCGGTATTTTATTAGGTGGGGTGTCACACTGACTCACAGATTTCGAAAAAAAATTCCGAAGGGCAAAACCTTTTATTTCACTAATAATACTTACAATAATTACAAGCGAAATTTGTAAAGAATTTACAGCAACAAACTCTCATAGGCCGCAACATAATTCATCAATAGAATTTTGCTGTAACTTTATAAGAACCACAGTTTAGATAGTCCACGAACACCCACGAGTACTCCCTTTGACACGCAGTCACATCAACCCAGTACCTCCCTCAAGTGGAAACTAGATCAGTAGTAGAGATCTTATCTATAAGATAAACTTTACAAAATTGTGTTCTTGGGTTCCAAAATAATTCACATAAATATTGGGATGAGTTTTAGATTTAAAACAAGCGGATTTGAACCCTAAATGAAAAAGACAAAGGATTCTGCTAGTTTGCAGTTTGTGCAGAATGAAAAACGTCAGGTCTTCTTAACAAAAACGCAGTGGTGTAACACGCTTTATATGAAAAACTTAAGGCGGCGCGTCGCTCGAACTTAACTGGATCTCGCTCGAATGAAACTAATTTTCGCTTTAACAACAGCTTCGCATGAGATGATAAAGTCATTTGAACGACTTACATAGGCCGCTCGAACGACCTTATTAAAACATAATTTTTTTTCTTTTTTTATTTCAAAAGTCCGCCTCAACACCTAGAAAAAAATATTTTGACCAAAAACTCCGCTTCAACACTTGTAAAATTTATTAGAAAAATTATCCCAACACTCTAAGTGAACCAGAAAGTAACCAAAACACAACCTTACCAAAATTAATCTTACAGAGGCTTGAATGTTGAAGAAATTTGATATTTGGATCCGTCTTGATGCATGATTGAACTTGAATAAGTCTTCAACGGTTGTAGCGGTATACGACATACTCAAATGTAAACCGAACAATAAAATATGTCCTTACAAATCTCCCCCTATGTCTATGACGGTACAAAACAAAAAAATCTGAATTATCAAATCAAAATGCCTATACAAATCTACTACCCTCCCATGAATCCAAGATTGAAAAGATATAAAAAATGCAAGTCTGAAACTTTCTTCAAAAATCTTCAACATTAAATCTTTAAGCCTTTCTCATTAGGGTGTGCAAAATAATGATCTTCAATTTTGTACCTACACGCATGAGACAAAGCAAATGCCTTCGTGGCGCAACGAGTTTGAAATGATATAAGAATAAATCAATCAATAATGCAAAAACTCCCCCATAATTCGTTCTCCCCCTTTTATTTGATCGAAATAGACAAGAAAACGAATGAATAAAAATAAACATGGAGTTCTCACGATAAATGTGCATAGCAAACATAGATCAAAATACGCTCATGCAAAGGAATCATCTCTTGAGGATTCAACGAACTATGTTTGATATTTTAATTTTTCAAACAAAAAAAATGTTACAATAAGAATCACACACCATGAATTTACACTAAGACAACCAAATCGTGGAAAGGGAATGAATGGGTGTGAACATATTCGATAGACAAATAAATGCAATCAAGCATAACATATGTACACGATGAATATGTGTACTCATAACGAATAAATCTCAAAATTGTCCTTAGGTGTCGAAAAATGTGAATTTAGATGGCATCATCTTAATAAAATCGACGAATCAAAGTCACACATGATTTTTCACACCAGTAACGTCTAAAACTATGTAGCGCTTTTTCATGACTTTGTCAGGACGTGCAAACCCGTTTTATATTCCATCCAAACTCCCTCATAAATAATAATTCTTTTTATTTTTCTTTTGAGGTGATGAAACTAAATCCTATTGGCCCACTTTATGGAATATTTTTTTTTTACTGCCTTTAATTTTTTTTTACCGTTTCTCTTTTCTCTCTCTAACTTCTCTCTACTCATTCTTTTTTCTCTCAAAGAAAAAATATGACCAAAGTTCCCAAATGGTCGACCTAAGGGGTCTTTTCATACTAACGTTGGAAAGATCCGGAACTTTTATCGAAATCAACGGCTAAGATCAATTTGACGATTCGAAGTTTAAATCTATGGGTCACAATAGCACTGCTTTTATTCACACTATGATTGGTTCAAATGGATGTTACAAGGATTGATTACATTACGTGCAAAAAGTTGATTAAATCTGATCTAAGGGTTGAAGTGAATATTAGTTCGTAGAATAAGAGAAAACACAAATCTAACCATTGTAATATCAACACGTGTAGGCATCTGATAAAAAAAAATTAAATCAAAACAACCGCATTCATAATAGAAATATCCGGTATATCAAGCAAGAAAGTTGGCTCAAAAAATAGGGGCATTTACGTTTTGATCCTATTAGACTTTCTTATATACATTCTAGTCCCATCATGGTTTTCCCTTACATATAAGTCCTATTCCTAATTTTTTGGAACTTTTTTTCACAATTTTACCCTTTTAAAACCAACAATCCGTAACTTCCTTAAGGAAGTTACATAAGTGGTTGAACTTTTTTTTTAATCTTCAAATTATCATAACTTTTGATTCACAAATCCGTTTTTCACAAAATTACTATTTTTGAAATCTGCTCGACGAGATCTATCAAACAAGATCCATGAAGGCTATAAAATTCCAAAGAAAAAAATTTACACAAACAGTAAACTTTACTGTATGCACTAGAATATGAAATAGTTTTATATATGTGACATTTTCACAAATAGACAATAACATTTACTGTGCTAATACTACACAGTATATATATATATATATATATATATATATATATATATATATATATATATATATATATATATATATATATACGGTGGATCCAAACCCTTTTTTTTCAAAATTACCTTATATTTGAAGGTTCGCGCTAGCGGTATCCAATCCTTACCACCATTATTGGAGCTTCAACGACCTTTGTCAGAGCTCCGATTTGGGGTGGGTAAGGGTGTCATGTGGTGCCGCTGGCGCGGACCTTTGAAAATAAGAGACTTTTGAATAAATGGGCTTTGGATCCACCTAAGTATCATGGGGGGCCGTTGGGGCGGACCTTTGAAAATAAGATTGGATAAATGAGATCGGGATCATCTGGGGCGCCAATTTGGGGTGAATAGGGGTGGCACAGAACTTTAAAAATATGAGCATATTGGATATATATATATATAGTTTGTAAAAATATCATAGATATTAAACTTTATTATATACACCAGAAAATGAAATTGTTTTATATTTGTGACATTTTCACAAACAATAACATTTACTGTGATAATATATTTATGAAATAGTTTTATATATATAACATTTTCACAAACGGTAACATTTACTGAGTTAATATTACACAATATATATATAATATTTTTACAAACAGTAACATTTACTGAGTTAATATATATATATATATATATATATATATATATATATATATATATATATATATATATATATATATATACATACATGGTAGATCCAAACCTCTTTTTTTTTTAAATTACCATATTTTTAAAGGTTTACGCTAGCGACATTCAATCCCCACCACTACCCACCCCAATTGTCAAAGCTTCAATGACTTTCATCAGAGCTATGATTTAGGTGGGTAGTAGTGGCATAGGGTGCCACTGGCGCGGGCCTCTGAAATTAAAAAAATATTAGATAAATGGAGTTTGGATCCATTAACGCTCCGATTTGGGGTGAGTAGGGGTGACATTGGGTTAGCTCTATATCTATAACATTTTTACAAACGTTAACATTTACTGTGTTATAAGACAGTATATATATATATATATATATATATATATACGGTGGATCCAAACCTCTTTTTTCTGATATTGTCTTATTTTTAACGGCCCGCGCTAGCGGTATCTAATCCCGACCACGACCAACCCCAATTGTCGGAGCTCCAACAACCTTCATCAGAGTTCTGATTTGGGGTGACATGGATTGCCACTGGCGCGGACCTTACGAAATAAGGGAATATTGGATAAATGGGTTTTGGATACACCGGCGCTACAGTTTGAGGTGGGTAGGGGTAGCATTGGATTATGTTTATATCTGTAATATTTTAACAAATAATAAATGTTACTGTTTGTGAAAATGTTACATCGGCATCCCATGCCACCTCAAATCAGAGATCTGATGAAGGTTGTTGGAGCTCCGATAAAGGGGGTGGGGATTGGATGCCGCTGGCGCGGACCGTTAAAAATAAGATAATATCAGAAAAAAGAGGTTTGGATATATATATATATATATATATATATATATATATATATATATACTGTGTTATATGAACACAGTAAATGTTAATGCTTGTGAAAATGTTATAGATATAAACCTAACTCAATGTCACCCCTACTCACCCCAAATCGGAGCTCCGGTGGATCCAAACCCCATTTATCTAATATTCTCTTAATTTCAGAGGTTCGCACCAGCGGCACCCTATGCCACTACTACCAACCCAAATCATAGCTCTGATGAAAGTCGGTGAAGCTCCGACAATGGGGGTGGGTAGTAGTGGGGATTGAATGTCGCTAGCGTAAACATTTAAAAATATGGTAATTTTGAAAAATAAATAGTGGTTTGGATCTACCGTGTGTGTGTGTGTCTATATATATATATATATTATGTAATATTAACTCTGTAAATGTTACTGTTTGTGAAAATGTTATATATATAAAACTATTTCTTAAATATATTATCACAGTAAATGTTATTGTTTGTGAAAATGTCACAGATATAAAACTATTTCATTTTCTGGTGTATACAATAAAGTTTAATATCTATGACATTTTTACAAATTATATATATATATATATATCCAATATGCTCCTATTTTTAAAGTTATGTGCCACCCCTATTCACCCCAAATTGGCGCTCCAAATGATCCCGATCCCATTTATCCAATTTTATTTTCAAAGATCCGCGCCAGTGGCACCCCATGATACTCAGGTGGATCCAAAGCCCATTTGTTCAAAAGTCTCTTATTTTCAAAGGTCCGCGCCAGCAACACCACATGCCACCCTTACCCACCCCAAATCGGAGCTCTGACGAAGGTCGTTGAAGCTCCAACAATGGTGGTAAGGATTGGATACCGTTAGCGCGAAACTTTAAATATAAGGTATTTTTGAAAAAAGAGAGTTTGGATCCACCGGATGTGTGTATATATATATATATATATTTACTGTGTAGTATTACCACAATAAATGTTACTGTCTGTTTGTGAAATGTCACATATATAAAACTATTTCATATTCTAGTGCATACAGTAAAGTTTACTGTTTGTGTAAATTTTTTTCTTTGGAATTTTATAGTCTTTATGGATCTTATTTGATAGATCTCGTCGAGCAGATTTTAAAAATAGTAATTTTGCGAAAAACGAATTTGTGAATCAAAAGCTATGATCATTTAAAGATTAAAAAAAAAACCAACCACTTATGTAACTTCCTTAAAGAAGTTACGGATGGTTGGTTTTAAAAGGGTAAAATTGTGAAAAAATTTCTTAAAAAGTTAAAATAGGACCTATGAAATTATTAAAAAGTCAATAAAATTTATAAGCTTGTTGACCCGATAAATGGGCCCTAGATATAATTACCCCTAAAAAAAATACACCAAATCTACAACATGATTCAAATCAAATAAAAATGAAAACCCAATGTATTTAATGTATCCATAATTTCTACTTATCCATCTCTCTCCGGGGGCAACCACCAAGATCCTTCCAACAACTTGGTCAAGGTCCCGTTGTCGACTGGATGTGATTTTCCTCCCACCCTTTGATTCGAAGTAAACGATGTTCATGTTCTGTAATTGCTGAAGTATGTGACGAGTAATACCCACCATGGATCCTCTAGAAAGCACCAACAACAATACCTCCCCTCAAATAAATTTTCCTTACCATGGATGCAACACTGATGTAGTACCAATCAGGGTCGTATGGATCAAGCTCTTTGAATGTACCGCTCTTCACAATGTCAGTCCAGTGTGGAAGCTCCATCTTATCGGACCGCTTGAGATGAGCGGTGTAAGCCTTGACTAACTCATGAGGTGAAACGTCTTTCACAGTTCTGGCCGTCTCCATTCCTATTGTTGCTGGGGATCTCTTTGTGAGTGTTTTGTGAGAGAGGCTGCATCTGATCAATTAAAAAATGTATGTTTTAGAACTGTTAAAAATACAAATTGCTACCACAAAATTATCTAGCGCTTTCGAATTCTACCCAAGGGAGTTTTAAGGGATAAAAATAATTCATTTTAAGCCCACAATAGTTTAATTCATGATTTTAAATGTTTAAAAATGATTTCAAAAATGCTTTAAAATGTTTTAATATTATTTTAAAAATCCTAAAAATATGTAATCATTTGTGCACACATATTAACACCTATATATATAAGTTGTGTCATGTAGTGTGTTCAATAGATTAAGAAACTTCCCTTTTTGGTATATTCAATTTCCTTGGATAGGATGTTATTGAAGATGAAGCTTGTAGATACCTTAGAGACGAGGCTCAAGAAATCTAATCCTATTTTGTCACCATATCCAAACTAGTTGGAACTCTTACAAAGTGCAGACTCAGGTGAGTAAACCATATAATGTGTTCTCAGAAATGCGAGCGTGGTAAGAAATCAAGAGGAGGAGAAGAGGAAAGTAGAATTTCTGAAGAAGTATCAGTTAGGAAAAGGATAATTGAGAAATTGGGTGGTCAAGATCATGATCTTATACCATGTTTGTCATGCACATTCCATCCATGGCTTATTTTAACTTGATTAATTCAATAACCCAATAATATTTTGAATAGGGGATGTAGAGATAATGAAAGAATTAGAAGAGATATGAGACTGGGAAGAGAAGAGAAGATAGCAAGGAGAAAAAAACAAAGATTAGAGATAAAGATTATTTTTCATTTTATTTCTTGAATAATTTACATTTGGGATCTAATGTCCTATTCATACACCAAGAATTATAACAATCAAATATGTATACAAATATATTTATAACTAACTAACTATAACGTCCTAACTGATTAACAACCACTAACTAATATTTGGTAACCTAACATTCCTTTTCGCTTCAAAAATTCGTATCCTCGAGGATTGGGTATAAATAAAGAACTAATGGGGTCCTCTAGGATGAAACACGGTCTGTAAAAAATCTCACTCTTTTGAATAATCATAGCTTGTTTCACACTATACCTTATTGGTTTTGCACCATGCCTTGAGAAGTTCCAACTTGCTGTAAGTAATTCAATCCAAATATTTGCACTGTTAATAATCGTACGTCGTGGCCCTTTTTCACCAATTACCTCAACTGCTCTTCTATGATTTTGATCCTTAACATTCCAAGCTTCTTATATGACCTTATTCCCTAGTAATGCTTTGGAGCTCTCATGATTAGTCGACTTGAAGAACCCACAATCTGCACTCCCAACCATTTATTTTTGGGTAATTCGAATTCCATTACAATTTCTTCAAAATTAACTTTATAAGTGTTCTTGAATAGAGAATTATCATGTTGGAATGGACTTTTAGCAAACATTTATTGGATAGTCTGTAACGGCTCACCTTCAACATTATCAAGTGATAATTCAGCACTATTCACATCGCGTGCTTTTACCTTCACACTATTCTTGGTTACATCTTCAATTATTTATGGTTCTTTCTTAAATTCTAACATATTTTCTTCTTGATTACTCATTCTCATTTTTTTATATAACTACTATTTAGGGGCCATGCAATTGTATATTGTAACCCTTTCAACTCTTGGCTATAAAATCATCTTAAAATTGGGCCGATTTTATTGCATCATTTAGTTTTGAAGGAGTACAAAACCAACTATATTTATTCACCTCTTCATTGAGCCCCTTTTTGAATTAATCCATTCTAATTTTGATTTCATTTTCCCAAATAACTATAATTTTCGGTAGTCTAGTTGCAAGTTACAACCATGTGATCTTTTGGCATTAAAATCCTCTTACAATCTTGCAAGTTTTACATCATCATTGAGTTTTGCAAGGGCACAAAAATGAATGAATTCCTTCACCTCTTTATCGAACCCTTTTATGAAATGGAACATAATAACTTCTTATAATTCTTGGCAGGGTTCTCGTTGACACGGGGGATACACATTCTTTTGTTGCATGATATTTTATAATATTATTTAATTATGACATTAAGGCCTTGAATTAAGGCTTCATTTATAGCATCATCATTTGGGACTAGTGTAGTGAAATATTTATGAGGGTGTGGGAATAAATATTGAACGATTGAGATTTATAGGTAATCTTTAGTGCTAGATATGTCAACATATGATGTCATCTTATTTATGGATTGATTGGTTGAGTATGGATCATAGGTGGATTCTTTGGGGAAATAATAATATTCTTAGACATAAGATGTATTTTATCGTCATATCTCGACCCAATGGAGGGTCCAAAACCCATTTCTATTAGGTAGACGAGTGGACAAAAGATAGAAATATCTTTGGAAACTATTCCCGTGGTGTAGGAGTTTCTAAATATGTTCTAAGATATCCTTGGATTTGCACCATGCTGATATGCCTACTTTAAGATAGATTTGGCTCGAGTTGATTTGTAAGGGCTCCTATCGCATGGCGCAAGAGATCTAAGGGTTAAAGAATGAGATTCAGTAAGTTCTTACTCACAGATTCATTCAACGGATCACGTAGCCAAAGGGATCTCTATTATTATTTGTGAAGAAAATAATGGCTCAATTAAATTTTGCATTGATTACCTAGAATTGAATTAAGTGATCATAAAAAATAAATATCCATTGAAAAGAATATATGAATTGCTCGATTAATGGGGGTACAACATACTTCTTTAGATTGATTGGGGGTGTTAGAGGAGGATATACTACTTCCTTGAATGAATATATGTCATTTGATTTACTTATGATTCTTCTTAGGCTGACGAATGCCCCAAAAATATTTTATGGACTTGATGATTTGGGTTCATCTGTGCTATCTCATTGATGATATTTTAATATATTTGCGCACCAAGGATAATCATGCCAAGCATTTGTGGATGGTTCTTCAAACAATATAGGATAATTTCTTGTATTCTAAGTGTGAGAAGTGCGGGTTTCTGAAGATAAAGTTGAAATTTTTGGGACATGTGGTTTCGCATATGAGACTTTCTATTGATCTACGTAAGGTGTAAAGAGTGTTGGATTTGGGATAACTTATGACACCGACCGAGGTTTGTAGTTTTCTAGTGTTAGTTGGTTACTATCTAAGGTTCATTCGAGAATTCGAAAACGTAAAAAATCCTTTGACAAATATGAAAAATAAGTGTATTATTTTGTGTGGGATGTCAAGTGTTATATAATATTCAAGGAGTTTAAGGTCATGTTGACATCAACACCAATTCTTGCATTTGCCCAAAAGCGGGTGGAGTGTTTGGTGTATAGGGATGCTTTGATAGAAGTCTTTGGAGGTGCAATAATGTAACAAGAGATAACCATTACCTTTTACTCATATAACCATAAGCCACGTGAGGTTAACCACCTGGAACATGATCTAAAGTAAATTGTGGTGTGTTTGCTTTACATATGTTTAGGCACTACTAGTTGAGTGTAAATTTTAGGCTATTAAACGATCATAAGAGCATGTGGCCCCTTCACTTAGGGTGAGTTGAATATGAGGAAACAACTAGTTTGTGAAGGATTATTATTTTTCCATTTAATACCACCCATAAGAGGAATGTGGTTACTGATGTGTTGAGTCGTATCTTTCACGTCGACATATCTTTATTATTTATTAATGATTGGGAGTCTCTTTGTTATTTTGATAACCTTGTTGAGTCTTATAGGGCAGTGCTTTCAGTCCTTTTGGTTATCATTGTGCATGTGATTAAGGCATGTGCATCCAATGCAGTTTGTATTGAGAAGGTGAGGGAGTTCTTTACGACGGGAGCACCTTTTAATTTAGTGGGTTCCGATGGGGGTTATGGTTTAAGGGTTTCTTGGTTATTCCTTATGATGAGGAGTTTTGTTTATTTAAATTACATGAGGTGTGTGGATGTAATATACAGTACATCTAGATGGCACAAATTGTACAAGGTTATGAAGTAGAATTTTTGATGGGCATTAATGAAGAAGGACATGGCGATATATGTATACAAGTGCAATATAGATGTTGAAGGTGGAACACTAGATACCGTGAAGATCTTTGTATGAACTTCTTATTCTAGAATGGAAATGGGATAATATCTTATTGGATTACATTATGGAATTACTAATGACACCTCGACGTCATGATGTCATTGGGTTATAATGGATTTTATAACTAAGGAAGCTCATTTACTTCCAACATATATGGATTGCATCGTATAGAATTATACTCGATTATATATAAATGATATAGTGAGGCATACCATTGCCCATAGTGCCAAATTAGGTTCCCAATTTTGTCTATTAATTTTGTTTTCAAGAGGTAATGGGGACATTGTTACACTTCAGTTACTCCATGCTCAACCCAATAGGCAGACTAAGAGGGTGGACAAAATTTTAGATTACTTGTTGCGATCTTATATGCTTGATTTTAAGGTTAGTTGGGGGAATTAATTTTTCGTCATTGAAGTTTGTGTATAAAAGCAGTTACCAAAATCCAATTGGGATGACACCTTTAGAGGATTTATAAGGACATCCTTGTTGGTTTGGGGTGTGTACTCTATTGGTAAAATTGACTTAAGTTAAAATATAGCATTAATTGGACTGTTTTTACATGATAACATAAACGAATCTTGAAATCTATTTATTAATTTATGATATGAACTACAATATTGTGATTACCTATAAATATCTTACACACTTGATCAAATTTAATTATCTTGCGCAAATGCTACGAAAGTAGCGTAAATTTTCTTGAACCTGCTTATCTTAGAATTCTCACCATTGGTTTATGACTCGTTGAAATCAAATTCTTATTCATTCGCACCAATTTTGAACAATTCAAAGCAATTTGCATTATCCTTTTAAAGAGCATCATTACAACTTCCTAAACATTCTCACATGGGTTGAATTCATATCCTCACTATTACTTGATCAAATATGCTCTCTCGTAATGTTAATGATATATATTAATAGAAACGTAATCTTATGACATGAGAAATGGATCAAGTGAAAACCATGATTTATAAGTTCTTACTTGTTATATCTTGGTACATTAGAGCATTTTGAGATCACAAGGTTTCTCCAGAGACTTAAAAAAAATTGATTTAATGTATGATGTTATTGAACATTTTCTTTCTAAAAGTAACAATGTTTTTATTATGATTGTATAATCCTCAACATTTTTTATGACTTGTTGAAATCGAATGCTCATTCATATGCTCCAATTTTGATAAATTAAAATATTTTCACCATCCCTTTTATGAGCATCATTTTGATTTCTTGAAGATTCTCGCATGAGAAAAAAATTCTAATACTTGTTGCAACATCCTTGTATATATTATCTTGTGATCTTAATGATATAACATTGCTTTTGATTGAGGCGCGAAGCATATGGTATGGTAAAAGAAAAAAATGGAAATGTGATTATGTGTTATATTGTAGTACATTTGATCATCTTGAGATCACAAGGTCTCACTAGAGCCTATAAATTTTATTTCTTCAGTATAATCTATTTTGGAGACTTTGTTTTCCAAAATTCACAATGTGTTCACTCTGAGTTACACATATCACGTGCTTGAATTTTTTTCAATTTGTTCTTTTACTGAGAAACATAAGATAAATAGAAAAAATAATATCAATGCTTAATCTTAAATGATTATTTTTCTAATTTATGGAAGTTTGCGATTATGTGACATTGATTTTAGATTGATTATTGCTAAGATGAAGAAAGAAACATTTACATATTATGAATCTAAATTTATCACCTTAAGGATATATATTGTATCCCTCCTTATTTAGTTTGCATTTATTCTCAAACTCGACAAAACTAAAGGCACTCTTGATCTTTTGATTCCTTAAGTTGTTTAGGAGTGTTATGAATTGACAGGACAAAATCAATTGTGGAAAAGTTTTTTTTATTTTTACTTATTTTCTTACGAGGATTTGCTTTTAAATCTCGTAAGAAATTTTTTGTAAGAGTGAATCATCGTAAGAAGATCATTTCATATGAGGGACATTTATTAAGATAAAGTTGTTGTAAGAAATGGAACTTCATACAAGGGTTTCTCAAACACAATCCAATTTCATACAAGAATACCAATTCTTCACAAAATTCATCGTAGGAACACAAACTCCATACGATAACCTCTCATACAAAGTTTATTCAAATGAGGGTTGGTTTCTTAGAAAATGTTTTTTACTTGTTCTCTTTATATAATAATGTATAAATAACTTCACAAAATATATTTCATTGTTCGCAATCTTGTTTTACAAACCCAACAAAAGGTTTTGAGAGAGATTTTTATGAGAGTGTAATTTTGTCAATTCACTACTCCCAAATCACCTTTTAGTTTATAAATATCGTCTAGTCTTCATCTGAATACATCAATATGAGTGATCATGTAGGTTTATTAGCATGAGGATTTATGTGGATAGATCGAGCGCACAAACATAAAATGGTGGATACCGAGATCTATTGGTTGTGTAAGTTGTTATTGACAAGAGAAAATGATTGCTTGTATAGGTAGAGACGTCAGATCTGAACATAAGGGGAAGACTTCATAGTGTGAATTGAGTCATATGTAAGTCATCTTTGTTCTTGTGAGTCATGCAAACAATTTATTAGTACTAGTGGACTTAGTTGGGTTGGGGCATGATAGTGGTTTCGCCCCCAAAGGTTTCCAATAAAAAATAATGTGTTCTTGTGGTTGCATGCTTTAATTTTTGCACTAATTTACCTATCACCCACATGTAAATCCCGCTTAATTCAATATCGGGTGATCAATCCTATACCCAATTAAATCAGAGTATACGGTTGGCTCATTCTTAGCATCACTGTCGAAAAATATTTTCTTTTTATTAATCACCTAATACTCAATTAAGCAGGTGTTAAAAACTTTCAAATTTTAATTTAAGACAATCTCATTTTACCATTACAAACAATTTCATGTAATCCATTCCACAACAATGCATAATAGATAAGAAACATCACAATTGAATTAAATGTAACTGGAATAAACTCCCCCGTTTAAATATCTCAATACATCAATCCAAATAAACTGAATGTATCAAAACTGGCATAAGTAATACCACTGTCTGAGATATAATCTAAATATCTAGAACCTTGGGCGACATGCCCTACATGAACTAACTACTATGGATGTATGAATCAATAGAATGAAAGCGTCTAAGCAAAGTCTTCAACTCCATAGCATCCATAGTACGTAAAGTATCCAATCCTCTATACATGGCATTCCTGTGACTGGACACATAATATAGAAGATACAAGGGAGGCGAGAATAGGCAAGAAAATGGGTCAGAGCCCGATGGAAAAATACTTTTAAAAATAGCAAGTGATTAAAAAGTGCAATTAAGCAATTATTATGTACATGTTAGATTCTCGAACTGTCTCTTGAGATTCTCATCTCTCATCTAGTGTTCACGCCTAACGTACCTTCAAACCATAATAGTTACTATTCCCATGCTAACTACTTCTTTCCAGTCTAACATCTAAACATAGCCCAATATCGTTCCCATGTATTTCTCTTGCAATATAAATAATACATGTATACCCAATTTCTCTTTAACATGGATAATAATTTTTTCAATTTAATATAACTAAGTGTTCACCTACTTAATTCATTTCAGATTTCATTATCATCCATATCTGAAGACTTCCCGAAGGCCCCCACTTTTAAAATCCATATACTTTAAAATCAATTTCCCTGTTGAGATATTCGGAAGCGTTAGATGATGGTACAAATATAAAACAAAATAACAAATTTTAATTTACTTCAAAATTAAAATTAAACCAAAGTGAAATTAGATTAAATTAAAACACACGCTTATGTTAATTTCACTTGAACACAATTAATTAATTCAAGTCCTAGAAAATTTGCCTAATTCATATGTCGCAATTTCATTAAGTTAGGCCAAACCAATTTTATCAATTAAATAAAATGACTTGAATTAAATTAACATAAACATTACCCAATATTAATTTGCACCAAATTAAACATGTAGTGATTAAATTAAACGAATTTTATCTTTTTACCTAAGCATGCGTTCTAGGTGATTTTGCAGAAGGTAAAATAAACAATTAATCCACTACGCTGCGATGTACGAGGAAAAACTCACAACGGGAAAAAATCTCGGACGGCCTTAGCCTCAAATCCACTAAGTACGGAATTTACAAATACAAGACAGTAGAATTATAACACACGACTCGATCCCTCTCAAGCCCTAATGCTCCTTCTTCTAAACACCTCCACCTAGCGAATAACCACGGAGCTCCACCGCGGTCTCAGAATCCACCGAACGGACTTTATATGGTCACCGTCACCCAAACTAGGAGCCTTTCTCCAAGTGGGTAAATCAACGAAAACCTCTTCTTCTTTGTGGGATTTAGAAGCAAACCTAAAACGTCTCTTCAAACGGTAGAGATAAAAAACCGGTGCCAAACACTCCAAGCAAAGTATATATATATGGAACTTGGATTAAACAACAAGGTGTAAAGAAGTGTATAAAGATTTTTCTTGAAGAATTAAACACTCAAAAACCATGAACTTTTTCCCTTTTAATTTCTCTCTCAAAACACACACTCAAAGGTTGTAGGATATGAAAAAGTTAAATTAAAAACTTTGGTTCCCGCACTTAGATATTCTGTCAAAAGTTAATGGGGTAAAGTAGTGGAAAAAGTGGGAAAAACTGCTCAAAAACTGCCAAATACCTGTTCCCGCCAAATCTCGTTCGAACGACATTTTCGTTCGAACGAAATCTCGTTCGAACGAGACTTCTAACGAAGTTCCAGTGTGGAATCGTTAGAAATCTCTTTGGAATCTCATTCGAACATCATGTTCGTTCGAACGACATTCCAGTGGCCTTATGGGGAACTCGTTGGCAAACTCGTTCGAACGACATCTGGTTCGAACGAAAAACTCGTTCGAACGACATATCGAACGAACTTTCAGAAAGTTCAAAATATTCATTTTTAGCCCAGAAACTTTATAAACTTTGTCGAAAGTTTTTATCAAATCTTTCTGAAAATAAACAACAGTTTTAATTAAACCTACACCCATTATAAAATGTTCCAAGCTCCTATATATATATTAAAATGCATTCATACCTTAGGAGCAATGGAACAATGTTGATGACGTAGAAACAAGGCACAAACAAACTCGGCAATGTGATGAAGCTTTATACACTTGGCCGCTATGTCTTCAACAAACACGTCATAGGCTTGAAGGATGATCAATTAACTCTATCCTATAACTCAAACGTTTTTGTCCGGAATTGAGCCAAAACAACAAAGGACTCAATTGGAAATTTGTGTCCTTAAAAATCTCCCCCTCTGGCTATTCCAGGACAAAAACTAACAAAAAATCCTAAAGGGCCGTCAAGCTCTACTAGACTGATAAAAAGTCCCACCCAAAATAAAAATACAATGCTTGACTCGAACAACCCAAGGATCACAATCTTTGTCGGTGAAAGTTGCCACTTATAATATAATTCCTGCACACTTAAGCAAACACATTACACGCATAGGGAATATCAAATCAAAATATTTGATGCAAGTAAAGAAAGTACTCCCCCTAAATTAATTCTCTCCTTTATCAAAAAAATGACCTACTTAGAAAGACGTCTCCCCCTAAGATAAATTATGATAAATCTCCCCCAAACTAAGATACGGTTATAATATGATTAGATACCATTTTTCCCCCTATCAATCTCCCCCTTTTTGTTCAGGAATAGACAAAGGATAAAGAATCAAACATTAACTTATCTCCCCCAAATAAAGTATATACACCCTCTAAACTAAGCAAGGGATAAATAGAATGGGATAACAAGCTAAAAACATGTAATTGTGCATAAAGTGATGAGAACGTTAAAGCACATGGGCAAAAAAATCATAACTAATCCAACAAATAAGAATGGATACCAACTAAGATGCAAGAAATAGATACCAATATGATACATAAGTATTAAGCATGTGATATCAACAAAGAATGCAATAAGATGGATATCAATTATGAATTAAAGCATATATGGAGTAGAAAGCAAGGCAAAGACTAAACAAAAATATCAAATATATATATACATACTATATACCTAATAGACTCAAGTACACATATATAGATATAAACCTACAAATGACACAAAATAAGGCAAGTTTTTCACACTCGTATGGAATAAATGTGTCATATGGAAACAGAAGTGTTGGGGTGTGAACTAGAAACAATTAAATTTAGACCCAATCACTTAAAATATGTTCTCGGAGTTCTCAATTGATTGCAAACTTCATCACATTTGAATATAACCTCATGTGACAATATAGATTGAACTCAATGAACAAACATACATAATGCATACAAGCCTAGAATTTTGATGATTCTACAAACCAATAGAGTCATGACATTGAAAGTACCACTAGGATAAACAGACATTATGAAAACCGTTGATATATCATCCAAACTCCCTCAATAAGCATATATATTATTCTTTTGAATGAATAAATCAACTAAACATAGGCCTTGGCAATTATTTTCTTTTGAATGCCATATATTCTGTTTCTAGGCCTTTGGATCACGTATTTCTTTTAGGTCCAATCAAACGGTGGCTTACTATTCGCAAATGATAAAAAAATCCTTTTGGAACCCTTCCCCGTGCACATTTATATTTAGCATGTTTTATTTCATACAAATCTCACGTGCAACGAATTTTGACATCCACTAGTCCTCCTAGGTCACAAATATGTAGATGACAAAATTGGTAGGAGAACACCTCACAAAGCTCAAATATACATATGAAGTTAAAATGTCAAATGAGCTCGTGCATGTGTGAATTGAGGCATATAAAAATAGAATCCATTTAATCAACACAAAATCCAACTACTCCATGTAAGCATGGTAAAGAACATAATAAGGATTGACAATCTAAACCAAAAGTTCTAGCAACATGGGAGCGAAAAAGATGGGATTCTAACACAAAAGAATGCCACATAAAGTGTGTCAAACTAAAATACACACAAAATAAAATAAAAATTGAGTTTTTCAAATTTTTGACCAAAAATAAAACTATATACTCAAAAGACACACAAAAATCATTTGTATTTTTCATTAAGCCTAAATTACTAAAAAGTGAAACACAAATGATAAACAAAAATCTTTTTGTATATTTTTTTTATTTAAAGCAAACAAAAATAAATTTAAATATAATACAAAAGATAAACAAGTCATGATTTCTAGCATAAGATATGAAATGAAGTGATGACTAGAAAATGACTTAACAAGGATACATTTAGCATGAAAATATAGCATGAAGTACAAAAGCTAAAGTATGCAAATAAAACTAAAACATTCAACCTTTAGATTTTGCAAGGGAGGAAGCATGTGAAAGTAAATGAGAATCAAATACCCTATCTTGTAAAGCTACCAAATGGGATCTCCTAACCCAAATTAATGTTGAGTAACTATCTCGGGGTCTAGGAATCTTGTCTACCTTACTTGCCTTACATTGGGATTTTTTAGAAAATCTTTTAAGATCAAAACAATATTTCTTAAGATGACCTTTTCGACCACAATGTGCACAAGGAAAAACATGTCGAAAAGATTTACCTAAGGAGTGATCTCTAAAGGCTTTCATAGGCGATTCTCCTAAAAGGTTGGTTTGGGCCTTTTGAGTAGATTCATTACAAGTATCGAAGCCTAAACCACACAAGTCATTTTTTATTTGGACCGTTCCTAAGATCTTATCTAGTTTTTTGGACATACACTCTGTAATACCCCGTAATTTTAATGACTTTTAAAATGGATTATATTTTAAATTAATGGATTAATTGGATTTTATTATAAATTAATTCATTTGGGTTTTATCCGAATTGTGGATATTAAAATGGATGATTCTAAATATTACTTAAAGATATTTAGGTAATATATGAATGTGATGTCATTGATATGACGGTATGATATAATTTCTCGGTAAATTGGATTTTTAGTCAGACGCGGTATGGGACATATCGGGACTAATTTATTAAATTAAAAAGGAAATTTATTTTCTATCGACCTTATAGTCATTTCGACTGCGTCGTTGCGTCCGAAAGGTTTGAAATAGTCAGATTAGTCTATTTGGATGTTAATTTTGAGTCTCGGGTCATTTGGAAATGAAAGGACAACCCAAAAGGCATTTTGATCATTTTTCTAGGGGGATGAATAGTGATTTCGGGTTTTGTCTTATTATAAGTATTGGTAGATTAAGTGTACGTGGGTTATACATATCCTCTTCACAAATTAGAGAAGTCATCTTCCTAGAGAGAGTGAAAGGGTGCTTGGGAAGGGAAAAGCCTACTTGGGAAGGAGAAGAACAAGAACCAAGGTTCACCACCACCGGAGGTTGACCGGAGAAGGGACAACCAACTGAGATATACTACACCAAAGGATCAGACCTTCAGTAAAGGCAAGTGTTTGATAATGGCAATTTAAGTTTGTATATTGTCCATGTTATAATAGTTATGAAAAGAGAAGATTATTCATGTTTGGAAGAAATAATGGAGTTATTAAATGGATTTCTGGAAACTGAATTGATATAGGAATTAAACTCATGTTGTAGGTTGATAATAATCCACGAAATAGTCATGAATATGATGAAGAAATTATGAAAACCATTGATGTGTTCTTGAAGAAGATATGTAGATAATTTTCTGGAAATAAGGATATAAACATGCTTTTTAATCCAATCTCTTGATGATTCTAGGATGTTTAGATCATTGGAAATCATTTGTATATGTTGATACATCATGTAGTAAGGATTATAAGTCATTTTGGATGTTAATATGAAGGATAGAATGAATAAAAATGGTGAAACCCGTAGTTGCTGAAATGCAGAAAAACCAGGTTGTGACCTGAGTGATCGATCGATCGACCCCCTGCCTTCGATCGATCGACCTCCCCAGAATTCCTAAAGTTGTTTCTTTTTAGTGTTGATTCTTATCCCAAAACTTTGGTAGATCTTTGGTGATTATTAATTGGATATTATAGGACTTAGAAAAGATCATTAGACCCTTGATAAGATTTGAATTAATTTGATTGGGATTTAAATTGATTAGAATGATGATAATTAAATTGAAGAAATTCCGGTTGCTAGATTCATTTGTTGGATTATAATTGGTTTGCTTGAGGATTAAGGATAGGTCCAGTAGTGGTGATTTAATATAACACCTGGGTAGCCTTAGGGTTACAATTTGAATATGAAGGACTGAGTTTAGTACAAGCGTTTAGTGGTACGACTCCTGAATAGAGATGGGAGTTTGGAACACATTTGGTTGAATGAGGGTATGAGGTTATCCCGATCGCGTATTTGAAGTTGACGGACCTCCTCGATCGACAAAGTTAAGTAGTAGTGTATTGGAGGGGTTCCTTGTCTGGATTTCACTTTGCGAGACGCTCCGCGCATGAACCTTAACGACGTCGGGAGTGGAGAGATGTTATAGGATGCGAGGATAATTAAATTATGAAGTAAAGATATGATATTTTAATACGTGGGATTTAAAGAGATATAATGCTACGTATGGGAATTGTCTTAGGGTAGTGATATTACCTTATTGATATTATATTATAGGTATGATAATGCCTATTTGATTGATTGATGATTTATGTGTATGATATACCTAGCTTACTTGCTATCGTCGGGAGGTTTGCGCGTAAGGGCAGTCATATCCTGATGAATCCATGGGATCTTTGATTTGTCGCTCGAGAACATAGGTCTATGAAAGACTTATCGGGGAGTTGATAAGTCCGCTGACTGTGGGTACGTAGGTATGTGCGTGACCCATGGATACGAGAACTATGTTCGCCTCCAACTTGTATGTTGTTGTTTGTGGTTCGAGGAATCCTTACCGAACCATCAGTCCCCTATTCGGCGATCTGCGATGATGGGACATGATAGCAGAGTAATGCATTGCACCACAGCTGTGACTCGGGGTGCCGTATTATATATGAAAATATATATAATGAATTAAATGAATGAATGGTTATGTTGTGGTTAAGTCATCTACTGTGTGATAATTGTAGATAAAGGCGAATTGAGAAAAGAATGGAATTAAGTTAATGAATATTTATTCTTAAAGTATTGAAAATCTTAATTCATATTAATGAGAAATGATTCATGTTAATGAGAAACTAATCATTTAAAGGAGAAATGTAAATGAATAATAATGTGACGTATGGTATGGGACATACGGGGATTATGATATGGGAATGGAATTATAATATGAAAATTAGTAATGAGGAACCATTAACTAGGAGGTTAATAGGAAACGTTAAGTGTGCACTCTAGTTGAGAGGTGAGTATGGCAAGTGAGAGTCGGATACTAACATGTACATAATAAATGCTTTATTGCACTTGTTAAATACTTGCTGTTTTAAAAATCATTTTCACAATCGGGATCTGGCCCGTTTCCTTGCATATTTTCTTTTCTATTGTATCTTCCATATCAGGTGTCCAGCAGCAGGGACGCCAACCTTTGCGGATTATGATAGGCTATGGAGCTATGAAATTTTGCTTAGACGCCTATCATCTTTTTGATTCACAGTATTCTTAGTTAGGGCATGTCGCCCAAAGGATTCAGTTATCTTTTCTATCGAGGTCAAATACTATTGTATTCGTGTATTTTTAATACAGTTGTTATTGATGGGATTACTGTTATGGATTAATATTATTTGGGAATGTTTATTCCAATTGCATTTACATTCTTTTATGTTATCTATTTGGTTATCAGTGTTGTAGAATAAAATGTGTTGTGTTATTCTTAAACTGGAAATGAATTTTGTTAAATTAAAATTTGGAAAGTTTTTAACACCAGCTTAATTGAGTATTGGGTGAGTTGTAAATGTTTTCGACAGTGATGCTAAGAATGAGCCAACTGTATATTCTGTTTTAATTTGGTATGGGACTGGCCACCCGGTATTTAATTAGGCGGGATGTTACACACTCCAAATCAAATTTGACATTACTAGAGTCTTTTAATTTATTTTCTAATTCTAGGATGTTAGACTCTAATAAAATATTTCTCTCTTCGAACTCGAGAAGCTCCTTTTTCAAGGATTCCATTAAACCTCTAAGGCTATCTCTCTCGCCTTCTACATATTCAAGCTTCTCTCGAAGAGTCCTCTCATGTGTCCTAAGATCTTCAACCAACACACTATTATTAACGACCTTAACACGTTCTTTCAAACTAGCTTCTAACTTCAAATTATCTCTTTTCAATTTAATTTATTCTTCATATAATTCTTGAAAAGCATTTTTAAGTTCACTCACATTAACCTTTTCATCATTTTCACTCTCTCTTTCTTCTTCACTCTCACTATCATAAAAAACAAGGGAATCATAAACTATGACCTTGGAAGTGTCATGTGTTAAAGTTTCATCAATAGATGAGTTCTCACTATCACTCACATGACTAGCCATGAAAGCCACAAAGTTGGGTTTAGTGGGGGAATCGGGTCCCTCTTCCTTATCACTATCACTAAGGGTCGCATTATATGAAATGGGTCGCTTACCCTCTCTCCTTAGTTTAGTGGGGCACTCAGAAGCCCTATGGCCATAACCCTCACAATCAAAACACCTATTTGACTCGTCCCTATTAAAATTTTCATTAATAGTTTTAGGGATCCTCTCGACTTTGTCATGCTTAGAAGTTTCAAATTTCTTAAAGTCATTTTTAAATTTATCTTTATTAATTTTAAGAAACTTTCGAAATTTCCTAGAAAACAAGGTCAAATATTCCGAGTCATTATCACTCTCGCTCTCTACTACTTGTTTATCCTCTTTTCAGGCTTTTAAAATAATGCCCTTTTCAATTTTCTTTTCAGGTTTAGAGGTAAACATGTCCAGTTTATAGATTTGTAAATCACCTACAAGCTCTTCTAATTTCGTAGAGGCTAAAGTTGGTAAAGAATTTAAAACGTTCACTATTGGAATAAATCTATCGGGTAGGGACCTTAAAAAAAATTACAACTCGGTGGTCGGGTATTTTCTCTCCCAAGTTAAAAGATGAATTAACAATATCTGAAAGTCTAGCATAAAATTCATCAAAAGTCTCTTTTTCGTTCATTTTGATAGTTTCAAATTGAGGGGGTGAGGTTTTGGAGTTTCGAATCTTTAACAACACTTGTACCCTTATGAGTGAGTTGCAAAATATCCCACGCTTATTTAGCGGTCTCACACGTCATAATACGTCGGAATTCATCTGGTGTGATAGCACTAGACAAGGCATTTAAACCACGGGAATTAAAATTTGAAAGTTTAAACTTATTTTCAGTCCATCTATCGACCGGTTTGGGAACACGTTCATTTTCAACTAAATGAGTTCGTGGAGACCACCCGTTAACTACCGATAACCGAACCCTCTTGTCGATAGATTTAAGTGCCGATTTCATTCGCGCTTTCCAGTACGCATAATTAGAACCATCGAAAATAGAAAATTTTGAAAATGGGAAAAATTTTCATTTTGGCCAAAAAATTATTTAAGGATCTTAACGGAATAATTTATCGCTTTGGCTCTGATACCAATTTAAAGACGTCTCGAAGGCCCCCAATTTTAAAATCCTTATACTTTAAAATCAATTTCCTTGTTGAGATATTCGGAAGCTTTAGATGATGGTACAAATATAAAACAAAATAATAAATTTTAATTTACTTCAAAATTAAAATTAAACCAAAGTGAAATTAGATTAAAACACACGCTTATGTTAATTTCACTTGAACACAATTAATTAATTCAAGTCCTAGAAAATTTGCCTAATTCATATGTCGCAATTTCATTAAGTTAGGCCAAACCAATTTTAGCAATTAAATAAAATGACTTGAATTAAATTAACATAAACATTACCCAATATTAATTTGCACCAAATTAAACATGTAGTGATTAAATTAAACTAATTTTATCTTTTTACCTAAGCATGTGTTTTAGGTGATTTTACAAAAGATAAAATAAACAATTAATCCACTACGCTGCGATGTACGAGAAAAAACTAACAATGGGAAAAAATCTCAGACGGCCCTAGCCTCAAATCCACTAAGTACGGAATTTAAAAATACAGGACATGAGACTTATAACACACGACTCGATCCCTCTCAAGCCCCGATGCTCCTTCTTGTAAACACCTCCACCTAGCGAATAACCACGGAGCTCCACCGTGGTTTCGGAATCCACCGATCGGACTTTATATGGTCACCGTCACCCAACCTAGGAGCCTTTCTCCAAGTGGGTAAATCAACGAAAATCACTTCTTCTTTATGGGATTTAGAAGCAAACCCAAAACGTCTCTTCAAACGGTAGAGATGAAAAACCGGTGCCAAACACTCCAAGCAAAGTATATATATATATATATATATATATGGAACTTGGATTACACAACAATTGGGTGTAACAAGTGTTTAAAAGATTTTTCTTGAAGAATTAAACACTCAAAAACCATGAACTTTTTCCCTTTGAATTTCTCTCTCAAAACACACACTCAGAGGTTGTAGGATATGAAAAACTTAAATTAAAAACTTTGGTTCCCGCACTTAGATATTCTGTCAAAAGTTAGTGGAGTAAAGTAGTGGAAAAAGTGGGGAAACTGCTCAAAAACTGCCAAATACCTGTTCCCGCCAAATCTCGTTCGAACGACATTCTCGTTCGAACGAAATTTCGTTCGAACGAGACTTCTAACGAAGTTCCAGTGTGGACTCGTTAGAAATCTCATTGGAATATCGTTCGAACATCATGTTCGTTCGAACAACACTTCGAACGACATTCCAGTGGCCTTATGGGGAACTCGTTGGCAAACTCATTCGAACGACATCTGGTTCGAACGAAAAACTCGTTCGAACGAACTTCCAGAAAGTTCAAAATATTCATTTTTAGCCCAGAAACTTTATAAACTTTATGTAAAGTTTTAATTAAATCTTTCTGAAAATAAAAAACTGAAAACGTGAGATTAGCGCGGGGCGTGTGATATCGAAATAAAAAAATAAATTATTCGCAAGTTTCCAATATTAAACAGATATTCAATAAGATTCTATTATGGAACAAACTAAATACAGCCCATAAACATGCGTTAAAATTAACCAATATTTAATTGAACACGGTATTTCAATTAAATCCTAAAAACATGCATCTAGAAGATTTATCAAATAAATAAATAAAGCATGTGACACAACATATCAGGAAAAATCCCCGCAGGGCAAAACCATATTATTTTCAGTATAATTTGTAAATAACGGTTTACACGGATTATAATGAAAATAAATGTGACATACAAAAATACCCGCAGGTGTCGATTTCGATGTCGTCGGCTGGAATCTTCCGCAAGAATTCCAGATGGGCAGCAATGAAGAAGATACCGGCTTCTCCACAAAATACTCCTTAATGAGTCGAATAAATCCTTTGAAGGTTTTCCAAATGAGCAAAAGACCTCTTGAAGGTTCTATATTGTGTGCGTTGTGTCGTTTACAAATGGGAGGGGAGAGTCCATATATAGGGAGGTTAAGGGGCTCTCAAAACAACTTTAGTAAAACATGGAGAAAATAGGGCTGGAGTTTACTCAACATGTTTTGAAAGTGGTCCAAAGTGGTGCAAGTGGTGACAGCATTTTAGCACTTGGGAATCTGCCAACCTACCACTACACCAAAATGACAAAAGTGTCACCTTTCAGCGGACCACCTTTGTCAAGGTCATTGACCGTGACAAAAAACACGCGTTTTGTGTCACGGTCATTGACCTTGACACGATCGTGATAAAGAATTATCACGGTCATTGACCGTGAAAAGTCCGTGACAATTCTTTAAATAATTGTCATGGTCAATGACCTTGACACGACCGTGACAACTTCTTCGGCAAAAACCCTTACCCATTCTTTTTTTCCCTCGCGTCGTTCCCTCCCCCTCTCTCTCCACTCTCTCTCTCTCTCTCTCTCTCTCTCTCTCTCTCTCTTCCATTTATATATATGTTTGTGTGTATATATATGTGTGTGTGTGTATATATGTGCGTGTGTGTGTGTGCATGTGTGGGGGGTGGGGCAGGGTGGGGGTAGGGGTGGGGCAAGGGGTGTTGTGTGTGTGTGTATATGTGTGGTGGGTGGGGGGTGTGGAGGGAGGTGGGGCAGGGTGGGGGGATATTGTGTGTGTGTGTGTGTATGTGATGGGTGGGGGTGGGGGTGGGGGTGTGTGTGTATGTGGTGAGTGGGGTGTGTGGAGGGAGGTGGGGGTGGGGTGGGTGGGGGTGTATTTGAATTAACCCATGAATTTGTATTTTTGTATTTGAATTAACCCATGAATTTGTCAATTTGTTTGTGGGGGGGTGGGGGTGGGGTGGCGGGGTAAGTCAAGGTACCATTGTAATTCTCTTAGTATCGTGCAAGTACCATATGAAAGTAGGATTGCCCCTCAGTGTAAATTAGTAAATTAATAATTATATACGTTAATTGTTAGTTTAATTGATGAAATGAATTAATTGAGTAGATGAATTAGAAGGAGTACGGGATACACATTTGTTGTTGACATTGCTGTTGGATTATTTTGTTTAGTAAATGTTTGGTTGGTTAGTTTTAAAAGTGGCATAACCATTGGATTATTGTCCATATGGGGGTGGAATTTTTCAACTTTTTTTTAAAATTACTCTGTATATCGAACAATATATATAGAGTATGATAATTAAATGAAACATACTTGAAATTAAATATAGTGCGCATAGATACTAGTCTTCTAGTTCTTATGCATACGCATTCAATAACCCTTAGACCCGTTCGAGAGTCATTACCCCTGTAATGAGATCTCTCGAATTGTCCCGTTTGGACAGTTTGAGACTGTATAATTTCTGTATAATATTCTTATTGGCTTAAAGTTGTTACTTTTGGAGGAAGTTCTACAGTCGTATCTTAATGTTCTCTGGGTACATACTAGATTGACAAGTGTGACTGTTATTTCAATTGATCAATTGAAATAACACTCACACCGAGAACTACGGGGATATGCTGTCGAATTTTTTTCAAATCGTAACAATGTGCATGAGCTGTTAAGTATATTAGAGAAAAATGCAATCTTGAATGGGATAGGACCACTCACCCTTTAATAGGATAATTAAATGATGGGATAATTAAATAAAACATACTATAAATCTAAGTTTTTTTTACCTTTAATAGGTGTTTAGTTGTGGTAGCTGTGATGGGATATCCGAAATACAAAGAGTGGATGGGCGAGACTAATAGAATGGGGGATTTGTTTCGCAGAGGTGCTAACGAATTTGTGAAATATGCAAAGAGATGTCATAATGATGAAGAGTTTCTGTGTCCGTGTGCTAAGTGTAAGAATGGTAAGGTGTTTGAGTAGAAAACAGTTGAACTACATTTGTTAAGATCGGGTATGCAAGATAGTTATCAATTTTGGAGTTTTCACGGTGAATTGAAAGTTCCTTTTGTCCCCGACCAACCTTCACAACAACCTTCAACAAGTAGAATAGATGTAGAAGGGGACGACGTAGATCATAATATGTTAGAGGATTTAGTTGATGATGCGTACGGAGTTTATAAAGCAGAGGAGAATGAGGTTACTGATGATGTAGAAGATTCAAGTGCTCGTGAAGATAACACGATAAAACTTGACGATGACTACCAAAGTTTAAAATTTAAGGCGACCCAACCGTTATACTCTGGCTGTGAGAAAGATCAAACAACTTTACATGCCATGGTTGGTTTGCACAGTTTGAAGACGCAGTACGGTTTGTCTGGCAATAGCGTGACGGGAATTCTGAAATGGGTGAAGGGCTTATTACCCAAGGTGAATGCACTTCCAAATAGCTATCCTGTTATGAAGAATAGTTTAAAAGGTTTGGGAATGAAGTATAAATCGATTCATGCTTGTGTGTATGACTGCATACTATACCGAAAGGAGTATAAAAATCTCGATCGTTGTCCAGTATGCGATGAACCTAGATATGTCCAATCTACTAGTAAGGAAGGCACAAGCTCAAAAGTGCCTAAAAAAGTATTGAAATATTTTCTCGCTGGGCCTAGATTAAAGAGATTTTTCACAGTACCATGGATTGCAGAGGCAATGACTTGGCATGCTAGGGCAGAAGTAGGGGTAATATCATGCGTCATCCTATTGATTCTACTACCTGGAGGAGGATGAATTTTGAGTATCCCGATTTTGCTCGAGAACAACGCAACATTTGTTTGGCTATATCAACAGATGGTTTCAATCCATTTGGAAATCTAAGAACCAATCAGAGTGTATGGCCAGTGATCCTATCCCCACTCAACCTCCCTCCTTCACAGTGTATGAGACCTGAATTTTTGATGATGGCTTTGTTGATACCTGGGCCAAAGGCACCAAGTGATGACATTGACGTCTACCTGGCTCCTTTGGTAGAAGAATTAAATGAGTTGTGGGAAGAGGGTGTGAAATCATTTGACTCTTTTAGAAAGGAAGAGTTTACGCTGAAAGCTATGTTGATGTGGGAAATTCATGATTTTCCAGCTTATGGGACATTATCCAGTTGTGTAGTACATGGTTATTTGGGGTGTCCTATTTGTGGAGTAGAGACTGAATCTCTTCATCTATCCTCTAGCTTAAAAAATGTATACCATCACCACAGGAGGTTTTTACCCCCAGCTCATAATTTCATATCTGAGAAAGGTTCCAATTTTTTATTGGGCGGAGTTGAACATAGGCTACCGTCGAGACAATTTTTGGGTTCAGAAATTGAAAGTAAATCTTCTGAATGTGTCCCTAATATGCCAGGTAAGAATCCCAAATTTAAGAATGTCAAGCATAAGAAGACCCCAACTGGGAATGAAACTGAGATAAGAAAGGCATGGTCTCGGAGGTCAATTTTATTTGACTTGCCTTATTGGAAGAATAACCCGATGCGCCAGTATTGGATGTGATGCATGTAGAGAAGAACTTCGCTGAACATATTGTGGGTACTTGCCTTGGGGGGAGTCATTCGAAGGATGGAGAAAATGCACGAAAAGACCTTAAAATGTTAAAACTTAAGCCACAACTATGGTTGAAAGAAGATAGTAGGGGAAGGACAATAATTTCCCTTGGTGCGTTTACTTTAACGAGTGGGGAAAGGAAGGTGACACAATATATCATTTGAAGGTCCCATCTAATTTTTCGTCCAACTTGCAAAGGATTGTGAATTATGCTACTCATGATTTACATAAGTGTAAGTCCCACAATTGGCATGTGATCATGCAATTGGTTCCTCTATTGTTTAAGCACTGTTTCTCCGAGCACAAGGATTTGCGTAGGGCTATTATGCAAATTAGTATTACCTTCTCCCTCTTGTGTGAGAAGGTAGTGAATCGAGAACACATAGTGGCTGCAAAATTGGTTGTGATCGAAGCGATTTGTGTATTGGAGAAGTACTTTCCCCTAGCATTCTTTGACATAAGTGTTCACTTGTTGGTACACCTATGTGACGAGGCACTTCTTTGTGGTCCAGTTAGATATCGGTGGATGTATCCATTTGAAAGATTGATGAAAGTTTTTAAAGATTGCGTCAAGAATATGTGATATATTGCAGGATCAATTGTAGAGGAATACATCACCGTGCAGTCATCAATATATACTCGGGAATATATGCCTGACTCGACCAGCGTTGATGACACTGATGAACTCGTCGATGATGGTGGTCATGTGATGGGAAAACGAGTGAAATTAACAAGTTTGCTACATGAACAAGTAGCTCGTTATCTATTTGACACACATGAAGATGTCGAAGAATGGAAAAAGTAAGTTTTGATTATTATAATGTTTAACATTATTTTAGATTATTTTATACATGATTAATTTTGTAATATGCAGAAAATATGAAGCCTGTGAGAACAATAAAAGACGAAAAACAATGGTACAATCAGATAGCGAATTTAGGTTGTGGTTGACACAAGAGGTAATTATAATGAAAACAGTCGTTATATAACGTTACATTACACTCAAATTTTACCACTAATATAATTAATTTACCTATATTCTCAGCTCCTAAAGACGGGTGATGCGACATCAAGGCTTGCTCGTCTAGCCACTGGACCCTTGTTCGTGGTACAAGAGTACAAAAGTATCGATTGAACGGTTACATTTTTGGCGCTAAAGTGTACGAGTAAAGTACAAATATACAGAACTCGGGAATTTCATACAAAGCTCTTACTATCTTTCGAGCGAGCGCAAAAGATAAAAATCTCGTTGAAGCTGAAATGACTTACTATGGTGTAATGCAAAATATATTTGAATTGGATTATATAAGCTTCAAATAGGTTGTATTTTACTGTGACTGGGTAAGAGTTGAGGATAAAAATGCTTGTAAAGTTGATCCTGTCACCAATTTGATCATGGTTGACTTGTCCAAGTTGAAGAGCAACGACCACGTGAGCGATGAGCCATTTGTTTGTGCATTTCAAAAGGTTAAGCAAGTGTTTTATTCGGAGTATATCAACAACGAGCTGTGGTCAATTGTCCAACACGCTCCAAGGCATCTAAATAGTAGTGTGGATGACTTGGTTGCTCCTACCGAATATAAATCCATTTTTTATGATAACCCGAATTTGAAACAATTTTTCAATTTGTAATAAATATTTCAATTTGTAATAAATATTTCAATTTGTACTGAAACATCCATTTTTAATGCTTTTAATTGATTTGCACTTTATCATTTTCACTCTTGTGTGGTGTGCGTGTGTGGAGAGGAGATTAATACATAAATATTCCAACTAAATCTAAGTTTTCTTTATACTAATCCATGAATATACGCTTCTTACCTTTAATAGGTGATTAGTACATAGTTATTTGGGGTGTCCTATTTGTGGAGAGGAGACTGAATCTCTTCGTCTATCCGAACACTAAGAAATGACATAATCCTATGGAGTTATGCTCTGTAAATTCCTCCCAACTGTTATGTAGCCAAACATCACCAGTTGAAGTTGTCAAATCCACTTTCCATACCCCACCACTTGGAACCTCTAGCAAAACATGGGAGACCATTGAAAGGTGGAATTGATAACTTCAACTGCTGATTTTTGGCTACACAACGGTTGGAAGGAATTCGCAACGCATAACTCCATAGGATTATGGCATTTCTTAGTGTTTAGATATGAAGAGAATTATATTTGACACAATTGCCCGGGGTACATTAGTTGGAAGGAGGTTCCATATGAGCTCAAGTTAGCTGTTTGGGTGACACTACAGGTAATGTATTTATATTTGTATGTCAATTTCGATTTTGATTTCAATTTCGATTTATATTTATCTATATTTGCGAGGCGGATACTAATTTTACTTTATTTCAATTAAGGGGACAGGGAGTGGCCCTGAGGGTAGGCCACATATTCTCGATAGTTATGTGGCTATTCGGACGAGAGGGGAAGTATAAGGAGGTGTCCCCGAGCGTCGCGGTACAAAATCTCTTTTCCAGCTAAATAGTTTGTAGATTTGAGATAATTGATGGTGATGTTGTTTCTTCTTAAATAGTTTCTATTTTGAATATATATTTGCATTATCTTTAGTTTTTTTGGATATATGATGTTTGAATAGGTACAACGTTGCTATAACAGGTACAAATATACTACTGGGCAGTGGCAGTGGCCATACTGGCCAGCAGATTTTTTTTAAATTCTGCCCATAATTGTCACGGTCAATGACCATGACAATTTTTTTAAAAGGGTCAAGGCTTTGTCATGGTTTTTAACCGTAACTAAACGTGTCACCGTCATGGCCCGTGACACGACCGTGACAATTCTTACGAACTTATCACGATCAATGACCGTGACACGTCCGTGACAAAAAAAGTTGTCTCGCCCCGAATTGTCACGGTCATTGACCTTGACAAGTCCAACTTGTCAAGGTCAATGACCGTGACAATAGTGAAGATTTGGTGTAGTGTACAGGGACCCCGAACCGGTTCGGGGGTACCGCGAACCAATTTTCCCCCTGAACCGGTTCGGCCTGGGTTCGGGGGAATTCGCTGGCATTGGAGGATAAAATACTTAGAATATTTTCAGGACTTTTTAAAGTATTTTTCTCCAAATTCAAAAAGCCATAACTTCAAAACCGTAGCTCGGATTGAGGTTCTGTTTCTTCCAGTATTTTCGTTGCGGTAAGCTCTTCAACTTTTTAGTTGATCGGTCCTCCGAACGGTGGCTGTAAAATTACCAAAATGCCCTTGAACATCCCTATCAAGCCTTTTTACAGTGTTTTGACTTCTCTTACGTACCACATGCGTAAATTCCCTAAAATCGTGGAACGTGAAGTCGTTGAGGCATATGCGGGACACTTAATAAATACATGATTCCCTGAATTCGGATTGAGGCCGTCAAGTGAGATCGTGAACAGACGTGCCTTTTGTAGCGGCGTACGACATACACAAATTAAACATTTTGGACATGATAAAAATGTCCTTACAAATCTCCCCCTATGTTTATGCCGGTACATACATAAAAAATCCGAATTATGCAAACTCCCAAACTCCCAAAACAAATGACATATACAATAATATCCCCAATAAATCCTCGAACTGAGAATACTAAATGACATGTCGTCAAACAAACTTCAACATTTTCAAATCTTCAACTCTAAAAACTCTCAAAGCTTTTCTCACCAGGGTGTGCAATCCAATAGATATCAACTTTGTACCTACACACATGAGAAAAAGCAAATACCCGTGACACGCAACAGTTTGATTTATAATGATATGCAAAATCAAATATCCATTAAGTTTCAGCAAATCATTAATAAATCAAAACAAATTTCTCCCCCATAATTCATTCTCCCCCTTTTTATGATGTCCCCAAATAGACAGATATGAGAAGGATAAACATGGAAAATGTCACAAAAAAATGTATTTTTTTTTTAATTTTTCAAAGAATCAAAGAATGTTTTATTTTTGAATTTTTCAAAATTTATACAAAAAATATATAAAAAGAAATCACACCATGAAAGAACACAAAAACAACCAAGTCGATAATAGCGTAAATGTAGGGGTATGAACACATTCAATAGGTAAATAAACTCAAACAGCCATATGTGCACGATGCATACGTGAACTCCTGACGAATCAACATCAAAAGTATCCTTAGGTGTAAAAGTTGTTGAATTTAGATGGCATCATCTTAATCAAGTCAACAAATCAAAGTAAAAGTGATTTCCACATTAATAACGTCCAAAACTTATTTAGCATTTTTTCAAGATCTTCAAGGACGTGCAAACCCGTTTAAATATTCCAACTAAACTCCCTCAAATATATTTTCTTTTAGAGGTGATAAACTAAATTCTCAAACTTTGAAGAATTGATGGTGAAACCTAATGACCCATATTTGGCATGTATTTCTTTTTATTGCCTTTAAATTTTTTCGGGCTCTTTTAACCTCTTTGGACCCCGGATAATAAAATTTCTCAATTTTTTAGGTCCGATTCAACAGTGGCTTTTGTGCAAAGGATAGTTAATTACCTTTTGTATCCCCTCCCCGTTTTTTTAAATATCACACAGTCTCACCAAAATGGTTTTTTATAGGCACACCTTTCTTATCAAGTTTTATCACGCTAAATTCGTTTTAAGGACAGGATTGAAGTGAAAACACCCAACCAATATGTGATAAGACAAGCACAATAAACAAATAAATCCGTGCATGTGTGCAATAAAGGAAATCATGAGTCAAACATGTAGGAAGTAACACTTAATTACATCTTTAATTCCCAATAATCTTTTTTCTCGATAAAGTTACATTTTGCTCAGAAACATAAAATTATAATTTGAGGCTTTTCTGCTCCAATTTTGAAAAAACTTAAAACTACATAGTTGTACAGAACGTGATTTTATAGAAGAACTTGCGTGCATACTACCAATTTCCGCTTAAAATAGTCCTAAAATTATCATACAATGTTCGTCATTTTTCTACATATTTCTACCTACGGGTTGTAACATAATTCATCCTCAAAACCTCTACCAAGTGATCCCAAACTCCTTATAATTCATCACAAATGATATACCCAAGTATGTACATGATTTATAACATCAAATCATATCAAAATCATCATAAAATTTTGATTAATCATGCTAATCCCACTTTAATTCAGAAAATCTGCATTTTATCTTTTGTACTCAAGAACACGTATAAACCCCAAATTTCTTCATCAAATAAACCCAAGTTTAGTTATGTTAATTCCAATATCAACAAGGGATTAATTCTTCATGATTTTCATTTCAAGGATTAAATCAAAATCATCAAAATTCATCTTTGATTTATAAAACTTTAAAAAAATATATTTTTCTTTCTACCATGGACAACATACATGCTATAGATTACAAGAGTTAAACACTTGCCTTTGATTTCATAGGTCTAAACCTTCGGAAGATGATGTTATGGTGTTCCTCTCTTTTTCGGTCACTCTCCGGTGGCGGCGGTGGTGGTGCAAGGTGCCTTTGTCCCTTGGTTTTCCTAGAACAACCCTTCCTCTCATAGAGAAATCTTTGCCTCTCCTCAATGGATGTGTCTTAGAGTTTTGGTTAATGAACCTTTGGCTAACATATCTCTTAACTTATATAAAAATACTCAAATTTCGTAAGTACTATTCATCTCCCAAGTAAAATGACCAAAATACCTCTTTCGGGTGTCTATTCGGTTCCAAATTGATCCGAGATCCAAATCAAACCCCCGAGTAAACTTTTTTGTTTATTTAAAACCCTTCGAAGACTTTGGCGCACTCAAAACCACCATTCGGATGACATAAAAATAATTTACTTTTCATTCCATTCAATTATAGCCCCAACACGACTCACACACGCGTCCCGACTTAATTACCGTAATCGTCGTATTTATAAATCCCGACAATTTTATATAAAGTCAAAATCATATATTACTTTTAATCACTCAGTAATATTTAATATCAATCACACATTACTTTATGCTAGTAACATTCAATCCGGATTAATTCCAATTATTTTCACATAAATAATTCCAATTAATCCTCATTGATTTAACCCATTTACTTTTTATTTATCTCATTTTAAAAGTCATTAAAAATACGGGGTATTACATACTCCCCCCTTATAACGGAATTTCATCCCGAAATTCGGAAAATAAGGCATATCTGGTAAGGACAACTCTGGGTATTAATCTCACATCTCATGTAACCTCCACCGTACCGCGCATACAGTACATTACTGAATACCCCTAATAATGAACACCTCGCTGATGTTATACTCCAAGCCTTACCATTTAAGTTTCACTACTTAAATTTTAATTTTAGATAATCACTATCTATCCTCCTACTATTTGCTCTATAGTAGATTAATTAGTCTTTAGATATATACAAACTCGTCTTATTACTATGTCAATCAGTAGTTTATTCTTGTTTGTACGGTATATATTTTACACACAATATATACTATAAATGCCAACACATTTTCGTAATACTTCCTTAGCAAAAAAAGGACTATGGAACCCAAGCTTGTAAGCTACCGGTCCAATCTTTACAATAATAGGAAATGGTCCTACGTATCTCGGCGCCAATTTCCTTTTTTCAACATGAAATAACGTAACACCAAATCATTTTAATTCTAGTTTATGGGCCCTGAATCCCTTTGGCCCGAGTATCTCATTATCCTCCACCTCTACCCAATAAGCATAAGGGCAACAAGGTCTTCTATATAATGCCTCAAATAAAGTCATGACGTAAATGAGCTGAGAGGAGTTATTGTACACGAACTCCAAATATGACACTAAATCTTCCCATAATCGGAAATACAATATATCCCTCAATATGTAACTAGAATTCTCAGTTTGCCCATCCATTTGTAGGTGTGTTAAGCCGTATACATTTGCATCTCGATACTCATGGCCTTTTGAAAACTCTTCCCAATAATCGAGACATAACTCTCTTGTCTATATCAGACACAATGTCGAAATATACCCCATATAACCTTACTATCTCAAGAATAATGATTGGGGTATATGTAACACCCCGCGCAATCAAAAGGAATCAAAGACAAGAAACGCGAAAACTAAGATGGACTCATAACCTCCAAGACCTAAGACCATGCTCTGATACCATCTGTAACACCGTGCGCAATCCGGACAATGGGGTGGCCAGCCACCGTCGTCGAACTATGTCGGGCGTCACTAAATAAATACCATTCTCAGCATGTGATAGATATGAGATAATAAAAATCAATCCACAAGATGAAAAATAATCAATCCCAACGAATAATTATAATATAAAAACCATCACATGCTAAACTCCAATTAAATTCAATATCCAAAATATGAATTAATTTAAAATCTGAACAATCAACTGACTGTAAATACTCCATTTGAAATCCTCAAACAATTTTGGAACCGAATGTCCCAATAAAACCCAAATGAAGTCTCATAATGAAATACGATGGAAAGAAAAATCTAAACTAAATAAGTTGTAAATAAAGCAACTCCAGTTGCACCTCCAACCGATATCTAATAAATCCTATGCAGCTACTCGAGCACTAATACCTGAAAATGTTAGTAAACATACGAGGTCAGGGCCCCGAGCATGAATGCACACTACTCCCCTCAAATAGGATCCGTGAATCCAAACAATAGCATTATACGCAATAAATATCATAATAGAGTATTTTAATTAAACGAATATAATTAAACGCAAGAAAGATAAATCACTAACCACCCCCAAAGATTTTTTTATAAATATCACACCAATATCATTTTAAATATCCCGCAGTCCCAACTTGTTAATTTAATTAAATTAACTCAAATTATAATTATTCTCAGTTTTTATTATGCGGTCCTCCCGCCCCGGGTGGTAATTTCCACCAAAGTTTAACACTTCCCCTTGTCAAAACGACCGCTGATCCGTTTAGATTTTCGATCCTGCAATTTGACAAGGTTCCACACATAACATGACATAAAATGCCGGCTAGCCCGTTTAAACTGTTAGCCTTCGCTATTTATGTCGCCCATATTTTAATACCCGTCTTATTATCTTAGGTATTCATTCTCAATTCTCAATTCTCAATTACACAATTATCAAATCACCCCACCCTTTTTATCGATGCAAGATCCTCAAAATGCCCCTTGAAAACCTAAGGGTCCCCAAGTATACGTCCTATCCTACATATAGGACGTAATCACCAAGAGAAAATTTGTCCTAGTCTCATGCCTAGGCTAGCGAAATGTCGATATAACGTAAAAATCTGCCCCACCTCAAAATATAAAATCTCCACAAATTTACACTAACTAGTCCCATACCTAGTAAGTATGAATTGCAACAAAGGTCTACCTACTAGTACCATACTTAGAAAGAATCCTAAAAATAGGGTTGAGCAATATACTAATTAAAAGCCCCTCGTCCCCGCGATGGAAAACGAGAATAAAATAAATCACGCAAAACAAATTTCTCAAGAATAACATAATAATTAATCATAAAGGTCTCAATTAAATTTAATTCAATGAATAATACCATCGCCGTTTTCAACCTAATTATTTGCGTTCAATAATGTTAAATTATTTAACATGCGATAATATTCAATACGTCATAATCGTTCTTTTCTATAAGTCATCAAATTTATTAGTGTGAGCGCGTCCTAATAACCATATAAATAAACCCATAAAAATTCTACATGAGAACCTACACCCAAAATCATAAAAATCCAAAAATCTAACCTACGCACTCAAGGGTTTCAAAGATTAAATAATATTCAAAATTTTCATTAAAACAGTTCCAAAATTTAAGTGTCCACTTTCTCTAATTGAGTTACTAATTGATTTTAATCAAAAACACATGATTAAGGGTTTAGACGACACTTAAAACGCATAATACTAAAGAAAAGAAATAGAGTATTCATGCCTGAAAATCGTCGGTTGAAAATTCTGAATACTCAGTTGTGTTCGTCTCGCGAAAATAAGCAAGTTTAGTTTTTGGATCTTCTTAAAAATATGAAGCTTAGACCTCCCAAAAAATAATTGAAATTTGATTTAATGGAGATTTGGGGTTTAAATATAAGGATATGAGTATACTGCTTTTGTATAGGGAGAGAAGAGGGTTTGGAAGTAAAAAGGTGCGTAGCTTTTAGAAAAGTGGGCCAAAGTTCCTTTTTAAAGTGAAGATAAAAAAGTCCTAATACATTCCAACACCCAAAAGATTTCTTAAAATATCGTGAACATTTTATATTAGCTATCCATCTATTTCCATGCGCGTCCCCAAAATCTTTGAAACAGCTACCTCACGTCATCACCATACCACCACATGGGACAAACCAAAGGAGTAAATAAAAATATAAAAAAAAAAAAAACACAACTCCCAATTGATTGAAAGTCGTGCGCGTAGGGAAGAAAAGGGGGAGGGGGTTCTCAGTACCTCTCCTTCTCTCACTAGACATAAGGCAACCAAAAGTGAGAGACACAAAATAAATAAAAAAAACGAAAATAGCCCTCCCAAGCAGGGGAGCTACATGCGCGTAAGGAAGAAAAGGGGGAGGGGGTCTCACTCTCTCTCTCGTCCCATGGATTTTAAAAAAAACAAAAAAAAACATATATATATATATATCTCAACTACTTTAAAAGAGAAGATTTCCTCTTCAATGTTTAAAGGACTAAAATATACTCATTAAATTTAAAATATATATTATACCCTTAATAATAGTCTTACATATCTCTCTATTATTTAATAACACAAAATACGAAATATTCACATTAATTCCTCCCATCTCTTTTCTATTCATTCCCACATACCAAACTATTTAAATTCATTCATCTTCCAATCCTAGAAATCAAAATTCATTGACACATAACAAAACATCTAAATTCATTCATTCATCTTACAATTCTGGAAATCAAAATTCATTGTCCAAAGCATTTACTCTCAAATACATATGAAAAAAATGCAATTCATTCATCTTCCCAAAATAAAAATCAACAGTCACCTATCCCAATAATTTAATTCCAGATTCATTCATCCTTTGAAATGGAAGCTAAAAAACCAACGGATTAATATGGCTAAATAAGTCATTTGTAAATTAGATATGTCTATTTCATTGAAATTATATCGTTTATTTCATTGGTTGCTCTTGTTTCTTTTTCAAAAACGAAGGTGAACGCTCTTAATTCCATCTATAATTTTTTATTATGTCTTTCATTGTTGCTGAAAATTATGCAGTTGTTAATTTAAAAACAATTACATAAATTTTATATAGATATTTATCTCATTAACAAATTTTTATTTTTATGCATTCATTGTACTTCCCAGTTTTACATGAATTGGAAAACCTTTATATACATTGACATATGCGTACTGATATATGCCTATTAATATAGGCCTACTGTTTTAAATGTTAATTTCAAAAGTAAATTTGAAAACACTTATATACATTGACATATGCATACTGATATATGCCTATTAATATATGCCTATTGTTTTAAATGTTAATTTCAAAAGTATGCCTACTAATATAAAAAAATTTGGTACTATAGATTAAAATTTCGAACCTCACTTGATGCTTATTTTTTATTCATTGGCATTTGCCTAATGTTTGGGGTTTTCTTCTAATTCCTGAAATTTCACTCATGAGAACAATTTATTTTAATTAGTTTCGTAACGTGGAAGTTCAGTACTACAATAGTTGATGGTACTAAGACAACTACTTAATTTTTTTATTTATTGTCATTCTTATATAATATGATGTACTTACTCCTTACAGGTATGTTAACAATAGTAGGATTCTAATATGATATTTCGTAAAAAAAATTATCATTTAACTTTTTCGTAATTAAGTTTTAATTGAAATCTTGTAAGATATTGTCAATATTGGTGGAACAAGCTCGGATTGTAAATCTGAGAGTGAAGGAATTTCAATTTTGTTTAGGAGGTATGTGAAGTAGTTAATACCATATTGAAATTGTTTCCTATAATTTATATTCGAGATGGTCATATATTTCCTTTGAAACTTTGTAGGATATTGTCAATATTGTTGGTGGAAGCTTGGATTGTCAATCTCATAGTGAAAGAATCTCACTTTTGTTTACGAGGTAATTCCAATTTATTAATGTATCATTGTGATTTTAATTATCAATTCTTATGGTCTGTAATTTAAAGAAAAAATGGTCATTTAAATGTATCTTAACCATGACCTCAGAAGAATTCGTCCATCCTACTTTCCATTTTCTTGATAACATTTTTGGGGGACTTAGAGATGATGATGACTGGTTTGATGAGATAGCACCAAACGGGTGAAACAATGTCGGTTTACTAGACCAGTTACGTTTAACATGTGTAATCGCCATATAACTTTGGAACTGAGGTGAAATGCGGGGAAGCATGTGTAGTGTTCAATGAAGTGTCTACGATCATAGAATCCAAAATTACCTCTTTGAAGTCTACTTGAGAACAACGGACTTTAATGAATTAGAGGGTAATGGAAAGGGAAAATGTAGAATTCTTTAAGGGGCAAAATAATGGCTATTACAAAATATAGCATTAGGCCTGATCTCAGGGGAGGTTAATGACAGTAGAAACTAAACAACCAAGTTCTGAAATCTAGCCATACAGTCATGATTCTGGTCTCAAATTTCATTTTATGTCATCATCTTCTACTTGAAAAGCTTTCATGCAGTGGTGACTTTGGTCTCAAAGTTCATTTCCCCTCATCATCTTCTCCTTAATAAGCTGAAAAAAATATGTCCTTTTCTGACACATAATTAAATGAAAAAAATGTATCAAGTATAAGATTTTATAGTATATGCTTTCATTCACTAACAGACTGCTCAATTGTAGTATAGGTTGTTATGTTGTCTCGAACGTTATCCTCTTATTATTTATCCGTATAATTTGTTGTATATCTAACTTTTGTCGTCGTATGTGCATAAGATGTGTTTTTGTTACCTCTTCTCACCCCACCATCAAGACAACAAAATTATCTAAGGAAGGGGGCAAACCAATTTTGGATCCTACAAAATTTTGACATGTTGTTTGTTCTTTACAATACTTGACATTAACAATACGTGACCTCGACTTTGTTGTAAACAAAGTTCGCCATTTATGCGACCCTACCAACGATCACTGGACAACCTTGAAACAAAATTTCTACTATTTAAAACAAACTTCCACACTAGGTTTGTTCCTTCAAAAATCATCTCCACTTGATCTTCAGTCTTTTTTTTAACTCAGATTGGGTTACGTGTATTGATGATCAGCGACGATGAAATTGTTGACATTATCACAAAAGTTTTGCCTTCAATGCGATTTCAGTTTCTTCGTGACAAGCTACGGGTTCTCTCTTGCTCCCCGTCCACTTAAAGGAAGTGTATCAGATCAAGTTAATCTCCCATCTAATTACCCAAGTGTAATTTATCTGTTTTAGTTGAAACACAATTTCAAATGTTTTTGTATCCTTCTTTAAACCATAAACTCGTATCATGTAATTAGTATATAAATCAGTAACTTCTCACATTATACTGTGAGAGAACAATTTTAGCTCCAACACTGTGTGCATTAACTCATCACTGTTTGTGTTCCCTTTTATGGATATATAATGTGGTGATGAATCTTTGGAGGTGAGATTCTCTGAGTTATTTTATATTGTTGTCGATAATTAGGGATTAGTAACGGACTACATTACGCGCATAAGTGGTCAAGATGTTAAGAATCCCAATTTCTGGGGGGAGGAGGTTAATGTGTTCTTTCGAATGTTGGAGGCATACAAGTGATAGAGATATTCAAATAGGAAAGTTTCTGAAACTTATAACCAACCCAACCTTTACTTTATCTCCTCCTTTACTTGTTGGTTTTATTTTTTGCTCCTAGGTAGCACGAGCATCTAAAGAACGAATGGTAGGTTACCCTCATCCATGTTTTAGGCCATAAAATATAGCTTTTATCATAATATTCCAACGCCAGATGATGTAATTGAATACAGATGATTGTGGTGGCCTCTCTTGATTTTGTTGGGCTATATTTTTGCTCCCATTTCCTAACTGTTAAGTAATGATTTAGTAATAACCATGTACCTCCAGTGAGCACATGACTATAGTCTTCCTTTGTATAGAATAAGAAAACATAATGAAGTACTGTTAGACATTGGATGACCAAAATCTGGATCAGTATTGGGCCAATTAGACATCTATCTCTTTCTCCCTGCGCGTGTGTGTGTGTCTTTATAGGCAAAATGAAGTGTTATAGATGGAATGTTCTCTGTAGTATGCCCTTAATCATGGTTTTAATTTATAATTATGTAGCTTACGTTTGTTAAGGACACACATGTGATGTGTTTTCTCTCCGATTGCCATAGTTAATTCATTCTTCAATATTTTAATTACTTCTTTTTAATTATTGAATAATTAGAGTATCGTGAACATCCATTTTCCTATTCCAATCAACACAATACTAAGCTGGGGGAATCAATGACACTTCACTTGAGTTTCCCATGATAAATGTGTTTATTAACTGAAACAAAAAGTCAACAAACACAGCTTATATTCATTGGTTTAGGGGATGTTACCTACATAGTACAGAAGTTTTGTTTCAGCCATTTTTCCCTTTTTTTCCTGTGTAGGACACAAATGAATTTTTTCTCCAGTTTGATTCCTGTGTAGTTTATATCTGATTTTGTCATGTATACGTTGAATGGTGAAAGAACATAGTGTCATAAAAATTATGTTAATGAGCTATAGTCAAATAACTACAATATTTCCACATGTTCCTAAACTTTTCCAATATCTTTGGCGGGACACATATGACAGGGAGAGAGGGTCCGTTTAGAAAAAAAAAATATTTTTTTATAAAAATCTTATTTTTTAAAAAACTTTATTTTTAAGAAACTGAACTTTTTATTAAAAAAATATATTTTCTATGAAAACTTTCATCGCTTCAAAGGAAAAGGTAATATCGTTGTTATTAACAATTCAAATTCATACATAAATTAAAAACACTCAATACTAATTATGTATACTTAATATTCACATTTATTATTTTATTCCACAGGGAATTATGCACTCGGACTATATTTAAAAGTTATATACGTGCATTGAAAAAATCTACAATTCTACATTAAAGGGAAATCGCTTAAAGATTCGGATCGAAAGCTTGCACGTTTCGTCGCTCATAAAGTTGAAGAGGAAGAAGAACCTTTGAATCCAAACAAACGTCAAAAGTAACATATTTGATGAATACATTTTCGTTTTTTATTCCAAATTGTTATTATCCAATGTCTTCCCAAAACAAACGATCTATTGCTTTGCATTTTACATTTTTAATAACTCGGATTCATTCACAGTAATTTTTTCAATTTCATCAAAATTCTTATCTTCTTACATCATTGTCACTACATTCTTTCACACAAATCGTTTAGTTCACTTCGTTACCTGTCCATAATTTTTTATAGGATTTACGATCTACATAAAATATTTTGAAATTTAAAGATTCTTATTCATTTATTCAAATACTGAAGTTGAATATCTGGACTCGCCCACACGTGCAACGCACGTGGGCACAACTAGTATATATAAAGATAAAGTAATTTCAACGAGTTTACAAAGGGTTCTCTCTTTATTATCATCTAACAATAGGATTTATAAGATTTCTAAAATTAAGAATTTATTATTGTTATTCAGGTATAAAAAATATGAATTATAATAATAAATATTTTATATACATTCCAATTTCGACAAAAGATCTTTTAAATTAAATATTCTACCTTTTAATTGTCAAAGATTTAATTTCACCAAAAAAAAATTAAAAAAAATCTTTTTTGACTTTTAATTTAAAACGCGCTATTTAAGTTTCGAAAATTACAGGGTGTTACATACTTCCCCACTAGAAAACGAATTCCGTCCTCAAAATTCAACGAAAACGTAAATGCGCAAATAAAAATAAGGCTCATATATGCCTACCCATAGAATGCTATAATCAAGCGCCCATACACCCAATCCTACCCGCACTTAATCCCTCCAAAATATATATATATATATATATATATATATATATATATATATATATATATATATATATATATATATATATATATATATATATATCTAAGAAAATAATTACGTACCGAGACACCCTACTAGCCACGTTGTGGCTCCTGCGATGCATGGTCATCCCGAGGCTAAAGTAAGTAGCACCTCCCATAACCGATATTGGTTGGTGCTACGGCCACTCCCTGATCACCTGACGTTGTCGGTGCTGTTGGTGCTCCCTAAACACCTCCTAGTGCGAGAACTGGTGGTCCTTATTGTCCCTGTACTCGTTGACCTTGTTGCCCTTGTGCGCATTGGCCTTGTTGGCCCTATTGGCTCTCTCTCTTGTAACACTGATCAGCCCGATGTCCCTTTTTTCCACAAACGAAACATACACCCCTAATAACTCTAGAATTCACACCCCAGTTTTGCTCACCCTGTTGTCCTTGATTTATTCTTTGTTTCTTCCACGCTTGGTCATTACGACCCTTATTCTCACCCCCTTGTCCATTTGACTCCTGTATCTTTCCCAACTTCTTTTGATAATTAACTTTCTCTTACCATAGAAGCATTGTGATATCCACCACCTGAGCATAAGTAGTGTATGCCGGATTCCCCAACATTATCTGTCTAATCGATCAAGACAATTCCTTAATGAAGCACTCCATTTTCTTTGCTTAAGTATCGACTTCCTCCGGTACAAACATAGATAAATTAGTGAACTCCTGTTCATACTCGATAATCAACTTCGATCTTTGATCCAAATCTATAAATTCCCTATTTTTCGCACACCTAATAGCATATGGAAAATATTTGTTATTGAACCTTATCTGAAAATTTTCATAACTCAATCGATCTCTCTCCTCCGATGTGGTGGCACTCTCCCACCATTGTAACGCATCCCTTATCATCTTAAACGTCGTTAACATATGCTTCTTCACATATGTACATTCCACCATCCTCAAGTGCCTCTCCATATCTCTCCTCCACTGGTGAGAAACCGTTGGGTCAGATCCCCCTCCAAAGGTTGGAGGATTGCCCTTAAGAAAACTGGTTCTCACCCTATTCCAAGTTGTAACGAGTGTACCCGACTCTTGCCCTTGTAAACTAAACCATATCTATCTCCCTATCTCAGAACTGGCCGTCGTGGTCTCTGGAATGATAGCCGCTAACTGCTCAGTATCCAAAATAACATGTCGCTGCCTCTCCTGAGGTGCGGGACCAGAAATGAAATCCTCTCTCCTACTTCCAGCTCTCCTTATGTTTGCCATCTACAAAGATAGGAACAAAATAACATCAGACTCGGAATGACTAAGAGTACAAATCATCAAAAGGAATCAAAGATAAGTAACGTGAAAACTAAGACGGACTCATGACCTACGAGACCTAAGACCATGCTTTGATACCATCTATAACACCCCGTGCAATCTAGACAACGGGGTGGCCAGCCACCGCCGCCGAACTATGTCGGGTGTCACTAAATAAATACCATTCTCAGCATGTGATAGATATAAGACAATAAAAATAAATCCACAAGATGAATAATAATCAATCCCAACGAATAATTGTAATATAAAAACCATCACATGCTAAACTACAATAAACTTTAATCTCCAAAATATAAATTAATTTAAAATCTGAATAATCAACTAACTGTAAATACTCCAACTAAAATCCTCAAACAACTTTGGAATCGAATGGCCCAATAAAACCCAAATGAAGTCTCGTAATGAAATACGACAAGAAGAAAAATCTAAACTATATAAAGCTGTAAATAAAGCACCTCAGTTGCACCTCCAACCGATATCTAATAAATCATATGCAGCTACTCGAGCACTAATACCTGAAAATGTTAGTCAACGCACGAGGTCAGAGACCCGAGAATGAATTCACACTACTCACCTCAAATAGAATATGTGAATCTAGACAATAGCATTATACGCAATAAATATCACAATAGAGTATTTTATTTAAACGGATATAATTAAATGCAAGAAAGATAAATCACTAACCACCCCCAAAGATTTTTTTATAAAAATCACACCAATATCATTTTAAATATCCCGCAGTCCCAAATTGTTAATTTAACTAAATTAACTCAAATAATCATTATTCTCACTTTTTATTATGGCGGTCCTCCCGCCTCGAGTGGTAATTTTCATCAAAGTTTAATACTTCCCCTTCTCAAAATGATCGATGATCCGTTTAAACTGTCAATCCCGTAATTTGATAACGTTACACACACGACACGACATAAAATGCCGACTGACCCGTTTAAACTGCCGGCCCTCACTATTTATGTCGCTCATATGCTAACACCCGTCTTATTATCTTAGGTATTAATTCTCAATTTTCAATTTCATAATTATCAAATCACCCCACCCTTTTTATCGATGTAAGATCCTCAAAATACCCCTTAGGCCTATACCTAAGGGTCCCCATGTATACATACGTCTTATCTTACATATAGGATGAATCACCAAGAGAAAAACCGTCCTAGTCTCATGCCTAGGCTAGCGAAGTATCGATATAACGTAAAAATCTGCCCCATCCCAAAATATAAAATCCCCACGAATTTACACTAACTTGTCCCATACCTAGCAAGTACAAATTGCAACAAAGGCCTACCTACTAGTTCCATACAAAGTAAGCATCCTAAAAATAGGGTTGAGCAATATACTAACCCAAATTCCCTCATCCCCGCAATGGCAAACCTAAATAAAATAAATCACACAAAACACAATTCATAAGAATAACATATCAATCAATCATAAAGGTCCCAATTCAATTTAATTCAATGAATAACACCGTCGTCGTCGTCTTTAATTTAATTAGTTTTGTTCAATAATGTTAAATTATTTAACATGCGACAATATTCAAAACGTCATAATCGTTCTTTTTTATAAGTCATCAAATTTATAAGTGTGAGCGCATCCCAATAACCATATAAATAATCCCATAAAAATTCTACATAAGAACCTACACCCAAAATAATAAAAACCCAAAAATCTAACCTACGCATCCAAGGGTTTCAAAGATTAAATCATATTCAAAATTTTCATAAAAACAGTCCCAAAATTTAAGTGCCCACTTTCACTAATTAAGTTACTAATTAATTTTAATCAAAAATACATGATTAAGGGTTTAGGAGACACTTCAAATGCATAATACTAAAGGAAAGTAATAGAGTATTCATGCCTGAAAATCGTCGGTTGAAAATTCTGAATACTCAATTACGTTCGTCTCGCGAAAATAAGTAAGTTTCGTTCTTGGATCTTCTTAAAAATATGAAGTTTAGACCTCCCAAAATATGATTGAAATTTGGTTTAAGAAAGTTTGGGGTTGAAATATAAGGGTATGAGTATACTGCTTTTGTATAGGGAGGGAAGAGGGTTTGGAAGTAAAAAAGTGTGTAGCGTTTAGAAAAGTGGGTCAAAGTTCTTTTTTAAAGTGAATATAAAAGAGTCCTAATACATTCCAACACACAAAAGATTTCTTAAAATATTGTGAACATTTTATATTAGCTATCCATCTATTTCCGTGCGCGTCCCCAAAATCTTTGAAACAGCTACCTCACGTCATCACCATACCACCACATGGGACAAACCAAAGGACTAAATAAAAATATAAAAAAAAGAAACACAACTCCTAATTTTATTTTTTTTATTTTTTTTGATGACGTAGGGTAATCCCCGGGCCAGCTTGCGCGCACCTCGAGACTAATCCCTCCGGCCGGATGATACTCTTACAGAGGGATAATAAACACCCTCTGCACCCTGGCCCTCGCAGGACTCGAACTGACGACCTCTGGGGAGCAAACCCAGGGCAACCAGCTGAGCTAACTGCTCAGGTTAACACAACTCCTAATTGATTAGAAGCCGTGCGCTTGAGGAAGAAAGGGGGGAGGGGGTGATCAGCATCTCTCCTTCTCTCACTAGACATAAGGCAACCAAAAGTGAGGGACGCAAAATAAAAATAAAAAATGAAAACATCCCTCCCAAGCAGGGGAGCTACATGCGCGTAAGGAAGAAAAGGGGGAGAGGGTCTCTCTCTCTCTCTCATCCCATGGGTTTTAAACACAAATATATATATATATATATATATATATATATATATATATATATATATATATATATATATATATATATAAAGATAAAGTAATTTCAATGAGTTTACAAAGGGTTCTCTCTTTATTATCCAAAAATATCTAACAATGGGATTTATAAGATTTCTAAAATTAAGAATTTATTATTGTTATTCAGGTATAAAAAATCTGAATTATAATAATAAATATTTTATATACATTCCAATTTCGACAAATGATCTTTTAAATTAAATAGTCTACCTTTTAATTGTCAAAGACTTAATTTCGCCCAATTTTTTTTTAAAAAAATGACTTTTAATTTAAAACGCGCTATTTAAGGTTCGAAAATTACAGGGTGGTACAATATACTGCCACACATTACGATTAGTCCTAACTGGCATAACGTGAGCTACTTCGATTACCTGACCCACTATCACCCATATAGGGTCGTGATCCATTTGCGAAGTAATTAACTCTATGATAATTTAGGGATACGCTCTCCCATTTCTACCAAGGAATTCTCATCGCCTGAAGGAACCCTATTAATTTATGATTGTCCACTTTCAATTAGAACTCAAAAATTTCTTGCTTGGTTTTATGCCATCACTACTACAGTTTTATACCATGATGCATTTTATCTTTCTCACAAACGCATCCACAACCATGACTCGTGCGACGATGCTATCACCGCGTGTCACAAGTTATCCCCTTCTCTTCAAATTTTAGATTCTCATGAAATGTAGGCCTCCACACACCTTACCATGTAAGTTTCAACTTTCCCGAGTTAAACTTTATCGAATTATTCCTATACCATCCTCGTGGCAAATTTGGGGAGTAGATGTCCTAACTGACCTAAACCATCAAACAACTAAGTCCTGAAGTCACAACTTCTACATTTATTTACCTCAAAAATACGTACTATGCCAAAATTCTCAATTATGAAAAATAATATAATCCAACTATCTAGGGCTCCCATATACCATATGTTGTGTACATTTTAGCATACGGTCTAAATGGATGTGATATTATACACTAGACGTGATTACTCTGTCAGGTTACCCTTTACCAACTTACTACTTATAATATAATCCGTATCCCACTGGTTTTCACATTCACATTAGGCGACTCCACTGGCCTCAAATCATACTATAACCCATAACTCTCGGTTTTAACAGATACATATTATAACAAAGGTTCTGAACCCATATCCTAAAGACCCAACATACTTCGACTCCCGACGTTCCCTAGTTTCATGTGTGGGCTGTCTCCCAAAGCGAAATCCAAACAAGGAACCCCCCGATACACTACTACCTAACCTAGTCAGTCGTCGAAACCCTTCCGGTCCTTAGTCCACAGTATGTACCTTCCCAACAGGTTTTGTCTATTTATATAAAAGTCTACTCATCCGCTCTCATGTCCCTTAAAGATAATATTAAACATGGCGCTCTCACTAACACAAGTTCTTGGTGCTACAAAATAACGAGAAATATCTCTCTCTGCACGAATTAAGAACACAATATATCATGAATCACATCAGCAGAAAGTCCCAACACACTGACATACTCACACATGCCAAGAATATAATGCCAACTATAAATTTATACACTTAGGCTCAACCTCATTTCAGGTGGTGCCTAACAGAATTAATACAGCTCACTTTGAAATAACAAATACGATAGTCTTATTACCCAATTTACCATCGTTTCAATACTCAAAAATTAGTCACTACACATTACCATAATAAATCCTACATTCCCTCACTCACAAATGTAGTATGTAATAACATCATTCTTAATTATCCTACCCGTTTCTCCTTACGGGTGTCAATAACGGGTTTCGCTACCCCATAAACATATATGATGATATCCATACCTAGGATTCACATCTACTGTTCCCAGTCTCATGGGTCCCACTCACTTTCTATGGACTTATTCAACATTAATAGTCCCATTTTTTTCTACACATGGAACAACTTTTCGTGTCATTTCCCAATCCCTGGTCTTACAGACCATTTTGAACCTAACAATACTATCATCAATTATTGCTCTATTGATTTCTTCGGCTCCACTTTCCCTATGGATTTCGTTATCGATTATACTAGTCTTGGCTGAATTAAACCATATATATGGGTCCCCCCTACTGGGTATGTCACTAAGTGGTGTTCTACTATCCTCGTTCACCCTAGTCTCACTTTTTGACTAAACTCTCCAACACCCTTGACTCCCTTATCACGGAAGCATTGATATTAATTCATAAACGTACACCCTTAACGACATTGTCACTAGTCGTCTAAATTTGATTTTTCCATTTACACATGAGTATATAAATCATGAACTCTTCAACAAAAATTAACTCATTTTGTCAGGTACATCCCATTTATTATAAGGTCCAAAATTTCACAATTTCATTCGCATCTCTGTTACAATAGCAGATGGGCGATTTCACTGTCAAACCGTACCCCAAATTCCACTTTTATCTCAATACCAACTTCTTTATATACGAAGTCTAATTTCCATCACTTAAGATTGCTCTTATGAGCAAAATGTTGTCAAAAACTCTTAAATCCTAGGTGTTGCAACACTTCACCCTATATAATTGCCTTTGGATTTCTACTTCCATTGGCCCCTCACTCTTCTTCCTTCATACATTTTATAAATGTTCTTTTTTTATATAAAATCCTTCCAAATCCGCCACCCTTCACCGATAAATGATGGGTGAGTCTGGAACGACACCATATTTACCAACGACGGTGTTTAAGGAAACTATAGTTCCCAAGTGATTATTTTTCATCGTCAACTTGAACAATAATTACGGTGAATTTTAGCTCGAACAACATTTTCCAAAATACACTAAGTCTTTTGTTGAGCCTTTCCTCCGGCATTTTATCCAACGACCTTCGTTGGTCATCCTATTATGTTCGGCATATGAAGCCCGACCGAACTTGTATAAGAATTTCACGACTTATGGTTAATAGCAAGAGAACATAAATCTTCATACCTGAAGGAATACAATAATCATAATCATAAGGCTCTACATCAAAGGACGCTACGTTGAAAGGTAGATAGTCGTACAGATCCTAAGGACTCTAGAACCTAATGCTCTGATACCACACGTAACTCCCCACTCAATTAAATATCGGGTGATCAGTCCTATACCCAATTAAATCAAAGTATACGATTGGTTCATTCTTAGCACCACTGTCGAAAAATATTTTCTTTTTTTAATAACCTAATACTCAATTAAGTTGGTGTTAAAAACTTTTAAATTTTAATTTATTATAATCTCATTTTACCATTACAAACAATTTCATGTAATCCATTCCACAACAATGCATAATAGATAAGTAACATCACAACTAAATTAAATGTAACTAGAATAAACTCCCCAGTTTAAATATCTCTCGAACCATAAATAACCAATACAAATATTGGAGGTGAACATAGTCCTAAGCCTTTGGGCTACGCACCCAAATGACCGTTCAATACCATTGTTTTCACGCATGGCAATCCAACCTAAGTCCTATGCTCTGAGGCATAAGTCAAAAATCCCCCCTAAGGCTCATCAGGATATGACGGCCCTCAACGCGCAAACCTCCCATCGATAGCAAGTAGGCTAGGTATGTCATACACACAAATCATCATATATGTATACACTCAACCTATACATACATACATATATATATATATATATATATATATATATATATATATATATATAGAGAGAGAGAGAGAGAGAGAGAGAGAGAGAGAGAGAGAGAGAGAGAGAAAGAGAGAGAGAGAGAGAGAGAGAGAGAGAGAGAGCCAGGCTATAGTACATCATGTTCTATACATCACCCGTGCATCACACCTAATTCTAGGTCCTAAAAAACTTCTTTTTTCAAATTTTATATTTTTCCCTTGAAATTAACCTTCCAATCAACCCATAAGCAAAAAATTAGGTCAAAATACGTTTTGCAGCTATTTTTAAAAAATTCACAAAAAACTGCTAAAAATGCCTTATTTATTAAGGTCTGCGCCAGCAGTTTTTTGTGATTTTTTTAAAAATAGCTACGAAATATAATTTTACCTAATTTTTTGCATATGGGTTGATTGTAAGGTGAATTTCAAGGGAAAATATAAAATTTGAAAAAAAAAGTTTTCTAGGGCCTAGAATTAGGTGTGATGTATAGTGCATGATGTAGGTGAGCCTTCCTCTCTCTCTCTCTCTCTCTCTCTATATATATATATATATATATATATATATATATATATATATATATATATATATATATATATATATCAACAATAGGGCATAAGCACATCCCATATTACAAGTCTCATACGTAGTATACTTATATATTTTAAACCTCAATTATATTATAGGTATTCTCTCCACCTATATATATATATATATATATATATATATATATATATTTATATTTATATAAACAATTGGGTATACTCTCATTCCATATACAAATCCCACACGTAGTACATTTCAAGTTTATCCCATAAACAATAATTCACATTTTCCAATACTCCTAACATCTCTTGTTAACCGAAAGGATTTCATTAATTATACCAGTAGCTACCTTCAACCCATACTTATTGGTCCAAAACCCATACTCATTATAACAAGCCCGGATTATATTTTAATTCCCAATAATCCTTTTTTCTCTATAAAGTTACATTTTGCTTAGAAATATAAAATTACAATTTGAGGCTTTTTTGCTCCGATATTAAAACAACTTAAAACTACAAAGTTGTGCAGAATGTGATTTTATATAAGAACTCACGTGCACACTACCAAATTTTACTTAAAACAATCTTAAAATTATCATACAATATTCATCCTTTTTTTACATATTTCTACCTGCGGGTTGTAACATAATTCATCCTCAAAACCTCTTCCAAATGATCCCAAACTCTTTATAATTCATCACAAATGATATACCCAAGTATGTACATGATTTATAACATCAAATCATATCAAAAAAATAATTTATAACATCAAATCATATAAAAAATCATCATGGAATTTCAATTAATCATGCTAATCCCATTTGAATTCAAAAAATCTGCATTTTATCATTCTTACTCTAGAACAAGTATAAACTCCAAATTTCTTCATCAAATAAACCCAAGTTTAGTGATGTTAATTCTAATATCAACAAGGGATTAATGCTGCATGGTTTCCATTTCAAGGATTAAATCAAAATCATTAAAACTCATCTTTGATTTATAAAACTTTAAAAAAAATCTTTTTCTCTCTACCATGGACAACATACATGCTATAGATTGCAAGAGTTAAGACACTTGCCTTTGATTTTGTAGGTCTGAAACTTTGGGGAAGATGATACTATGGTGTTCCTCTCTTTTTCGGTCACTCTCCTGTGGCGGCGGTGGTGGTGCAAGGTGCCTTTGTCCATTGGTTTTCCTAAAACAACCCTTCCTGAGAACGTGTGTGCTCGCGTTCAAATGATCAAATTATATATTAAACACCTTTTAACCCAAACAAACCCTAAACATGCAGCAGTATGTGATTGAATAAGATGATAATCTAAGCAAGAACATTCAAACACATGCAATTAAGGAAAAATCCCCCACAGGGGCAAAACCATTTATTTTCACTATAATTTGTAAGAAAACGGCTTACAATCGGATTACAATGAAAATATAAGTTGACTAAGAATTACCCTCAGGTATCGGATTCTGTAGTCACGGCTGGAAATATCCCTTTCCAGTAGGGCTGGCGGCTGGAACTATCCCTGTCCAGTAGGGATGCAATGGAGAAGAAGAACGGTCTCCTCCACAAGGGTTGAACAGCAAAAGTGCGTTCTTGGGTTGCCAAAAGGTGATTCACGAAGGTATGGAATTTGTGTGAATCAAGGGTATGAATCAATGGACTCAAATACCATGAAGACTTTAGAGTTTTGGAACTCAGAAAATCGTGTAGAAGTCTTAAAAAAATAACTCTCCCGAAGTTGGTATAAATAAGAGGACTTGAGCCATAAAAATCGAAACACGATCTGTTTGAAGTTATCCCAGGCGGACCGGTCCGGGTCTGAGGCGGATCGGTCCGGTTGACATCGGATCGGTTCTTTTATTGAAGGCGGATCGGTCCGGATGACATCGGATCGGTTCGGCTTTCAGCTTCATCGGTTTGCCATCGGTCCGGGGTATACTAGCCTTCAGCATAACGGATCGGTCCGGTTGTGACCGGATTGGTCCGGATGACCGGATCGGTTCTTTTATTTTGGCCGGACCGGTCCGGTCCTCAGAAACCAGATTCCTTCGAGGAATTCTCTCCATTTTCAAAGGGCCATATCTTCTTCACCATAGCTCGGAATGGGATGCCGTTTCTTCTAGTATCTTTGTTGCGGCAAGCTCTTCAACTTTCCAGTTGACCAATCCTCCGGACGATGGATGTACAATTACCAAATTGTCCTTGAACTTCCATATCGTGACTTCTTTCATTGATTTGACTTTTCTTGCATACCACTATCATATAGTCCCTAAAAGCATGGTATGTGAAGTCGTTGAGGACGATGTGGGACACATGATGGAGATGTTGGATGCTTGATTCCCGGAATTCGGATAGAGGCCGTCATGTGAGATCGTGAGGTGACGTGCCAAATGTAGCGGCGTACGACATACATAAATGTAAAATGTTGGACATGAGAAAAATGTCCTTACAAATCTCCCTCTATGTCTATGCCGGTACATACATAAAAATCCGAATTATCAAATATGAAATTGCCTATACAAATCTACCCTTCCATGAACCCAAAACTGAAAGAGTACAAGTGAATAAGACTGCATCGTTTGATCTTCAAATCTTCGAGAATCTCAACGCTTTTCTCATCAGGGTGTGCAATTCAGTGATCATCAAAGTAGTACCTACACACATGAGATAAAGCAAAATACCAAGTGACATATCGAGTTTGAAATGAGATAAATATAGATACCAATTTATGAGCAAACTCAAAACTCAAACCTCCCCCATAATATGATAATTCTTTCTCCCCCATTTTATGATGTCCCCAAAATAGACAAATGAGAAGAATGAAACAAGCAAAGACAGGGTGACACAAGGAATAAACATCTATTGTTTGAATATTTCAAACAAACAAAAAATAGGATACCAATATGAAAAAAATATGAACATGATACAAAAAAAAGTCACACCATGGATTTAGACTCAAACAATCAAGTCATGGAAATGGAATGAATGGGTGTGAACACATTCGATAGGTAAATCAATTCAATCAATCATATGTGCAAGATGCATATGTGTACCCCTAACGAATGAGCATCAAAAGTATCCTTAGGTGAAAAGATTGTTGAATTTAGATGACATCGTCTTATACAAATCAACAAATCAAAGTCAAAATGATTTTCACCCCAATAACGTCCAAAACTATTTAGCGCATTTTCAACCATTTCAAGGACGTGCAAACCCGTTTTAAATTCTCCAACCAAACTCCCTCATATATATTTTCTTTTAGAGGTAATCTAAATTCTCAAACTTTGGAGAATTGTTGCAAAAACCTAAATGGCCCATATTTTGGCATGAATATCTTTTTATTGCCTTTCAATTTTTTCGGGCTCTTTTAAACCTCTTTGGACCTCGGATAATAAAATTCCTCAATTTTTTAGGTCCTTTTTAACGGTGGCTTTTGCGCAAAGGATAGATGATTACCTTCCGCAGCCCCTCCCCGTTATCAAACAAGGCACACAAACTTACAAAAACAGTTTTTAAATGCACAATTTCCTTATCAAAATTTATCGCGCTTGGTTCGTTTTAAGGGCAGGATTGAAGTGAAAACACCCAACCAACATGTGATAAGACAAGCACAATAATCAAACAAATCCATGCATGTGTGCAATAAAGGACAAAGTGAGTCAAACATGTAGAAAGTAACACTATAGCAACTCAAAGACTCCAAACTTTGTAAAGCACAAGGATGAATTGACCTATTGTCACAAAACACTATCAAATAGTCACATGAAAAAAATGGAATGAAGTTGTGACTCGGTCATCCTAAGTATTCATCCATAAATGGTGCAACCAAAAAAAGCTTTTTGAATTTTTCAAAATTTTATCAAAATAAAATCTTTTTGTATTTTTTTAAAAAAAATTCAAAAACAAAGATTTATACAAAAAGTACAAGTCATCACACTATTAAAAATATATCATGAAAACACAACTAGTGTATGACAAACATGCAAACACAATCAACCAAAAGATTTCACATGGGTTGAATCACGTGCAAGCAAACGGGAATCGTGGACAAATAAACCATAAGCCTTTAAATCCGATTTTCTAACCCAAATACATGTGTAACGGAGTGTGGGGGTTTTGGGAATCGAATTTATTCTTCTATTAAGCTTCCTATGTTCATTTAACAGCTTGTAACAGAATCGCCTAATATGACCTTGCTTATCGCAATGTGTGCAAGTGTAAATCGGGCGGTGTGTGTTACCTAAAGGTGGCCCTCTCCTCAAATTTCTCGGTTGCTCTCTCTGAATTTGCCTAGGTGGGTCTCTCCTAATGATCCTAGGAGGCACTCTCACGATGTTCCTAGGGGGCCCTTTCCTAACAACCTTAGGTGTCTCTTTCTTAACAATCCTAGGGGGCTCTCTCACACGTGTGGGAATGGATGCAACATATTTTTCAAGACCAATCCCACCTCTATCCGTTTTGATCTCGACTGTGCCTAAAATCTTATCAAGTTTTCAGACCTAGACTCCAAATCAAATTTCACCTTACTTGAATCTTTCAATTTCATCTCAAGTTCACCTATCCTAGATTCAAGTACTCGTCTAGAATCCTCACACTCTAAAAGCTGCTTTTTCATAGTCTCCATCAACCCTCTAAGACTATCTCTCTCACCCTCGACGTACTCAAGCTTCTCTTTCAAAATTTTCGCATGTGCCCTAAGTTCTTTAACTAAAAAATCATTATTTTTTATGGCACACTCTTTCAATTGAGCTTTCAATTTCAAATTTTCTTTCTTTGTTTTCAAAGTTTCAGCATAAAGTTTATTGAAAGCAGTTTGCAAGTCATGCTCATCTACACTTTCCTCCTCACTTTCATCCACACTCCCATCACCTTCACTATCATCACTAATCACATGGATGGGAAACTCTCGCCTAGAAGCATAAAAAACTTCTTCTTCCGAATCACAATCACTAAGGGTAGAAACATGAGAAATCGGTTTATTCAATTTCTTATTTAGAATTGTGGTACACTCATCTAACGTGTGACCAACACCCTCACAACAAGAACACCTATTTGATTCGTTTTCAACAGAAGATTTAAAACAGGAGTTCGTGTGAATTTTCCAATTAAATTTTTCAAAAATTTGACATCGAAGATCATCAAAACTATCAAAATTCATTTGATACCAATTTGAAAACGTGAGTAGACAAATTGTATCACATAGAAAATAAATCCTTGAAAAATCAGGATCACGCGATAAATTAGCGTAACCCGCTCTGATACCAATTTGAAAACGTGTGTGCTCGCGTTCAAATGATCAAATTATATATTAAACACCTTTTAACCCAAACAAACCCTAAACATGTAGCAGTATGTGATTGAATAAGATGATAATCTAAGCAAGAACATTCAAACACATGCAATTAAGGAAAAATCCCCCACAGGGGAAAAACCATTTATTTTCACTATAATTTGTAAGAAAACATCTTACAATCGGATTACAATGAAAATACAAGTTGACTAAGAATTACCCTCAGGTATCGGATTCTGTAGTCACGGCTGGAAATATCCCTTTCCAGTAGGGCTGGCGGCTGGAACTATCCCTGTCCAGTAGGGCTGCAATGGAGAAGAAGAACGGTCTCCTCCACAAGGGTTGAACAGCAAAAGTGCGTTTTTGGGTTGCCAAAAGGTGATTCACGAAGGTATGGAATTTGTGTGAATCAAGGGTATGAATCAATGGACTCAAATACCATGAAGACTTTAGAGTTTTGAAACTCAGAAAATCGTGTAGAAGTCTTAAAAAAATAACTCTCCCGAAGTTGGTATAAATAAGAGGAGTTGAGCCATAAAAATCGGAACACGATCTGTTTGAAGTTATCCCAGGCGGACCGGTCCGGGTCTAAGGCGGATCGGTCCGATTGACATCGGATCGGTTCTTTTATTGAAGACGGATCGGTCCGGATGACATCGGATCGGTTCGGCTTTCAGCTTCATCGGTTTGCCATGGGTCCGGGGTATACTGGCCTTCAGCATAACGGATCGGTCCGGTTGTGACCGGATTGGTCCGGATGACCGGATCGGTTCTTTTATTTTGGCCGGACTGGTCCGGTCCTCAGAAACCAGATTCCTTCGAGGAATTCTCTCCATTTTCAAAGGGCCATATCTTCTTCACCGTAGCTCGGAATGGGATGTCGTTTCTTCCAGTATCTTTGTTGCGACAAGCTCTTCAACTTTCCAGTTGGCCAATCCTCCGGACGGTGGATGTACAATTACCAAATTGTCCTTGAACTTCCATATCGTGACTTCTTTCATTGATTTGACTTTTCTTGCATACCACTAGCATATAGTCCCTAAAAGCATGGTATGTGAAGTCGTTGAGGACGATGTGGGACACATGATGGAGATGTTGGATGCTTGATTCCCAGAATTCGGATAGAGGCCGTCATGTGAGATCGTGAGGTGACGTGCCAAATGTAGCGGCGTACGACATACATAAATGTAAAATGTTGGACATGAGAAAAATGTCCTTACACTTCCTCTCCTAGAGAAATCTTTCCCTCTCCTCAATGGATGCCTCTTAGAGTTTTGGTGAATAAACCTTTGGCTAATATATCTTTTTAACTTATATAAAAATACCCAAATTTAGTAAGTACTATTCATCTCCCAAGTAAAATGACCAAAATACCTCTTTGGGGTGTCTATTCCATTCCAAATTGACCCGAGACCCAAATCAAACTCCCGGGTTGAATTTTCTGACTATTTAAACCCTTTCGTGCACTCGAAACCACCATTCGGATGACATAAAAATAATTTACTTTGAATGAACTTAATTACCGTAACTGTCGTATTTATAAATACCGACAATTTGTATAATGTCTAAATCATATATTACTTTTAATCACTAAGTAATATTTAATATCAATCACATATTACTTTATTCTAGTAATATTCAAATCCGGATTAATTCCAATATTTTTACATAAAGAATTCCAATTAATCCCCATTGATTTAACCCATTTACTTTTAATTTATCTCATTTTAAAAGTCATTAAAAATACGGGGTATTACACCACATGCAAACTAAAATTAATTTATTTATTCTATAAAATTAAAATATGGTTCAACATTACTAGGATTTTCTTGAAGGATGTGCTAACTAATTAATTTAATTAATTGGAATTAGACCACCATATACAAAAAAAAAATCAAATCAGAGCCAATAAATTTCGGGGTACGTCAATGGAGGGTCAATTTTTCACGAATCACACATGCTTGATGGTAGAAAATACGCGTATAATTTTTTTTCTCAAATCTCAGGACGAGCAGGTGTGGTTAGCCCTAGAGAATAAATGACATGTCCCATTATACGGCAAGGGGAAATTCTTTTCTCTAATCCCATAGATACTGGACTGAGGATTTATGTAATTCTAACTCTGAAGGGTTGAATGCTTTGTTTATTTATCATAGTCACACTAGAAGAGTTTTGTCTAATTATAATGTTCACTATATCAAATGAGTCATGGGATATACTCCATATCACCTATGAGGGTAGTAATACCGTGCAAGTCCCAAAGTAAAAAAATCGTACCATATGGGCTAAGATGTTATTAATGCACTATAATGGGACCTTCGATGGGTTTTATGTAAAACTCGTTGATATCTTGAAATCCCACTTTAATTTGGGTCATTTTCGCTTAAGTTCCTCCATCATGTAACTACTTAAGTGTTAGGAAGCATTCATAGGATGAAGATTTAATATTTTATTAGATCAATAAAAACTTTTGAGTTAGATAGATTTCCTCTGAAAAAAAGAGAATGAGGTCGTATTGAAGGCGCAGACGGGTGCTCCTTATGTCTCAAGTGACAATTTCGATGAGATTGAGTTTTTCGTGTTCATTAAATTGTTAAATAAGTTTCTCAAGTCTAATCCCTATAAGTTAAATCTAACTTCAAAATGTTTTACATCTCTAAGACCAAATACGAGTAATACTCTTATATTATGTAAAAATAAAAAATATTGTATTGATAAGGAAGACAATGGAAGATGATTTTAATGTTAAGGGTTAGGCAAAAAGCCTTTAAGTGTCCCACTTGACTAAAGAAGAGACAAAATGAGAAGACAGGGTCGAATTCCTACGTTAGTGAAAGTGAATCGAACTCCTACAGTAGTGCGTCTTCAGTTGAGCACACCATTGTTGCGTTTAATGTTCTTCCTAGCAAGCTTGGTCCTTCGTTCCCCCTTTTTGAAGGAAAGATTCAAAATGGCGACGTAGTTATGAAATAAAATTTTCCCTGAGATAGTTATATGGAAAGGTTTATTTATCACACTATCTTTAAGGTTTAATTCACTTCCCAGTGGTATTTTGATATTAGTTTATCAAGACACGTGTCTGGTGACAAGTCTCTTTTGGGTAACCTGGTGGATCACAAGGATGGAAAGTTCAAGTTAAGATATAGGAGTTAATATATTGTATTGGGTGAGGGGATTATGGAGGTATTTGGTTTTCCAAATCTAGAAAACATGATGTATGTCAAATGTTTTAAGTCTAATCTAATCATCTTAAGCCAAGTGTGTGACAAAAAATATTGCAGTAAATTTCTCTTAAATAGGTTGTGAGGCGTTTGATGAGAATGAGAAGATGTTGTTGCATGGTATGAGCGCGCCCAATACTGTTATGAGCTTGTGCATATGTCCTCATTCAATTGTCACATTGTTAAGTTAACCCCTATTGACCTTTATCATCAATGACTGGTTCGGGTAAATAATCAACATGTTAAAAATGACCTAGTTCGTGTCTTTCCATCACTCGATGACCCTTCCTCAACTGTGTGTGAAACTTATCAAAGGGGTAAATAATTTAAAAGTCCATAACAAAAGCTTAGTATCATTACTAAACTTGTGTGCTCGAGTTAATCCATTTGGATCTTATGGGGCCGATGTGTATGGAGAGTATTGGTGGTAAAAATGCAATACAATGATAGTGGATGACTCACCGAGGTCTTTTTCTATCGAATTCCTTAGGAACTCCTGAATTTATGTCTTTGTGAAGAATTTTTTATTTTGTAATGAACATTTACAGTTATGCTTGCTTAACTTTGAAATCAAATATGATTCAACTTCTTATCTTTATGCATGTAATTGTTTTGACTACCTGCCAGTTATTTTTCTCAGCTAAGTTTTTATCCGCCACTTATAATTAAGTGTCCTTAAGAAATGTTTTTAACAAGTAAATGTGGTCGAATCTCGTTGACCTCCCATTTAGTTATAGTCTTATGGTCTAATGGTGTGATCGTGTCCACCTACCATGTCAATTTACTAGTTGTTTAGTTTTGAGATAGGCCTACTCGTAGTTTATTCTTATGATCGTATGGTCGGATCTTGTCAACTTGATCTGCCTTACTAGCTACCAATTCTGGATGAAACTGAGTTGTCTCACTTAGGATATACCATTTGTTATACCAGCTTAGTGATCGTATGCACGGATCTTGTCATCCAAACCATGTGTCAGCATTGGTCTCCAAAGTCGACCAAATATACTAGGATCAACCCCGTGTTAGTCAATTATTATTGGATCTTGTATTTTATATGACTGCACCAAATTTCCAAAATTTTTCTAAAATTATTGATCATGACCTATCCAAGGACGAGGTCATACATGAAGTATAGTTTTAATCGTATATTTTGATATGCTTGGTTATGAGATGTCTTCATCCTAGGCTTCTTACATATCTCTCACATCGATAAAACAGTCCTTGAATATAAAAAAGCTAGAAATGCAGCATAAGTAGAGGAGGAAATTATAATTCTCATTCATCATTGAAGACAGATTACAAGGAAATAAAAAAAACTGTTTATGTAGTATTTTGATCTTCCAAACTGTAATTTTCTCTTCGTCACTGGTAATACTTCCTCAGGTGCTTTGCATTCCACCGATTCTTAAATTATTCACCTTTTAAGGTTTCTATTTAATAAGCCCCGGGTTGCATAATAGTAAAAACTCTGTACGGGCCACACAAATTTACTTATAACGTATTCCCCTTTTGGAGAATCGTCTTAACCACGTAGTCCCCTTCCTTCAAGATGCACGATTTTAACTTTTTGTTGTAAAATTGAGTAGTTCATTGTTGGTAAGCTTATACCCAAATTTTTATGTGTTCCCTGACTTCCTCTACTAAATCTATATCGAGTCTTCTCATAGAGTCACTTTTTCGGTGATTGGAATTTGATTACTTTGTGACTAGGCAGTCCGATCTCCATTGGAACCACCACCTTTGTGCCAAATGCCAATATAAATGGGGTATCGCTTGTCATAGTCCTTGGAGTGGTTCGGTAATCCCAAACTATTATTTGAAGGTCATTGATCTAATTCCCTTTGGCGTTATCAAGTCTCTTCTTCATTACATCCAAAAGGGTCTTGGTTGTGACCTTTGTTTTCCTGTTGCACTGCGGTTGACCAGGTGCAGAGTGCAATTTAAACGAATATAATAATCCTCAAACTCGATGTTGTCTAACTACGTGGTCTATGATGAAGGCGTACGCATACCATATCAAAAAATGATTTTCTTACACATATAATGGAAAACCTTATCGTACTGCATCTTTACTAGCGGCTCTATTTCCATCCACTTGGTGAAATAATCCACTGCAATGAGCAGATACCTGAATTTTCTTCTTGTCTTTGGTAGTGGGCCGACCAGATCAATTCTCTACATGGAAAATGGCCAAGGGGATCATATTAATGCCAATGTATCCCTCGATCTTTTATATATCACGACATACCTCTAGAACTTATCACACTTCTTTACATAGTTCGCACAGTCTTCTTTCATTATTGGCTAATAGTATCCTTGTATGGAGACTCGCTTCACTAACGACCTGCCAAATGAATGGGCATCACATGAGCCATCATGGCTTCTTTATCGTATTATGAACTTCAGTGGGATGAACACATCCGAGTAGTGACATATCTGAAAGGTTTTCCTCCTTCGAGCCCGTATCTTATCGCTTTTTAACCGAGTCTCCTTTCCTCCTTTAAATCTTTAGATATGATGTCACTTTCTAAGTACGCGTGGATGGGATGTGACACCCCGCCTACTAAAACATCGGGTGGCCAGCCCGTGATAAAAAAAACATTGGTCTCATATGGCTCGTTCTTAGCATCACCATCGAAAACATCTTCAAAGTTACTAACCACCTAGTAGTTTAAATAGACTGGTGCCAAATTTTATCTTTCATTAATAAATGACATGAGAAAATAAATATAATCAAACCATCAACAAAAAGTGATAACTGAATCCAACTCAGATGAATAATATAAATAAAGATGACTGAATCAACTATTGGTTCAATAATAAAATACAACAATAAAATGAAACAATGACCTAGATACACAAGGTCAAATAAATAACTGAATACTAAATCTGAGGGTTACATGCCCAAATGAGTACTGAAGTAAAGATACTACACTAGGACTGAATGAACAAAGTGTCTATAGCAAAGTCCTGCAACTTCCGCATGAGCTACAGCAACGCATTCCTAAATAGAATCCTCAAACTGGGCGTCCCTATGACTGGACACCTAAAAGGTTTTAAAAAATATTTTGACACGGGTCAAAGCCCAAGTAAAATATTTTGAGAATATTTAGTAAGTAGATAAATTGCAATAATTAAATATGCATGCACACTCTTCCTATTTAAGCTAGTGTCGCTCTCTCTTGAGGTATAACTCACCCTCATCTAATGTGCACATCTAACGTTTGTCTTCTAACCTTCCTAGTTAAGCTACCCCACCTGACTAGTCGTATCACACCTCTTTCTACCACACTACTCTCACTTTGATTATTAAGTTATCTACTCATTAACTTATTAATTGGTTCAACTATATTAAATCATATAATTTTCACACTAGTTATGTAAGAAATCCCCTTTTAAATCATATAACTTTCACACTAGTTATATAAGAAACCATTGTTTAAATCATATAAATTTCACATTAGTTATATAAGAAATACATTCACATTTATGTATTAATACCGTATATAATTACCTACTCGTATTATATACGTACTAGTATACTACAACATTCACACACATGTCAAGTAATATAAACATCCATTCTTGAGTAATAACTCAACATATGCTTTCTCTAAAATTCCACCATGTCTCAAGCATGCTCACTCTAACTCGGCCACCTCAAGTCGGACTAGCTCACACCGAACTTGGGTAAAAATATCACAAATGTAGTAGAGGCGGTCATATTCCCCCCAAAAGTGAAACTAAATCATACTCACAGTGTTTCACCTCGAAAAATAAATCGCGCAGTCAAAATAGGCGAAATAACCTAGGGACTATACTCTCCTTGCTCCTCAAGCCAGGGGATTCACCCACATCGCGCAACCTCCTATGATAGCGCTAGCCCGTGCCTAACACTCATAGCGCTAGCCCAAAATGCCCATGTCTATATCCCGACTTGTAATTTAATTAATCACACATTAATTATTTTGTTATTTAAGTAGTGTCACTCAACTAAATACCCAGACTCCCACATTTGGTCCGTATCTTCACCCTTTAGAATGTATTACACCAAATTTCACTATTAGGTAAAACACCCTTTATTAAATTCGATATTCGATAATTTATTATATATATATATCTATAATAAATTAAATTGGCCACCCTGTTTTTAACTCCCGTAGAACTAGCCTGAAAAATATCCGAGTCAAATCCCCGACTCTTAGTTAAATTAATTTTCACCTCAATTAATTATATCTAAGTGGTTTCACTCAACCAAAATTACCGGACTCCCTTACTTGGTCCGTAATTTAACCCTTTGAATTTATTTCACCCAATATTCGCTATTTAGATTGGCACTCTATTTAAATAAAATACATCATAAAACCCAACTCCCAAGGTCCTAAGAATTATCTCCCCTTTCTCTTTTCCACCACTTAAATCCTTTAAAATAGAACCTAGGTAGAAGACATCACTGGCCAAAGTCCTCACCGTCGTTCCAACGAGTCCAGTGGTCATTCGAACGACTTCTACTGTCGTTTGAATGAATCTCTTGGTCGTTCGAATGACCTTACTTATCCAGCGTCGTCGTCTTCTTCTCCATGACCAGTGTTTCCATTATTAAAATTTTCATCCAAACTCATACTTCAACCCATAAGCTATTCTCACAACCCCCACTGATTTATACGTTTTCTCAATAGTTTTAAATTCCCAAATACCTTATTAATCATCGTTGATTTACACGATAGGGATTATGAGCCTACGAATAGAAAATAGATACAAAATATTTTGATTCGTACCACCATATAAATTTCACATTTAATCAACGTAAACTAACCAATTCATATACACCCGTTTTCTATGCGATAACCCACCCAAAAATGAGTATAGTTAACACCCACCATGATATGAAGCAAAATACTACAAATTAAATGAAAGAAAGTTTAACTACTAGTTTGATTAGATTCATAGGGTCATATTTCCTTTGATGTAGATGAAGATTTGACGAAGAACACACCATTCTTCATGATTTAGCTCCCAAAACCTCTCCCAACTTCTCCCTCTTTTCTCCTCTTTAAAAACTAGGGTTTTCTTATTGAGTTGTGTCTGCCACAAACTATATAATTTAGGTTTTATATTACTAATCCTAAAATTAAGCCTATGGGCCAAGCCCAACTGACCCAAACACCCCCGTGTGAGCCCGGTAATGCCTAAAAATGCCACGAGACCCAATTACTACCCCCAAGTACTCTTTTCTGACTATCTCAACCTATCCGGAATCAACCGTGCACTCAAAATTGGTCTGAGTTACTTTACTAAAATCTCCAACCTCGTCCTCAAATTATGACACATGTGAAAAAAATAACCTGAATTAATAAATTATTAATTCACTAATTTAATTAAATCCTTTAAATTAACTAAGTCCTATATCACCAAATTAATTAAATTCTATATTCTCAAAAACATGGGGTGTTACATACTTCCCCTCTTTACAAAGGAATTTCGTCCTCGAAATTAAGATGAGTATAGTATTCCAAGCCTCGAATACTTCCCTACTCACATTCTCTTAAGATCGCTACAGATATATCTGCCCCTTCTAATCGCGAATTATATTAAAATAAAATTAATTACCCAGGGCGCCCATACACCATGTACCCGTGCTCATCTGCACAAAAGTTACCCGGCACTACTAGACTTAAATCGTAATATAACTTTCCACTCACAGTTATAACCAAATATGTATATATTAACTAAGGTACCAAAATCATGTCTTAATGACCACATATCTCCCCACTTCCAACGTTGCGCTAAGTTTCATGCGTGGGACGTCTCGCAAAGTGAAATCCAAACAAGGACCCCCCGATACACTACTACCTAACATTGTCGGTCGTTGAGACTCGTTAGGTCCTCAGCCCATAGCATGTGCCCTCAAATTCCCGTCTCCTAACATAATAGTATACTCGTCCACTCTCATGATACAAAAGACATCATACAATACGGTGCTCCTTACTATTACTAGTTTCTTAGTGCGAATCAATCACGAGATATATCTCCCGGTTCGATAAAAGCCTATCCATCCTAAATCCCATCAGAAAACTTCCCTACTCCCAGGGATTAAATATAACAATACAAACACTTTCTTATAATTCTATTATGCAACACACGATAACATATATACACACATATATAGACTAAACCCTTTTTCAAGTGATAAATAGCACAAGTAAATCATCCCTTGGAACGGCAAACACAAAGTCTTTCCATACTATATATTATGGTCCAAACATCCCAGCATATTTATCACTAACGTCTAGTACGTAACATACTTATCTCAAGCTCAGCTCCGCACACTCGGCATGGCCATATCATACGGGTATTCTCGATGAATCCATAAATTTCCATTTATTTCTTCTTGATATTGCCCCACTATTAAATTGTGGTGCAAAAGTTTTCTAAGTGCTTCCTTCGCAGCACTACCCGGATCTACTGGCTATATATCATAATATCTCTTAGCTTAAAGTGTTTCCTATACACGTTTAATAATTTAACATTTAAAATTGATGCACTAGCATCCAACAACGTCTCGCTACTCCCAACGTTTATTAAGGTCCAAGCGTGTAACATCCCGCAACGAAGCTCAAAAGAAATTTCCCTAATGCACTAATCCCTAACATTATTGATCATCGAAATTCGTGGATCCAAAGAACATAGCTAAGATATCATTAATTTTGTCTCCCGACACATAAATCAAATCGTCTATGCTTATGTCTCTCAAGGCGTCACACGATACAGTGCTTTCACTATCACTAAGTTCTCAACACGTAAACAATAATGAGCTAAAAACTCTTCGCTCAACGGTGAACCCGATAGACCCTGAATCACATCCGTAAAAGTCCCTATGCACCGGGATCTAATGTAACTAGACGACTGTACTCTTTGAAGTCTACTTCATAAAAATATCATCGCGAGCTCGACCCTCTCTCAAGTAAGACAAGACATCGCAAAAATATACATCTTGTCCCGGAACAGCGAACACAGTAGTCTTGCTATAACCGCCCACCATCGCTTAACAGTTCGTACCCAGTATAAAACCATACCTCGAATATAACCTCTCAAAATGAGTTATCCTCATAAAATATATCCTCTCAATGTTCACACCTACTCCTCTATAGATGGAACTAAAGAGAGCCCCGCTAACTTAACGGTAAATATATACAACTATAGTAATATTAATGATACCTCTACTAAACCCGTTTCACATGTGAATCCAGTACTAACAAACTATTGTGACTCGCTCATGTCACACAAAACAGACCCCGATCACCCCGGGATAAAATTCATATTTTCAATTGCCAATAGCACTCGCGGTTCAAATGGTTCCTGGACATAATACTCCCGTCCCAACCCAACCAAAAACTTCTTATAACTGTTATCCCTACTGGCCATCCGGTTCATGTCTCCCAATTCACTATGGAAAAGATCCACACATGTGTTCATACTCTTTATTCATAAGACATCTATATGTGTCATCCCCCTTTCCCTGGCCCCACGGGCAATATCGGGGTTATCTCGTAGCACTAGCCTGAAAAATAGTCGAGTCAAATCCCCAACCCTTAGTTAAATTAATTTTGACCTTAATTAATTTTATCTAAGTGGTATCACGCAACCAAAATGCTTGAACTCCCTTGGTCCGTAAACTCTATCTAAATAAAATAGATCATAAAACCCACCTCCCAAGGTCCTAAGTAAAAGACTGCACTAACCAAAGTCCTCACCATCGTTTGAACGAGTCTAACGGTCGTTCGAACGACTTCCATTGTCGTTTGAACGACTCTCCTGGTCGTTCCAACGACCTTACTTATCCAGCGTCGTCGTCTTCTTCTCCATGACCAGTGTTTCTGCCATTAATGTTTTCATCCAAACTCATACTTCAACCCAGAAGCTATTCTCACAACCCCCCACTGATTTCTAGGTTTTCTCAACAGTTATAAATTCCTAAATACTTTATTAATCATCGTCGATTTACAAAACTCACAGTAAAATGCTATACCTTGTATGATTTCTCCTATACCCTTTTTTCTTAAAATTTGATTTCAAACTCCAAATTACACAACATGGATTATGAGCCTACGAATAAAAAATAGATACAAACTCTTTTGATTCGTAACACCATATAAATTTCACATGTAATCAACACAAACTAACCAATTCATATACACTCATTTTCTATGCGATAACCCACCCAAAAATGATTATGGTTAACACCCACCATGATATGAATCGAAATACTGCAAATTAAATGAAAGTAAGTTTAACTTCTCACCTAATCAAATTCGTAGGGTCTGATTTCCTTTGATGTGGACGAAGATTTGATGAAGAACACACACCTCTTCTTGATTGGGCTCCCAAAAGCTCTCGTAATATCTCTCTTTTGTCTCCTATGCAAAACCTAGGGTTTTCTTATTATGTTGTGTCTGCCACAAACTCCCTAATGTAGGTTTTATATTACAAATCCTAAAATTAAGCCTATGGTCCAAGCCCAACTACCCGAATATCCCAGTGTGAGCCTGGCAATGCCTAAAAATGCTCTGAGACCCAATTACTACCTTGGGTACTCTTTTCGACTATCTCGGCCTATTCAGAATCAACTGTTCACTCAGAATCTTCATACGAGTAACTTTACTAAAATTTCCAACCTCGTCCTCAAATTACGACACATGTGAAAAAAATAACCCGAATTAATAAATTCTTAATTCACTAATTTAATTAAATCCTCTAGATTAATTAAATCATATATCACCAAATTAATTAAATTTTATATCCTTAAAAATTCGGGGTGTTACATGGGATCCATCTAAGACAATCCCATGTCTAAATCCATTATCATCACACGTTATTCTTCAATGTTGCAATAGGACAATATCTTAATTAGTACTCTTCTTTAAAGTTCAGTTTGAGTTGCTGACGCTAGAAGAATAAGTGCATATACTTGTTGATGTAAAAAATTAGACAATCTCTAATTATTCAATCACGGATAAAAATAAATAAGACAAAAGAATTTTAAAGTGGTTCAGCCTTGAAAGAATGGCCTACGTCCACTGTTTTTGTTATTGCTGACTGTTTGGAATTCTCGATAACCATTTTTACCAAGAAATTTCGTGTCCCCTTACAATGAGGAGATTACAATGTATTTATAGCCTTGAGGCTGTACATGTGAAAGAATAATACATAGTTGTTCAGTAGGAATGTACATATGTGCGATAATAATTATGCATTTAATGCGTATTTATCTTTCTGTTTTCCTTGATACGTATGCCAGAAGTATTTAAGTTGCTCGGACCCACTTAATAGCTCGGACTGACTTAGTAGCGCGACGCGCTTAAACTTGCTCCGGCCCCTGAGCTCCTCGTGGGTTTGAGTAGCTCGGTTCAATGAAGTTCCTCGATCAATTCTTGCTGCTCGGAACCCTTTAGTTGGTCGGGGATATTAAGCTCCTCGAAGTCAGTGTTTTGTCCAAAAAGTGTTTGTCGGTGCCATGTAGATTGACACGTGTCTCCACATAATTTATCCACATCAACAGACTAAATTTGGTATCAACAGAAGCCCCCAATGTTTCACAGTTCGAGATTGAGGAAGAGTGTGGAACATTCTTCTCGAAATGTGGCGGGATTAAATAGTCATCCTGAATTTTAGGTGTGTTTCTTGTATTTATTTCTTCTTTTGAATTCATAGAATCAGACTTTTTGAATTTTTCTAACTGCTTCAGTTTTCGTGCCTTTTTTCTCCTTTTTGCCGCCGGTAGCGCAAACGTCTTTCTTTGTAATCATTATTTTTACCCCTTCCCAAGGTAAGGTATTTAAGCATTGCAGAAAATCCTATTGTCTCTTACTTTTTCAAATCTGTATCTTTGAACTCTCCATTTCTTCTCTATCTTGTGCGTTCATTCCTTCCATCGTTCGTTGCCAACTGATTCACCCCTTTCCTGTAAGATTTTCTTCCTTCTTTTTATTTACTTTGTTCATCATGGTTTACGTTGTTGAATCGCTTGACAAATTTCGTTCTGAATTTTCAATTCCTTCTTGGGTCACATTGGAAGAACTTTCTGAACCTTCTGACTATTTTTCTTTGGTTGAGGGACATTGGTTCCCCAGGCTCTTTGTGGCCAAATGTGGCTTTTTTTCCTCCAAATCCTTTATGTTTGGAGTTCTGTCAGTATTTTGATGTTGTCCCTGCAAAAATAGCACCAAATACCTGGAGAATAGTCAATAGAGTCCATAGGTTAAATCAGCTTCATGGAACCCGTTTAGGGATTCTAGAGATAATATACTGTTACAGATGGGTCGTTAGTGATAGTACTTTTTACTTAAAAACTAGGTTTTTAAATAGGGCGTTAGTTGTCAATCTTCCCCATGCCAATGGCAATGGGATAGGTTGTTTTTATTTTTATGGCAATGGGATAGGTTGTTTTTATTTTTATTTTATTTTTGAAATTATGTTTCCTTTGTGTTTGATAAAATGTGTCATTGACATTTAATTTTTGATTATTTGCAGTTGATAGCAAAAGAAAATCTCCTAAGGAAACTGATGTCAATTTAAGGCATTTGAAACTTATCTGGAGTCTACACCAGTCCGTTAATGATGAACATATCAGATCAGCCTCTTACTTATTGCAGTACAAGAGTTATACTTCTTCCTTCACTACTCGTCCAGTGGTGGTTGACATCGACCAAGTACCGACTGCTAATACTAGTGTGGAAGGTTCTTCTTCAGAGTCAAACATTCCCATTAGTAGCATAATGAAAAGAAGAAAAGCTCATGCCTTCTTTGACAAATCGGGCTCTGCTAATATGGAAGCAAAGAAACATAAGCAGGATGTTCCGAAAGAGGGAACGAGAAACATTGATGCACCCCCTCCAGTTTATGTCAAGAAAGTTGCTGAAAAGCCCCCTGTGGCTCCATGTAAGGCTATGGTTACTTCTCCTCCTGGTGAGGTCATTGTTATATCACCGACCAAGACTTCTTCGGTTGAAAATATTCCTGCTCCTCCGAAGAAGTCAAAGAAAAGTTCCTCGGGTAAACTGGCTGAACCTATCTCTCAGCCTTTAACTGCTGGAAGTGGTGTTCCCACTTTTGTTGCTCCGAGCTCTTCCATGGGCTCTGTGAAGTCTTAGATTATTCCAGAAATCCAAGGTCTTGAAGACACTCTTTCTCGGGATAGGGTCACCACCTTGGCAGCTCAACATATTGCCTCATTAAGTATTACTAGTTTAAGTTTTCACTTTTCCCTGTTATGTCTTTGTATTGACTCAAACTTTTTTCTTTCTTTAGTTGGTGACATGTTTTAACAGTATCTTGAAGAAGGATAAGGCTATTAAAGCTTCAAGCTCCTCGGGAGGTGTAGAGGAAGCTTTTGTTGGTTTAACTCAGTCCTTAAAGGACTCTCGTCAAAAATATGAAGAAGATAAAGTGGCTTGGGAGAAACAAGCCAAGTCCATTGAGCAAGAGAGAGACCGAGCTGTGGAGGCCTCCAAAGATTTGGAGAAGAAGATGAAAGAGTTTGAGAAGAAGAATAAAAAGCTTGGGGAGAAGCTCAAGAATGCTAAGGAGCTTGAGAACAAGCTCAAAACTGCTGAAGAGGAAGTTGGTAGACTTCATGAAGTTAATCGCCAAAAGATGGAGGTGGAAAGGAAATTGAAAGCTGTCGAGGAGCTCCTTAGGGAAAGGACCTCCCCGGAGAAAGAGAAAAGGAAAAAGGCTTTCAAGAAGTCCTTTAGCGCTGGCTGGGATAAGGGCTGGCAAGGGCCTGGCTGCCATGACCTCATAAATGGAATACGCCAGCCTAAAGTACTTCAGGGATGGATGGGTAGTTTCTTTGTAAGAGATAAAAGTTGTTGAAACTTCAGAATTGTTCTAGCAACACGTTCATGGCCCTCCTCCCTCTCCCGGAGAAGAAGAAGAGGACGAAGATGCCTCTGACAAATCCCCCTGATGATTGGAGATCAGATTCCTCTTGTTCCAGTTGTTCAAACTTTCTACGAGCAACTCCAGTCCACCAGTACCTCAGCCGAGCAGCTTCATCCCACCCGTACTTTAGTTGAGCAACTTCCAATATCTTCTGAGCAACCAACCTCCTCATCCCAGCATTCCGAGGAAGTTATAAAACACAAGGAGAAGGTGTAAAGTTGCTCGGGTTTTAATTTTGTTATTCCCTTTTGAATGTAACATTAAGCTTTGTATTTACCTTTTAATGAAATAAAATTCAAACTTTTGGCTGTTCATATTGACTTTTTCTTCTACTTGCTATGTATGTATTCTTATTGATTCTTTCTATCTCTTCTCTTTACTAGTTTATGGCCAGGATGGAACTATTATCAACTCATGACACAGAACTGATGAAGAAATATAATTAGTACTTCACAGCTGGTCATGCAGACTTAAACGAGGCTCAAATCATTGACATCCTTGGTCTAGATGCTTCTGAACGAGCTGTCAAAGCCTACCAATATCTGAAGTGCTTGCTCGATCGTGCAGTTACCAACAATGTGGCATATTACGAGATGATTGAAGATCTCCAGGGTACCATCGAGGAACTCCAACAACAATATAAGGAGTCTTCTACCCTTTTGCATCAGGAGTATGAGAAAAAATATCAGCAACTGAATGCTAACAAAGGATATGATAAATTCATCGCTGCTTACGATAAGAAAGAAATAATTCTGAAGGTCGAGTTTGAGGAGCATAGGCAGATTGCTAAACTATTGGAGCAGGAAAATAATGTTTTGAGAGAAGAGATATCCCAATTGAAATCTGCGATATCTTCCTCGGGAGCCTTAGTCCTTGTTAATGACGAAGGTTTCTCATTATGGGAAGTAGAGAATGCCAACATGCGAGATTAGTTGGAGACTTTAAAACGGGTTGGACCCTCCTCGTCTACTCGGGGACGAGCAACATCTTCTTCTCGGGGACGAGCAAGAGCTGCTCAGATTTCAATTGAAGATCAAATAACTCAATTAGCCTTGGAGAATCAGGCATTCCAATTGATGGAGAGGAATCAGGCCTTAGTAGAGATGTCCAAGAAGATTCTGAACCTCGAAGAGCAACTTTCTACACAAAGCTCTGCCTTGGAAAATAAAACAAATCTGGTGAAGAATCTTTACGACCAGCTAGAGAGGTTGACTTACCAGTTCCATAAACATCCTTGAGAGTTTTGGATGGCTGGTTACAACGAAGCCCTCTACCACCTTGATGATCGGATTCAGCAGTCAAATAACGAGGGGTACAAGCAGGGATGGCTGAATGCACTGGGTGTGCTACAATTAGAGCAGGGTCATTACTTATGGGATTATTATGATCCTGGGTTGCTTGATTTTCCAGTGCCTCCTTTCAAGCTTGACATGAGTTGGATTCCTGATCGGGCAATTCCTCAGTGCCTGATCTCAAAGTACCTCGGCGATTACAACCTCCATTCTAATTTTGACATATCTCGTCTAGAGCATTTACTTGATAGGCCATCAGTGATGAATGTTTGAATGCTTCGAGATATAAATTTTATAAACTCTCCTTATGCCTTAGATGATCCTCCTACTAGAGTAAAACCTGTTTCAAAGGCAGAAGGAAAAAAACCAATACAGTAGGGTCTTTAATGTACTGATTTCTCATGTAATATGTATTTTATACTTTATGTATGTTGTTCTGATTTTAATGAAGAAACTTTTAATTTAACATCTCTTTTATTCACTGATGAATGTGTATGTATATCTTTAAAATACATTATTTACTGATGAATGTGTATGTATATCTGTAAAAAGACAAAAACGTCCTGTGTTCTTTTAAATTGTCGACCAACCGGAGTTGGTGAAAATTCATTATTGACCAATCGGAGTTGGCGATATTTTGCTTCCCAACCAACTTATAGTATTTTGATATGCCATTCTGTTTTGATTATAGTGACTTATCACTCTTTGATTTCAAGTAATGAAACGACTTACATCCCATGATCCTGCTTAGTTTATTCAATCGAAGTTGATTGCAAATTGATTTGCCGACCAACCGGAGTTAGTGAAGATTGATTCCCGACCAACCGGAGTTGGGAGAGACTTATTCTCGACCAACCGTAGTTGGATTTTATCTACCAACTGTAGTTGGATTTTATTTACCAACCAGAGTTGGATTTTATCTAACAACCGTAGTTGGATTTTATCTACCAATCGGAGTTGGATTTTATCTACCAACCGTAGTTGGATTTTTTTGTCGACCAACCGTAGTTGGATTTTATCTACCAACCGTAGTTGGATTTTATCTACTAATCGTAGTTGGATTTTGTTGTCGACCAACCGTAGTTGGATTTTGTTGTCGACCAGCCGTAGTTGGATTTTGTTATCGACCAACCGAATTTGGATTTTATCTACCAACCATAGTTGGATTTTATTGTCGACCAACCGAAGTTGGAGGAGATTTGCTCCCGACCAACCGGAGTTGGAGGTGATTTATTTTCGACCAACCTGAGTTGGAGGAGATTGATTCTGAACTTGATGCATAGTGTGCAGCAGTAATACTCCGAAAAAAATTTCAACAACAAGAGAGAACTGGGTAAAACATTCAAAACTTTATTCATACTGAAGAAAACCTCATTTACATAGGAATTCCTAACTATTGATAATATTTGCGTAAATGCTCTGCATTCCATGCGTTCTTAAACTCTTCTCCCTCCAAGGTTTCAATTCGGTATGTTCATGGTCGAACAACCTCTGTTACTCTGTAGGGTCCATGCCAGTTAGCTTCTAGTTTATTGTGCTTTTGAATTACTTTCTTTAGCACATATTCTCCTTCCTTCAGATCGCACTTCTTTACCGTCATGTTGTCAAACAGAGCTGTTTGTTGTTGGTATGCAGCATTTTTTATTGCTGCATCTTCTCTGAATTTTTCGAGCATATCTAGATCTAATCGCCTCATCAAATCACTAATAGGAGAGTTGAAATTCAGAACACTGTGTGTGGGGAGGCCCAACTCTGCAGGTATAACAACTTCGCTTCCAAATGCCAGCATGTATATAGATTCTCCTGTTGCTGCTCGCGGTGTAGTACGATAAGCCCACAGCACAGAATATAGTTCGTTGATCCAATATCCTTTTGCAGCATCTAGTCGTTTCTTTAAGACTTTCAGCAGAGTTCTGTTCATTACCTCAGTTTATCCGTTGCTCTGGGGATGGCCTGGTGCAGAGTGGGTCTTCAATATGTTTGATTGATGACAATATGCTGCGAACTCCTCGTTGTCGAACTGAGTTCCATGATCTGTGATGAATGCATGAGTAAGACCATATCTACAAATGATATTCTTCCAAATAAATTGATACACCTTGTCATACGTCATATCAATAAGAGGTTCAGCTTCTACCCATTTAGTAAAGTAGTCCACAACGACCACGAGGTACTTAAATCTTCCTCAGGTTGTTAGAAGCGGCCCGACCAAGTCTATTCCCCATATTGCGAATGGCCAAGGAGACGTAATGGGTGCTAGCAATGCTTAGGGAGTTCTTCGGATGGACGAGAAACGTTGACATTTATCACATTTCCTGGCATAAGCTACACAATCAGCTCTCATCGTCGGCCAATAATACCCTTGTGTTTTCACTCTTTGCAAGAGTGCCCGACCTGCTACATGGGCTCCACAAGACCCTTTATGGACCTCTTCAATCAAATTTTTCACCTCGGAGGGGTGGACACATCTTTGCAAACCTGCTATAATTCCTCGTCTATATAAAATGCCATTAGTCAATACATAACGAGCAGCTTTAAACTTTAACTTCTTGGCTGCGAGCTTATCAGTTGGTAATATCCCTTCCTCAATATAGGCCCTGATGGGATCCTTCCAAGATGGTCCTAAATCAAGGGAAATGAAGTTCATCATTATATCTTCGTCAATGCTCCTGCTAGCCAAGACTTCTATTGGGATGGTTCTTCGTAGTTCAGTTCTTGTAGCTGAGGCTAACCGAGCTAAGGCAACTGCTCAGGCATTCTCCAATCTCGGTATTCAAATTAACTGCACTGCGTTAAAGGTTGATACAATCTCCATTGCTTTCTCATGATACTTGATTATTAACTCTCCGTTCGTTGTGTATACCCCCTGCATTTGATTTACGATCAACTGTGACTCACTGAATACAATGACCTGCTCTGCCCCCATGGTTCTTGCTAAACTAAGACCTGCAATCATAGCTTCATATTCAGCCTCATTATTAGAAGCCTTGAATTGAAAGCGTAGAGCATACTCCACATTAATCTCATCTGGGCTGCTTAAAAAAATCCCTGCCCCACAGTCTGTAGTGCAAGATGAGTCATCCACATATAGATTCCATATAGGTACCTCGTCCTCAAATTTTTAATCGGACAGAGTTCCTTGGTGGAATATTTGTTCCTTCCATATATCCTCCTCTAGCATTTCTTGCTGCTCGTCGACCATCTTCTCTTGCTCGTCAATCGACTTATATTGGTCGGGGTTTAAATTTGATGATCTTGTAGCATCCACAGGCTGGTCGATATTCAACTTTTGCTCCTCGGAGGTATCAGGATGAATGAACTCTGCGATAAAATCTACCACTGCCTGCCCTTTAAGCGATGATCTAGGTTCATAGACTATGTCATATTCACCAAGTTCTACTGCCCAGTACATCAATCTCCCTGATTTTTCTGGTTTATGAAGAGCTTACCTTAACGGCATATCAGTATACATGACTATGGTATGAGCTTGGAAGTACGGCCTCATTCTTCTACTTGCTTCGATCAACGCTAGTGCTAAACTTTCCAGCCTTGGATATCTGATCTCTGCTCCTCGGAAAGCCTTGCTAGTGTAATAAATTGGGTTTTGCACTCCATCCTCCATTCTTATCAATGCCGAGCTAACTGCATTCTTTAAAACTGCCAGATAAAAGTATAATCTTTCTCCCATCATCGGTCTTGATAACAATGGAGGTGCTCCCAAATATTTCTTTAATTCTTGAAAAGCCTTCTCGCATTCATCATTCCATTCAAATGTTTTTCTGAGTGTTTTAAATAATGGGAGACATCTATCAGTTGCTCGTGACACAAATCTATTAACTGCTGCAACTCGCCTTGTGAGACTTTGCACTTCCTTCTTCGTCGTTGGAGATCGTAGCCCCAATAGAGCCTTGATCTTTTCAGGGTTTGCTTCAATACCTTGTTGATTGATAATATACCTGAGAAACATGCCTTCTCACACTCCGAATATGCACTTGGTAGGGTTCAACTTCATTTGATATTAATCTAACTGATCAAAGGTCTGGCCTAGGTCAATTAGATGATCAGCAACTTTCTTGCTCTTCGTCAGCATATCATCAACATAAACCTCCATATTGTGACTGATTTTCTCTACAAGCACCTTGTTCATCAACCTATGATATGTTGCACCTGCATTTTTAAGTCCAAAAGGCATAACGTTATAACAATAAGTTCCCCTTGGGGTAATAAAAGAGGTAATCTCCCTGTCTTTAGGTTTCATTTTGATCTGGTTATAACCAGAATAAGCATCCATACAACTTAATAGTTCGTTCCCTGAGGTAGCATCCACCAGTTGATCAATTCGGGGCAGAGGAAAATGATCCTTTGGGCATGCCTTGTTGAGTTCGATGAATTCTACACACATCATCCACTTGTTATTCTTCTTCTTCACCATCACCACATTAGCTAACCAGTCCGGATATTTGACGTCTTCAATAAAATAGGCTTTCTGAAGCTTCTCGACCTCTTCTTGTATAGCTTGGTTCTTTTCAGGGCTGATAACTCTTCGTCGCTGCTTCACTGGCTTGATTTCCTTGTTCACATTGAGCTCGTGACACAAGAAATTTGGGTCTATTCCTGGCATATCTTCGTGGCTCCATGCGAAAGTTTGTTTTCTGCTTTTAGGAAGACTATAAATTCCTATTTTAGTGAGGCATCCAACGATGAACCGATTTGAGTTGTTCATTCTGGGTGTTCATCGTCCAGAATGACATTTTCAGTAGCTTCCACCACCTGACCTTTTACGAGTTGTGACTCGTCTCTAGGATCTAATGTTTCAATTTCTGCACCTTCATCCACTTGATAGGTAGTAGTCTTTTTCCTAAATTCCTCCAGTTCTTCCTGCTCGGCAGATGAATAATAGCATTCCCGAGCTACTTTTTGGTCACCCTTCACTATTCCTACTCCAAAATTAGTTGGAAATTTTAGGCATTGATGTACAGTAGATGATACTGCTTCGAACTTCTTCAAACCTACTCTTACCATGATAATATTGTAAGCTGATTGGACATTCTTATCCATCATGAAAAAGCGCACTCGTTCTGTTCGACAAGCAGGCCATGTACCGATGAACATATCTAATTTGATCGTCCCAAGTGGAAAAACTTTCTCGCCAGCAAAACTGAGGAGGGGCCTATGATAAGTCTCCAACTGAGACAACTTTAGATTTAAACTGTCAAAGCATGAGTAGAACATGATGTTCGTTGAGTTGCCATTATCCACCAGTACTCTTGAGATTATTACTTCCTTCATCCTCATTTTATCACCAATGGATCATCATGAGGATATAGCACACCTGTGAGGTCCTTCTTAGAGAAACCGATGACCAGTTTATCTTTGTTCACCTTCATCGGGCGATCATCCTCAGCTAGATTTATTCGTTGAATGTATGAACAAGCTTGAGCCTCATTGAGATAAGCTTTCCTTTCTGCAGTAAGGTCTCCACCTCCTGCATCTCCACCTGTAATAACATTACAATCAAATGATCCAAAATGAATTGAAAATACCTCACGTTCTTGTTGTCTTGGTCTTTTGGGGAGATCGGGGTCATCTTCTGGGTCATCTTCATGTTCTCTTTTCTTATCCTCTTTTGTTCGAAGAGGAGATTTAGACCTCTGTCTTCCTCGTTCTCTGGTTCGACCACCATTTTGACGATCAACATATTTGGTCAATTTTCCTCGTCTAATAAGTGCTTCAATTTCGTTCTAGAGGGCTATGCAGTTTTTGGTCGTGTGACCATGATCCTTATGGAACTAAAATATTTGGACTTATTCCTCTTGTGAGGTTTTGTCTTCAGTTTTTTAGGCCAGTTTTGTTCCTCGTTGTTCTTGATCTCTTCCAGAATGTGGTTTATATATACTTTCAAAGGAGTGTAATTTCTAAAAAAATTCAATTGTTCCAATGCTTGCTTTTCCTTTGATTGCATATTGCCGCCATTACTTTTCTTCTCCTTCTTATCAACCTTATCGACCTCAACTTTTGTCTCCTTAGTGTCCATGTTCTTTTTCGCAGCCATAGCTTCCTCGGCATTCATGATTTTGGCTGCTTTTGCCATTAGTTCTGACATAGTCCTGGGCGGATCTTTGGCCAAAGTGTAGTAAAATTTATTAGGAAACAGTCCACTCATTAAAGCAGTAATCGCAGTTTTCTCCTCATAGTCAATCACTTTCAGTTTCTCGTTATTGAAACGAGTAATGTAATCCCTGGTGCTTTCTCCTGCCTTTTGTCTAACACTCAATAAGTGTGCTACTCATTTAATAGGTTTTGCTCCAAAGCAGAAATTTCTAATAAAGAGCTCGGCCAGTTGAAAGAAATTCGCAATCTTCCCCCGAGGAAGATTGGTGTACCATATTTGAGCAGATCCGGTAAGAGTTCCTGAAAATCCCCTACATCTCATCTCATCAAGAACTGCATAGATATCAGCAGCAACTTGGTATTGTTCTATGTAGAGAACAGGATCAGTTTTTCCATCGTACTTTGGTGTCACTACTGGGGCTTTGAATTTTAACGGTGTGGGAAAGTCCACAATCCCTTGTACGAATGGTGTTCCTCGGACAAAAGTCCTTTGTAGAGGATTCTTGTTTTTTGCCATCTCCCCTAATCTATCCTCTAACCTTTGAATTGAGCCTTTCCATGCTTCATTTCTTTCCTCGATCCTATTAGTTCGAGCAACTGGTCGTGTTGAATTAGCATCTTGGGATCTTTCATGACGAGCAGCTGGTCGTGATTGGGCAGAGCGTTCCTTTAAATCAGATGGTCATTGAGAGTTTCTCGTCACAATCCTAGGGGGACTTCTATTCCTCCTAGGACCCAAACGATCAAAAGGAGAGATTCTACTCATCCTTTCAAGAGCACTTGTCCTTTCTGGAGATAGAGTGATGTTTTGTTGAGTGTCTGTAGCTCGTACCGAGGAAGTCCGTCCAGGCTGATAAGAAGGATCGTTAGATCTCTCAGTGCGATATGAATCGGTGCATCTGGATCGAGATTCCTCTGAGAATAACATTCGCCTGGAAGGTAACCGGGTATTTCTCTGAATGCTTCACTGTCCTAACTGGGCTGGCACTCCACCTTGGATAGTTTGCATGAGTTGTCGCATGGTCTCTTCCATGGTCATCTTGCCCTGAGCCAAATTAGCCATTATTCCAGCCAGATCTTGGACATTTGGAGGAGTATATGGATTTGAAGGAATCCCCGCATTTTGATTACTAGATTCCGGATGATCAGCCATTGATGATAAATGGTTTTGGTAAAAAACGATAATTACAATCGATTTCCCACAGACGGCGCTAATCTGTTGATGTAAAAAATTAGACTATCTCTAATTATTCAATCACAGATAAAAATAAATAAGACAAAAGAATTTTAAAGTGGTTCAACCTTTAAAGAATGGCCTACGTCCACTGTTTTTATTATTGCTGACTGTTTGAAATTCTCGATAACCGGTTTTACCAAGAAATTTCAAGTCGCCTTATAATAAGGAGATTACAATGTATTTATAGCCTTGAGGTTGTACATGTGAAAGAATAATACATAGCTGTTCAGTAGGAATGTACATCTGTGCGATAACAACTGTGCATTTAATGCGTATTTATCTTTCTATTTTCCTTGATACGTATGCCAGAAGTATTTAAGTTGCTCGGACTGACTTAATAGCTCGGACTGACTTAGTAGCTAGACACGCTTGAACTTGCTCGGGCCCCTGAGTTCCTCGTGGGTTTGAGTAGCTCGGTTCAATGAAGTTCCTCGATCAATTCTTGTTACTCGAAACCCTTTAGTTGGTCGGGGATATTAAGCTCCTCGGAGTCAGTGCTTTGTCCAAAAAGTGTTTGTGGGTTCCATGTAGATTGACACGTGTCTCCACATAATTTATCCACGTCAGTAGACTAAATTTGGTATCAACACTCGGGTGTCCTCTGCTATTTGGATTTAAACATATGTATGGTTGAGAACCTTGTCAATAGTATTTTCACCTTTGCGAGATATTTCACCGTGGACTCCTCTTATGCTTCATAAATTCCTAGGAGTTGGTTCACTGCCAGTTGATAGTCACTGTGTGCCGACAACTGCTCTGTACCTAGTAATAATGTTAATCCCAATTTTGAAACCTTGGCTTTGTACTCGGCCTCATTATTGGAGGCCTCAAAGTTGAATCTAAGGGCATACTCGATGTTTTCATAGTCAGGTGTGTTTATGATTAGTTATGCTCCACTACCATTAGCACATGATGAACCGTCTACAAACTATTTCCACATGGGAAGTTCATTTTCAAAACTTCCCTCGACTAAACATCTATCTTTGAACAACTTTTTCATCTGCTCCAAATAATGAGTCCTTTCTTCCTGTCAGGCTGAGGACTCTAGTTTGCCACTCATCTGGTCGGCTGGGTTTTTTGTTGGCCTCTCTTCTATAGAATTCCACTCGATTGGCTTTACTACTGAGCTATATTCCATTGAACTATGCTCTACTGTCTTTGTTGCTTAGCTCTCTTTCATAAAAGTCTGCTTGGTAATCTTCTCCTCATATGTAAATCTACTATAAAGTTACCCACTGCCTGGCCTTTAATTATCATTCTAGGTTCATACAGTATGTCATACTCTCCTAGTTCTACAACCCAGACCACTAGTCTACCCGATTTCTTAGGTTTGTGAATAACTTGTCATATAGGAAGGTCTATATACACAATAATTTTATGTGCTTAAAAATATGACATTACTCTCCAAAAACTTTAATCAAATCCAATGCCAATTTCTCCGATCTAGGGTATCGAATTTTAGCTCCATGGTATGTCTTTCTAGTATAGTACGATATTCTTCACCCCACCTTCTTGTCAAACCAATGTCGAACTCATTGTTGACTCTGATTTCACCAAGTATAAGTAGAGCTTTTCAATTTGGACTGGCCTTGACAGCAAAGGCACAGATCCTAAGTACTTCTTTAATTTCTGGAATGCTACTTCACATTCGTAATTCCACGCAAAGGTCTTTTTAATCACCTTAAATAATGGAAGACATATATTAGTGGCGCTTGAAACAAAACGGTTTAGCGCAGCTACTCATCCAGTCAATCTCTAGATCTCCTTTTTATTCTTGAGAGGCTGCATATTGATCAACCCCTGGATCTTGTCAGGGTTAGCCTCTATGCCCCTTTTATTGATGATGAAGCCTAAGAATGTTCCTTCAAGAACTCTAAATACACATTTCACTAGATTCAAATTCATTTTGTACTTCTCCAACTGGTCAAACGTTTGGTTGAGGTCGCTGATGTGATCATCTGCCTTCTTAATTGTTGTTAATTTATTATCTGTATATACTTCCATGGTCTATCTGATATGCTCTTTGAAGACTTTGTTCACCAACCTCTGATATGTTACTCCTGCGTTCTTAAGTCTGAAGGGTATAACATTGTAGCAATATGTACCTTAGCTACTAATAAATAAGGTCTTCTCTTGGTCTTCATATTTTATCCTGATCTGGTTATATCCCGTGTAGCTGTCCATAAAACTGAGCAGCTCGTGCCGAATAGTGGCATTGACTAACTCATCAATCCTAGGAAAAGGATAATGATTATTCAGTCAAGCTTTATTAAGGTTGGTGAAGTTGATAAACATGTGCCACTTATCACTCTTCTTCGAAACTATAACAATATTTACAAGCCAAATTTGGGTACTTAACATCCTCTATGAAATATGTCTTTCTCAACTTGTCAACCTCCTCTTGGATGTCCATTATCATCTCATAGTTGAACACACGGTGCTTCTCTCTGACAGGTTTCGCGTCCTTTACTATAGTGATCTCATGTCAAACAAACTTTAGATTTATTCCCGGTATATATTTATGGATCCACGTAAACACGTTCTTCCATTACTTTAGAAAATCAAATAGTATCTTCTTAAATGTAGGATCCAACGATGAGCCAATCTGAATCACCCTCTTTAGTTACTTGTCATCCAGAATCACCGATATAACCTGCTCAATAACCTCGCCTATGACTAGCTTATCTTTATCTAGAGGATTTAAAGTATCGATATGATAAGTAGTGGTTAAGCTCATCTGCTCTTCCTGCTTTATGGAGGTATAGTAACATTCATGTGCTTGTATTTGGTTACCCTTGACCACATTAACTCCATAAAGTGTAAGGGGAACTTCAGTCATTGATGGATAGTGGAAGGCATAACTTTAAATTTCTTTAGGAGGACCCCGTCGAATATAATTTGTAGGCGGAATGAAGGTTCTCACCTAAGATATAAAAATGCATTGTCTCTATTTGGAAGGTTAAACATGTGTCGATGACGACCTCATGCTAGATTATTCCCAGGGGGAACACATTCTCCCCAGAAAAATGGATGAGAGGTCTGTGGTATGCCTCTAATTTCCTATCCTTCAACCTCAACTACTAAAAACAATTGTAAAATAGAACATATGTAGAACCGTCATTGTCTACTAAAATCCTAGTTACTCGGCTCCAATGCACTATCATGGGGATGAGTAAAGGATCATCATGGGATAAAGTACACCTAACAAGCCATATTTTAAAAAAATAACAACGAGGATCATTGTTTACCTTCTGATGACGAGAAGCCACAACATCAACCATATTAACCTTTTTAACATGTTTATATAGATTTACGTCATTGAGGTAGGCTTTCCTCTCAGTTGGTTCATCTCCACCCCCAGCGTCACCTCCAGTTATAAAGTGAAAATCGAAAGAAATCATGACAACGTCATTTACAGGATCTTTTGGCTTCTTAGGCCGATATGGATCATCATCTGAGTCCTCGTTTCAGCCCTTTTTCTTCTCGTTCTCCTTTTTATAAGGGTATTTGGATCATCTGCCTGGTTTCTGCTCGTCCTTTTTGTTTGGTCGACCGCCTTTATCAACATACCTCATTAGTTTTCCCCGTCTGATTGAATTTTCAATCTCGTTCTTTAAGGCTAGGTAACTGTTAGTGTTGTTGTTGTAATCCTTATCTAATTCACAATGTTTTTTCTTATCCCTTCGATTAGAGAGAGATTTTTATTTACCCATCCATTTCAGATTGTTACTTCCTCAAATCTTATCTAGTATATAGTTCAGATATATGGTAAGCAGGGTGTACTCATCGTACTTCTTTGGTATGTCTGACTTCTTATTGTCCTTAAATTTTCCTTATTTTTCGAGATCTTTATAGCAACGGACTTAGCGTGGCTTAACTTCTTTGATTTCATCACTTTTTTATCATTTATAATTTTACATGCCCTGGCCAAAATCTCTATCGTCGTGCTCTTTAATTCCTTGGCTAGTATCTAATATAGCTTCTCATTAAATAAACCACTCATAAAGTTGTGATTGTTATCTTCTCGTCATAGTCAAATACTTCAAGATTCTCCATATTAAAGCGTCTGATAAACTCCTTGGTCGGTTTGTCCATTTTTTTATGGATTCTTAACAAATGAGCCATCATCTTGCCTGGCTTCATACCAAAAGAGAAATTTCTAACAAAGAGATCGGTCAGCTACTGGAAGTTTGAGATTTGCCCTCCTAGTAATACGTTATACCAAATTTGAGTTGATCAAGTGATGGTACTCGAGAATGTCCTGCAATGCATTTCATTTGGGACGGAATAAATATTTTAAGCAGTCTGGTACAGCTCCACTTGCAACAAAGGATCTGACTTGCCATCGTATTTAGGAGTGATAACAGACGGTTTGAATTTTACGAAGGTTAGATAATCCACAATGGTTGTTTATAAATGGTCATACTTGAACGAAACCCCTTTGTAAATGGCTCTTTATCTTTATAATCTCACCCGAATGATCCTTTAGGCCTATAATAGACCCTTCTAGGGTTGTTCCTCCTGCTCGTCCTTAACCGTCACTGTGTTATCTATTTGGCCTCAACTTTTACCTAAGATCTCTTCCTTAGAAGTATGCTCGGCATTAGATAAACCTCGTAGGTACAGTAGCTAAACCTTGTATGCTTAGTTTTAGCCCCGAAGAGCACTCAACTCTCCTGGTTTTTCTCCTAGATTCTTCTTTATACTCCCTCGTCTCCTTTTGATCTTTGTACTAGTGGGCTCTCGCAACTCTTCGGACAAATCTATCAAAGGCGGATCCTCTACTAACCTTTGTAAAACACTTGGGAATTCCATGGAGCAAGTATATTGATCAACATATCCACCTAATTTGATGATGGATATTTCCCCTGAGCGATAGGAATTGTCATCGCGTTTCGACCCAGAATATTTGGACTGCTACCTCCACCTTACAAACCTAAATCCAACCATCTAGGATTTTCCACAAGTTTTTCTTGATACGCCTTCCTCCTGTCCCTGTATGGGATTGGAGGAGGTATCTCTCTCCTTCTACCAGAGCTTTCACCGCCTGCTGGGGTACCTGGGTTCTTGATTGCGCGTGAAATGTGTGTTCGTGTAAGGACACAATCGTTGTTTTCGTTTCACCGCGATAATACAAAAACTAAATTACGACTACACTTTCGAGGCCAGTCTAGCGGTGAGTTGGGTATCGAAAGATCCACTGGGACGTGTTGCTAGAATTCAAGTGATTTAATACTCCTAAATAAAAGGGAAAAAGGCGATTACAAGCTAAAAAGGAAAAGATGCATAAAAGGGAAATGTTTAACTAGGCGAGGTAAAATAAAGCTAGATTAACAAAGCGGTAAAACTATAGGTTGCGTCAAATATCCCTCACCTGAGTTAATTTGTATAAAATGGATACATGGGTCGACGAGTTATTTAGAATGCGTCTCGTTTTGACAATTAATTGAACCAAGGGTTGTCACACCCCTAAATCCGCATAAAAGCCTAATATGATTTTGGCGTCAACAAATATCTCGGAAATTTCGCACGTAAGGTCGTAAGCATGGGACATACATGATATGACCCGTAAAATTTTCTAGGCGCAATAACTAGGACAACGCACCCGAAATAGACCCGTAAACACCATCACTGAAGCAAAGCAACGCGTCAACTCGAGTGAGTTCAATTCAAACACAACCTAATTTAAATTAGATAGAAATCATCGTAAAAGAGCGATAAATAAAGTGGTAAATAAACGCGGTAAAACTACCTAGAAAGCATGTAAAGAAAGCATGTAAACCTAATTAACAAAGCATGTAAATTATCTAGAAAGCAAGAATTAATGAAAATGCAAGCTATATTAATGGAGAGGGAGATGAAAGAACCAATTACAAATCCACAAGGGTGTCAAACCAAGAGAGAAATGAAGATTGAGCTCTCAAACCCCAAACCCTAAGCTAAACTAACCTAAAAACGTATATATCTCTATTATTACATAAAAAATGGGTATTTATAGTAAGTTGGAATAAGTAGAGAAAAGAAAAGAAGAAAGAAATTAAAAGGCAAAATATCTCCAGGAAACAGGGGATCGATCGATCGACCAAAATCGTCGATCGATCTATAAAGAAGAAAAAAGTCCACTGTCGAGAAGGATCGATCGATCTACCAAAATCGTCAATCGATCTATCAAGCAGGTAACAGCCCCCTGCATGCTGTTTTGGTTTCCAAGCCTTTCTCGTCCGTTGAAATTGCCGTAACTTCTTTGTTCTGAATCGGATTCGCGCACCGTTTGCAGCCACGCGAAGCTTGCGAGGAGGGCTACAACTTCCGTATAGAAGTTGGGCCAGGTGCCCAAGCTGTGAAAAGACTAAAATGCCCTTGAACGTGCGATTGTGAACGAAAATTGAGTGGAACGTGTCCAAACTTCACACTTAGCATCCAATTACCTACAAAAGCTAAATTAACCCCTGCAAAACATGTTAACGTAGAAATTCAAGGTTTTCTGGTTAACGAGCATAAATATAGGGAATAAGATACCCGAGGGGGTTAAAATGCGTAGATTCGGAGGATTAAATACGTAATATTTGCGTATCATCCCACCCCCTAACTTACACATTGCTAGTACCTAGCAATGAAATAGGATGCAACAAGAACTACAAGCAGACCAAAAATAGGAGATAGTACAAAAGTATGGTATAAAAGCAAAAGGCCACTTTCACGGGCGATTCGATTGCATTTAGCGTATGCAATAAGTCGTTAAACCTCTAGGTCACCCTTGTGGACGAGTGTCGTCTCGTGAGGGTTTTCAGGGATGATACCCACAAACATCACATGGTTTCCTCAAAATATGCTTAAACCAACATGCGACAAGCCCAACAATAGCGAAAAGGATTTCATACGCATTATTAGCAAATTGAACGGATTCAAACAAAAGTTCGAAATCATTAACATTATAGAATGCACCTCATATAATTGAAACCTTAAAATGTGGGAGGGGGAGCGAGCACATGCAAAGTATGATTTGGCAAAAACTTATATAAACCGGATAAACCTTAAAGCAAGCATATATTCGATCCTCATGGGCATTACACTCATCAAGAGAATTCACTCGAAATAGCGAGGTAACACATGAAACATGCGGGCTAAAGAGTAAATAGAAATGGAAACTAGGCTGCACACATGTCACAAATGAAGAACGCTATATATAAAATTAAAAATTGTAATCTCAATGAAAGGATACCGCACACTAAAAGAGGCGAAATGCATTTTCACAGATTATCAAAACTATTATGACTTTTAAATTACATAAACCTAAGATCACATAGGAATTTAATAGGGTTATGATGTAGTCTATGCTAGGGTAGGAAATGAAGGAATGTATTTACGGATTTAAAGTGTTCGGAGATGAAAACTCGGGATAATAGAAAAATGTGGGCAATATCAAAATTGGAAAACGAGTTCCAAAACGGCATTAGATATATCATCGGGGAGAGTAATCAAAGCTTATTGAACTATATACACAATTTATAACTTTCTCTTTCGTTTCTTTTCTTCATTTTCTCTTTTTTTTTTCTTTTTTTTTCTTTTGCTTTTTGCTTTCTCTTTTTCATCATTTTTTTCACTTTTTATTTTCTTTACTTTTCAAACTCTCATATGCCTAAATTGCAACCGACATCAAAACAACATCATTCAATCCCAAGTGACATTCCAAACAAAGGTGTGGAATGTATGGTATATAACTCCAATTCAGAGTTGGTATGGGATTTGGGTTATGAAACGAAAGGCTAATATTTAGGCTCAAGGGGGTTAACGAGGGTAAACATATAAGGGTGAGGTCAAGGCTAATATTGGTGATATAACAAAGAATGACTATGATCATTTCCAAAAGTATACGCAATTCCTGAGTCAAAATAATATATGAAAATCATGATCAAGTAACACATTTCAAGTATGAACTCAATTAATGAACGGTCAAATGAAAGAATAGTGAGACTACCAACAAATTCAACGTTTTAAATGAGAAAAGAATAGTGTATACACTCACAAATGATGAAAGGTACAAAACTTACTCGGTGGAAGTATATAGAGTGCAACAAAAGATTACCGAGTTATAAAAATCTTAATCCAAATCAGTAAGGCAATAAAAGTTCATGTGCTCATGGGATTAAAGTTTAATTCATGAAATTATTCATAATATCAATAATCGAGACTAAAGTCTAATAACTTCTAAAATCGAGAACATGCATCATTGGGTTGTCAATTGGATCGGGCAATTATTGAAATTTATCATCGAAAATAAAGGGAAAATGCCCAATAAAGGAGAAAAAAGAAAGAAAATCTTTTTGAAATTTTTAATTTTTCTAAGAAAAGCATACTAAGTAACTAACATGTGAGCAAAAGCATGGACACTATCAATGAATGGATAGAATATCCCACGCCCCCTAACTTAAAACCTGACATTGTCCTCAATGTGAATTAAGAACCAAGTTAAAGAGAGGAAAAGAACGATATTACCCAAAATTAGAACGATCCCCATAAAAACAAGTCCAAAGATTCTACAAAACAAGTTAGTACCGAGCATAGCAAAAAGAAATAACAAAGAGTTAAATAATAACACGAGATTAAAATATAAATAAAGAAAGAATAAAAAGCTAACTATATACAACCTACTATTTAGGCCTCACACTAACTATACACTAGAAGTCTAAATAGGTGAGGGTTCACCATGAAAATGATTTGACTTTAGAGGATAACCGGTGTACCTTCACATACAAGCATGCCCTTCAAAAAATATGAATTCTGTTTTAATAACGGAAGGCATGTGTAAGGCGAAAAAAATAAACCATCGTCAATTAAAATTTTAGGAGGGACGGTGGAGATTTGGATTGAACGGGTGACAATAACATGTGGGAACCGAGAAAAACAGAATATCTTCCCAAAGATTTTGAAGTTAGAACGGGAGGCGGCGCACACAAAGGCACGGATGCGATCGTAGAAGGCGACTCGAGCAAGTACTCATCATCGGCGAAAAGGTTTAAAACATTAAAGTTTGAAATCGAATCATCGGGTACTTGTGACGGTGTGATAATAGAGAATGAAAATGGGGATGAAAGAAATTCAAACTCATGAGATGAATCATCATCGCATGAAGATTGAGTTTCCAATGAAATAATATCATTTTCAATGAAATGTTCTTCTTTGGGGGGCAAAGAAGAAATCATTTCATTGCAAATAGATATTACATCATTTTCATCCTCACTTTCAACATCTATTATGCAATGGGAAAAGTCTAGAATGGTTTGTTCCAAAGTAGGTAAAAGTACCTCATTTGGTTCAAAACATTCCTCGACCTCAAAAGTCTCGAAAGCAAAATCGTCGTCAGACTCAAATAGTAAATCCAAGTCATGTTCCAACGAACGATTTTCTTCCCGATAACGATTTTCAATTTTCTTATTCTCATACATACGGAAGCCCTCACCGAATGTCATGGGTCGAGGTGTGGATGCAGGAAAATGGAAACTTTGAAAATTTCCATCGAACTGAAACGAAAATTCAGTATTATAGGAATTTTGAAAAGTATTGCAATTCGTTTCAAAATTCCTATTATAAGGAGGTAAAGGCCCAAAATCATTATCATCGTCATCAAACTTCGAATAACCCAAATTTTGACTTTCGTTATACTCGCCCAAAGTCATATTTGAATTTGTTATACTTTGGGATTCTAAGTATTCACAGAAAGTCACGGGTTTGCGAGAATTTTGAGAATTATAACAAGGATTACCGAAAGAATTGGAATAAGACATGCTTACCCCAAAAATGGCTCGAAGTGGCGGATTCCACAAAGTAAGTGCGCGCGGGAAAAATTCGAGCATTTCTAAGTGCTTAAATGTGGAAGTCCTACAAAAAGGTTAGAAAATAATACAAAATAGAAAGATAATACTACGAAATACTAAATCAAATAAAGTCTAAAACAAACTAGTCCCCGGAAATGGCGTTATTTTGATTGCGCGTGAAATGCGTGTTTGTGTAAGGACACAGTCGTTATTTTCGTTTCACCGCGATAATACAAAAACCTAAATTACGGCTACACTTGCGAGGCAAGTCTAGCGGTAAGTCGGGTATCGAAAGATCCACTGGGACGAGTTGCTAGAATTCAAGTGACTTAATACTCCTAAATAAAAGGGGAAATGGTGATTACAAGCTAAAAAGTAAAAGATGCATAAAAGGGAAATGTTTAACTAGGTGAGGGAAAATAAAGCTAGATTAACAAAGCGGTAAAACTATAGGTTGCATCGAATATCCCTCACATGAGTTAATTTGTATAAAATGGATACATGGATCGATGAGTTATTTAGAATGCGTCTCATTTTGACAGTTAATTGAACCAAGGGTTGTCACGCCCCTAAATCCGCATAAAAGCCTAATATGATTTTGACGTCAACAAATATCCCAAAAATTATGCACGTAAGGTCGTAAGCATGGGACATACATGATATGCCCCGTCAACTCTCCTAGGAGCAATAACTAGGACAACGAACCCGAAATAGACCCGTAAATACCATCACCAAAGAAAGTTAAACGCGTAATAATCCGACTTTAATACGTGCGGGTTCAATTAAACTCAATTCTGCACAGAACCTAATTTTCGGGGCCCATTAATGGCGGAACGACATCCTGACACTATTTATCTAGTGGCACGTGATGATTAAAGTAAATTACAAGTAATTAAACTAGGAAAGCAAGTAAACTAATTAAGAAAGCATGTAAATTATTCTACAAAGCAAGAAATCAACAAGAACAACTTATATAAATGGAGATGGAAGTGGAAAGTTCAACATACACAACCTATATGGTTGACAACCCAAAGAGAAATGAAGCTAAGCTCTCCAAACCCACAAATCCTAGGCTAAACTAATTAAAACTGAATATATCTTTGTTATTGCATCAAAAATGGGTATTTATAGTTAGTTGGAATAAGTAGAGAAAAGAAAAGAAGAAATAAATTAAAAGGAAAAATATCTCCTAGAAGCAGGGGATCGATCGATCGACCAAAATCGTCTATTGATCTATCAAGTAGAAAAAAGTCCACTGTCGAGAAGGATCAATCGATCTACCAAAATCGTCGATCGATCTATCAAACAGGTAACAGCCCCCTGCATGCTGTTTTGGTTTCCAAGCCTTTCTCGTCCGCTGAAATTATCGTAACTTCTTCGTTTTGAATCGGATTTGCGCACCGTTTATGGTCACGTGAAGCTTATGAGGAGGGCTACAAATTTCATGAGATATTGGGCCAAGTGACCAAGATGTGAAAAGACTAAAATGCCCTTGAACGTATGATTGTGTATCGAAATCGAGCAAAACGCGTCCGAACTTCACACTTAGCATCCAATTACCTACAAAAGTTCAATTAACCCCTATAAAACATGTTAACGTAGAAATTCGAGGTTGTCTAGTTAACGAGCATAATTATAGGGAATAAGATACCCGAGGGGGCTAAAATGCATAGGTTCGGAGGATGAAATATATAATATTTGTGTATCATCAGTTCCCTTTGAGCCCATTCTGCCCTGCCATAACACTCTATGTTAGCTGGTTGACACTCTCCTGCAAAGCCTCTTGTCCTTTAGGCATGCTCTGTAGTATTACCTACAGGTAGCCCATACCCACAAATGCGGAAGGCGCAATCCACTCAATGGCTCAACTTATTTTCGGGTTTTTTCCCATGCTTACAGAATTTATAGAAAAACAGAGTACCGTAATGCAAAAAATAAAGTACAATAGTTATGATAGAAGAATTCATATAAAAATCGGATTTAAAGTAGGGAAAACTAAATTCGCTAGTGAATTCTAAGATTTAAAGAGAAATAAAAAGAATTTGAATATTAGTAGACTCTAACCTAATAAAACACAGATGAATCGGGTTTTGATTCGTAGTTTTCTCATAATTAGGTATCCTTGAGTTTCAGAAATCAACAGTGATAGAAAGTAACAAATGGCTTGTCTATTCTCACAGATAGTGCCAATTTGCTAATGCCTAAAACTGGTATACGAATTTAGTCTTAACAAATATTTACCATTTATAAACAATAACAGATAAAAAGATTTAATCACAAAAAATATAATCTAGAGCAAACAGTAGAGAGCGAAGAGAGAAATAGAATGAAATAAGATTTATTTGGTTCGGCTCAAAAAGGTACCTACGTCCACATGTGCAGGTGTCTAATGCACTAATTCAGAGGATAAAATCCATGGATAAATGGAGATTATAAGCTCTCAAGTTTGCTCTAGACTTGGACATCATAACGGTATGAAAATAATATCTCGAAGCCTTTATACTGAGGGATAACATGTTATTTATAGGATGTTAGAAGAGAGATAATAGAGAGGAACATGTGTCATGCCTTTATAGGTTAGGTAGGTACATCTTTACATGTAAGTGGGAGAATAATCATAAAGTTTATTATAAAGCACATGGGGGGATATTTGCATATCTCCCCCATATGGAGTGTGCTGCTGACGTAATCCAATTACACTGTACATGCTTTCTTAGATGAAGTTGTATAGAAGTGATAAAATTATGTGAGTTTGTTATTCTAAACTCACCGTCTATGATACTGGGGCCGACTAGGTGGGTAGATGAGTCGACCTCCTTTTTAGGAGACACGAATCCAATCGTCATCATTTGATTGGTTCATAAGCCACACCATACTCATAGTATAACAAGTATACTAACATCTAAAGAGGGAGGTTCCTTTATCATGGGTTAATTAATGTTTTGCTAATATAGTAGACAAGGGTTTTCCCTTTTCTTCTTCACAAATGAGAGTCAGGCCAACCGCATGGTCAAATATGAATATGTGCCTCCCAAAATAGGTGCAGTTCTCATGTAATTATTGACTTCCTCTAATGTTGATTCGCACTCATCATTCCATGCATATTTTCTTTCTTTACTCAACACCTGAAAAATGGATGACAATGCTCAAAAGATTTGGAGATGAACGGGTTAGGGCAGTGAGCATTTATATGATATTCTGAACTTCTTGACTATGGTCAATAGTTAAATGGTTCGTAAGGCCTTAATTTTATTAGTATTAGCATTAATCCCTCTTTGGCTGACCAGGTACCCTAAGAATTTACCAGACCAGACCCTAAAGTAGGATATGGTAAAAATTGAGCTTCATGCAATAATGCCAGAGGCTTTCAATTATCGTCCTAAAATCGAGGAGATGGTTTATCTTCTTATTGATTTTATCAGCATGCTGTCTATGTACACCTCTATGGTTTTGCCCAACTGATCTTTGAACATCTTCATTACAATTTGCTAGTAAGTCACCCCAATGTTCTACAAATAAAAAGGAATCATCGTATAACAGTATAGACCAAGCACTGTGATGAATGACTTATTCTCCAAGTCAGGGAAAAATAAAAGAAAATAATGGGATTTTGAGTAATGATCTTAAAAACTCGTACGTTCGTGTTTTGTTGCTGCATCGACCAACTGATTGATCTTTGGGAGAGAATAGCTATGTTTCGGGGATGCCTTATTTAGATCAGTGAAGCCGCCAAAATCTCCATTTTGTATTATTCTTCCTCTCCACAACTATTTTGGATAGTCATTCTAGGTAATTAAATTCCTTTATGGACCTTACCTCTAGAAGTTTCCCTACCTCCTCTTCGATTGCCCTAGCTTTCTCGGAGTTTATTTGGTGGGCATTTTTTGCGACTTATATATAAAATGGATTAACGTAAAACTTATGAAATGTAACTTCTAGGTTGATGTCGGGCATGTCATAAGGTTTCCATGCAAACACAAATTGGTTATTCATTTTGAAGATTACTAGCTCATACTTTTGTTCCATAATGATAATATTATCGATGAGAAATTTAACTCCAAAATATCGAGATTAAACATTACTTTATCTAATGGCTTCATCTCTTAACCAGTGGGGGCAACTATTATTTACTCGACCTGGGGTCATCCATGCTTCAGTTGCTAATTCAACAGGACATCACCCACTCGAGGTCGCTTTTTTTCGCTAGCTCTTTATTTTTTTTCTTTTACTTTGCCTTGATCTCTGCAATAAAGCATTGTCAAGTAGAGGCATGATTGCCCATTATCTTTATTACCCTCTGGTCACTGTTTATTTGAGATTCTGGAAGTATTCATTGCATTTAGTCACCTATCCCAAGGATGGTGTTGTAAGGTGACTCAACATCTATGACTAAGAACTATATCAACTTTGATATTATATTACGTGATAATACCGTCATACATGATCGGTAGGGTTTGTATTTCCATAATAGATATTAAATATAAGTGCTACATTCTTTGGAGGCTCAACTTGCACCAAAGTGCGGGAGAAAGGGGGAACTTATCTAGTTTACGCGAGGTCGGCATGCTAACTCACTTGTTGTACGAGTTATGACATGTGTGATCCATCCGTTAAATTCATTTTGGAAATTTATACCTCGTATATTTCTCCCACTCTCATGCACCGAAAACCTATTATTGTGCATGGTGTGCGATGGTTGCTCGTTCTTATGTCATATACTCCATCCCCTACTACGATTCTTGCTCGCTTGAGGAATAGGGGTAAAAACATCCTCATGACAACCGTATTTGTAACTCTAGAACTTTCACTCCATCTTTGCCATTTGTCATTTAATCCAATAGTTCTCCACTTAACACCATTGAGCAATCCTCTTTTACTCACGAGTGTGTACTTCGTAGTCATCAATCATGATTTAAACTTGGCTAGGATGGCGTTGCCTATATATGTTTTCAGACTAATCTTCATTGGGTCGGTAATTGAAGCTAGAAACACCACCATTTTACTGAGAGTGAATAAAAGTTCTGACCCATGGGATGGGGGTAAATTATTCCCATTCTCTTGAACATAATGTGAACTGTGGTGGTTTTGAGTGATGGTCATGGTACGACACATGACTCAAATTTGTCTAGTGATATTGAGAAAATAGTCATTTCCCATAGAAAATGACAATTGTAACTGCACAAAACTTATGGTTGTATATTATTAATTCACATAAACCAAACAAAACAAATGAATAGTCAGGCATACATAGAGAACACGCAAGTGTACGTGGTTCGACCAAATTATTTATGCCTATAAAAGGGGAGAGATATTTTATTAAGTGGTTTCTTATTATGATTTGGCTTAGGTATTACGCTCTTAAATTCATTCCCCTAATGGTACCATGACAATATTTATAATGATAGGAGGTAAATGCATGAAATGGACTCTCATCCCTCAACTTATCAGTCGGCCGATAATGAATGCGACTGGGTATATCTTTAATATTTATGAATATCTTCAACATTTATCAACTACCTCCTTGAGAATGACTTACGCTCATTGAATGTGATCCCTAAGGCTGTGGCCCCCACGCGATTCAATAATTTAAAATACATATTTCACATTATATATTATTGTGATTCGTCCTGATATTGCCTTCAGTGTGGGAGTTTGTGGGAAATTTTAGGGTTATCACGAGGAATCTCACTTATTGGGTATGAAACGTATTATTATGTGAGCGGGACATTTGAGCATGGAATTTGGTATTCCTTTAATAACAACACCTCATTACATGTATATTCCAAGGCCGATTAGGCCGAAGATGTTTACGGTCAAAATATAACCTTAGGAAGGTGATCTTATATATAGAGTAGATGTAAAAACGTAAAAATGTGAAAAATAGGAATATGCGATAAATTAGCGCAACTTGCTCTGATACCAATTTGTTGACGTGAGAAGTCAAATTATATCATAAAAAATAAATCCTTGAAAAATCAGGATCACGCGATAAATTAGCATAACCCGCTCTTATACCAATTTGTAAAACGTATGACAATGATAATTGATTAAATTTGCTAATTTCTACTGTGGCACACTTATTTAATTAAAGTCTATTTTTAAACCAAATCAATTCAACCCTTAAACATGTAACTACGTGTGTGCATGTGTTAACCCATAAATAAATAAAGCATGCCGTTGTCGGTTGTAGAGTTCTCCCCACAAAGAATGAACAAAATCAAAATATGTTATTGGGTTCCACAAAAAAATTCACATAAAAGTAATTGGGATTTTGTGAATTAAAAAAAAAATATTTGAACCCTTAAAATATTGTTGTTGGAGAAGAAAACATTCTGCCAAAAGATATTTTTCAAATTGATTATGGGTAGATAAACAAACCAAAGAAAACACTCTAAAGTTTAAAACTCTTTATCCACGTCAAAAGCAAAGCTTCCAGACCCCTTTTATAAGAAAATTAAGTCGGTTAAAGGATAAGCATGAGGTCAGCGCGTCATCCAAAAAGACATGTCGCTCAAATGAGAAGCCCATCTCGCTCAAACGAGATACGCGTGTCGCTCGAACGACTACGCGCGACATCTCAATGTCGTTAGAATGAGATGGTGAGCTCGCTTGAACGACCTTGGCGTCGAAACCCAGCTATGCTTACTACCTTAGAAATTTTCTCAAACCTTTTTAAAACATATTTTTCTAAAACAGTAATGAAACCTTTTTATAAAAAACATTTATAAAAACATTTTTATATAAAAGATTTTTAAAACTCTTTTAAAAAAGTATCCCAACACTCTTACTATGAAATTTAAATGAAACTTTAAACATTATCTTACCAAATATCATATTGTTGGGCTTGAATGTTGAAGACAACTTGTAATTCGGATTCGTCTTTTGTAGATGAAAACTTCTTCAATTCTTCGACGATTTTAACTGTATATAACATAATTAATTGTGATGGACATTTATAAAAATATGTCCTTACAAATCTCCCCCTATGTCTATGCTAGTAGATACATAAAAACGTCTGAATTATCAAATACCAAATTACCTATACAAATCTACCCTCCCATGAATCCCAAAACTGAAAAGGTAAAATTTGTAAGTTCTCAAATTTTTTTCTTCAACATCAAAACTCTTAAAGCTTTTCTCATCAGGGTGTGCAACATATTAATCTTCAATTTTGTACCTAAACACATAAGATAAAGCAAATACCTTCGTGACGCATCAATTTTGAAATGATAAGAATAAAGCATTAATAAATCAAATCTCCCCCATAATGCAAAAACTCCCCCATAACATGATAATTCTTTCTCCCCCTTTTTATGATGTCCCCAATTAGACAGATAAGAAGAAACAATCAAAATAAGGAGTGTCACGATAAATTGCATAGCAAACAAGGATCAAACTACGCGCATGCAAAGGTATGTCCCAAAAACTTTCACAAACTATTTTTGATTTTTCATACAAAAATAAGATACCAAAAATCACACCATGGATTTAAACTCAAACAACCAAGTCATGGAAAGGGAATGTATGAATGTAAACACATTCAATAGGTAAATTAACTCAATCAATCATATATGCACGATGAATACGTATACTCCTAACGAATGAACATCAAAAGTATCCTTAGGTGTAAAAATTGTTGAATGTAGATGACATCTTCTTATGAAAATCAACAAATCAGAGTCAAAGTGATTTCCACACCAATAACGTTCAAAACTATTTAACGCTTTTTCAATACTTTCAAGGACGTGCAAACCCATTTTAAATTCCATCCAAACTACCTCATATATATTTTCTTTTAGAGGTGTATAAACTAAATTCTCAAACTTTGGAGAATTGGTGCAAAAACCTAAGGGCTCCTTTTTGGCATGAATTTCTTTTTATTGCCTTTCAATTTTTTTCGGACTCTTTCAAACCTCTTTGGACCCCGGATAATAAAATTCCTCAATTTTTTAGGTCCAATTAAACGGCGGCTTAATCGCAAAGGATAAATGATAACCTTTCGTAGCCCTTCACCGTTTTCAAATAAAATACACAAATCCTCACAAACAAGGTTCAAAGGTGCACACTTTTTATTGTCTTTTTTTATCGCGCTTGGTTCGCTTTAAGAAAAGGATTGAAGTGAAAAAACCCAACCAACATGTGATAAGACAAGCACAATAATCAAAAAAATCCGTCCATGTGAAACGTCGTGTGGAGAATTTAGGAACCAAGGGAACACTAGACATAAACTTCCTAGAACTTTTTCCAAGATCAAAACAAAAACGCCTAAGGTGACCTTTCCTACTACAATATGAACATGTGTAAACGGGTGGAATGTTACCTAAAGTGTGATCTTTTCTAACGTCCTTGGGATTAATTGACCCTCTAAAACAAACTATGGTTTTGGCTTTTACACTGGAAGCATGAGAACAAGATGAGCCATTACCATCACTATCAAACCTACTTGAATCGTTTAAATCACTTTTTAACGTCAAAATATTTGATTCAAGCAAGAAATTTGACTCTTCCATAGACAGGCATTTCTTTTTCAAATTTTTAATTAAACTTAATAGTTTATCGCGCTTCCCCTCAATTAAAACAAACTTATCCCTAAGAGTCTTTTCACATGCCGTAAAATCATCGATTAATTTTTTATCCTCGACGGCACAAATGGGAACCCTAGAATTTTTTAAGTCCTCCAATTCCTTTTCTAAAAATAAAATATTTTAAGGGTTCAAATATTTTGATTTTAATTCACAAAATCCCAATTACTTTTATGTGAATTATTTTGGAACCCTAGATTCAAGTTTGTTGAAACTTTACCTTTGTGGGGAGAACTCTACAACCGGAGATCTGCGTGTTATTGTGGAGGGAGTCTCTATGAAGTTACTCTTGTGGGGAGGATAACCTACACCGTGAAGACTGCGTGTCTAGGACTGCGTGTCCTTGTGGTATAGCTGCGTGTGAACCACTGATGATTTATAGCCGACGCTTTGAAGGTTTGACTAAGGCACCATGCGTTACTCTTGTGGACGAAAGGAAGATGGTATGTAAGTCAATGGTCTTGTAAACTTGTCAAAGTTCTAAAATAAAAGGTTTTGCCCTGCGGGGATTTTTCCTGAAATTTGTGTCGCATGCTTTATTTATTTATGGGTAGACACACGCACACACATAGTTGCATGTTTAGGGACTAAATTTATTTGGTTTAAAAATAGACTCTAATTAAATAAGTGTGCCAAAGTAGAAATCTGCGAATTTAATCAATTATCATCGTCAAATGTTTTACAGTAGACTTGTTTCTTAGTTTAGTAAAAAAAATATATATATTTCTTTATCGATCGCCAATGGAAAGTACCTTGCGTCCGGGAGAAATTAATTAAACTCCTTTGGATGAAGCAAATGCTTTAGAATTATGGGATAGAACAAGAAACGTTGACGATATATTATGATAACACGAACACAATCAAAATTTCTCGTAACCACCTTCAACACTATAGGACAAAGTACCTAGACATTCGCCATCACGTTACTCAGGATCTTGTTAAGGGGGGTGTAGTATGTTTGATTTATGTTCCCACTGATGACCGGCTTCTTGAAATTTTCATTAAAACTATAGATTGTGCTACATAAAAGGACCTTAGGAAATCCATAGGGGTCTTCACCATTGATTGAGTTCAGAGCATTTATTTACGTTAGGAGTCTTATGTTTCACGAATGCATCTTTAATTAGCATCTTGTTTAGATATGTATAATATTTTTGAAAGTGAAGAATATAAAAATATTTTAGTAAATTACTCAATTAGCCCCTAAACTATTAGGGTTTGTCAAAATAGTCCTTGGACTATTTTTTTATTCAACTCATCCCTCCAATAAATTAAACACATTTAACAAAGCCTTTTCGTATATTTATATAGGTTAATTGGACAAAAATATGTCATGTTCTTGGCATTTTATCTATTTTAATGAAAAATGAGAATTACAACAACATTAAAGGGTAAAAGTGTAATTTACATGTATTAATTTTTAGAATGTAAAAAAATAATTCCATCAGGTGTAAAAGAAAAAACCAGACATATTTAAACCACCCAAATTTGATAATTGAAAAACTAAATTTACATCTTTGTTGACAATGAGAACGAGATCCATGATATTTTATTTTTCACAATCTTTTAAAAAAAATCATGATCTTTTTTCTTCATAATTGCTAAAATTTAAATTTTGTTGTAAAATAAAAGGGACATGGAGAGAATTTAGAGAGAGTGAATCTTTCATTTCACTGATATGTCAATATTAAGGAGTATGACCCCTATTTACAGTACAAAATAAGGTAATCCAATAGACCCCTTAATAATTATGGAATATTAGTGGATTAGAATACAAGTGGACATCCACTTAATACACATTTTACAAAACTCCCCCTTGGATATACACTATATCCACCATTCAATGATTGTTGCCTCATTAAAACCTTACTAAGAAAAAATCTTGTGGGAAAAAATCAAAGTGAAGGAAAAAGTGCACAACTTTTGTGATCGTTAAATTGGTGTTAGGCGCGTTTAGTGTTGCCTCATTAAAATATTTAACTGGAAATCCTAATGGAAAAAATTCTAGTTAAAGAAAAAGGAGTACAACGCACATATGTCCAAAATATCATGTTCTTATGTTACCCCCTTAATCAAATGCTTCCCCTGATTGGATACTCTCCCTGATTATGGTATTTCTTCGATGGCTGAGTCGATGCATATCAGTCTCGTACACAACCTTCTAAAATGTTTCTTTAACATGGTGAATATATTTGATCGATCGTTACTTCAATTAAATTTTTCTTCATAAGCTCGATCTTCATAAGACTTACGTGAAAAAGTATGAACATGTCACTTTATCAGATCTATTTGACTTCAATAGCGTAACTCTTCTAGATTTTATGTGTTGCATAACTCTTGTGTTCATGGATATAGAATAACTGAAATGTGTTAGTCATATCTCCCTTGATGTAGCCTTTTTGAGTATAGGCTATACAAGAACCATTTCTTTCATAAGTAGTAGTAGGAACATATGTTGTTTGAGGCAAGTCATAAGTGCTTTGATTGTTCCTTGTGAGGATCCCAGAGATAACCTCCATCTATATAACTAACTAGACACATATGATTAGATGTACAAATATCACATAATATGATTGAGCTTAGTCCCATTCTTTGTAGGTTAAATGGTAATTATTTCTTGCAAAGAGATTGACTGTAATTATTATGTTCGGTATTATGTTATGTATAACAATATACCAATAACATAAAAATAATGCAATAACAACATGCTAATATGCTAATTTTGGACCAAATATATATTTGTCATCCTTTTGGATAATAGGGATATTATAATATCCAAAGACCGGGCATCGTGGATAAAAGAAAATGGTGTTCTTAATATATGCTAAAGCATTGCGAGACTTTTCAATCCATTTAACTAACAGATAAGTGTTTAACATAAACTGTGCTCGATTTTCATGTCGAGATAATAACTAGTTACCCTAAAGTCATTCATTTTTTAATTCCTTATTTTGATATTTCGCATTTCAATTTAGCTTTTTGGGAGCACGTCCCTTTAAGCATCTTTTATAATGGCAGATTTGCATATAATATTATTTTCATACCCTTACTCAGACAAATATTTACTAAGACAGTTGTACCGGTATCCATTTGAATTGTCTGATGTACAATGAACATCTTAGTGCATTTAAGTACGTACTCCTTAGCTTTTCCTCGAGCAAAGAAAATCCTTCTAGGATTTTTATATGTATTCTTTATCTAAGTCCCGTATATGTGAGTAGTAATAATATTCACGAGTCTTACATAATATATTATAAAAAACTTTTAAGCTAGTCACATATCTGCAAAGTATTTACGGCCTTAACAAGATAGTATGTTCATATATAATCAATTTCGGTTTCTTTAGAAAAACCTCATGCCATTGGTCGTGCATTTTTGTAGCGAGTTTTAACCCTTCAGATTCTTTTAAACACCCATTCGTAATCTTTAGGGTCAACATCTTTTGGAGTTTTTACTACAGTTTCAAATTCACCACGTATATTAAGAGACTTGACTTGTGCCATCGTGACATTTTCTAATTTTGGCTAATATATTCTTTGTCGGCATTCGTTGATAGTACGTGAATTTTTAGTATCATTGTCCTTTGATTTTTGTGTAGATACAACATATATAATTATATCATCGATGATCATCTTTGTTGATCTCAACTTTCTCTTGTATATGTATAAAACATAGAGATCTCATTTAAGATTAGGTACATTTGCCAACTTCAGGGATTTTATAGTCACTTCAGGGACTCGTGTCTTTTCATAAACAATAACATCTTCTAGCGTTTTAGAGAAAGTGGATTTTTTGTTCATAACCTCTTCTAGAGCATTATTTGGGTATGAATTTATTTAACCTCCACTTTTGGGGAGTCAAGTAGTTGAGACCTATAGGTTTGCCACTCTTCTAGCGTGCAATAAATTTATTTGCTATCAAATTTATTTTGTCCTTCTGAGATAATGATTTTGGCAAGCATATTCACAACTAGTCCATATGACAATTGATGTTGCAATATCAATTTTTACTTTATTTTTGCATTGAGCGATATGGGGGATTATATAAGACAAAGTTGAAGTATTCCATGATAATTCTCGCCATTTTTTAGGAACAGACCGTTCTTCAGGACCAATTTGTACTTCAGGCACATTTTATCCTCCCCTTAATGGCAAGAAGAATGTCTCATCAAAATAAAATTGCATATATATGAAAAATAATATATTTGACAATGGTTCATTAGAGAGTGAATTGTAACACCCCGTAATTTTATTGATTTTTATATTGGGAATTAATTGGGATTTTATATTTAGAAATTAATCCGAAAAAATAAACATTAATTAGAGAGATAAGGGTTATTATTTACTTATATTGAATATTATTAGTGAATGAGTAATAAAAAGGATAAGGAAATATTATAATTATCGTGAGTGAGAAATACGGTATTTACGATAAATTTAGTCGGAACGCGCGTGTCTGTCGTATTGGGACATAATTTGGAAAATAAAACATAATTTCACTTTTATATTCTATATGTCATTTTGAGTGCGCAAGTGTGTCTGGAAGGTTTGAGATAGTCAAAAGAGTCCACCCGGGGTTTAGTTTGAGTCCCAAAGCACTTCTAGGCAAAATCGGCACCTCAGAAGGGTATTTTGGTCTTTTAAAATTTTGGAGAAAATAAACCCATGAAAATTAGAGGATTATATATGATGAAACGTAAAGGAGATGAGGGTTATCATTTAGCAAACCAAGGGAGAGTCACGGAAAGAAGGAGAGTCATTCCTAAGGTTCCAAGGCCAAGAACCACCTTTTTGCGCCACCACCACCATCGGATTGTAGATCGGGAGGAGGGGAACACCAATCCTATCACCTATTCTACAGAACTTAGAATTCCACATTAAGGCAAGTGTTTATCTTTCTAACTCTTGATTTTATATACCATCCATGTTAGAATAGGATGACTTTTTGTGACATTTTGGATTTTAAAATTGGTGATAAAATTCATAATCTTGGGCTCGAATGATAATATAATTGATTCATGATATATTCATAGAAATTTTGATGAGAATTCTCATGAAATTGAGAAGAAATCTGGAATTATGTTGAGGTTCTTGAACATGAATGAGAAACTAGGGTTTTTATACATTTATCTTGATTAAATTTGATTTGGAGTAATTATGTAGAGATTTTATGATTCTTATAGGTTAAAACTCATTGATACATGATATTAGAATGTTAGAAACATTTGGTTGGGAGTTTGGGATAGTTTAATGTTGGTTTGAAGACTTAACAATGGCAGTTTTCCATAACAATATAAATAAGAAGATGGCAACTACTACGGCAAATCAATTGGGCTCATTGGCTGAATCAATTCGGAAAGAGAATCGATTCGGAGCGAGGATGAATCGATTCGGTTTCCCAGAATTGCATAGGTTTTTTTTCGTTTTTTACATAGAACTCATGGAAAAGTTTTGGATTGACCCTAGAATTAATTGTAAGATTATATTAAGAGTTATTTTAGTTACCAGTGGGTCAATTTTGGTTTGAGGTTAGTATCATGATGAGGGTTTAAGACTAATAATTGATTTATCTTAACGGTTAATAAAATCTTATTCGGATATTGATTTCTTGTTATGGAAAATTGGGGAAATGTGGGACCAAGACCGATAGGCTTTGAGTGGGATTGCCTACTTAATTTACTTAAGGGACACTTGGCAACTATTTGGGTATCTAGAAAACTCAGGAATTTACTATAAGAAGTATTATGTTACGTAGAATACTCGAGAGATATTATACTACATAGGGGGCATATGATATAGGTTATATGCATATCTATAACGACATTTTATATATATATGGGTGGTGTGTATACCTATTGTTTGATTTGTATGTGTAATCATACCTAGGCTACTTGCTATCACATGAGGTTTGACATCGTGGACAGTCTTATTCTGATGAGCCCATTTAGGAGGATATTGACTTGTACCTCAGGACATAGACCTTAGGGATTGAAGACCACTTGTGGAATGATGGTGTGACCGATCATTTGGGTGCGTTAGATATGAGTGTATCCCAAAGGCTTAGAGTTATGTTTGCCTACAATATTGTGTGATTTGATTTATGGTTAAGGGGAAACTATCCGAGCTAGTGTCCTTATATAGTACGTAATGTATCGGGACTTGATAGCAGAGTATGCCCACACCGCAGGTCTCCACCAAGGGGTCTTGTATACGTATATATAATAAAAGTGATGTATATATGTACGTGTGTGATTTATTCTTTTACGAGTATGTTAGTAGATAAATTAGATTGTAATATCTAAATCATTCAAGAGTATGAGAACTAAATCATTTAGCAGAGATTCCTAATGAGTATAGAGAATTGGGAAAAATGTAGTACGTATTGTATGGGTAATACATGTGGGCACTATAATTGATTTAGATGCATAGAGATGTAAGCCAGACTAGTTAGGCGGGTAACATAACTAGGTGGGTTAGAGTAGTACGTTAGGCGTTCACATTTGTTGAGGGGTGAGGATCTCAAGTGAGGGCACGCGATACTAACATGTATTTAATATCTTATCTTGTCATATTTTAAACACTTACTAAACTTGTTCAAACTGTTTTATTTGGGTTGTGGCCCGTTTCAAATCCTTTTTGTAAAAACCATTTTAGGTGCCCAGTCATAGAGATGCCAGGGACAGGAGTTCCCTCATTTGACGTGTTGCAGTTGTTGTGTACATTGCGGGACCTTGCTATTAGACCCTTCCATACTTATTTCAGTTATGATGCATCATTAGTTATCTCATTCGGGCATGTCGCCCTTTCGTAATTGGATATTATTTTCAGAGACTTTGTATTCTCATTTATTTGATGCATTGATTTAGACTTTACTCATGGATGACTGTATTTAGATTTTCTCTAGAGTGTTATTCGAGACTCAGTTATTTACTTATGTCATTATTTTATTATTCATCGTGATGTGCATGAAAATGGTGAATGTTATATTTAGTCTGATTTATTTATTGCATGCTAATAATTAAGATTAAAATTTTGACATCATGCTATTAGGGTATTAGTAATGAATTTGAAATTCGATAGTGATGCTAAGAATGAATCCATTAATGATTCCTATTTAATTTAATAATGGACTGATCACCTAGGATTAGAATAGGCGGGGTGTCACAGTCAGTATCAGAGCATTAGTATCTAGTGTTTTTAGGATATATGCGACCTACTACGTTTTTTAGCATAGCGTTCTTTGATATAGAGCCCTATTAGTAGGACTGTAGTTATCTATTACGCATTTACGTCTTCAGCTATGTTAAGACATATTGAATTGTAAACTTATGGGAATAAAATCTCGTTTCAGATGCTTCCTCGACGTGCACCACGAGCCACCCCAGTGGCACAGCCAGAGCTTAAGCCAGCTCCGGCCCTTGGTACCATGAATGTTGTAGAGGTTACCGCTATAGTTGCACAAGTGGTTAATGCAGCATTTGCTACAGTTGCACAACAGGCACCCCCCAGGCATAGGCTTTGGCACCATCTCAGATGCATTCATTCCCTTCTGCTTAAGAGCGAGTTAGAGATGCCTTTCAGAAGGCAAACCCTCCCGAGTTCCAGGGGAGTTCAGATGTGGTGGTTGCTAGCGCATTTACGGATGTAAGAGTGAAAGAACATTCAGAGGAAGTATCCATCTATATTTAAGCTAGTTGGGGAAGCATTACAGTAGTGGGAGTCTATTACCATCGCGGAAGAGATAATATGCCGATACAGGAGTTCTAGGAGCGATTTGATCGCAAATACTTCCCATCCTCCATCTAGACAAAGATGAGGCAGAAACTATTAGATCTTAACCAGGATGGGAGGACAGTGGTCGAGTATGAGGAAGAAATCACAAGGTTAGTTAACTTCATGCCAAGAGAAGTACCTGTGGAGGAAAAGAGGATACAGTTATATATGGATGGTCTTACTTGGAGGATCCGACAACATCTGTTAGGAATATTGCTTTGACGACATATACTGAGGTGTTGAATTCATATCTATTATATTTCCAGGACTAACGCTTCCATGTTAAGGGAAGCAAATGAGTAGGAGAGTCCAGCCAGCATGGCAGGACTGGGAGTAGCAGTGCTGGTGGGGCATAGTCCACTCAGGGTCAACAGAGGCAGAGTGAGCAGGGTCCCCATCAGGGGGATGCTGCTAAGAGATTATGCTCAGGGGATTATCGTCACGGACAGGGTGGCTTCAGGTTGGTCCAGGGTAGGAGTGGTAATGGATAGCAGGGTCACAGCCATTAGGGACAAAGGGGAGGTAACTTTGCGAGCAGGTGTTTCATTTGTGGCAAAATTGGCCACAAGCTACAGGAGATCCCTAATAAGGGCAGGGTTCAACAGTAGCAGGGACCACGCCAGGAGCCTCAGAGACCTATTTTACCCGCCTCCCTCCCAGCACCAGCACCCGTACCAGCCTTACCTACAGCACCAGTCGTTCTAGTAGCCCCACCCCAGTAGGGGCAGTTACAGTATGGGCGCGTGTATCATGTCCACCAGGCTGTAGTTCCATCCGTTATTGAGGATATTTTTTTTATTCATGGTACTTTGGTCTGCATTTATTTAACACTAGGACTTCACACTCGTTCATATCCACTAGATTTTTATGAGCCGCAAGGTTATTAGAGACGGCAGATGGTACAGTTACATGTGTAAACTCACCATTGAGTAGAGGAACGCTGATTTTCTTTATGTCTGTGAGTATAGATATTGGGAGATTAGTTGTGCCTGTTGATATGTTGGTATTAGATATGTCAAAGTATGACGCCATCATAGGCATGGATTGGCTAGCTGAGTATAGGGCCATGATTGACTTCTATAGTAGGAGTATAGTGTTTGCGATCCCCGACCAGGAGATATTCTTAGTGGCGATGCATCGTCCTAAGGGAGGATCGCCCACTCATTTGTACTACATTAAGGAGGAGACCACTCAAGGGGTGGTTATTACCCTTGATTCGATCCTAGTTGTATGTGAGTTTACCAATGTATTTCAAGAGATATCGGGATCGACCCCTAGTAGAGAGATTCAGTTTGTCAATGACTTGGCACCGGGAACTCGACCAATAGATCGTGCACCGTATCGTATGGCTCCCATAGATATGAGGGAGCTAAGGGATCAGATTGAGCAGCTATTGGGGCATGATTTTATACGTCATAGTACGTCACCTTGGGGTGCCCCAATATTATTTATGAAGAAGAGAGATGGGTCTTTACGCTTGTGTGTGGGTTACTGTGAGTTGAATAAAGTCACGATACAGAATAAGTATTCGTTGCACTGAATCGATGACTTATTCGATCAGTTCAGAGGAGTCGCCTACTTTTTCAAGATAGATTTGAGATTCGAGTATCACTATTTGCACATCAGGGAGTAGGACATGTCTAAGAATGCCTTCTTGACGAGATATGAGTCCTACGAGTTTCGAGTTATGCCATTTGGAATAACCAATGCGTCAGCCGTATTTATGAACTTGATGAATAGGGTGTTCAGGGAGTTCTTGAATCAATTTGTTATCATCTTTATTGATGGCATTCTGATTTATTCTCGGACCGAGGAGGAGCATGTCGAGCATTGTCGTCGGGTCTTATAGACACTACGTGAGCATCAGTTGTGTGCAAAGTTTGAGAAATACGTGTTCTGGCTATGTGAAGTATAGTTTTGGGGGCATATCATTTCTGAGTTGGGGGTATCGGTGGACCCGAATAAGGTGTCAGCGATGAGGGAATGGAGACGACCCATGACGCTGACGGAGGTGCGCAGTTTCTTGGGGTTAGACGGGTACTACAGACGATTTATTAGGGGAGCTCCATTGACTAATTTGGCTCACAAAGGTGTACCGTTTGTTTGGGATGATGCTTTTTAGTTGGCATTTGTTGAGCTGAAGGACAAGTTGACTTTAGCACCTCTACTCGCACTTCCCAGGGCAGGAGTAGAGTATCTTGTTTTCACTGACGCGTCCCTAGAGGGACTTGGGGGTGTGCTACAACAAGAGGATCAGGAAATAGCGTATGCTTCCTGCAAGCTTAAATCTCATGAGAGGAATTATACCACCCACAACTTGGAGTTAGCAACGATCGTGTTTGCATTGCTGATTTGGAGACACTATTTACTGGGAGAGAGATTTTTCTTATTCACAGATCATAAGTCACTACAGTAGTTATTCACTCAGAGATAACGGAATATGTATCAGCACAAGTGGATTAAATTTGTGAAAGATTATCAATTTGACATCTAGTGTCACCCGAAAAAGGCTAACATGGTGACAGACGCGTTGAGCCGCATGCCAGTAATGTAGCTGAATTTTGGAAGGAAAAATAAAAGGATTTGGGACATCAAGATTTAGTTGCTAGATCATTTATGTCAGTTATGATCGTCACCCCCAGATTGTCACGAGGGTGGTACAGGCACAGGTAGCAGGATTCTTTTTGTCAGGACCAAATCAAATAAGTCTTAGCCGAAGGAGCAGATTCGTATTCCATGAATTTAAAGGGTGGTTTACTATTCAACTGGAGATTGATTGTCCCAGAGGGGGAGGATTTATGGCACGCATTGATGGTAGAGTCACACGGGTCCCGATTTGCGATACATCCTGGAGGGGATAAAATGTATCAAAACATGAGACGACAGTACTGATGGAGTGGGATGAAGAGAGACATTGTCGAGTTTATTTCGAGGTATACCATTTTCTAGTTAGTGAAAGTGGATCATCAGAAATTGGCAGGAGTTCTACAGCCGTTAAGGATCCCAATGTGGAAATAGGAAAGCATTTTGATGGATTTTATTAATGGGTTACCTACTTCACAGCGATGTTACGATTCCATAGGGTGATAGTGGATCGATTAACTAAGGTAGCTCACTTTCTTCCAGTACAAACTGATTATATGACGCGATAGTATGCCCATATTTTCATTGCTAGGATAGTGAGATTTCATAGGGTTCCATTAGATATTGAGTCCGATAGGGATAAGATTTTCATGTCTCGATTTTGGGAGAGTTTTTAGGAGGCTATGGGTATCGAGTTGTGGTTGAGTATGGCTTATCACCCGCAGACGGGTGGGAAGGCGTCGAGGACTAATCAGATTTTGGAAGATATGTAACGGATGTGTATCCTTAATTTTGGAGGAGCTTTTCCACTGGTGGAGTTTGTGTATAATAACTCCTACCAATTCACGATTGGCATGGCACCATTTGAGGCATTATACGGTAGACCTTATAGTTCGCCCTCTTCTTGGTTGGAGGGGGGGACAACAAAATTCTCGGGCCGGAGTTGATTTAGGATACGTGAGCTAATATTGAGTTAATTCGGAGCCATTTATGGATAGACCATGACTGACAAAAAAGTTATGCGAATGCTAAGCGGTACTTCCTAGAATTTGATGTGGGAGATCAAGTACTACTACGTGTATCTCCTATAAAGGGGATAATGAGGTTTGGAAAGAAAAGAAAGTTGGCACCGAGATACGTGGGGCCATTCCTTATTATTGAGTGGATTGGGCCAGTTGCATATAGACGTGGGTTGTCGGTGCACTTGCATCGGACTCATGATGTATTTCATATTTCTTCACTGAGGCAATATCTCTGGGATGAGTTGGATCACACTCATATTTCATTGGATGAGATCGATCTGCAACCTGATATTTCATATGAGGAGTGATCGGTTATTATCTTAGACCATAGCAAGAGGAGACTGAAGTCGAAGGTAGTTCCACTTGTGTGGGTTCAGTGGGGGCATCATAATGACGACGAGTCCACTTGGGAGTACAAGGATGAGATGCGCGAAAAGTATCCAGAGTTATTCATACCATGTATTTATTTTTTCCGAATTTCAGGATGAAATTCCATTATTATGGGGAAGTATGTAACACCCCGTAATTTTATTGATTTTTATATTTGGAATTAATTGTGATTAATTAAATTATATTTGGTAATTGATCCGATAAAATAAATATTAATTAGCTAGATAAGGGTTAATATTTATTTATATTTAATATTACTTAGTGAATGAGTTATAATAATATTATAATTATCGTGAGTGAGAAATACGATAGTTATGGTAAATTTAGTTGGGATACGCGTGTCAGTTTTATCGGAACTTAATTTGAAAAATAAAATATAATTTCACTTTTGATATTCCATATGGTCATTTTGAGTGTGCCAGTGTGTCCGGAAGGGTCGAGATAGTCATAAAAGTTTACTCGGGATTTTAGTTTGGGTCCCGAGGCACTTTTAGACCAAGTCGGCACCCCGAAGGGGTATTTTGGTCTTTTGAAATTTTAAAGAAAATAAATCCACAAAAATTAGAGGATTATATATGATGAAACATAAAGGAGATGAGGGTTATCAGTTACCAAACCAAGGGAGAGTCACAAAAAGAAGAAGGAAAACCATTCCTGAGGTTCCAAGGCCAAGAACCACCTTTTTGCACCACCACCACCACCACTGGATTGTAGATCGGGCGGAGGAGAACACCAATCCTATCACCTATTCTGTAGAACTCAGACTTCCACATTAATTCAAGTGTTTATCTTTCTAACTCTTGATTTTATATACCAACCATGTTAGAATAGGATGACTTCTTGTGAAATTTTGGAGATTTGATTTTAAAATTGGAGATAAAATTCATAATCTTGGGTTGGAATAATAATATAATTGATCCCTGATATATGTAGAGAAATTTTGAAGAGAATTCTCACGAAATTGAGAAGAAATCTAGATTTAAGTTGAGGTTCTTGAACATGAATGAGAAACTGGGTTTTTTATACATTTATCTTGATTAAATTTTATTTTGAGTTATTATGTAGAGATTTTGTGATTCTTATACGTTAAAAATCATTGATACGTGATACTAGAATGTTATGAACCTTTGGTTGGGAGTTTGGGATAGTATAATGTTGGTTTTAAGGACTAACAATGTTGATTTCCCGTAACAGTATATAGAAGAAGATGATAACTGCTACGGCAAATCGATTCGGACCAAGGCCAAATCGATTCGATTTCCTAGAATTGCATATTTTTTCCCTGTTTTGTTACATAGAACTCATGGAAAAAGGTTTGGGTTGACCCTTGAATTAATTGTAAGATTCTATTACGAGTTATTCTAACTACCAGTAGGCTAATTTGGGTTTGAGGTTAGTATCACAAGGATGGTTTAAGACTAATAATTGATTTAGCTTAACAAGTAACAAAAGCTTATTCGGATATTGATTTCTTATTATGGAAAATTGGGGGAGTGTAAGACCAAGACAAGTAGTCTTTGAGTGGGATTGCCTACTGAATTCACTTAAGGGACACTTGGCAACTATTCGGGTATTGAGAAACACTTGAGAATTTACTATGAGAAGTATTACATTATATAGAATACTCAAGAGATACTATACTAAGTACGGGGCATATGATATAGGTTATATACATATCTATAACGACATTATATATATATATATATATATATATATATATATATATATATGTAGTGTGTATACCTATTGTTTGATTTGTATGTGTAATCATACCCATGCCACTTGCTAATATGGGAGGTTTCGTGTCGTGGACAGTCTTATTTTGAAGAGCCCATTTGGGGGGTATTGACTTGTACCTCAGGACATAGACCTTATGTATTGAGCACCACTTGTGGAAATTAGGGTGTGATCGTCCATTTGGGTGTGTTAGGTATGAGTGTATCCCAAAGGCTTAAAGCTATGTTCGCCTCCAATATTGTGTGATTTGATTTATGGTCCGAGGGAGACTATCTGAGCCAGCTTCCTTATATAGTACAAGATGTACCGGGACTTGATAGCATAGTATGCCCACACCGCAGGTCTCCACCTAGGGGTCTTGTATACGTATATATGATAAAAGTGATGTATATATGTGTAACACCCCGTAATTTTGAGGATTTAATATTTAATTATTTTTTGGAGTTATAAATATATGTGTCCCTTTCCTCACTGTGGTGAACGGTCTCCAAAAATGTTTTTGGAAGTTTAGTGGGAGCAGCGCTACAGTGGTGGGAGTCGATCGCCACAATGAGGAAAGGGACACACTAGTTATTGCAGAGTTTTGGGTGCGGTTCGACCGCAAGTATTTTTCCTCCAGCGGTTGAGACCGAAACGAGGAGAAAATTTTATGAGGTGACTCCAGGGGACCGTTCAGTGGCCGATTACGAGGAAGAATTCACTCGTTGGCAAATTCTGTACCGGATGAGGTAAGAGAGGAAAGGAGAAAGAAAGAAAGGTTTATGGATGGGTTAGTCTGGAGAATCAGAAAACATTTAATTGGTAAATACGCATTAGTAGCTTATACAGATGTCGTTAACGCAGCACCCCAGCACTGTCAGGAATATCGCTTCCACGCGAAAGGAAGCGGGAGGGGAGTGGAAACTAGCGAGTCGAATAAGGCAGGAGGGAACAATACCAGTGGAGTATCCCGGCAGCAGACTTGGGGGAGATTAGGGGGTAGGATTTTCAGAAGGGAAACCATGCCAAACAATTCAGAACTGGAGACTATCGACATGACAGCCAGGAATTCCAACAAGGTCGGTATGGAAGGGACAAGTGGCAGGATGAATGTATTAGAAGGTGTTTCGTTTGTGGGGAAAGCGAGACACTTGAAGAGAGATTGTCTTAAGCGAGGCAGGGGGTAACTACAGGACGAGGTCTTGGATGTACAACCACTAAAGCAAGTCATGGGTGCATTCGGGCAGGGAGAAGCTGCTCCGGAACCCAAGAAGCAGCCGTTGCAGCTGGAGTATAGAGGTAATTATTTTTACCCTAGGGGCATGGGGTATATTTTTGAGTGACAAGGAGAATGTCACAATATAAGACTTATTTTTCACTAGAGTTCGCAGGTATGTCACAATATAAGACTTATTTTTCACTAGAGTTCGCAGGTGAGTCGAATTTAGTGGGTGCGTTGGCGATGGCAGCCATAGTATGTGGATAAACTTTCCGTGGGGTAGCGTAGTTCCTTGGTGTTCTTCACGGGAGAGTGGAGATGTAAACTGAGTGAAGGTTTGAATTATTCAAGGGATTACTACTTTCGATAATTATGGGAGTAGGATTGATAACATTTCCTAAAAATCGGCTGGATAGCGATGGAATTTAACTATGGTGGATAGTGGTGTAAATTTTTTGTGTTCGCGACACCAGGGTATGGTTGTTACTAGGTATCACGGGAGAGGGAGTATAGCCTATATATATATGGATATATATATGTTGTATTGCGTGGTGTGATAGCACATAGTGAGGTTTTGTAGTCTCACATTTTCATCCCGGTAAGTGGGGGATGTTTACTGAAGTGAATCAGGGTGGTTAGATTTATTTTCGAGCAAAGAGAGATAGCTCGGGGTTTATTTTGCGCAAGGACTAGTGATAGTAAGGGCGCGGTATTTCATGTTGTCTTTGGTAGCATGAGGGTAAGCGTATATACTTTTGTGTTAAGAAACAAGTATTTTATGGGGAGACGGTTGGACGTTAGCACATGGGTTGGGTACCCGGGCAGTAAATATATATATATATATATATATATATATATATATATATATATATATATATGACTACGGGTTTGAAGTTTTATTACGGATTACAACTAGCTTAGTCGGGTAACTTTCGTGTGGTAGAGCGCGGGGATAGGGTGTATGGGCACCCGGGTTAATTAAGGCAAACTTGGTGCGGTTAAGCACGGGTATAGGGTGTATGGGCACCCTGGTTAATCTAAATGCATACTTGTGTAACGTATGGTTAGAAGCGGATGGGATAGATATGGCGAGATTCGAGGCACATGACTAGAGAGTAATATGCGAAGCTTGAAACATTACGGTCATCTTAATTTCGAGGGCGAAATTCCTTTGTAAGGGGGGGAGTATGTAACACCCCGTAATTTGGAGAATTTAATATTTAATCATTTTTGGGAGATATAAAAATATTTAAATTTGGAGGAACTTAAATTCATGAGTTGGTGAATTTAATTGAGTGAGCTGAATTATTTATAATTGGCGACTTTTAAGTTTAATGGTTCAAAATCTCGTGTGTCACATTTTGAGGTCGAAATTTTGAAATTTTGAAATTTTGAAAAGTATTTCGGATGGCAATTCTGAGTGCGTGGTTGTGTCCGGATGGGTCGAGATAGTCAGAAAAGAGTACCCGGGGGTAGTAATTGGGTCTCAGGATATTTTTGGGCATAGCCGGGCCCACACGGGGTGAGTTGGGCCTTTTTAATTAGACCCACATGGCCAAAAACGAGATTTGATGTTTTTAACCTAATTGAGAGATTAGGGAATGGAAGCCAACTCAACTCTAAGCCTAGGGCTTGAGAGGGAAATTGGGGGAAAGCAATTCAAGAGCTAATTTAGGGATGTTGGAGCCAAATTAAGGGACTACACCAACGGATTAGACACTACGAACGATTCCAGGCAAGTGGTTAACTGTTGTGATTTCTAAATTGATGATAATCAATTCATATCATAGTGATGTGTAAATCAAAATTTCGTTTTGGGTGTGTGACCAAAATTTATATTGGGTTTTTGAAAATTAATATCTCTTAATGAGATTAAGGTTGAGATTTAAGGTGTTTATGATTTTAGAATGTAGAGTAATGAATCGTATGTTAAAAGTAGTGTGAATAAATGGTTAATTGCTGATAATATGTATGAAATTCGTAGTGGGGATTTGAAACCCGGATAATACCCAAATCAGTAAAACCTTGAATTTATGGATATTGATGATTAATTAAGGTCTGTGGGATGTTTAGACCCTTATTTCATATAGAGGATATGTTAATTGTGTTGGGGTAATGGCTTAGATTGAGAATCAAAGCTTTAAGTTTCGTCCATGGCTGACAGTGGCTGGAGAGGACGAATACTGGAACGATCGATCGATCGACCCAGGGGGCTCGACCGATCGATGATGGCGAAATCTGGGCAGTTCGGCCAGTTTGTTGTATAAAGGGGAATTTAGTTGAAAGTTAAGTTTTATACATTAATAAGTGATAAATAATTATGAAAAAAATATTCCTAGCAATTATGGGAGAGGGTAATTGGGATGAGGATGAATTTATGTGGGGCATTTAATGGATGGAATTGAGAAATTTTATTCCAAAATAGTGAGATACGGATCAAGTGAGCGAATCCAGGTATATTGGTCAAGAGACCCCAAGGTAGTGAACTAAGTTTGGAGATCAACTAATTAATTTAGAGTTGGAACATAGACTCAGGAAATATTTAATTTCGGGCAAGTGATCGAGTTCGGGGTCTATTGATAATTATAGGTAAATATAATTGGAAAAATTTATAGAGATGCATGTGTGACGCATTGTGGACGGAAATGTGGGAATGAAATTATGAGTGGTAAAACGGACCAAGTGTGCGAGTTCGAGTATACTGGTTAAGTGACACCAAAGTATTAAATTAATTATTGAGAGAGTGTAATTAATTTGGAGTCGAAAATATAGACTCGGGAAATATTAAGGTATGGGACAACTGAGCGAGTCCGAGGATAATGGTTGGGTGACACCAAGTTATTAAATTAAAAAGTGTGATAATTAATTTAATTAGAGCCGGATTGTAGACTCAGGTAGGATTAAATTAATAGGTATGATAATTAATTTAATTAGAGTCGGATTGTAAACTCGGGGAGGTATTGAATTAATAAGTGTGTTAATTAATTATATTAGAGTCGGACCACAGCCTCGGATTGGTGTAAATTAATTAATGTGTAAATTAATTAACTGGGAGTCGGACCACAGACTCGGATCGGTATCAAATTAAAATGTGTGTTAATTAATTTAATTAGAGTCGAACGATAGACTCGGGAAGGTATTAAATTAATATGTGTGTTAATTAATTTAATTAGAGTCGGACGATAGACTCGGAGAGGTGTTAAATTAATATGTGTGTTGGTTAATTTAATTAGAGTCGGGTGATAGACTCAGGAAGGTATTAAATTAATAAGTGTGTTAATTAATTTAATTGAAGTCGGACCATAGACTCGGGGAAAGTATTATATAAATTGAGGTGTGAGTTAAATATATTAGAGTCGGACCATAGACTCGGGAAGACGATAAGTATTAAGTGAGAAAATTAATTACGTTGAGTCGGGCCACAAACTCAGGAAACTAGAGGCAGTGTACGGGATGGGATTTTTAGTACACGGTAAAGCCGGGGTTTATAATATATATATATACGGTGTAGTGATAGTATATATATATACGTGTATATATTGTGTGTGATATTAAATTACAGGCAGTGTACGGAATTTTGAGTACACGGTAAAGCCGGGTTTATATTATATATATACGGTTTAGTGATAGTATATATACACGTGTATATATTGTGTGTGCTATTAAATATCTGTGACTAGATATTTATTCAATTTATATACTCTATTGCTATTAAGGGAGGTTGAGCGATGTGGGTGAATCCCCTGGCTTGAGGAGTAGGGCGAGTATATCCCCAGGTCATAGCGTCCGGTATATATGGGTGTGGGAATTATCTCACTTTCAGGGAAGGAATATGACCGCCTCCACTACGTTTATATTTTGGGCCAAGTTGGTGAACGATTTCAACTTGGGAAAACTAGGTTTTGTGAGCACACCTAGTGAGATAGCATTTTAGAGGGAATCATCCGACGAGGGTATACTCGAAGGTATGGATATACGTATGTTATATGTGTGGATGTTGTAGTAAAGGTACGTATATAATAGTAGTAAATATTATATACAGGTAATGATACTGTGTGTGATGTATTTACTTTATATAACTTGTGACACGGTTATATGCTACTATTTAAGAGGAATTGATTAAGTTACTTGTGAGATAACTTATAATTCAAGAAATTATTATACTCGGGTTAGAGTAGTATGGCAAGGGAAGATTATATCAGGACTAGTTGGACGGGGTATCACAACTAGGTGGGGTTAAGATAACCGGTAGGTGTGCACATTAGTGGAGGGGTGAGAATGTCCACAAGGGAGTGCAACACTAACTTAAATATGAAGCGCATTCATGCATTTTAAATTACCGCAGTTAATTCACTTGCTAAATATTTTCAAAAATGTTTTGGGTTCTAACCCTTGCTATAAAACTATTTTCAAAACCTTTTAGGTGTCCAGCCACAGGGATGCCAGGATTGATATTCTATTCTAGGGACACGGAGCTGCGGCATATGTGGATGCTAGCAGGAGTTTGGATTAGACGCATCATTCATTCATTCCTAGAGTAGGAATCTTGTATCAGTTTTTGTTTTATTTAGGACATGTCGCCAAGACTTTTAGTTCAGTTTTCAGACTTGTTTTATTCCTGTGTTGGATGTTTGTTTTGGATTATTTCACTTTGGTGGTCGATGGTTTATTCGGTAAATTGTTTAATTAATTATTCAGTTGAGTTTTATTTAGTTGTGTGAATGGTTTATATTTATTTCCTCATGTACTGTTTTGTGTAATTAAAAAGTTAAAAATTGGCACCAGCTTTTGGAATACTAGGTGGTTAGTAAATTTTAAAAAGTTTTCGACAGTGATGCTAAGGATGATCCAACTGGGATTCCTGTTTTAATTTGGTATAGGACTGATCACCCGGTATTTTATTAGCCAGGGTGTCACAATATGTATGTGTGATTGATTCTTCTACGAGTATGTTAGTATATAAATTACATTGTAATATCTAAATTATTAAAGAGTATGAGAACTAAATCATTTAGTAGAGATTCCTAATGAGTATAAATAATTGGAAAAAATGTAGTACGTATTGTATAGGTAATAGAGGTGGGCACTATAACTTATTTAGATGCGCAGAGATATAAGCTAGACTACTTAGGCGGGTAGCATAACTAGGTGGGTTAGAGTAGTACGTTAGGTGTGCACATTAGTTGAGGGGTGAGGGTCTCAAGTGAGGCCACGCGGTACTAACAGGTATTTAATATCTTATCTTGTCTAATTTTAAAGTCTTGCTAAACTTTTTCAAACTGTTTTACTTGGGCTCTGACCCGTTTCAAATCCTTTATGTAAAAACCATTTTAGGTGCCCAGCCACCGGGATGCCAGGCATAGGAGTTCCCTCATTTGATGTGTTGCAGCTGCTGTGGAAGTTGCACGACCTTGCTATTAAACGCTTCCATATTTATTTCAGTTCTAATGCATCCTTATTTATCTCACTCGGGGATGTCGCCCTTTCGTAGTTGGATACTATTTTCAAAGACTTTGTATTCCCATTTATTTGTTGTATTGATTTATATTTTACTCATGGATGACTGTATTTAGATTTTCTCTGGAGTGTTATTCTAAACTCAGTTATTTACTTATGTCGTTATCATATTATTCATCGTGATGTGCATGAAAATGGTGAATGGTAGATTTAATCCGATTTATTTATTGCATGCTAATAATTAAGATTAAAATTTTGACACTGGGCTATTAGGGTATTAGTAATTAATTTAAAATTCGATAGTGATGCTAAGAATGACGCTATTAATAATTCCTGTTTAATTTAATAATGGGTTGATCACCCAGGATTAGAATAGGCGGGGGGTCACATGAATCTTGAGCACCATATATATACCCTTGTGATAAAAATATTAATCAATATTTTGTAAAAAAAATCACAGGATATCATTTGCAATTTTTAAGGTTATGAAATATAAATGGGGTGATCAAAATAGTTATTTTATTATATCACCTAATTGAAACATGGTGTTGTAGTCTCCTGATAAAGTACAATTCTACAATAATAAATATTGTATAGTATAATCCTGTGAATAATGAAATAAGGGTTTTGCTAGTGTAAGCTTTTGGTTTTTAACACTATAACTAATGCAAAATTACTTTTTATTATTTATTAATATGATACCCATATATTCTGATGCCCATTAAACAAAGCAAATTAATTCAGAAATTTCTTTCATATAACTCATCGCATATGAATGGGCGGTAACATATAACAACGTCACATCGGCTATTTTGGAGCCTTACGTTCTACAATGGTGTAAGGACATAATTTTATAAAAGTCCGGGGTAGATTCTAGAAATTTTCTATTTTCTCCAAGATCACAGTCCATATGTCTGATACCGCTACATTTGGCACGTCAACACGATCATCCTCGACGGTCTTTATCCGAATTCAATCCATCTGTTATCTTCACGTGCATCATGCTACATGCGACGTGCTGCTCAGCTCATTCCCACTACTCCACTACGCTCTATCAGTAAAATGTTTTATTGGAGCTTTAAATATTTGTATAAATATTTGGGAAATGTTTTTGAAAATTATTTTTGAAGTCTGGATTTACTTTTTATCAAAAGCAGAATTTTTCTAAGAGTTGAAGCGAATTGCCTCGATCGACGAGATCGCTCAAACGACTTTGAAAGTCGTTCGCGCAAGAGAGGCATGTTGCGCGATCTCGTTCGAGTGACTTTTGTCCTTCGTTCGAGCGACATGGCTATCTCGTTAGAACGAGCCGCCGCCTCGATTTTCGTATAAATATCTGATCTCCTTCTATATGTTTTTCAAGTCATTCTGCAATCTCAAAATTCTGCGAAAACAGCCTAGAATAAGACTTCACTTTTTAAGGTTTTTCTAAACCTTTTTTATTCACAAAACCATTCCCATATATGTGTGTGAATCTTTAAACCTTCAAGAGAATCATTTACTCATCTGGAGTAATTTGTGAGGAAGCCGCTCTCTTCTTCACTACTGCCCTACTAGAAAGGGATAGTTCCAGCCGTCGACAACAAAACCGACACCCGAGGGTATTTCTGTGTCATATATTTTCATTGTAATCCGTGTAAGCCGTTTTATTACAAAATTATTGTGAAAATAAAAGGTTTTACCCCTTTGGGGGATTTTTCTCATATTTGTATTCTTGCATGTTTCATCATCGTATTTAATCACATATAGATGCATGTTTAGGACTTAAGTGGTAAAAAACGTGTTTAATTAAATAACTTCCTTATTTGAACGCAAGCGCACTCTTCTCAAATTGGTATCAGAGCCAGTTACACAATTTTACCGTGTAATTTTCCGCAAAATTTTTCTAAGATATCAATTTTCTGAAAAATTAATTTTTGAAAACGAGTGTGTTGATTATGGAGAAGTTATATAATAAAATGCCAGTTTTTGACGGGACAAACTATGCATATTGGAAAGCCCGCATGAGATCTGCATTAAAATCCATTGATGAATGTGTCTGGATTTTGGTAGAAAGAGGGTGGACTCCTCCCTCCGTCACTGTTGAAAATGTGACAAATTTAAAACCTTTCACTACTTGGACTGAAGAAGAATTTAAATGGTCATCTTTTAATTCTAAGGGTCTAAGTGCTATTTCTGGGTCTTCACACCTGATGAGTTCAAACGCATAATGACGTGCACCACGTCAAAAGAGGCATAGGATGTTTTACAACTCACCCATGAAGGAACTAATGTTGTGAAAGAGTCTAAATTGCAAAATTTAACAACTCAATTTGAAACCATCACCATGCATGAGACTGAATGTTTTAATGATTTTTATGCTAGGCTTTCTGACATTGTTAATACTAGCTTTAATCTTGGTGAACATATTCCTAATGCTAGAGTTGTTAAAAAGATTCTTCGTTCTCTGCCTAAGCGTTTTATCCCTAAAGTCACTGTGCTAAATTCTATGGGTAATTTAATTACGCTAAAATTGGAGGAACTTGTAGGAGACTTGCAAACAAATGAAATTGATATGTTTCCTAAAACTGCAAGGTCTAAAGATAAGGGAATTACACTTAATGCCCAAGAGAGAAAGAGTGAGGGGTAGGCAAGAAAGAAGGTAGAGTCATCTAGAAAGAGAGAGACTGACACGTCAGATTCTGATTGTGATTTTGACTTAGATGATTTGGCTCTTTTTGTAAAAAAATTCAAGAGGATTCTCAAATTTAAGAAAAATGGTAATTTTAAAGATAAAAAGAAATTTGAGAAAAATAAGTTTGAAAAGACAAAATGAAAATGAAAAGGATTTTAAAGATCCTCCTAAGAAATAAAGTGAGAGATGCTTTGAGTGCGACGGTAGGGGTCATAGCGCTTTTGAGTGTGCTACTAGGATGAACAAAGAAAAGGGCAAAGCTGTCCTTAATGTTACCCTTAGTGACGACAGTCAGGTCGAGTCAGTGGATTATGGAGCCGAGTCACCGCATGAGTGTAACTTCATCGCATTCATGGCTAGTCATGTGAGTTATTCTAGTATTCCTCACGATAATGAGGATGTTGCATCACAGGCACACCTCGATAGTGAGATCGATGTGATTGAGGGGAGGATGACTCAAGTGAGAGCGAGAGTGATATTCAACGCGCCTACGCTGAGTTATATTCTGAGTCATTTAAAACTAAAAAGCCTAACAAATCATTAGTCCTTAAGATCACCAGTTTAGAGGAAGATTTAAGAAAAGCAGAGAGTCCTCCACCTATACCACCCTGAGAGAGAGAGAATCTATCAGTGTTGAGAAAGAGAGTTTGTTTAGAGAGAGAGAGAGTTTCTTTGAGAAAGAGAAAGGGGACTTGACTAAACAAGTGGCTAGTCTTACGAGTGAGCTTCATTCCTCCATAGAGACTCGAAAGAAACTTGAAGCCCTTGTTGCCCAGCTTAATCATGATCTGGAGAGAGCACGGGAAGTCAAGGTACAAATCGAGGACAGATCTGGAAAATGGGAAAGATCCTCCTCAGCCCCGCTTTAGGTTTTGGTGATAGGCAGGGAATAGGTTATGACGGTGCCTCCACGTCCCAATTTACAACTGGACCAGTTCCTGAGTTTACTACGACTCCTTATGGCCATCGTCAAAAACCTCGAAGGAGAGTTCGACCAAGAAAAGCAAACCAAGGTCCGCCTTTGATTGTATTCTTTTGTACTTATTGCAAAAGAAAAGGCCACCTCAGGGTGTTTTGCTATAGTATGGGTCGGACACGACGTACTACTGCTCCACCATAGCATACTGATGATTTTACCAGTCTGAGAGAGCGAGTTGAGTTTTTAGCTGCCACGTCTCAGAGTTTGATGGAGGAATTCCGACGAATGTCTTTGCCGTCAGTGAATGCTTCTCACATTCCAGCTAAAACCAATAACAACAAAGGAAAACAAAAGGTCACCACTTCTTGGGTACCTAAGAAAGATAAAAAGGCTTTTGTTTTTCATGTCGCTCTCAAAGCACATAATACCTCACAGTGGTATTTTGACAGTGGGTGCTCCAGACATATGACAGGTGATGCCTTATTTTTTACATCTCTTGAGGATTATCAGGATGGTAGAGTCACCTTTGGAGATGGGAGCAAGTCTAGCATTATAGGACGTGGTACTATCGAGTAACCTGGATTTCCTAAGCTAGAAAATGTTATGTACGTCAAAGGTTTGAAAGCAAACCTTCTCAGAATTAGCCAGCTGTGCGACGCTGACTTTGCCGTAAAGTTTGATCGGGACGCTTGTAAGGTCTATAATCAAGCTGGTAAACTTTTAGTGCAAGGGGTGAGGACAAAGGATAATTGCTATGGGACTGAGCCCACATCCTCACTTGTCTGCAACAGCTCCACGGTCACTCCTATGGATCTGTGGCACCAATGTCTAGGTCACGTAAATGTTAGAGATCTAACTCGCTTAGCTAAAAAGGACCTAGTACGTGACTTACCATCTCTTGGAAGGCCAACTTCGACGGTTTGTGGACCCTGTCAGTTGGGAAAACAAAGTCGTAGTCCCCATAAGAAGTTGCATTCCATTACCACCTCTCGTGTTCTTGAGCTTATACACATGGATCTTATGGGTCCTACTCATACTGAGAGTCTGGGTGGTAAGAGGTATATCCTCGTGATGGTGGATGATTTCTCCAGATACTCCATTGTAGGTTTTCTTAGAGAGAAATCCGATGTTGTAGAGTTTTTAACGATTAAGTGACGTGCCCTGCAAAATCAACACGGAGTCACTATTAACAGGATATCTAGTGACAACGACACTAAATTTAAGGAAGCAAAGGTAGATTTTTATTATGATTGCCTTGGGATCAAACATGAGTTTTCTGTTGTGAAGACTCCTCAGCAAAATGGGATTGTTGAGAGAAAGAATAGAACGATCCAAGAAATGGCTAGATCTATGCTTCTAGGTCGTAAGGTTTCTAGGAGATTTTGGACAGAGGCAGTGTCTATTACATGCCACACGGTGAATAGGGTTTACCTGCGTCCACACACACTTCAGACACCTTATGAGTTGTGGACTGGCAAGAAGCCCAACCTTGCATATTTCTATATTTTTGGGAGTAAATGCTACATCCTACGGGATAGAGAGAAATTAGGAAAGTTTGACTCCCGAAGCGACGAGGGAATACTGTTGGGATATTCATCGAATAGTAGAGCTTACCGGGTTTTTAACTTGAAGAGCTCTAAGATTATGGAGTCAATAAACGTCACCGTGCAAGATGACGAACCTTCGACATTTTTTAACTCTAAAGTTCAGTGTGAGGTTGAGGATATTTCTAGCAGTGATTTACTTGTACCTCACCCAGACTCTGTGGACCCTACTCCTGTGTTAGGGGACACACCCGCTTGGGTTCGTATGAGTCATGAACCTTCATCTATTGTTGGTGATCGCACTCTAGGGGTCAAGACTCGTGCTCAGCTAGATAATGTTGTCAGCCATTTTTGCTATACGTCCAAAGTCGAGCCCAAGAATCATAAAGAAGCACTCAAGGTTGAACACTGGATATCTGCTATGCAGGATGAGTTGCTTCAGTTTAAAAAGAATAATGTCTGGGAACTAGTCCTCTGACCTAGTGAGACTAATATGATAGGTACCCGGTGGATTTTTAAGAATAAAATGGATGAAAATGGTACCATAATCAGAAAAAGGCTAGGTTGGTCGCTCTAGGCTACACACAGATCGAAGGTGTAGACTTTGGGGATATATTTGCTCCTGTTGCGAGGCTTGAGTTCGTCCGTCTACTACTCGCCATTGCATGTCATCTGCGCTTCAAGTTATATCGGATGGATATCAAGAGTGACTTTCTAAATGGCATTCTACAGGAGGAGGTTTACGTGGAACAACCAAAAGGGTTTGAAGACCCTTAGCACCCGGAGCACGTCTACTATCTGAGGAAAGCCTTGTATGGTTTGAAGCAAGCACCTTGTGCTTGGTACGAGAGGCTTACTTCCTATTTCTTAGCCCGTGGCTTCAAGAGAGGGGGAGTTGATATGGAGTTATTCGCCAGGAGAGATAACGGTGCTATTTTGGTTACCCAGGTCTATGTGGACGACATAGTCTTTGGATCCACATGCTCCCAACATGCTCATCACTTTGAAGAGGAGTTGAAAAGAGAGTTTGAGATGAGCATGGTTGGTGAGCTTACTTTCTTCCTTGGTCTCCAGGTTCGTCAGCTAGAGGATAGGATGTTTATCTCCCAATCCAAGTATGCTAGAGACCTAGTGAATAAATTTGGGTTAGACTCCGCTAAGCATGCACGTACACCTATGAGTACCACTACCAAGCTTAGTAAGGACACTTCAGGCAATGACGTAGAGCAAACCTTATATCGGAGTATGATAGGTAGTCTTCTCTACTTGACTGCCAGTCGTCCCGACATAGCCTTTAGTGTTGGAGTCTGTGCGCGATATCAGGCATTCCCGAAAGAGTCACACTTACTTGATCTAAAACATATTATTAAATACGTGAGTGGGACTCTCTCATATGGTACTTGGTATTCCTTTGATACCGATGACCGTTTATCTGCCTATTCAGATACCGATTGGGCCGGGGATGTAGATGGTTGTAGGAGCACTTATGGTGGGTGTTTCTATTTTGGTTCTGCTCTCGTCTCCTGGTTGAGCAAGAAGCAAAATTCCATCTCTTTGTCCACTGCGGAGGCTGAGTACATCGCCGTCAGGAGTTGCTGAACGCAACTCTTGTGGATGAAGCAGATGCTGGAGGATTATGGGATTTCACAGGACACCATGACCATTTCCTGTGATAACACGAGCGCGATACACATATCCCGCAATCCAGTCCAGCATTCGCGCACAAAGCACATCAGGATACGTGAGCACTTTATACGTCAGTTAGTTGAGGAAAAATTCGTATTCTTGAGTTTTGTTCCCACCGACCGTCAGTTAGCCGATATTTTCACGAAACCTTTAGATCCCCTTAGATTTGAGAGTCTTAGGAAGTCTTTGGGGATTTGCACAGTTGACTGAGGGGTTGGTCTGTGTCTAGGATAGGATTCTTTTTCATGTTCATATCACATGCTTCCTATTGCTAGTGTGTTTTATATGTACTATTGCTTTGTTGTACAGATATTTTTTTCTTTATTTAAAAAACCCAAGAAGATTTTTTTAAAAAATTTTTGAAAAATCCAAAAAGATTTTTGTATTTTATTTGCACCTTTTATGGATGAACATTTAAGATAGCCAAGTCACAATTTCATTCCATTTATTAATGTGACTAGTTGATAGAGATTTGAGATGCTAATCATTTCATCCATGTGCTTTACACTGCTTGGAGTCTTTGAGATGTGATTAGTGATATCTTTTCTACATGTTTGACTCATATCTCCTTTATTGCACACATGCACGGCATTATTTGATTATTGTACTTGTCTATCACATGTTGGCTTGAGTGTTTTCATCTCAATTCTGTCTATACATCTAACAATATGCGATAAAACTTGACAAGATTGGAATGCATGTAAAAAAACGTTTTTGTGAGACTGAGTGTTTGTTTAAGAACGGGGAGGGGCTGCGGAAGGTAATTATCTATTCTTTGTGCAAAAGCCACCGTTCAAAAGGACCTAAAAAATGGAGGAATTTTATTATCCGAGGTTAAAAGAGCCCCAGAAAAATTTAAAGGCAATAAAAAGCAATTCATGCCACATATGGGCTATTAGGTTTCACCATCAATTCTCCAAAGTTTGAGAATTTAGACAGCCTATATTCAAAATAAAAAATTTGAGGGAGTTTGGTTGGAGAATATAAACGGGTTTGCACTTCCTTGAAAGTCCTGAAAAAGCATGAAATAGTTTTGGACGTTATTGGTGTGGAAATCACTTTGAGCTTTGATTTGTTATTTTTGTTGAGTCAATGTCTCATATTACCACCTTTTTACACCAAAGGAAGATCTTGAGTTCATTCGCTAGGAGTATCCGATATTCATCGTGCACATATGTCATTTTTGTATGCATTGATTTTCCTATCAAATTTGATCACACCCCTTCATTTCGCTATCATTGACTTTGTTGTTTTTGTGTACTTTCATGGTGAGATTCTTTGTTGTATTCTATGTGTGAAAAAATTTTGAAAAATTCAAAAATAGCAGTTTATTTCCGTGTGTCATTCTCCATGTGCATTCATTTCTGCTTCTCATATTTATCTATTTGGGGACATCATAAAAAGGGGAAGAAGAATTATGAGGGAGAATTGTTTTGGTGTTTGGTTGCTGCATGAATGATTTGCTTAAGCTTATTTGATCATCAATTTTTTCATATCATTATATTTCAATCTATTGCTTGTCACGGGTATTTGTTTTATCTCATGTGTGTAGGTACAACATTGCAACATTGCTCATTATTTGACTACACACCCTGATGAGAAAAGCTTTGGAAGGTACAGGAGAGCTGAAGATTTGGAAGACATGTCATTTAGTATTCTCAGTTTGAGGGTTTAATGGGGATATTATCTTGTATGTCATTTGATTGCATAATTCGGTTTTTTATGTATGTACCGGCATAGACATAGGGGGAGATTTGTAAGGACATAATTTTATAAATGTCCGGGGTAGATTCTAGGAATTTTCTGTTTTCTCCTAGTCACAGTTCATATGTCTGATACCGCTACATTAGGCACGTCAACACGATCATCCTCGACGGAAACTATCCGAATTCAATGCATCCATTATCTTTACGTGCATCATGCTACATGCGACGTGCTGCTCAGCTCATTCCCACTACTCTACTATGCTCTATCAGGAAAATGTTTTATTGGAGCTTTAAATATTTGAATAAATATTTGGGAAATGTTTTTAAAAATTATTTTTGAAGTCTGGATTTATTTTTTATCAAAAGCAGAATTTTTCTAAGAGTAGAAGCGAATTGCCTCGATCGACGAGCTCGCTCAAACGACTTTAAAAGTCGTTCGCGCGAGATAGGCACGCGATCTCGTTCGAACGACTTCTGTCATTCGTTCGAGCAACATGGCTATCTCATTCGAACGAGCTGCCGCCTTGATTTTCGTATAAATATCTAATCTCCTTTTACACGTTTTTCAAGTCATTCTGCAATCTCAAAATTCTGCGAAAACAGCCCAGAATAAGACTTCACTTTTTAAGTTTTTTCTAAACCTTTTTTATTCACAAAACCATTCCCATATATGTGTGTGAATCTTTAAACCTTTAAGAGAATCATTTACTCATCTGGAGTAATTTGTGAGGAAGCAGCTCTCTTCTTCACTGCTGTCCTACTGGAAAGGGATAGTTCCAGCCGCCGACAACAGAACCGACACCCGAGGGTATTTCTGTATCATATATTTTCATTGTAATCCGTGTAAGCCGTTTTCTTACAAAATTATTGTGAAAATAAAAGGTTTTGCCCATTTGGGGGATTTTTCCTCATATTTGTGTTCTTGCATGTTTCATCATCGTATTTAATCACATATAGATGCATGTTTAGGACTTAAGTGGTAAAAACTGTGTTTAATTAAATAACTTCCTTATTTGAACGCAAGCGCACTCTTCTCAAATGGTTGAACTTTTTACTATAAAAACTTCTGATTTCAGAATAATGTGAGTTGTTCATTGTTTGCTAGACAAATGTCATTATATAATGATAGTTCAAAATTGTGAATTACAATATTAAATGTTGATTGTGAAGTTTGTGTCAGTACAAATATATATGAGCAACAATAATTATGTTTCGGTCAAGAGTTTGGTGACCGAACTTAAACAAATGAAAGTATTTTTAAAAAAAATTATCAAATAAATATCACATATTCAAAGAATGGGATGGATAAAAAAAACTTAAAGTTTGGTAATATTGAATCTTCGAATGCTTAATGATCTCAAAATACTTTTCGTATAATTATTTATGAAAAATAATCCAAAGATGTATATAAATCGTGCATTTTGATGACTTTGTATATTTAGAAATCATAATTTAATCATTATGCTTTAAGCACAAAAAATCTTAATTATACGAATATCAAATAAGGATGTATATATGATGGAGAAAAATTTGAACAATTAAAGTAGAGAACTTTTGATGAATCAAAATTTCATATTCTTATCATATGTTAGAGACTTCGGGTTCATAAATAAGAAACTTTAGGTTTCAAATATATAACAAGGTAATAAACCTTTAGCTTCCACAAAAAATTAGAGCTTGGACTAATATTGATCATTTTTTTCAAAAGTATGTAATAAATAAAATAAACATTTAATGATATGTTATGGATTACAAAAGTAATTATGACTAGTATTCTTTATGAAAAGCAATGAGAACTTCAGGTTCTCTATTTAATGTCACTTGTATATGAATCTTCGGATTCATATAAATTATAAAATTAAAACCTAGGACTCCAAGTCCTACATTAAAATAACTCATAAAGTGTCTAGTGCTAATTATGTATAAAACTTCAAGTTTTTATCATTTGTATGTGAGAAATTTTGGTTCTACACGTATTGTTGAACTTCAAGTTCCATATTACTAATGTCGAAGGACTTTAAAAAGACTTTTGATTTGATTATGGAGTAAAACTGTTAGAGAATCTTCAAATAAAGTGCCAAATATTTTTATTAACTCTAACCAATAATAATCCAACCTCTTCATTAAAAAAAATTAGGTGCTTAATTTTTAACATTCACAAGGCTTCAATGTATATTAAATAATTGGAATCTAAAAATGAGTTAAAATTAAATACCTTTAAAATTAATTTAATACTCAAATGAAGCGAAACACCAAAAGACAAAAGTTTAATGGTAAAACCATTAATATGATAGTTCAAGTGACACTTTACCATTAATATAGTATATAAAAAGATATTTTATTTAATAAGAAAAATAAAAAATTAATAAATTGAAAAGATATGTTTAAATATTTAATTTATTTCGAAACTAATCCCCCAAAAAAATTTTAGAGCTTTAGGTCCAACTTATAAATAACTATTTTGAGAACTTTCAAAATTCATACCGAGTGAATAATCAAAACTTCGGATTTTGATTTATGGTATATTTTTTTTAAGCTTCAGTTCCACAAATTTTATATCCCAATGGCAAATAATATTTTGTGAACTTCTGGTCACAAAAATGAATATGGTTCTTAATATAAAAATAAACGATAATTTGGGGACTCTTAGTCTATACCCTTTCAATTTGATAATCTAAACTCTAGGTTTTATTGAGATATGTTTTCTTTTGACACTTTAGGTCCAAATTATTTACATACTCCACGTCCCAAAATTTGAACGAAAAAAATTCAATTTTCATATTTAAATAATTATTAGGGAACTTCATATCCCAAATGTAAATAATAAGAACAACTTTATATCACAACATTAAATATTTAGGGACTTTAAACGCCCACCTAATTAAATTCAAAATTCAAGTTTGATAAGAGGTAATATTATTTGGGTAGCTCTATTAGTAGTCCATAAAAAGCTGGAGGCACTCCATTTTTTTAATAAATGACAAAAACACCCTTCTATGATTCATTAGCTAGATATCTCTTTATCACCCCCTCTTGTAAAGCAAATGAATTTTTTACACTAAAATCAAGATGCCTTTGTTAGCCTCTCATATTTATCTCCTGTTTTTATTTTTTTTATTATAAAAATAATATCTTATATAACAAGAATGACATCATATAACAATTCTCTAATCTGCTTTTTTTTTTTAAATTAAAAAACAGTTTATAAAACAGAAAAAATTATTTTATATAAAATAAATGTTGTTTTTACGGTTTTAACGATTAAAAAATTACCGGGGGTTTAAAAAATTACACAATGAGATTATGATTTTTTTTATGTTTTAAGTAACACGATAACGACTCAAATAAAACGCGACGTGCCATGAAGTCGTATTTTTTTTCATACCGTTGGCGCGGACCATTTTTTACAATTTTCAATTTTTTTTTTTACTATTTAGGAAAAAAGGTCAGCGTCAGCGATATATATAGATAGTTCGACCATGTTTTAATTTGATTGTATTCGTGTTTTGCTAAAAAAAAAATTGTGTCGTACCCTGTCGTGTCATTTTTATTTGGATCGTGTTTGTATTAGGGTAAAAAAATGAGATTTTATGTCGTTCAAACGGACACAGCTAAATTAAAATGTGACATGACACCGTAGTACATAAATTATTTAAATAGTGACACTACACAAAATCTTTTTTTACCAAATATGTACACAATCCAATTAAAAGGCACCCTAATGCAAACACGATCCAAATAAAAATGATACGACAGAGTACGACACAATTTTTTTTAGCAAAACACGAATACAATCCAATTAAAAGATGGTCGGACAGTCTATACATATCGCTGACGCTGACCTTTTTTCTAAATGGTAAAAAGATTATTTTTAAAATTGTAAAAAATGGTCCGCGCCAACGGTTTGTAAAAAAAATATGGCTTCATGGCACGTCAGGTTTTATTTGTGTCGTGATCGTGTTACTTAAAACATAAAAAAATCATAATCTCATTGTGTAATTTTTTAAACCCCCGGTAATTTTTTAATAGTTAAAACGGTTTATTTCGTAAAAACAGTTTTTATTTGATATAAAATAATTTTTATGTTTTATAAACTGTCTTTTAATTTTTAAAAAAAAAAGAGATTAGAGGATTGTTTAATGATGCCATTCTCGTTATATAAGGTATCATTTTTTTAATAAAAAAATTTAAAAAACAGGAGATAAAGATGAGACGCTAACAAAGGCATCTTGATTTTAATGTCAAAAATTCATTTGCTTTATAAGAGGGGGTGATAAAGAGAGATGCTGCTAATGAATCATAGAAGGGTGTTTTGTCATTTATTAAAGAAATGGAGTGCCTCCAGATTTTTATGGAGTGCTAATAGAGCTACCCTATTATTTGGAACTTTAGGTCCAAACTATAAATAATTATTATGAAATATTTAATATTCTTACCCTTATTATATAAATAATAAAAATTTCATGTTTGATTACAAAATTATTGGAGCTTCGGGTCTAAATTATAAGTTATTATTATGGGACTTTTTGTATCCCTTACTCTATTATAGGATATATTTTATCGTCATACCTAAAAAATTGAAAAAATAATTGAGAACTTCATGTCCCAATTTTAAATGATTTGAGAACTTTTAATCACAAATTAAAATTACTATATGAAAACTTCATATATCAAATTTATAATGACTATTTGAAAACTTCAGGACCCAAAATATAAATAGCCATTGAAAACTTTTAGTCCCAAAAAATAACAATTGGGTGGTAGAATATATCATTAGATAACTAAAGAAAGTATATTGGATAGGGATGAGTAATATCTTAGATATCCAAAAATAGATGAAGACTTACCAACTACATGCTTAGTTTTTATGAGCACCAACCAACCAAAGAAGAATCATATATATATATATATATATATATATTAGGAATTGGCATGGGTGATGTCACTATATGGGAACGGGCTTTCATGCCTACAATATTTAGAGAAACATACGTGTGCGCAATTTATGAAATGTAAAAAAATATTAGAGCACTCGTGCTGATAACGTATTGAAAAATAAAAAGTACACAAAGAGAATGTAAAGAGAGTGAATCTTTCATTTTATCGATATGTCAATATTAATGGGGTATGACCCATATATATATATTACAAAATAAGGTAATCTAATAGCCCTTTAGTAACCGTGGAATATCAGTTGGCTAGAATATAAGTGGGCATCCGCTTAATACACATTTTATAACAAATTTAAGAGAATAATAACCTAGAAATATCTCGAAAAATGTATTATTATAAATATTTATCATCATAAAAAATATTTATTTTATGGGAAAAATTAATTTTATAAACTTTTAAAAATTTTGAAAAAGAAAAGAATAAGAGGAACCCACCATATCAGATACCCACTGGAAACCTGCCTCACCTCTTCTTCTCGTCACTTCATATTCCTAACCCCCTGAATCTAAGTCACCCCTTGAATGGATCATTTGCCTTTAGAAAGGGTCGAAGTAAATAGGATAAAGTATTAGTGGGTGAGGGGGGAGGGGGGGGGGGGGAGTAACAGGATGGATGTGTGTGCGTGTGGAGAGAAAAATAGATTAATTGATTTCATTTGAGGAGGGTTCTAGTGACTTTATCGAGTGGGGGGTTTACTAGGATGTTCTTGATTTTTTTATTTAAAAAAATTTATTTTAATTAAATAATTTATTTTCTTATAAAACTTCATGTGCCAATAACATGATATATTTTCATCAAATTTAACGAGAAATAGACATAAGGACTTTGTTAGATCTGTTTGGTTAGTTTTCTAGTTCGGTTGCAATAAAAAATAGTTCAAGGGCTATTTTGAAACAACTCGAATACTTTATGGGTCAAATGATTATTTTACTCTCAATATATTATTTTCTTTTAAGTTTCTTAAGAGAAAATGAAAACGATTTTTGCTATTGACATTTTTACAAAAATATGAACAATTTTGTTTTTTGTGAATTTAGTAGATAACTAGTGTTTATATGATTGAAAATTTGTGAAATAAATCTTGATATCTATTACCCTATTTTAATATTAGAAACTTAGTAAAATAGTACGAACCTATAACTATTTTGCTTAGTCATTCCTATGGAGTTATCTAAGAAAAACTCATGGAGACTACGGTCTTGACATGGTGTTCTTTAATTATTCATATGGTGTGTTGGTTGCAAAGGAGAGGTCCTTACCAATATTGCAAAAGAATAACAATTTAGTAGTTTCTAGGGTGCCGTCTCAAGTTATGGATGTATGCGTGCAATGTATATTCACGTTAAAACTCCAAGTTTGTAAATTAATTTAACTCTTATCTCCTAACTATAAATTATTTATTAATTCATATCATACATTAAGTTCTTATTTCTCATTAAACTTACAAAAAAAAAACAATTAACCCCTATTGGCCTAGTTTTTGTACCAATAAATAGTATATTTCTCTTGAAGACAAAGGCTTGCAAAATTAAGCGCATGTTGGTGCATAAAAAGTTGACCATTGTAGAAGTAATATTAGTTTTAAAAAAATGTTTAATATATACTTTTCACTTCTTCTTTAATCCAATTTTAAATAAATTGATTATACACTTAAAGAAAAATTTTAATCTCTTTATTGATCATTATACTCATGTTTAAAAATTAATCAAAAGTTCACATTTTTAATCAATTCCTTGAAAAAAAAACTATTTAAGAATCAAACTTCATCTTTATCAGTTCTCTTCATCCCCTAATAGTTATTCTTAAGATATTTTATCCTCGCTCTTTCATTCATTATTTGTGATTATGCCCATTTGAACTTCTATTCATAGATATAAATCGTTATTATTCAACTTAAGTGGCAGACAACTCTTGTGTAAGGTTTTTCAATTGAGTGATGTTTATGCACATTTATCTTCTATTCATAATAAAACATTATTGTTCAACGTTTGTGGAAGGAAACTTTTGTGTGAGGTTTCAAGTTTGTAATCTTGTTACAACTTGTATTTTTTAGACCATTGTGTTTATCGAACATTGTTGATTTTTATAACCTCCAAAAGGAGATTTTTCTCGCTTGTGAAAGACTTATATCAAACAAGGTGGCATGTAGGTTATAATATCATCTTAGTGAAGTTTCTAGGTTTCCATAATGGAGGTGGATGTAAGTGTGTTATGTGAAACCATGTTAAAACTCTCAGTATTTAAATATTTATAACTCTTATCTCCTAGCACTTAATTTTTTGTGTGTCTAATTACTTATTATTTATTGTAGATATTTTCACAATAGTCAAAAAGTGTTAATTAATTACTAAACTTGCAAAACCCAATTCACCCCATTTTGGATATTTTCAAACTAACAATTGGTATCATGGCCTAACTCATATTTTTTTTTTACAAGATCGTTTATTGAAGAAGATAGAGATGCACATGAGCCACTTAGTTTTATCACTATAATTTGTTGCATGGAATGCAAAGATGAATAAATCATGTGAAAAGTATAATTTAAAGGATTATATTTTATCTTTTCAAATATAAATAATTTTAAAAAGATCAACTTAACATTGTAACCATGTGAATTTAAAATTCTTCCTTAGATTCTCGAACATGTGATGTGATTAATAATTTCTTAACGGTTAATTACACTTGGATTACACTTTATGGATATTTAAAGGTAGGAGAAAATATTACGATTCAAATAGGTGCAATAAAAGGAAGAAATTAAATAAGAGATATATGAAATTGAGATCCTATCTTGGGAAAAAAAGAAGAACGATCAGCGGAAAACATACTTCTTAAAGAAGAAACAAAAAGGTAAGATAAAGATAATTTAAGAGCAAGAAGACGAACCCATTAAAGATTAAGTATAAACGAAATAGATGGAAAATACAAGACAACTACTCTCCCTTCAAAGAAAATGAAGAATCCTCAATTGACTCTTGTGCCTCGCCTTCCTAATATCAATTAAACAAGGAAGACTTTATAAGATATTGATACTAATCCAATAAGGATGACAATAAATAAACTTATTTATGATACGAGAAATCGGACACACGTCGTTCTCATACCAGCAAATCAAGTATAAAATAGATATAAAGAAGGTAAAGAGACAAAACACAAGATATAGAGTGGTTCGGCTATTAAAATGAGTCTGTGTCCACTTTGTTGCCCTATTCCCATTATATATACGTTGGAGTACAAGTTTACAATGCCATTAAAGGCGTACAAGAGAGGTAAGAGAGAAAAATACATGACTATAGTGGTTTCGGGTGAGCCAAATAGGTGATTACGAGGTAGTGAGTAGCCCTTAAGTTATATTGGGATTGTGTAGAGAGTTTGGCATGGCTTCGCCAAGAGTGATTATCTCGGATTCAGATCCCTCTTTCTCGAGGTGTGCACCTCTATTTATAGGAGGTATGTAAGTTGTGGCACGTGCCCGGAGCACGTGACATGTGAACAAGTCTGAAGAGTAATCCCTTTGATGGGGTTGCAGTTGTGAGCAAGGGTTGCGGCCTGTTTGTGCCCAGGCAACTGATGATTAAAAGGTACTGTGGCCTACTAGGTAGACCAATCCTGTAAGTGTTACGACAGGGGGGACCATATTATAGATGATAGGTATAAGGTCGCGGCTGATGAAGGGGAAACCATATAAGTATGAGGCCGCAGCCTCCTCGTTCCCCAGCAGCAGCCTTCTATTAGTATATTTCACCGTAGGGAGACCACATTTGTCATATCAACAAACCCCCAATTCATAGTGCCAAGGGGTGATTTGGTGATGCGGCTTGATATCGTGTCTGTCGCGACGTGCAATCTCTGTAGTGTATCCATTCCAAAATGACGTTTCGTCTTCCCGTGCCCTCTTATATAAATGGATATTGGTCATGGCCTTCATTACTTTTTCCAAAATTTTGAGAGAAAATCAGAAGCCAAACTCTGCCAGTTCTTCCCATGGGTTTTTTGGTGACTTTCTAAGGTGGCGTTGAGACGGAGAAAGGCGGTTCTGAGTTGAGCAACCTTATTTTTTGATTCCTAAGAAATTCTTCGAATTAACTTCTCGTTACTCTTCAATGCTTCATGTCATTCAATCCATAATGAATGAATTATATGTTTGCAATGATAAAAAACTCATCTGAATCCATAACAAACAACTAATTCTGAAATTAAATTATTTTCTTCTTGAACCAAATATTTGTGTAGAGGCTAGGGTTTTATGAGTAATGTAGGCATTTAAGTGGGACCAGGGGTTGAACACAACACCCGTTCATGACTTTCTATCTTACGAATGACTTTAGGGTTTATTTTTGAATCCTCTCAATCTTAGATTTTGAACAACTAACATGTTTATTAGTTGATCGCGGCAAGCGTAAAGCTTTCACACTGCAATAGATGATGCAGTCATAAGTATAACTTCTTCCCACAATTACCTATCTTAGGATAGGCCCCTATAGTAACATTTGCAGCTTTTACTGAACCCTAATTGATGCACCCTTTGGCCGCAGTCTACCCTTTTAGGTTAAATGGTTGCGGCATCTAATTCTGTTATGTCCCCATTCTTACGAATGTAGCTCCCACATTGGCTGAAATCCCATTCTTTTCTTTGCTTCAATTGTTTTAGAATTTCTCTGAACTCCTTTATTATTTTTACTAGTAAATGTTGCGGCCCCTAAGAGGCTCTTCAAACCATAGTCGATGCCACACCTAACTGCAAATCCCTTCTGCTTTTCAGGTTTTGCCGCAGCTCTATGAGTTAGGATCCTTCAGAGTTTCTGAACGACTTCTGGAGAAAGAAATTTGGCGCTTCCCCTCCTAAGATTCCTTTGATAAAGCCTTTGTTGGCTATTGGGACCTGCATACTCAAAGATTGCCCAAACTGGGTTATCCTTGACTCTGACTCCACAAAATCCATGGATTATAGGGACACGACCAAGGCTGTAGAAACTATAGAAGAAGATACAAATTCCAATAAGAATCCTCAAGCTGAAGGAATTGCTACAGCAGCCGCTAGGACTTCTATTATCCCAATTGAAGTTAAAAATATACCTGGGGAGTCTTCTGGTCAGACCAAGGACAAATATCCTGCGGCCCTGGAGTACAGGTGCATAATGAACAAAGAGTGGATTTACCAAGTGGCTGCGACGCTTGAATTCCCACCACATGTTGTCTGCACACTCCCCTTTGCAGAACAGAGGTCATACTCTATGGTACCAGGTGGGGGAGTTTGTTTTCCTCTGCACGCCTTCCTCCAAGGGTCGCTGCTTCCAGTTCCAATCCCAGTTAGGAGAATTTTGGTTCAAATGAATTTGGCCCCAGCTCAATTAGACTCGAATGCTTGGAGGGACATTTTTGGGTCCATGCTACTTTGGAAGAAGAAATTCAGAGGGACATTACTCCTGCGGAGTTCTTCCACTTTTATATGCCCGAGGAGAACTCTGTGGATCTTCTGTGGTACTATTACTTCACGCTACGGAACAATAAGGAGTACCTGTACACTGAAAGGCCTTCCGGTGTTAAAAACTGGAAAGGAAAATTTTTCTTCATTTTTGGGGACGGCTGGGAAATGCACCCCGAAGAGAGTGAGAAGGAGAAGACCTTTGGGTTACCGTGGATATGGGGGTGTCCTTCCAAGATAGGTCTTATTATTTTTATCGCAAATCTTCATTCATGTATTCATAACTTTTTTGCTGCATCTTACACTAATATTTATTTTTGTGTGCAACTCTTAACAATCTTCCTCTAAACAGTAAAGTGGCCAAGAGAGTAGAGGACGCCGCGGGTTATAGCAATAAGTCAAAAAGGTTCAACGTGTTGTCTACTTCCAATAATATTTATAAACACGGGTACTTCCCCAACAAACAACTTCCGAAGAAAATAACTGCGACGGGTAGTGAACTTACTCCTATAATTTTACTTTCTGCGGCTGGTATACTGCTGATGCTTTCATTTTAACGTTTCTTTAATTTATTTACTTTCAGGTGAGGAAATTGATCGCGAGCTACTGAAAGCTCAATTAGCTAAGATGGATGAGGACGCGGCATCCCTCAACCAGGACCCAAAGAAGGGGAAAAAATAAAGAGGGGGCCAAAGAAAGCCCCTACAGCTGAACTCATAGTTGAGGCTTCTTCTTCACATGTTGCGGCTACTAGGGGTGTTCGCGGTCCGGTCCGATTCGGTTTTTAATGAATTTAAGGACCGAACCGATTAAACCGGGCCTAAAAATAAAAGGACCAAGACCGGACCGATTAAATCGGTTTTTCGGGCTTAGTCGGTCCGATTTTTTGTATGGTCGGTCTGGTCAAACTTGTCGATCCTAATCTTAATGAAATAAATTTTTTTTAAAATAAAAACTGCCCAAATTTTATCATAAAAACTGCTCAAATATCATAAAAACTACCTAAATTTATCAAAAAAAACAGCCCAAATTTGACCATAAAAACTGTCCAAAATTTATCCAAAAATGGCCAAATTTTACCATAAAAATTGTCCAAAATTTATCCAAAAAACTACTCAAATTTTAGCATAAAAACTGCCCAAATTTTACTTAAAATCTGCCCAAACTTATCCAAAACAATAACATATTGTTCAAATTTTAGCATAAATAAAAACTGTCCAAAAATGCCCAAATAATACAATCACATCAAACTGTCATAAACTGCCCAAATTTGGACATATAAACTGTCCAAAATCATCCAAATAACATAAAATAAAGCTGAAAAAATTCAACTACAAGGTTATCCATAATAATAAAAATTAATAATGCAGTAATAAAATGTCTAAATTAATAAATATGAGCCGAAGTAACTGCAACATCCAAAATAATGCAACCATCCATAATGTTGCCCAAAACAATCTCCTCCATAAACCTGAAAATGATCACAAATAATGTTAGAATAGATAGAAAAATAGTCCAAATAAAATGTAACCATGAATTCGAAAAAAATATAAATTATTCACTTTACCTCAATAATACAAAATTAAATTGCCAATCCACAATTGTTGATGTTCCTAACAAATCTGTAAAAATAATAAGATAATGATTTAAAAAATAAATTACACCTAATAATTTAGTAATTAAAAATTATGATATATGTTAGTTACCTCCATCCAATTGCTCAAGTTATTCCACCTCATCCATGGCATCTCTAAGGCTAATTTATTTTGATGAAGACTTGAGCCAATTTTGGGTACAAACAAGCGCTTCCACCGTGTTGGGAGAAAGTGAACTACAAAATGGGTCAAGGATACAACCCCCGTGCTAAATTCCAACTCGGAAGCCACGGTTGACACCGGAATTGCTAATACATCCCTTGCCACACGAGAAAGAACTTGCTACCTAAATGAATTACTCTTCCACCACATTAATACGTTAAAGCTTTTGTTGGTTGCATCGGCATTAGTCTCAATCAAGTACTTCTCCACCTCCGACTTACTACGCCCTACACTATCTCCCGACTCTAAATTTTTTTAAATTGGGTAGCTAAAAAAGCATGCCCATCAACATCATCATCTCCACCATCAACTACTAAGTTAACGACGTCACATGGTGATGGATTTTGTGACGAACCATTTTGTACATTATTATCACCATACCACTCATACAAACGCACAAGTACATTTTTTGCTCTCCTTGTCATCCCTTTTGCCACACTACTTTCATACATGCTATCAAACCAATATGACACATACCCCAATTTATATCTAGGTTCAAGCATGATCGCAACAAGTAACAACAAGTTTATCTTTTCAATATTCCAATACTTGTCCATTTTCTTAACCATGTTATCCACCATTGAAGCTATGTGATAATCCCCACTTCTTTTCAATTGGTTCAAATTGTTTTGTATTATAACAAGCTCATTGAAAAACAAATTTGAAGTAACAAATAATGAACCCAAAAATCTCAAAGTTGCATTGTAAAATATCTTTAAAAAATTCGCAAGTGCCCTCACTTTATCCCAATCAACACTCAAAGGAGGACCTAAGATAGTCCTCCCACCCCTTCCCCTCCCCCACACTTCATCATCCTCTTGGATTTCAAATTCTCCATTAAAGTAAGAAGCATAATTTTTGTCCTCCTCCCTTAACCTTTCAAAAGATTTCTCAAATTTTTCGGCTACATATAATAATAAATAGGTGGACTTCCACCTTTTTTGAACATCCAAACACCCTTACTCTCAATTTTCTCTTTATCTACACACATTTTGAACATTAACAACCTATAAGGGGAGGACCTCACATACATCACCGCGTTGCACACTTTAACAACCGACTCATCCAGTTCTTTTAACCCATCACCCATAATTGGGTTTAAGATATGAGCACAACATCGCATATGCAAATACTCATGTTCTAAAATAGTACCTTTCCAAGATTTGGTTTTTTTTTGCAAATATTTAATGGTACCATTATTAGAACTAGCATTGTCAACGGTTACGGTGAAAATGGTATCAATCCCCCATTCCACTAACAATGATTCAATAACCCTCCCTATCATCTCCCCCTTATGACTTCGGACTTGACAAAAGTTTAAAATCATTTTTTGCAACTTTCATTCATCATCAATATAATGAGCCCTGAGGCACATGTAATTGATGTTTTGAATAGAAGTCCGTGTGTCTGTTGTGATGCATATTATTTTACCCTTCAAATCACTTTGCAACTTTATTTTCTCATTCAAATATATTGTTAAGTAATCTCTAGCAACCGTAATACGCCTTGGGATTTTTATAAATTTCGATGGAACAATTCTCATAAATTGTCGAAATCCTTCGCCCTCAACAAACCGAAAAGGCAATTCATCAATGATTAACATCTTAGCAAGAGCATCACGACAAACTTCTAAACTAAAACCAATGGCTACAAGACTAGGACACTCCCCATCTTCTTTTTTAAATGACAAATTTTTTTGTTTCCCATCACACCTTCCCAAAAATTTCTTACACTTGTTGATGTGGGCCAATATGTTTTTAGTTCTACTTTTATTTGCATCACAAGCATATGTTGAGGGATAATAATTATATTTTGCCCTACGTTTGTTTGCATCACAACCTTGAATTTCAGTAAAATGCTCCCAAGCATTCGATTTTCGTTATGAACATTTAACTTCTGGATTTTTTGGGGGTTTGGGAAGGGCATTTGTACCTTGCATTACAGCTTGGGTAGAGGGAAGCCCACCTTCATTTTATTCCATTTAAGCAGCCATTATCTACAATATATAACACATAAATTTAAATAAGTTATCATGCTATTTTGCTTAAAAACAAAACATAATGGCAATGATGAATGAGAATATATACAATTGTCTTGTTTTGAACAAAAAAACAATGAAACAAATTACTAATTTTTAATTTATATTAATTATTAAATAAAAAACAAAAAATAAGTTTCCACACACACTGACTGAGCATTTTTTATTTATATTAATTTATTTTTTGCAAAAAATAATTAACAAAAGTAAAAGATTTTGAAATAAGATTTTGAAAACAAAAAATAACTTATGTGATCAGTTCCATTTTTGAAAGATTTGAAACAAATAATGAACAAAAGTAAAAGATTTTGAAATAAGATTTTGAAAACAAAAAATAACTGATGTGATCAGTTCCGTTTTTGAAAGATTTGAAACAAGGAAGAGAAGAAGCAGTAGTAGTGACGCAGTAAAAGGTTCCAAAAATAACTGATGTGATCAGATCAGTTCCAAAAAGTAAAAGGTTTTGAAATAAGATTTCATACCACCAGTAGTAGTGACGCGGATCAGAGGATAAGCACGGAAGAGAACCAACGGGAAGGGCAGGGAAGAGAAGCGACGGTGCGGCGAAGCGCGGCGCAGAGGAGAAGCGGCACAGATCAGTCAGTGCAGAGGAGAGGAGAAGCAGTCGGTGTATGCGTGTGTTTATCATGGAGAGAAAACGGTCGGCCACACACAGTCTCCCATGGAGAGAAATGCAAAGAGATAAGAGAAGAGAAATAAAAAACAAAGGTGTACGTGTGTGTTTGTGTTTGTTTAGATTTGATTATGGTTTCTTTCTTTCCTTCCTTTATTTTTTTTGAACCAGCGTACCCCTTACTAGTACTAACCCAACTCTAACTTAACTTGTGTGTGCATGTGTTATTTGTAATACCCCGTATTTTTATGATATTTATTTATGGGATTAATTGAATTAAATGTGTATTAATTGGAAATTAATCCGGATTAAAATACTAACGAGATGCGAGTTGGTATTTGATTATAATGTGTATATATGATTATATATGAATATTGAATTATGAAATTTGTCGTGATATTGAAATACGGCAATTTGGAAATTTTGTTGAGACGCGTGTGACAGTCGCGTCAGGAATATATTTATTTTAATTAAAAAATGAATTTCATTTCTATTAACCGTATGGTCGTTTTGAGTGCGCCAACGCGTCCGGAAGGGTCGAAATAGTCAGAAAACACTAGCTGGGGGTTTAGTTTGGGTCCCGGGGCATTTTTAGGCCATACCGGCAACGTATAAGGGTAGTTTGGTAATTTTGGATTTTTGGGAATTAAAACCCACGAAAATTAGGAATTAATATCTGATTTGGCAATTACCCACTAAACCCACTTATAACATAATGGGCTAAGGAGGTTATTGGAATTAGTTCCAAAAGAGTTCCTAAGGCAAACCCTAGCCACCATTGGCACCTTGGAGAAGAAAGCTTGGAGAGAGAGAGGAGAAATTCTGCAGAGAGAGAGGGAACGATCCAATCTTCAACATCAAAATCAGAGATACACATAAGGCAAGTGGTTTAATTACATATTTTGCAAAGAATGCTTATTCCATGCGTAGGAAATGTATAAAATTTCATTGTTCTTGGAGAATGATAAAAACCCATTGAATTGGATGTAGAGATTTATAATTTTATGAGGAGATTGCATGTAGAACTATGTTAGGATGATTAGTCAGAGAAAAATACATCTTTTATACCATAAAAATGGATTTATTTATGTCTATGGATGAATTTAATTTCTAGGGTTCATGTTCTTGAGATTGGGGAAAAAGATGTAGAGATTTGATATGTGGATGAGATTTAGGATGAATTAATCCCACAAAATACGTTAGTATATGACCTAAGTATGTTTAGGAACGATTAAAAACCTTCACAATTGTTGGATTGATGTTTAGATGAGATTAGAGTGGAAGAAAAGATGGAAAAATGAGTTAAGGAAAATCTGGGCTCGAATCTGGCCACTCGTTAGAAGACCTGCCCAGGTCGTTCGAACGAGCTCGTTCGAACGAGATTCTAACGAGTTGACAGTTTAACTTCTAACGAGAGGGATGTTCGTTCGATGACGTGGGGTGCCCCTGTGTTGTTCGTGAAGAAGAGAGATGGTTCATTGAGATTGTGTGTGGATTACCGAGAGTTGAATAAGGTCACGATACGGAATAAGTATCCGTTACCTCGAATCGATGACTTATTCGACCAGTTGAGAGGAGCTTCTTTCTTCTCGAAGATTGATTTGCGATCGGGATACTATCAGCTGCGTATCAGGGAGGAGGACGTCTCGAAGACTGCGTTCTTATCGAGATATGGTTCTTACGAGTTTCGGGTTATGCCTTTTGGTTTGACCAACGCTCCAGCAGTGTTTATGGACTTGATGAATAGGGTGTTCAGAGAGTTCCTTGATCAGTTCGTCATTGTCTTCATTGACGATATTCTAATTTACTCCCAGACAGAGGAGGAGCACGCCGAGCATTTGAGGAAGGTTTTGCAGACGCTACGTCAGAACGAGCTGTATGCAAAGTATGAGAAGTGCGGGTTTTGGCTGAAGGAGGTCCAGTTTTTAGGACATATTATTTCCGACCGGGGGATATCTGTTGATCCGGGGAAAGTATCCGCGGTGAGGGAGTGGGGACAGCCCACGACACCGATGGAGATCCGTAGTTTCTTGGGATTAGCAGGATACTACAGGAGGTTCATTCGGGGATTTTCGAAGATAGCGGATCCTTTGACACATCTGACTCGTAAGGGTGTGCCATTCATCTGGAGTGATGCCGGTCAGTTGGCATTTGATGAGTTGAAGGATAAGTTGACATCAGCACCTGTGTTAGCATTGCCGAGACCGGGAGTTGAGTATTTAGTTTACACCGATGCGTCCTTTCAAGGACTTGGAGGTGTATTACAGCAGGAGAGTCAGGCCATAGCTTATGCTTCCCGTAAGCTTAAGCCTCGCGAGAAGAATTACCCCACTCATGACTTGGAGTTGGCGGCAGTTGTATTTGCCCTTCGGATATGGAGACATTACCTTTTGGGGGAGAAGTTTCGATTGTTCACGGACCACAAGTCCCTACAGTACCTATTCACGCTGAAGGAGTTGAATATGCGGCAACGGAGGTGGCTTGAGTTCGTGAAGGATTATCAGTTCGATATCCAGTATCACCCGGGGAAGGCTAACGTGGTAGTAGACGCGTTGAGCCGTAGGCCATTAGATAAGGTGGCAGGGGTGTGGAAGGCCAAGTGGAAGGAGTTGGGACACCAGGATGCAGTGGCCCGATCATTCATGTCTGTGATGACTGTTACGCCGCAGATTGTCACGAAGGTGGTAAAGGCCCAGGAAAATGACTCGTTCTGTCAGGAGCAGATAGTTCGATTACTAGCAGAGGGAGCCGAGTCCTATACCGTTAGCTCAGACGGGGGATTACGCTTCAATGGGATATTGGTAGTTCCGGAAGGGGAGGAATTGCGGCACGAGGTGATGGCAGAGTCGCACGGTTCGCGGTACATCCCGGTGGGGACAAAATGTACCAAGACATGAGACGACAGTATTGGTGGAGCGGGATGAAGAGAGATATCACCGTGTTTGTTTCTAAATGCGCCACTTGTCAACTAGTAAAAATGGATCATCAGAGACCGGCAGGACTTCTACAGCCATTGGAGGTCCCGATGTGGATGTGGGAGAGCATATCCATGGATTTTATCACGGGGTTACCTACGTCACAGAGAGGTCACGACTCCGTTTGGGTGATTGTGGACAGGTTGACCAAAGTCGCTCATTTTCTAACCGTAAGGACAGACTACTGTACGGGACAATATGCCCAGCTCTTTATTGCAGAGATAGTGAGACTTCACGGTGTACCCCTAAATATCGTGTCTGACAGAGTAAAGATATTTGTTTCACGGTTTTGGGAAAGTTTTCAGGAGGCCATGGGCACGAAATTGCGGTTGATTACGGCGTATCACACGCAGACCGATGGGCAGACCGAGCATACAAACCAGATGTTGGAGGACATGCTACGTATGTGCATCATTGAGTTCGGGGATGGATGGGAGCAGTATCTTCCACTGGTGGAGTTTGCCTACAACAACTCCTACCAGTTCACCATTGGCATGGCCCCATTTGAGGCGTTGTACGGTAGACCTTGTCGTTCTCCATCATGTTGGTTGGAGGTGGGGGACAACAAACTACTTGGGCCGGAAGTGATTCAGGATACTTCGGCGAGGATAGAATTGATTCGGAATCGCATTCGAGTAGCTCAGGATCGGCAGAAGAGCTATGCTGATGCGAAGAGGTTCTTCAGGGAGTTCCAAGTGGGGGACCAGGTTTTGCTCAGAGTATCTCCTATGAAGGGGATTATGCGTTTCGGGAAGAAAGGGAAGTTGGCACCGAGATATGTGGGACCATTTCCTATTATTGAGCGAATTGGACCGGTTGCATATAGACTTGGGTTACCGGAGCATTTGCATCGGATTCACGATGTATTTCATATTTCCTCGCTAAGGAAATATCTTAGAGACGATTTGGCTCATTCTCATATTGCTTTGGAGGACATCGATCTCCAGCCTGATAGCTCCTACGAGGAGGGGCCGATTACTATTTTGGACCGAAGTGAGCGAAAACTGCGGTCAAAGATAGTTCTGTTAGTACGTGTTCAGTGGCGACATCATAATGTCGAGGAGTACACATGGGAGCGCGAGGATGAGATGCGCGAACGTTTTCCAGAGTTGTTCTTACCAAGTACTTTAATTGATAACGCTAGAATGTATTATGGGAATCGAGTAGTAAGGGGTAGAACTTATTACGGTTTGGTTGGATATGTATGTTATTTAGATGGGTACGGTACGTTAGGAGTGCACATGTAGTCGAGAGGTGAGAATTTCATGTGAGTGCACGTCCTAACATGTATTTTGCATTTAATGTTTTAATGTTATTAAAACACTTGCTGTTTTTAAAATGATTTCCACTTTCGGGCTCTAACCCATTTTCTTTCAAATCTATTTTTGTAAAAACCATTTTAGGTGCCCATCCACAAGGACACCATGCTTAGGATCCTCATTCAGGTGACGAGCTGTAGCTGTTTGTGGAAGTTACAGGACTTTACTTGTAGACGCTTCATCTATCTTGACTCTATATTCATCATTTATCAGTTGTAGGGCATGTCGCCCATTTCTTTTAGAGACATTTCATTTATTTCAGATTTTCAGACTGTTGGATTGTAATTAATTCAGGATTCAGACTTATGTTATTATTTCATTCGTGGGATTGTTGTGAGGAGTTTTCCTCCGGACTTATTACTATTTGTTGGTTATTTCATTACTTCGTTATGGTGAATGGATTATGTTGTTCTTCCATTATTCTTTTACTTCATGTTAACCAGACTTAAATTAAAATTTGGCAACTTTCTTTTTAAATACTAGGTGGTTAGTAATTATTAAAATGTTTTCGACAGTGATGCTATTAACTGAACCAACTTGGCATTTTGTATTGATTTAATAAAAGAGTAGCTACCCGGTATTTAATTAGTCGGGGTGTCACAGGTGGTATCAGAGCATCAGGTTCTAGTGTCCATTAGGATCTGTACGGCTTATTATGTTTCCGCTGAGCTTTCTTTGATGTAGAGCCCTATATTTTAGGACTGTTGTATTCTTTTGTATATGCTACGTTCTTCAGCTATTTTGAGTTTATAACTGCGAACTTATAGACTTTATTCTTATTTCAGAATGCCTCCACGACGTGCACAACGGGTTCCCAGGGATGCAACGCCAGAACCACAGCCCGCACCAGTTCAGGGCACGATGAATGCCGCTGAGGTTGCAGCCATTGTGGCCCAGGTGGTAAATGTCGCACTTGCCGTAGTTCAGAAGGCACCACCTCAGGCGTCGATAGCCGCGCCAGTTCAGGAAGATGCATTCTCGTCTGCTTGGGAACGTGTACGTGATGCTTTTCAGAAAGCACACCCTCCGGAGTTCGCAGGTAGCTCCGATGTGGTGGTTTCGAGTCAGTGGAGGAAATACATTCAGCGGAACTTGAGGATGTATGAGTGCACCGATGTCCAGAAGCAGATACTAGCTACCTTTAAGCTAGTGGGATCTGCACTGCAGTGGTGGGAGTCTATTACCACCGTGGAGGAAAGAGATACTCTTACTATCCAGGAGTTTTGGGTGCGGTTCGACCATAAATACTTTCCGTCAGCTGTTCACACGGAGATGAGGAGGAAGTTGATGAGCCTCAAGCAGGAGGGTAAGACTGTGGCCGAGTATGAGGCCGAATTCACTAATCTTCTGAACATTGTTCCGGATGAGATACCGACAGAGGAGAAGAAAATACAGAAATTTATAGACCGGTTGACTTGGAGGATCCGTCAGCATTTGTTGGGGAACCTATCGTTGGCCACTTACTCTGATGTGGTTAACGCTGCACTGTTACACTGCCAGGACCATCGCTTTCACATGGCTGAAGGCAAGAGGTCAGGAGAGTCCAGCCATCAGGGCAGGACTGGGGGAAATGGTGCCAGTGGGACACATTCTGTTCAGGGGCAGAGGCAGGGCGACCAGGGTTCCCAACAGGGGGATCATGTAACACCCTGCCCGCCCGGGGAGAGCGAACGGAGCGCTACTATCGATAAACTAAATCAAATCCACAATATAACAAGGTATAGATCATCTAAATCCCATAATAGAAAAGAAATCACTAGTCTCAAACCTCTTCAAATAAATATAACAATTCTCTCGAATAAATACAACTATCTATCTCGATACTAAAATGAATTTCCAATGCTCTATACATCAAAATAAATAAATACAAGTCTTCTCATCTTGTATTAAAAATCCGTCCCAATAATAATCCATGCTAAAATCCATCTCCAAAATAAATCCAAAGCGCCCAAAAATCCGCGCTAACCTGCCACTAAAAGAAAATATGGGGAAGTACACAATACGACAGGAAGATGCTCAACAAATATTAGCGGTGAATAAAACGTCACAATACGAATACGAATATTCAAATCAAATGCGAATCTTATAAGCAATTATATCACTATAATTTCTCAACAACACATTAACCGGGTCACCAAGCCTCACCACCGTACCGCGCCTATGCAATTTTTTAGCATATCCGAAAAAAGGAATATTGGCGGGTGCCCAACTTCCGTGCCATATTAAAATCTCATGACAACATGCTCAACACCAAATATAATACCACATGAATCGAAATTAGATTCCAACAAATATTTCTAGATTTCCAAATGAATTTATCAATTCAAATATGAGTCAATAATCACAAGAAAACAACGAGAATAACACTCGCGAGATTAAGGAGCATATTGTGTAAAACCCCATACCTTAAACCACTAAAAAGAACCAACATGAATCATCACATAATTTCAGCCTCAAAATCTAATCACACCATCACGTTCCTCTCGCAAAAATAATCAAATCTCGTTCTAGCCCAAACTCGAGAAAACACCAAATAAGCTTTCTAATCTAAGGTTGAAATCTTGAATAAGCTTGGGGCTATGGTTTGTATATGAAAGGGAGTAATTTTGGAGAGGTCTTTTGGTTGAAAAGTTTGAGAAAAAGCGATTTGAAAAGCCAAGCCACGAATTAGTTGATATATAAAGGATTAAGAGTTTGATTAAGAAAATAGTTCTAATGAGATTTAAAGATTAAAATTTTATTCCGGACAATCGGACCGTTGGAATCGCTTGAAATTTTAGTACATTGTAGCGAACGGCGAGACAGGACTTCTGACAAAAATTCAGCTTGATCGAACGGTCGGATTTCTAAAAATATTGTTTTTACTAGAGAGTTTTATATTCCGAGGACTCTTAGAGAGTTTTATATTTTGAGGACTCTTCTAAATAATAAAAATTCAATTAAAACTCCATTTTAATTCCGATTTCGAAATCGTTTGAAATTCTCTCCTTTAAAAATAATAACCAACATATTTGAGCAATACAAATAATTTTATCTCAAAATTTATTTTTCCTCTTTATTTCGAAAATACCCCAAAAATTACGCGGGTTGTTACACTTCCCCACTAACAATGGAATTTCGCCCTCGAAATTCGCCGAATACCTAACTCTCAAAAATCAGGCCAACAATCTCCAAAAATAATCTCGTCTCCAAAATAATTTCCTCGCATCTAATCTAGATTCTTAATACGAAACGATACTCTAAAATTTCTATCTCCAAAATACGCGCCACAAAAACGCAACCGACCCAAAAATCCAAGACCCGAGGGTGGTCGTATACCTAAGCTCTGATACCATTCTGTAACACCCCGCCCGCCCGGGGAGAGCGAACACAGCGCTACTATCGATAAACTAAATCAAATCCACAATATAACAAGGTATAGAGCATCTAAATCCCATAATAGAAAAGAAATCACTAGTCTCAAACCTCTTCAAATAAATACAACAATTCTCTCGAATAAATACAACTATCTATCTCGATACTAAAATGAATCTCCAATGCTCTATACATCAAAATAAATAAATACAAGTCTTCTCATCTTGTATTAAAAATCCGTCCCAATAATAATCCACGCTAAAATCCATCTCCAAAATAAATCCAAAGCGCCCAAAAATCCGCGCTAACCTGCCACTAAAAGAAAATATGGGGAAGTACATAATACGACAGGAAGATGCTCAACAAATATTAGCGGTGAATAAAACGTCACAATACGAATACGAATATTCAAATCAAATGCGAATCTCATAAGCAATTATATCACTATAATTTCTCAACAACACATTAACCGGGTCACCAAGCCTCACCACCGTACCGCGCCTATGTAATTTTTTAGCATATCCGGAAAAAGGAATATTGGCGGGTGCCCAACTTCCGTGCCATATTAAAATCTCATGACAACATGCTCAACACCAAATATAATACCACATGAATCGAAATTAGATTCCAACAAATATTTCTAGATTTCCAAATGAATTTATCAATTCAAATATGAGTCAATAATCACAAGAAAACAACGAGAATAACACTCGCGAGATTAAGGAGCATATTGTGTAAAACCCCATACCTTAAACCACTAAAAAGAACCAACATGAATCATCACATAATTTCAGCCTCAAAATCTAATCACACCATCACGTTCCTCTCGCAAAAATAATCAAATCTCGTTCTATCCCAAACTCGAGAAAACACCAAATAAGCTTTCTAATCTAAGGTTGAAATCTTGAATAAGCTTGGGGCTATGGTTTGTATATGAAAGGGAGTAATTTTGGAGAGGTCTTTTGGTTGAAAAGTTTGAGAAAAAGTGATTTGAAAAGCCAAGCCACGAATTAGTTGATATATAAAGGATTAAGAGTTTGATTAAGAAAATAGTTCTAATGAGATTTAAAGACTAAAATTTTATTCCGGACGATCGGACCGTTGGAATCGCTTGAAATTTTAGTATGTTGTAGCGAACGGCGAGACAGGACGTCTGACAAAAATTCAGCTTGATCGAACAGTCGGATTTCTAAAAATATTATTTTTACTAGAGAGTTTTATATTCCGAGGACTCTTAGAGAGTTTTATATTTTGAGGACTCTTCTAAATAATAAAAATTCAATTAAAACTCCATTTTAATTCCGATTTTGAAATCGTTTTAAATTCTCTCCTTTAAAAATAATAACCAACATATTTGAGCAATACAAATAATTTTATCTCAAAATTTATTTTTCCTCTTTATTTCGAAAATACCCCAAAAATTACGCGGGTTGTTACAAATCACAAGAGGTTCAGGTCGGGAAATTTCAGGCACGGACAGGGAGGTTTCCGGCAGGGCCATCAGGGTCCGAATGGCCATCAGAACCAGCAAGGTCAGAATGGTCAACAGCAGTTTCAGCAGGGCCAGCAGGGCCAGTGGAGGAACGGTAACGGCCACCAGGGCCGGGGGCAGCAGGGACAGAGAGGGGGGAACTTCCCGGGGAAGTGTTTCGTTTGTGGCAAGACTAGCCATAAACTCCAGGACTGTCCTGATAGGGGCAGATCCCCGCAGCAGCAGCAGGGTGCTCGACATGAGCCACAGAGGCCACTTTTTCCACCTGCCCTCCCAGCTCCAGCCCAGGTGCCAGCACTTCCAGCCATTCCAGCAGTTCCTGTACAGCAGGGGCAGTTACAGTATGGACGTGTCTATAACGTCCACCAGGCAGCAGCTCCACAGGCACCACCCGCGATTGAGGGTATGTTTCTTATCCATGGTACTATGGGTCGGGTTTTGTTTGATACGGGGGCAACACACTGTTTTATAGCTACACATTTTGCGAAAGCCTTAGGGTTGTTAGCCACAGTAGAGAGCACAGTGACGTGTGTAGACTCACCATTGGGGAGTGGGTCACTTATTTTCTTTATATGCCGGGGAGTGGGGGTAGAGATTGGTAGTTTGGTATTACCTGCAGACATGTTGGTATTAGATATGCATGTGCACGATGTGATTATCGGTATGAATTGGCTCGCTGATTATAGAGCCATGATTGATTGCTTCGGTGGGAGCATTGTTTTTGCCATTCCGGGGCAAAAGATGTTTGTAGTGGCGATGCCTCGCCCAGAGGGAGGTTCGACCGCTCATTTGTACTACATAGAGGAGGATACCTCTAAGGAGGTTACGATTCCTTTAGATTCGATCCCAGTTGTCAGGGAGTATTCCGATGTGTTTCAGGAGATACCAGGCCTACCTCCCAGTCGAGAGATAGACTTTGTCATAGACTTATTGCCAGATACGAGACCTATAGCACGCGCACCGTACCGTATGGCTCCGGCAGAGATGCGAGAGCTACGAGATCAGATTGAGCAGTTATTGGGTCAGGGGTTTATACGGAGGAGTACTTCGCCGTAGGGTGCCCCTGTGTTGTTCGTGAAGAAGAGAGATGGTTCACTGAGATTGTGTGTGGATTACCGAGAGTTGAATAAGGTCACGATACGGAATAAGTATCCGTTACCTCGAATCGATGACTTATTCGACCAGTTGAGAGGAGCTTCTTTCTTCTCGAAGATTGATTTGCGATCGGGATACCATCAGTTGCGTATCAGGGAGGAGGACGTCTCGAAGACTGCGTTCTTATCGAGATATGGTTCTTACAAGTTTTGGGTTATGCCTTTTGGTTTGACCAACGCTCCAGCAGTGTTTATGGACTTGATGAATAGGGTGTTCAGAGAGTTCCTTGATCAGTTCGTCATTGTCTTCATTGACGATATTCTGATTTACTCCCAGACAGAGGAGGAGCACGCCGAACATTTGAGGCAAGTTTTACAGACGATACGTCAGAACGAGCTGTATGCAAAGTATGAGAAGTGCGGGTTTTGGCTGAAGGAGGTCCAGTTTTTAAGACATATTATTTCCGACCGGGGGATATCTGTTGATCCGGGGAAAGTATCCGCGGTAAGGGAGTGGGGACAGCCCACGACACCGACGGAGATCCGTAGTTTCTTGGGATTAGCAGGATACTACAGGAGGTTCATTCGGGGATATTCGAAGATAGCGGGTCCTTTGACACATCTGACTCGTAAGGGTGTGCCATTCATCTGGAGTGATGCCTGTCAGTTGGCATTTGATGAGTTGAAGGATAAATTGACCTCAGCACCTGTGTTAGCATTGCCGAGACCGGGAGTTGAGTATTTAGTTTACACCGATGCGTCCTTGCAAGGACTTGGAGGTGTATTACACCAGGAGAGTCAGGCCATAGCTTATGCTTCCCGTAAGCTTAAGCCTCACGAGAAGAATTACCCCACTCATGACTTGGAGTTGGCGGCAGTTGTATTTGCCCTTCGGATATGGAGACATTACCTTTTGGGGGAGAAGTTTCGATTGTTCACGGACCACAAGTCCCTACAGTACCTATTCACGCAGAAGGAGTTGAATATGCGGCAACGAAGGTGGCTTGAGTTCGTGAAGGATTATCAGTTCGATATCCAGTATCACCCGGGGAAGGCTAACGTGGTAGTATACGCGTTGAGCCGTAGGCCATTAGATAAGGTGGCAGGGGTATGGAAGGCCAAGTGGAAGGAGTTGGGACACCAGGATGCAGTGGCCCGATCATTCATGTCTGTGATAACTGTTACGCCGTAGATTGTCACGAAGGTGGTAAAGGCCCAGGCAAATGACTCGTTCTATCAGGAGAAGATAGTTCGATTACTAGCAGAGGGAGCCGAGTCTTATACCGTTAGCTCAGACGGGGGATTACGCTTCAATGGGATATTGGTAGTTCCGGAAGGGGAGGAATTGCGGCACGAGGTGATGGCAGAGTCGCACGGTTCGCGGTACATCCCGGTGGGGAAAAAATGTACCAAGACATGAGACGACAGTATTGGTGGAGCGGGATGAAGAGAGATATCGCCGTGTTTGTTTCTAAATGCGCCACTTATCAGCTAGTAAAAATGGATCATCAGAGACCGGCAGGACTTCTACAGCCATTGGAGGTCCCTATGTGGATGTGGGAGAGCATATCCATGGATTTTATCACGGGGTTACCTACGTCACAGAGAGGTCACGACTCCGTTTGGGTGATTGTGGACAGGTTGACCAAAGTCGCTCATTTTCTACCCATAAGGACAGACTACAGTACGGGACAGTATGCCCAGCTCTTTATTGCAGAGATAGTGAGACTTCACGGTGTACCCCTAAATATCGTGTCTGATAGAGACAAGATATTTGTTTCACGTTTTTGGGAAAGTTTTCAGGAGGCCATGGGCACGAAATTGCGGTTGATTTCGGCGTATCACCCGCAGACCGATGGGCAGACCGAGCATACAAACCAGATGTTGGAGGACATGCTACGTATGTGCATCATTAATTTCGGGGATGGATGGGAGCAGTATCTTCCACTGGTGGAGTTTGCCTACAACAACTCCTACCAGTTCACCATTGGCATGGCCCCATTTGAGGCGTTGTACGGTAGACCTTGTCGTTCTCCAGCATGTTGGTTGGAGGTGGGGGACAACAAACTACTTGGGTCGGAAGTGATTCAGGATACTTCGGCGAGGATAGAATTGATTCGGAGTCGCATTCGAGTAGCTCAGGATCGGCAGAAGAGCTATACTGATGCGAAGAGGTTCTTCAGGGAGTTCCAAGTGGGGGACCAGGTTTTGCTCAGAGTATCTCCTATGCAGGGGATTATGCGTTTCCGGAAGAAAGAGAAGTTGGCATCGAGATATGTGGGACCGTTTCCTATTATTGAGCGAATTGGACCGGTTGCATATAGACTTGGGTTACCGGAGCATTTGCATCGGATTCACGATGTATTTCATATTTCCTCGCTAAGGAAATATCTTAGAGACGATTTGGCTCATTCTCATATTGCTTTGGAGGAGATCGATCTCCAGCCTGATAGCTCCTATGAGGAGGGGCCGATTACTATTTTGGACCGAAGTGAGCGGAAACTGCGGTCAAAGATAGTTCCGTTAGTACGTGTTCAGTGGCGACATCATAATGGCGAGGAGTCCACATGGGAGCGCGAGGATGAGATGCGCGAACGTTATCCAGAGTTGTTCTTACCAGGTACTTTCTAGTTCCGAATTTCGGGACGAAATTCTGTTATTAGGGGGGAAGTATGTAATACCCCGTATTTTTATGATATTTATTTATGGGATTAATTGAATTAAATGTGTATTAATTGGAAATTAATCCGGATTAAAATACTAAGGAGATGCGAGTTGGTATTTGATTATAATGTGTATATATGATTATATATGAATATTGAATTATGAAATTTGTCGTGAGATTGAAATACGGCAATTTGGAAATTTTGTTGAGACGCGTGTGACAGTCGCATCAGGAATATATTTATTTTAATTAAAAAGTGAATTTCATTTCTATTAACCGTATGGTCATTTTGAGTGCGCCAACGCGTCCGGAAGGGTCGAAATAGTCAGAAAACACTAGCCGGGGGTTTAGTTTGGGTCCCGGGGCATTTTTTGGCCATACCGGCAACGTATAAGGGTAGTTTGGTAATTTTGGATTTTTGGGAATTAAAACCCACGAAAATTAGGAATTAATATCTGATTTGGCAATTACCCACTAAACCCACTTATAACATAATGGGCTACCGACGTTATTGGAATTAGTTCCAAAAGAGTTCCTAAGGCAAACCCAAGCCACCATTGGCACCTTGGAGAAGAAAGCTTGGAGAGAGAGAGAGAGGGAACGATCCAATCATCAACATCAAAATCAGAGATACACATAAGGCAAGTGGTTTAATTACATATTTTGCAAAGAATGCTTCTTCCATGCGTAGGAAATGTATAAAATTTCATTGTTCTTGGAGAATGATAAAAACCCATTGAATTGGATGTAGAGATTTATAATTTTATGAGGAGATTGCATGTAGAACAATGTTAGGATGATTAGTCAGAGAAAAATACATCTTTTATACCATAAAGACGGATTTATTTATGTCTATGGATGAATTCAATTTCTAGGGTTCATGTTCTTGAGATTGGGGAAAAAGATGTAGAGATTTGATATGTGGATGAGATTTAGGATGAATTAATCCCACAAAATACATTAGTATATGACCTAAGTATGTTTAGGAACGATTAGAAACCTTGAACAATTGTTGGATTGATGTTTAGATGAGATTAGAGTGGAAGAAAAGATGGAAAAATGAGTTAAGGAAAATCTGGGCTCGAATCTGGCCACTCGTTAGAAGACCTGCCCAGGTCGTTCGAACGAGCTCGTTCGAACGAGATTCTAACGAGTTGACAGTTTGACTTCTAACGAGAGGGATGTTCGTTCGATGACTTTCGTTCGAACGAGATCTCGTTAGAAGGCCCAGTTCGTTCGAACGAACTCTCGTTCGAACAGCCTCGTTCGAACGAGACTTCTAACGAGCTGACAGTTTAGGCTTTTTAGCCTGTTTTGATCTCGAGTGTTTCGTAACCTTGTTTATATGTAGAGATAACACTCCCTTGTGTATTAATTGATATATTTGGGATATTGGGGATATAATGAGGAGTAAAACCTAGAAGTGTAGTTTGAACCTAAGGGAAATTATGAATCAGGACATGAGTGTCTATTACGATGCGAGAATTATTGACGGCCTAAATAATTATATTAACCGGGAACATATAAATTGTGTAGCATTATATGTCGGTACGAGAATAAGAAGTGTACCACAAATAAATTACGGTGATTACTAAGATGTGTGTATACTTAGTATATGTATATGATTTTGTGTATGACATACCTACCATACTTGCTATCACGGGAGGTTTACGTTCGGTTAGGGCCCTCTAATCCTTGTGTTGCCCGGATTTAGATTGGTACCTCGAGAACATAGGTCAGAGAAGGACTTATTGGGATATTAATAAGTCTGCTGATCGTGGGAGCGTAGGTATGTACGTGACCCATGTGATGTGACTGTGTTCGCCTCCATTGTTTGTGATTTGCTATTATCTGAGAACGATTCCTGAGAGATTCGGAATGCGTGATCCTTATGTACGTGATGTACCGGGATGGATAGCAGAGTATGTGTGCACCGCAGCTTAGTCTCGGGGTGCTTGTATTGTATAATTATGACGTGAATAATATACACTTAATTAATGGGAACTTTCATGTTGATATTGTGAATATACTTATGGTAATGTTTTGAGAAAACATTACGGGTTAACCGATAGTGAATGGTATTACTAATTGAGAATCTGAGTTTAAGTAAATCCCTCTATTTAATTGATAACGCTAGAATTTATTATGGGAATCGAGTAGTAAGGGGTAGAACTTATTACGGTTTGGTTGGATATGTATGTTATTTAGATGGGTACGGTACTTAGGAGTGCACATGTAGTCGAGAGGTGAGAATTTCATGTGAGTGCACGTCCTAACATGTATTTTGCATTTAATGTTTTAATGTTATTAAAACACTTGCTGTTTTTAAAATGATTTCCACTTTCGGGCTCTGACCCATTTGCTTTCAAATCTATTTTTGTAAAAACCATTTTAGGTGCCCATCCACAAGGACACCATGCTTAGGATCCTCATTCAGGTGACGAGCTGTAGTTGTTTGTGGAAGTTACAGGACTTTACTTGTAGACGCTTCATCTATCTTGACTCTATATTCAGCATTTATCAGTTGTAGGGCATGTCGCCCATTTCTTTTAGAGACATTTCATTTATTTCAGATTTTCAGACTGTTGGATTGTAATTAATTCAGGATTCAGACTTATGTTATTATTTCATTCGTGGGATTGTTGTGAGGATTTTTCCTCCGGACTTATTACTATTTGTTGGTTATTTCATTACTTCGTTATGGTGAATGGATTATGTTGTTCTTCCATTATTCTTTTACTGCATGTTAACCAGACTTAAATTAAAATTTGGCAACTTTCTTTTTAAATACTAGGTGGTTAGTAATTATTAAAATGTTTTTGACAGTGATGCTATTAACTGAACCAACTTGGCATTTTGTATTGATTTAATAAAGGAGTAGCTACCCGGTATTTAATTAGTCGGGGTGTCACATTATTATTAATATATTATATATGTAGAAATATAATTAAATGCATATATATTCTGGTAACCTTTCGGGTCAGTCCACATCGGGTATTTATTACGGGAGATCAAGGACCGGACCGGTTAGACCGGTCTGTAAAAAAACCTGGACCAGACCGATTAAAAAAAATGGAAAAATTATGACGGTCCGATTCGGTTCAGTATGGTCCGCCAGTCCATTCGGTTTTCTGAACACCCCTAGCAGCTACAGATGGTGCTGCGACAGACAAAACCCAAGTTGGCAGCACTGTCGTAGCAGGGGAATCGCAAACTGGTATTGCTGCAGCAATTGAAGCGGACATAACATGCCTGTCCGAACAAACTCGAAAACTACATTAACTATTGTCATTGCAAGCACCATACGCTTGTCACTTAACTTTCTTTAGGAAAAATTAACGCATGTGGTTTTACTCTCCACAAAATTCCTATACACATAATTCACTTATCTCCTATTATACTGACCATATTAGGGTTGTCCTTCTCTCGGACTTGGGTAGTCTCGATCCTGATGGCTACCCCCGTCGTTCTCTTAACTTTATTGGCCCTAAGGAACGTGCTACTGTCTTCAATAGCCCATACTGAATTCATCATCGCTTGGTAAGAATTAAACTACCCGAATCATTTCAATGGGTGCCCTAATGGGTCTCCCCCTTGCGGAGTTTCGCTAACTGCGTTTCATCCAATCTTACTCCCCAACTAAATCTTTCGATTCCTTTAGCTCCCTTCACATAGAAGCATTACCATCTCTACGGACAATGCGTGACATTATCACCATATGGATTGACTGTCCAGCAGAATTTCTTTTAAGTGTTGTCAACTTTCCTTACGATTTGATCTCCCATTTGAAATCCTATCCTCCAATTGTATCTACTTCCGCCGATACAAGATTCGCTCGAAGTTTAAATTCATTTTCACAAATGGACCCCTGTTCGTCCCTCTCGTAATAAGTTCAGAACAACGTTCACATCTTATTCTGAACATCTAATGAAGGAATGTGCAGTCAAACTGTACCTAAGATCCTTACATTGACACAACATTCCACTACAAAATGTGGTGGTTGACTCCCACCATTATAACTTTGCTCCCATGAGTCAAGAAAAATTTTACCCCAAATTTTCACTTCTGGTTAACCACACTCTGCCATATGCTCAAGCCTTTGGATATTTTACCTTCGTTAGTTATTACACACAATTTTTGCATTTCTAGAACTTCCACTGATGGTTCTCCTCAATGTTTCGTTTGACTCTCTCCCAATCCTACCACGTTGGGTGAGTTTAATTTGGCACCACTTTCGACTATAGCAGCACTTGGAAATCATATGCTGCGCCCTAGCCGTCTTTACAGTCCTGACTTCTCATGACATAATAGGGGTGACCTTGACTATGGTCATCATCCTCGAATATACTCTACAACCTCAACTAAGCCCTGCCTCCTGCTATCCGCCCAACATCCCTCGCATGTTATACTTCATTATTTGAACACGCACGAACGCAAATAACATTCACTAATATATATATACGTTATAGCAAGAGAACAAAATCTCACCATAGAATTCAACAATTATAAACATAGGGCTTTATATCAAACAAAGCAACACTGGAAGTACAATAAGCCGCACTGATCCTAAGTAAACTAAAACCTAATGCTCTCATACCACCTGTGACACCCCACCTAATTAAATACGGGGTGATTAGTCCTTTATTACATTAAATCAGAGTGTACGGTTAGTTCATTCTTAGCATCACTGTCATAAAACCATTTCCTTTATTAATCACCTAAAAATAATTAAGCTAAGTGTCAAAACATTTAATTTTATTCAGTAAAATCCATTGTTAAAATCTTATATGCAAAAATCCATTTATGAATACTGCTAACGATAAAAATCAAACCGTTCAAGTGAAGTGAGTCATCTAAATTAATCAATACAAATAAGTATCTACTTCTAAGGCCAACGTATAGGAGGAAACAATCCCAAGTAAAAACTGAATACTAAAACAATAAAAGAGTACAAAATCTCTATCAAGTTTAAACAAAATCTAGAAATGGGCGACACATGCCCTAACTAAAAAGACAAAATAGAAAGCTTAGAAGTCAAAGGAGGAATTGTCTACTACAACTCCCACACAAGCTGCAGCACGTCCACTGACCAATGAACTACGCCTGACGCCCCTGTGGCTGGGCACCTGTAATATATATATATATATATATATATATATACCAGAGGAAGAAAAGATGATAGTAAACGGGTCGGATCCCGAGTGTAAAACAACTTTAAAAATAGTTCGGCGAGCATTTAAAATGCTTACCAGTTGATATTAGATACATATTAGTACCTCGACGCTCACTTGAGAATTTTCACCTCTCAACTAGTGTGCACGCCTAACGTACTACTATAATAACTCATAAAATTAACTCAATGCACTAGTCTAACCCAATTCTCCTCACAACAATTTAATCTGTGTGACCGTATGTCTAATATTTAATTAAGATAACTTTTCTTATGAATTAATCAAGTCATTTAAGTATATCTCAATACTGATTTGGGATTAAATGCACTTAACTTATTTAGGAGCACTTATTCAATTTTATCTACTTACACGCACAGTTGAAGAATCATCGGTACATATATTTATCACACACAATATATATACAAATAAAGCACCGCACATAAATCTATGGTGCTGGCATACTCTGCTATACAGTCCCTGTACCACTCGTAAAATAAGGAAAATACTAGTTCGGATCCACTCTCGGAATGTATTAACATAAAACACACATATTGAAGACGAAGCATAGTTCTGAGCCACTAAGAGATCATCACATACCCTCACGTCTCTTAGGACCGTCTGACTATCATTCTCAGATATCCTGTACCGAGGAATCCTATGTTCTAGGGTATGAGTCAATATCCCCCATAAAGGTCCCATCGAGATAAGACTGTCCCGGCGCAGCAACCTCTGTGATAGCAAGTAGCACGGGTATGATTACACAGATATATTTACATACTATATACATACATGCATCCATATATATATTCACATTATTCATCTAGGTACACACACGACCCATAATACTTTAACCATACGTGGCACATAAGGCTCGAGTTCTACGTATAAGTAAATCATTCTTTTTATTTTCTCAATTATCGCAAGTTCTTAAGTACTTATCGTCTCTCGAAGTGTTTCATCTTGATAAGCATAAAATCAGTAGGTGTACACTATCTACCCTATTGTTCTAAGTCCTTCTTAATTCTCACAAGGTCTAATTTAACGTATGCACGATTTCCCACTCAATTCATAAACTCGAAATCCCACGGTTAAATCTCATATAAAGTTGTCTTACCCGGACCCTACATATACCCTACTAGTCCTCCTCAAGTCCCATTATGATATTTAAATTAAGTCCAAGGGTCCTTACCCATTGGGATAGAGTTAACATTTAAAAGGAGAAAAACTTCCAGTTTCTAGGAGGGGTCGATCAATCGATAAAAAGGGGTCGATCGATCGATGAAAAGGCGTCGATTGATCGAGCAGTTCATAGCCCAATTTTTTTAATTCTTTACCTACGGGTTTCCTTAATATAAATCCTCAAAATCCCTATTAATTCATACCAAACTCCCAAATAATTAATCCAACACTTGTATCATTCTATATACATGATTTCTAACGTAAAACATATATGAATTCATCAAAGGCCATCAATTAAAGGGTTAATTCAAATTAATACATCAAGAACCCTATTTTTATCCTCCTGATTATTATCTTCCTATTCTTCCCGAATTTAACCTCTACTGGACATTAATTTTGTGGTTAATCATCTACATATAACAATAGTGTTGTCCTATAATGATTTCTATTTAGAATTTCAATATGAATCTCCCAAATAGCTTTTATCTTTATGAAAACATGAAATTATCATCTCCTACACTAGCATGGATGTGTTATCAAATAAAGAATAGCAAGTTATATACTTGCCTTAGAGATGGAAGTCTGAATCGTTGATATTTATGGGTATGGTTTCGTTCCTCGTTCCTCGATCTACGTGTTGGTGGTGGAACTGGTGAGGATGGTGTTGGCTATGTGGTTCTCTCCCTTGGAAGCCTTCCCTCTTCTCTCTTTTTTAGCCTCTCTGAAACTCCAAAGTTTCTAACCCTCGAGAACTCTCTCTTCCCACGGATATAAACTCTCTATTTTCGTCATTAATTAAGGCCAAAAATGGAAAATTACCAAAATGCCCTCTCGAATTACCGATTAGGCCTAAAAAGTCCTAAGAACCAAACTGAACCCTCGGGTACACTTTTCTGACTATCTCAATCCTTACGGATACATTGGCACACTCAAAATGACCATACGGGTGACTTACAATTAAATTAATTTTTATTCCATTAAACTAGTCCTGACACGAAACACATGTGTCCCCACTTAATTTCTATGATTGGCGTATTATTTACTCGCGACTGTTTTTAATAACTTCAATCTCATATATTACTTTACTCATCCAGTAATATTCAACATATAATTACTAACTCTCATCACGCTAGTAAATATTCAATTCAAAATCAAGATTAATATTAAATTAATTTATCCCAATTAAATTTAATTAATCCCGTAATTTAAAGGCCGTAAAAATACAGGGTATTACATACTTCCCCCCTAATAATGGAATTTTGTCCTGAAATTCAAAAAATAAGGTATGCCTAGTAAATCAATTCAGGATACTTTATCAGTATGCAAAACTAACTTCAGAATAAGGTGATCAATCACTATAGCCCCTGCCTCACAGCAAGCTTATTTAACACTCATAACACTTGATCAGTTATAGGGTCACACCTCAATAACGGCACTTCACATTTTTCTCCTATCCGTCGCTATTCGAATACGACAAGCCTATACACCATTGGTACCCATCATTTCAATATTATTGGGAGTTCGCACCTCACTACGTATTAACTACTCGTATTTATCTAAACACAAAACTCTCATCGTGAGAGAAACCATATGATCATTTGACCCCTCGTGTCAGTTCTTCGAATCTCGATTTCTGGCGTCGTAACTCAAAAGCCACCTAAAATAGTCTGTGGTAATTCCACCGTAGTCATCGAAATCTAACTCAACCAATCAAAAATTCTTATTATCCACTCACTTTTAAACATCCAGAGGGAGAATAGTTAAGGTTCTTCGCACAAAACCTCAATAAGTACTTTATCCACCATAAACAGTTATGAGTGCTTACACACAACTCTACCATTTGGTAATGTATTCTCCCAAGCACCATACTATACTTCATTTACCAGCTATAATTGTTGCATAATTGGAATGACTACAATGATTCCAAAATTATAATCATACAGCTCCACTAGTCGTTTATCACCTTTCGCCTACTCCTCAGGCTATAGGTGATAAACCTGCTCAAAATGAAACATCATCCCCACTGCTTCCTGAAATCCTGTATTAGAGGTGGGGTTTAAGGATCTCATCCTAGTTCAAAACAATACCAGGCAGGACCATTTACCGAAGCGATCCTTCTTTTCAAAGAAAGACTATGGAATACTGTCTAATAGTGTAAATCATCCAAAAGAATGACAATTACTTTCTTTTTTGTCAACTTGTTCCACACATTCAAAGGAATTCGTGATCTTAACTTGAGGTTGACCAAATTTACTGCCCTCTTTCATTTTAGGGATCATCGGCTTGCTACACAATTATCTAGTTGATCCTCTTGCTCCAACCGATTTGTATCTATGAGTGGTGCATGCGGAGACTACTCACTATATCCCGCTCAACATCGACTTCTACTTGTAATGTCTCACATTATGTGACACTTAATACTCGCCTTTTTTTCCTCTGCGTATACCAAAAGTTTCGACCAGTGCACTTTTCTCCATGTTGGCACTTATGGACCTTTTATACCTTACTAACATCATCGTTCTACCTACGCGCAAGTCACTCTCAACATTTGACTAGGTAAGCTCCGCTCCAATTATTTTCCATAATAGTTAAATCTTACCCTTCTCAAGGAATACCCTTTTTTAAATGGCTTCCCACAGCCTTTCAACCGAATTCGGGAGTGCTATTCTAATAGCACACGTATATATGGGTTATTGTCCTTCTCACATGATGCTTAATCCACTTTACCATTTCCACTTCGTTATATAAGCCCCTCAGGCATATATTTCACACATATATTTCCACGTCCCTTTTACTCGGACGACTCTGACATCAGCTAATCATGATGCCCACACACCCTATAAATCGTGCATAATGGCATAAACATCACATACGCTTCACAAATAACACCCAATTCTTTATTAACCCTGAGCTCACAACGTGGTTAAAACACTTGGGTACTCTCAATCACCCTAGAAATTAAAATTTTAAATCCTCCTTAACATCGTTCTACCCTTCAACTTGTGGCGATAAGACAAAAATTTTAATACCTCCTCACCTCACAATCGGCTCCACTGGCCTTATGTCGTAATTAAACCTTTAACTTACAGTTATAACTACATACTTCTATAGCGACCGAGGTACCGAACTTATGGACGAATGACCAAACATCTCCCTACTTCCAATCTTATGCTAAGTTTCATGCGTGGGATGTCTCGCAAAGAGAAATTCAAACAAAGAACTCCACGATACACTACTACCTAGCATTGTCGGTTATAGAAATCCGTTAGGCCCTCTGTCCATAACATGTACCCCTATATTCCCGTCTCTCGACATAAAAGTCATGTCTCCTTCGGCAATTACATTTAAGCAAATAACTTTTTGCCAATTATACTATCGCTCAGCATTGGTGGTAATCACATTCCATAAACCTCGTACACATACAATCGGGACTCTCGAGATCCTGTCCCTAAATATGAATATAAATCTTAATTCCCACGTCTCTAAAGGATCGATATAACAATGCGCTCTTTCTATCACTAAGTCCTGAGCACTAAATATAATAATAAGTTAAATCTTTCCACTTAACGGTAAACCAAATACACACTGAATCATGATAATAAAGTCCTTACACACCCCGGGACTAAGCATTTCGATACCACTATGCCCTTTGAAGTCTCTATAATATATGATATAAATGCGAGCCCTACCCTCTCGTAGGTGAGGCTTCCCCAGAACAAAACATCTTGCACTACGACAGCAACCCCGATAGCCTTGCAATATCTGCCCACTATCGGTCTAATTATTACTATAAAAACCATAATCAAGATAGTATCATACTCGTATAACACATCACTAAATTGAGTAACCTCAATAAGGTATATACCACTATCATTACACCCATTCATCCTTCGTGGATAACACTAAAGATAGCCCCGTTATACCAGCGAAAGCATTTACATAATAGTAACATTATCGATATGCGCATTAAAATCGTCTCACGTGCGAATCTAGCAATAATCAAAATATAGTGACTCGTTCGTGTCACATAAAACACACCTCATCCTCTGAGGCTAAAACTCATACTTCTACCTTGCTAATTTTCATGGTTGCTCAAATGGTTTTCGGACATAACATGCTTGTCCGAACCAACCCGAAAACTACATTAACCATTGCCCTTGTCAGCACCATACCCTTGTCCCTTAACTTGCTTTGGGAAAAATTAACCCATGTGGTTTTACTCTCCACAAAATTCCTCTAGACATAATCCACTTATCTCCTGTCATACTGACCATATTAGGGTTGGGTAGTCTCGATCCGGATGGCTACCCCTGTCATTCCCTTAACTTTATTGGCCCAAAGGAACGTGCTACTGGCTTCAATATCCCTTACTAAATTCACCATCACTTGGTAAGAATTCAACTACTTGAATCATTTAAATAGGTGCCCTGATGGGTCTCCCCCTTGCGGCATTTCGCTAACTACGTTTTATCCAGTTTTACTCCCCAACTAAATCTTTCGATTCCTTTAGCTCCCATCACATAGAAGCGTTTGCATCTCTACGGACAATGCGTGACATTATCACCATATGGATCGACTGTCCAGCAGAATTACCTTTAAGTGTTGTCAACTTTCCTTACGAGTCAATCTCCCAGTTGAAATCCTCTCCTTCATTTATATCTACTTCCGGCGATACACGATTCGCTAGAAGTTTAAATTCATTTTCATAAATGTACCCCTGTCCGTCCCTCTCGTGATGAGTTCAGAACAACGTTCACATATTATTCTGAAGATCTGATTAAGGAATGTGCGGTCAAGCTGTACCTAAGATCCTTCCATTGACACAACATTCCACTACAAAATGTGGTAGTTGCCTCCCACTATTATAACTTTGCTCCGATGAGTCAAGAAAAAATTTACCCCAAATTTTCACTTTCGGTTAACCACACTCCACCATATGCTCAAGCCTTTGGATATTTTACCTTCGTTAGTTACAACACACGATTCTCGCATTTCTAGAACTTCCACTAATGGTTCTCCTTAATGTTTCGTTTGACTCTCTCCCAATCCAACCACGTTGGGTGAGTCTAATTTGTCACCACATTCGACTATAGCAGCACTTGGAAATCATATGTTGCGCCATATCCATCTTTACAATCCTGGATTCTCATGACATAATAGGGGTGACCTTGACTACAGTCATCATCCTCGAATATACTCTACAGCCTCAACTAAGCCTTGTCTCCTGCTATCCGCCCAACAGCCCTCTCCTGTTATACTTCATTGTTTGAACACCCATGAACACAAAGAAGATTCACTAATATATATACGTTATAGCAGGAGAACAAAATATCACCATAGAATTCAACAATCCTAAACATAGGGCTTTATATCAAACAAAACAATACTTAAAGTACAATAAGCCGCACAGATCCTAAGGATACTAGAACCTGATGCTCTCATACCACATGTGACACCCCGCCTAATTAAATACCGGGTGATCAGTCCTTTATTACATTAAATCAAAGTGTCCGGTTGGTTCATTCTTAGCATCACTATCATAAAACCATTTCCTTTATTAATCACCTAAAAATAATTAAGCTAAGTGTCAAAACATTTAATTTTATTCATTAAAATCCATTGTTAAAATCTTATATGCAAAAACCCATTTATGAATCCTGCTAACGATAAAAATCAAACCGTTCAAGTGAAATGAGCCATCTAAATTAATCAATACAAATAAGTATCCACATCTAAGGCCAACGTATGGGAGGAAACAATCCCAAGTAAAAACTGAATACTAAAACAATAAAAGAGTACAAAATCTCTATCAAATCTAAACAAAATCTCAAAATGGGCGACACATGCCCTAACTAAAAAGACAAAATAGAAAGTTGAGAAGTCAAAGGTGGAATCGTCTACTGCAACTCCCACACAAGCTGCAGCACGTCCACTGACCAATGAACTACGCCTGACGCCCCTGTGGCTGGGCACCTGTAATATATATATATATACAAGAGGAAGAAAACATGATAGGAAACGGTTCAGATCCCGAGTGTAAAATAACATTAAAAATAGTTTAGGAAGTATTTAAAATGCTTACCATTTGATATTACGTACATATTAGTACCTCGACGCTCACTTGAGAATTTTCACCTCTCAACTAGTGTGCACGTCTAACGTACTACTATAATAACTCATAAGATTAACTTAATGCCCTAGTCTAACCCAATTCTCCTCTCATCAATTTAATCCGTGTGACCATATGTCTAATGTCTATTTAAGATAACTTTTCTTATGAATTAATCAAGTCAGTTAAGTATATCTCAATACTGATTTGGGATTAAATGCACTTAACTTATTTAGGAGCACTTATTCAAGTTTATCTACTTACACGCATAGTAGAAGAATCACTGGTACATATATTTATCACACACAATTTATATATACAAATAGATCATCCCACATAAATCTATGGTGCTGGCATACTCTGCTATACAACCCATGTACCACTCGTAAAATAAGGGAAATATTAGTTCGGATCCACTTTCGAACTGTATTAACATAAAACACACATATTGGAGGCGAAGCATAGTTACGAGTCACTAAGAGGTCATCACATACCCTCACGTCTCTTAGGACTGTTTGACTATCATTCTCAGATATCTTGTACCAAGGAATCCTATGTTCTAAGGTACGAGTCAATATCTCCTATAAAGGTCCCATCGAGATAAGACTGTCACGGCGCGGCAACCTCCATGATAGCAAGTAGCGCGAGTATGATTACACATAGATATTTACATACTATACACATACATTCATCCATATATATATTCACATTATTCAGCTAGGTACGCACACGACCCATAATACTTTAACCATACGTGACACATAAGGCTCGAGAATTACTGCAAGTTCTTAAGTACTTATCGTCTCTCGAAGTGTTTCATATTAATAAGCATAAAATCAGTAGGTGTACACTGTCTACCCTACTATTTTAAGTCCTTCTTAATTCTCACAAGGTCTAATTTAACGTACGCATGATTTCCCACTCAATTCATACCCCCAAAATCCCACTGTTAAATCTCATATAAAGTTGACTTACCCGGACCCTAATTATACCTTACTGGTCCTCCTAAAGTCCCATTATGATATCTAAACTAATTCCAAGGGTACTTACACAATAGGATTGAATTAACATTTAAAAGGAGAAAATTTTTCAGCTTCCAGGATGGGTCGATCGATCGATCGAGCAGTTTATGGCCCAGTTTTTGCAATTCTTTACCTACGGGTTTCCTTAATATAAATCCTCAAAACCTCTAATAATTCGTCCCAAACACCCAAAAAATTAATCCAACAGTTTTATCATCCTACATACAATATTTCTAACGTAAAACATATATGAATTCATCAAAGGCCATCAATTAAAGGGTTAGTTCAAATTAATACAGCAAGAACCCTATTTTTATCCTCGCGATTAATATCTTCCTAATTCTTCCAAAATTTAACCTCTACTGGACATCAATTTCGCGGTTAATCATCTACATATAACAATAGGGTTGTCCTAACATGACTTCTGTTCAAAATTTCAATATGAATCTCCCAAATAGCTTTTATCTTTTATGAAAACATGAAATTATCATCTCCTACACTAGAACGGATGTGTTATAAAATAAATAATAGCAAGTTAGATACTTGCCTTAGAGATGTAAGTCTGAATCATTGATGATGATGGGTATGATTTCGTTCCTCGTTCCTCGATCTATGCGTTGGTGGTGGAGTTGGTGAGGATGGTCTTAGCTATGTGGTTCTCTCCCTTGGAAGCCTACCCTTTTCTCTCTTCCTTAGCCTCTCTGCAACTCCAAAGTTTCTAACACTCGAGGACTCTCTTTTCCCACGGATATAAACTCTTTATTTTCGTCATTAATTAAGGCCAAAAATGGAAAATTACCAAAATACCCTCTCGGGTTACCGATTAGGCCTAAAAACGTCCCGATATCCAAACTGAATCCCCGATACACTTTTCTGACTATCTTAACCCTTCTGGATACATTGGCATACTCGAAATGACCATATGGATGACTTATAATTAAATTACGTTTTATTCCATCAATTTAGTCTCGAGAGGACACACGCGCGTCCTGACTTAATTTCTATGATTGTCGTATTATTCACTGGCGATAATTTTTAATAACTTCAATCTCATATATTACTTTACTCATCGAGTAATATTCAACATATAATTACTAACTCTCGTCACGCTAGTAAATATTCAATGTAAAATTCGGATTAATATTGAATTAACTTATCCCAAATAAATTTAATTAATCTCATAATTTAAAGGCCATAAAAATACGGGGTATTACAAGTCTTCCTGGGATACAACTGCCAGGGTGGTCCACAAGATGAATAATGCTACAGACAGCATCGATTTAGACCGCCTTTTAGATGAAGACCATGAACATTTGGAGGAGTATGGTCTCCACAGCCTGCTGAGGGTAAGCACTTTATTGAACTTAAATTCTGGTTATTTCTTCATACTAACCATATTTATATAACTTTCAGGTTGTCAAAGTTATTATATCTTAAATAGATAAATATAAAGCCCTTTATAAGCTTAAACAGATCGCGGAGTCTGTTCACAAAGCTGATTTGGACAAAGTTAGGGCCTCTTATTTTGAGGCGGGAAATAGTTCATTTGCTGCGGCACTTCAGGCGGTAAAATAACAAGTTCTCTCAGATGTTCAAGCTGTAAATGAAGCTAAGAAGATTGCTGAGGAGAACTATATACAGGCTGCAGATGACTTGAAGGTTGCTAAGGCCCAAACTACAGCAGCTGCAGACCAAGTTGCAGACCTTCAAGAGAAGTTAACTACAACTAAAAATTTAATAAAGAGTATGACTGACGACCATACCGCGGCCTTGGAATCTTTTAACAAAAAGCATATTGAAGCCATTAAAAAGATGGATGGCGACAACACCGCGGCCTCAGAATTGGTTGCGAGCAATATTGTAACAGCTTACAAAACTTCCAGCGATTTCTTCCTTACGAACAACATGGCTTACATCCACGGCTATCAGGAGCTGAGGCACAGGGTCATCAAAAAAAATTATGAGTCCAAGGATCAAATCATATCTTGGAAACTGGGTGATGTTGAGCATGACCAATGCATGGCTGAAATCAAGGCAGCGGGTGAGGAAAGAGCAAGGAAATAACTTGAAGCCAAGGTTATGATCGATGAAGAAGCAACTGATACCGCTGCACCATATGATGATGATGATGATGATGCGAAAGTTGAAGATGATGCATCCATTTAGTATTTTTATCTGTCATTTTTGGGTTGTAATGAATCGTGAACTTTATGTAGGGTTGTGGCCATTTATAACTTTGAACTAAATTCTTAAATATGCAGCCACCATCAATGTGTTTGCCTTTTATCTGCATGCTTCTTATTCCTCCATTTTGATTGTTTGAATGAATCCTTTATTTTGACTTTGTACATTAATCTTCTTGAATTCTCCCGACTTACTTCCAAAAATGAACTTGGAATACTAGGTCGCGGTAATTTATAATAAAAGGAATTCTGAATATAACTGCGGCAATATGATATTGCCTCTACCTTTCTCATGAATTTTTATTTCACCCAATAAGCCCCAAAGCCGTGGTGACAAGGGAAAATGACTTTGGGGCTGCGGCTTAACTCTTTTTCCCTATTTCTTAATTTTTCCAAGTCTTGGTGCCAATAGAAACTTTGAGTCTGCGATTGAGTTCTATGCTTACCACAGCATCTGAGGTGACATTCAAGTAGACTCTATGCTAGGTTGCGGCCATCTATTCTTTGTATTTAATATGGTTGATGCCATTGCTACAGCATCCCGTAGTCGCTTTAACTGCATGGAACTTCTTCCACGGCTTCTTTTAGTCGCTTTGATTGGGTTATTATCAAGCCTCCCCAGGCTAGGTATTATGAAGCCTCCCCAAGCTATAATTGAGCATGCAGGATTATCCGCAGATAACTAAGTCTTTGTCCCCTTTGAGTCATTATCAGGACTCCCCAAGCTAGGTATTATGAAGCTTTCCCAAGAAAAGTATGACTAAATCTGTCATTTTTGTATTTATATATAATTTGCAGTGGAAATACAAAAACATATAAGAAAAATAAACATATTTTTTCTCTTGCAATAGAAATAAAAACGGAAATATTCTAAAGAAGGGTTAGGAATGCAGTTGTCAGTTGAAGATTGCTCCCTTTATGAATCACTAGAGCATCCTCTGCCTCACAAGCCTTTCAATCTCGTCGATCAAGGTGTGGCAACTGTCCGTGTCATGGTCATGATCATTGTGGAAACTGCACCATTTGGCTCTATCCTTCTTTTGGGAAGGAGTCTTCATCTTCTCAGGCCACTTGAGAAATTTGTCTTCTTTGATGGACTCAAAAATATCTTCAATTTGACAAGTCAACGGGGTGTAGGCCTCAAAGATTTTCTCTGCCTGCTTCTCCATCTTCCTCTTTTGGTTCTTGTCTGCGGCCTCCGAGGCTGTAGCTTCTACTACTGCGGCCACGATAGCAGCAACCTTGGGAGCTGCAGCCTCCAACATAAGAACCCTCTGGGTTAAAAAATTAACCTGAGTCTGGAGTGAAGCGTGGTTGTCTATACGACTGCGGTCGCGGCACACTGAACGCATGAAGTTACTGTCATGGCCCTCCTTAGGGAAGATTAACCAGAGTTAATTCGAGGTTAGTTTTACCATGTCTTATCCCAGGTGATGAAATGAAGTTATGCAGCACCCTCCATCAAAAAGGTTGTAAAACTCAAGCAATTTACTTGCTTGGCTGCATCCTGCCTACTGCAACGTAGTGTGATTCCAAGAACCCACAAGCTGGGTTTAATCCATCTATCAATGTGAAAAATAAGCCTACTAAGGGACTACTAGGGATAAAATAATCTTCAAGTGTCCCCAAAATGGCGCAATTATTATAAAAAATCCTAGATCAGAGGCTGAGAAAGCAGGCAAAAGTTGATAGAATTTATCCCTAACTATCCACCTTTGTAAGGCCATAGCCTTTTTTCATTTTTCAACACTTTCTAGGTAAGATAGAATCGTTGGGGTAATTAAAGTAGATCGAATATCATAAAAAGAAGACCGACGAGTAGATCTAACAATATGCAATACCCTATTACGGTAAGATCTAAAAAGAAGACCGACGAGTAAATCTAAAAATATGCAGTACCCAGTTATGGGTGTGTGAAAAATACGAGCTTAATAACCAAACCTCATCTAGGGGATGATGACCCAGGGGCCCCCGTAAGTGAAATAAGGTGCTAAGAACCCGAAATATAGAGAAACAAGATAAAAATACCTCGCTTCCCACAGACGGTGCCAGATTAATGAAACGAGAAATCGAGCACACATTGTTCTCATACCAGAAAGTCAATTATAAAATAGATATAAAGCGGGTAAAGAGACAAAACACAAGATATAGAGTGGTTCGGCTGTTAAAATGAGCATACGTCCACTTTGTTGCCCTACTCTCATTATATATACGTTGTAGTACAAGTTTACAAAGCCATTATAGGCGTACAAGAGAGGTAAGAGAGAAGAATACATGACTGTAGTGGTTTCGAGTGATCCGGAGAGGTGACTACGAGGTAGGTGAGTAGCCCCCAAGTTATATTGGGGTTGTGTAGAGAATTTGACAGGGCTTCGCCAAGAGTGATTGTCTCAAATTCGGATCCCACTTTCTCAAGGTGTGGATCTCTATTTATAGAAGGTATGTAATTTGTGTCACGTGCCCAGAGCACGTGACATGTGAACAAGTCTGAAGAGTAATCCCTTTGATGGGACTGCAGTTATGAGCAAGGGTTGCGGTCTATTTGTGCCCAGGCGACAGCTGATCTGAAGGTGTTGTGGCCTACTGGGCAGACCAATACTGTAAGTGTCGGGACATGGGGGACCATATTGTAGATGATAGGTATGAGGTCGCGGCTGATGAAGGGGCAACCATATAAGTATGAGGTTACGGCTTCCTCGTTCCCCGACAGTAGCCTTCTGTCAGTATATTTCGCGGCAGGGGGGCCATATTGGTCATATCACTTATCATTCCTTAAAAGGTGAACATGAAATAAAAGACTCACGCCTTGATACTAAAGTGTCCAAAGTAAGTATATTTAATATCTTCAATCTATTTCAAGTAAAATCGTTGATATTAAATTTGATATATAAATCTGATATGTATTTTAATCTTTTTTCAATATAATTTTCAAAATAATATTAACACGATTATTTGATCCTTAAATATTAATTGTGAAGAAACTGATTTTTCTCTTGACTCTCAATTAAGTGACATATATTATAAATACACAGGGTGAGTTTTAGTAAAGAAACTATTAATGAAAGTTGTGATGAGATTGAATAAAAATCCCAACGTAAACAAACTTTTTCATAACTTTCTCATCATCAATGGGAAACCCTATCTTAAGTTGAAGAAAAAGGTCAACAGATAAAAAACTTAAGAATGAGGAAACTTACAAAGAAGTGAAGAGTTTGGTATGTGAGTATTCATATTTAATTATATATTTAACTCCTAAAACTCTTAATTTATTCAAATAAACAAAGGTGGTCTCAAAGATAATTGTGAACGATAAGGTCAAACTGTATTGTTATATGTGAAGATTAAGGACAATGGACATAGAGTAAATCATTGAATCATTTTTTTATGTCTTATACAAAGTTATAAGTTTAAGCCAAGTAATTTTATTATAACTTTATTTTATTAATCAATTTTCTTACACCGTCACTCACTATACGAACTATATGTGATGTGAATAGTCAATATGGTAATAAAACTAAGATTTTAGGATGTTTAACCAATGGATATTCTTAAAATATCAGTATTGCTATTTCAAGTTAGTCTTTTTTCATGTATAAAAAGTCACAAAAATCTATTCCCTTTATTATCTATAAGTTGTTTGATTTGTCGTATAAGGGGGGCGGATATGATAGAATAAGAGTCGGATTGGATAAGATAAGGATGGACCGGATAAGACTTATTCCAATACTGCATTTGGAACAACTTCGGATAAGAAGACGGGATGGGATATAATAATATAATCATGTGTTTGAAATGCTCCAGATATGATTAATTTGTTTTCAGTTTTCCAAAAATACCCTTATTTTGTATTAAATAATAAAAAATACAAAAATATATTGTTATCACATATTTCAACTCAATGACATAGTATTTAATTCCACGGGGGATGTTAAAAAAATGATATTATGAGATGGACATATGTATTTGTATTGGTATTGGTATTTGTATTTATAATTTGTACACAGTCGACCACTAACAATCACTCACACACATACAAAAACTTTATACACACAAACCAGCCGTCAAAAATAATGAGATAGTAAAATTGGTTGTTTACTATATTCTTTTTCAATTCAAAACAAACCAGCGGCCCAAAAATTGCTTGAAGCCATAACTGGTAACATCGATTTTACTCAAAATATATCCGAAAATATAATAAAACAAAAAAATAAATTATACATAGCTTTCAACCTGTCTAGCAGGTGGGTTAACAACACATAAAAAAAATATTTCTAATGATATATTAGCGATGGTTTAACAACACAACTTTCAACTTTTATAGTGATTGGGCATAAATTTTTCATATTTATCTCCTATAATTTAAAGGCTTTTATCACTCTGTGCGGTGCAATTGAAGTGGATTTATCTCATATCATTATTATTGACATATTTTAATAAGTACACCGAGTTCGTGAATTTCTCTTATATTTTTCAGGTAATTGATGCACACAAAGAACAGGGAAAAACCGAAATGATGATCGACAAGAAAATAAGAAAAGTCAAGGGCTAATTCGTAATTACGCATTCGAAATTCAAATGAGAAACCTAAAGAGAAATTGAAGATTGCAAGCTCACAAGAATATAAAAAAAGTGGCAACCCAATACGAGCAACGATTTAGAAGATATGAGAGTTAGAATATGAGAAAAAGAAAAGGAAATCAAAACCGTTTTGGTTCCAAAATAGAATCGGTTCGCTTTTTCAGGGATTTTTAAGAAGCTAGAACCGGTTCAGTTCTCAAATAGAACCGGTTCGTTTTTCTGTTTGGCGAATTTCTCAACTTAATTTCCACTTATTTTAGAGAGTTTGTTTTGGTTCAAAAACTTTTAAAAATGTGGCATTATTATTATTATTATTTTAGGAGGCTAGGTATCTTTAAGCTACTTTTTATCGAAGAATTAGAGAGGAAGCTAGAGAACAACCCTAGATTTCAATTCATTGCATGTTCATACATTATTGAAGATCAAGATTTTAATTTTTCAATACCAAGTTTGTCTTATCTATATTGTTCTTTCATGTTCTTCTTTTTTGCATGTTTCTTTATTTTTCTGGGAATCTAAATATCTCTTGTAGGCTTAGTATTGATTTAATCATGATTTTTCATCCTTGCAATGTTAAAACTTTGTGTATTTCTTACGTAGTTATGCTAGGCAAAAATTTTAGCGGGTTGGGTACGTGAACCCAACCTAGGTAACACATATAGTTTTAAAAGTGAATAACAAGTAATTCCTCATTCAAAGGTTTGAACTTTATCAAGATAAAAGTTGTAGATCTTTTAATTTTGTTCCTAGGTAATCGAAATGTTTAAGGGTGCAATTGGCTTATTGATAATTTTCCATCCTTGTCAAATAAAATTTTTGATTTGATATTGTGCAGAGTAACGTCCTCATATGTCAAATGCTTAGAATGTATTTGATGTCTCTTGGAATGAAGGATTATATCTTTGAAGCCTTTATGTTCTATACAATTACCGACGGTTCAGGGGAGTGTACCCTAACTCCATTTTCTCCTATACATTTAAAGTTTAATTTAATTCTTCTTACATACGTAGTTTAGTTATTAATTTAATTCAAATTGCATTAGTTGATAGGTAAAGTCACAAAATCATCATCTTTTCCTTTCTCTCTCTGAGTCATTCATAGGGTTAGTCATTCTTCTTATTCGTCGTCATGAGCATTCGTCCTATTCCTTGTGTTCGATACTCGATTAACCGGATTATTACTTGAGCGACTGTCTTACACTTGAGTCGATATAAGCACGCACTAGAGACATTTTTAAAGTTGCGTCAAGTTTTTAGCGGCGTTGTCAGGGAAATAAGTAGACTTGTAGGTTAGGTCGATTTAACTCAAAAAATTGACTCTAATTATTAAAAAAAAATCAGTAAAATAAAAAGCAAAAAAAATATAGCATTTGTCAAGTCCTTTCATGCAAAATCCATAACAAATTCCTCAATCCACTCCTACTCGCATTCACGAAAATCCTATAATAGAGTACAACCTTGATAGTCCACACACTTCTAACGCTATGTAATTTTGGGTTACACCTCCTACACTGCCCAATTCCATTACGAGTCACGCTTTTAGGGCGTCAAGTGAGGATACCGAGTCAATTAGAGAGAGAGAGCGATGTCGGGCCATCCTAGTTATGGTACGGGTGAGGGTGAAGTGTCGTATTGTCCCACGAGAGACCTCTTATTTCCCGAGCGAACCGTCACTCCGGGATACATTCTACTTATGTATAATGCAGGAAACTTTCAATTTCGTAATGCGATGATCCAGATTCTTCCCACCTTTCACGATATGGATTCAAAAAAGCCTTACCTCCACAACCATGACTTCGAAGAGGTGTGCGATACGTTTAGCGATCAAGCTTGCACTCAAGACGTCATTCACCTCAAACTGTTTCCTTTCTCTTTGAAGGATAAAGTCAAGACCTGGTTATGGTCTTTATCACCGAACTCAATTGGATAATTGAGAGATATGCAAGCCAAATTTCTTTTGAAATTCTTCCCCCAACATCGAATGAATTCTATCAAAGCTCAAATTCAAACATTTAGACAACAAGAAAATGAGCCATTTGATCGATGTTGGGAGCATTTCAATGAATTAGTTAACATATGCCCACATTACGGTTTTAAGAAGTATTGTCTTATCTCTTTCTTCCAGCACGGGCTAAGTATAGCTTTTAAACAACTCGTTGAGACTATGTGTGATGGAGAATCTTTTGGTCTAGACGCTAACGATGTAGAGGCCTATCTTAAGTATGTCATCGAGACTACTCAAGCATGGGATACATCCGATCCTAACACCTAAAATTGGGTTTGACAAACGTCCACAACTCCTTTTGCGTTTGATCTCTATTAATTGGACAAGAAATCCGAGTGGAAACTTCGAGTTAACCAACTTGAGAAAAGATTGAAAGACGTAGTCGAATCACGGGCAAGAGAAATAACCACATCCACCCAAGCAATGAAAGATAAAGTGTGTGCAATTTATGAGGCAGGCCATTCAATGAAGGAATGCCCGATGATACCTGCCTATAAAGTTATGCTTCATGAGAAAGTGGAAGCAGTAGGAGGATTTAAGGGTAATTTTAATTCCCCTGACAGGAATTTATATAACCCTTCGTGGAGAAACCATCCTGGTTTTAGTTATGGACAAAAAAATCCCGCTTTGAATCCTAATTCACACATTGACCCTCCTCCACCATCGCCTCCACATTTTCAACAAGCTCCCCATAGGCAAGCACCACCTCATGCGCCGTATATCACCCCACCGCGGAGAAATCTCAAGGATACTTTGAACCAATTTATACAATCTCAACCGGCAATAAATTCTAAAAATGCCCAAATGTTTGCCAATATGAATGCGAATATTTACAAATTACAATCGTCCTTAAGTATCCAAGAAAATGATAAGTTTCCAGCCCAAGTCCAAAGACCTCCCCAAGGTCAAACTAGTGTTAGATCAACATCCGATGATCATCCAGAGCAATGTCAAGTCATCACCACTCTACGTAGTAGGAGAGTTATTGATTTATCACTTCCCCCACACGACGAACCTAACGATAAGGAGGTTTTGTCCGACACGAAAGAGGCCAAATATGACCCTTTAAATGAGAGTGACAATGACGACATTAGTGGGCCCGATGTCATAGTGAAACCACCCACTGTTGTGCCTTCCCCTCAAGGGTTGGTTCCACCTCCAAGCCCTGAATTACCTTTTCTCGAGGCCATAAAATAAATTCTCGTATATGCTAAAGTCCTAAAAGATTTATTAAGGGTGAAACAGAGACTAAAGGTGAAAAAGAACGTTTTCCTAGCACAAAATGTGAGCTCCGTTCTACTTAATGACCTCCCGCCAAAGTTTAAATATCCGGGTGCACAAACCATTTCGTGCAACATTGAGGAGAACCATATAGAAAAAACCTTACTCGATTTAGGGGCGAGTGTTAACATTCTCCCTTATTCCATATATAGGCAGTTAGATTTGGGGGACCTCAATCCCTCCAAGATATTTCTTCAACTCATGGATCGTACCGTTAAGTACCTCGAGGGATTGTTGAGGACGTGATAGTCCAAGTGGACACTTTCTACTTCCCAATAGATTTTTTCATTTAGGACACGGAGCCATCCATACCCTCGAGCAATCATTTTCCCGTCATCCTAGGCCGCCCATTATCAGCTACGGCTAACACAATAATTAACACTCGAAATGGGCAAATGCAACTTACATTCGGGAACATGTCCCTTGAGACAAATATCTTCAATATCACCAAGCAAATGTGTGATGAGGACGATTTTATGTGCGGTAGTAGAGTAGAAAAATGAGGGAAATATCGGTGGGGATGCCTTAGGAGCGTGCCTTTTTTTGAGTAATGAGAGTGATGGGATGTACACCGACTTTGAGAGGTAAGTGGAGAAGTTTAGAGCAATATTAGACGAGAGAGCATCGAATGAGGACTTGAGAGAGGTTAAATGGGTTTTTAGATTCGAGGAACTACCACCGAGGGAGTCGCACACGGTTCCCTCTAATGAAAAATTTCCCACCCACGAATTAAAAAAACTACCCTCCAATGTAAAATATGATTATTTGGGCGAGGTTGAGACATTTCCCGTTGTTGTCTCCTTGAGCCTAGATAAAGAGCAAGAGGGTAAATTATAAGCAATTTTGAGGAAGCCCCGTCGTGCTTTTGGTTGGAGCATTACGGATTTGAAAGGTATAAGTCCCCTAATTTATACCCAATAAATCCACCTCGAGGAGGACGTGAAGCCTTTGAGGGAGATGCATAGGCGATTGAAACCCACTATGAAAGATGTAGTAAGAGTAGATATTATTAAGCTATTGGACGCAGGCATAATTTATCCTATCTCGAATAGCATGTGGGAGTATCCTATCCAAGTCGTTCCGAAGAAATTGGGAATTAATGTGCTCAAGAATGCCAAGGGTGGGTTAATTTCCCAACGCACCATCACTAGGTGGCGCGTTTGCATTGAATACCAAAAGCTGAATGCCGGCATGAAAAAGATTATTTCCCCTTACCATTCATCGACCAAATGCTAGAGCGAGTAGCGGGATATTCATTATATTTTTTCCTTAATGGTTATTCCGAATATAACCAAATTGAGGTAGACGTGCTTGATCAATAGAGCATGACTTTCACATGTCCTTTTGGCACATTTGCCTACAAACATATGCCCTTTGGATTATGTAATGCACCCATGACCTTTCAAAGGTGTATGCTTAGTCTCTTTAGCGATACGGTCGAAAGGGGACTTGAGGTTTTTATGGATGACTTTAGTGTCTTCGACACCTCTTTCGACCTTTGTCTCGCTAATATTGAAAAAGTGCTAGCTCGTTATGTGGAAAAGAACTTGGAATTAAATTAGGAGAAGTGCCATTTCATAGTTACTGAAGGAATAGTTCTTAGCCACATAGTGTCGTCTAAAGGTATTGAAGTTGATAGGGCGAAAGTAGATGTCATAGCTAATCTTCCCCCTCCTAAGTCACCAAAGGATGTGCACTCTTTCCTGGGCTACGCGATTTTTTATTAGAGGTCTATTGAGGATTTTAGTGTTATCGCTAGGCCCTTGAGTAACCTACTTATGAAGGATACCCCTTTGAGTGGAATGAAGCGTGCCAAAGCGCTTTTAAAAAATTAAAAATTATGCTCATATCCACTCCCATTATGCAAGATCCGGATTGGTCCCTTCCATTTGAGCTCATGTGTGATGCGAGTGATTATGCTATAGGGTTTGTTTTAGGCCAAAGAAATATAAAAAGGCTCATGTCATATACTACGCTAGTCAAACTCTAAACGGACTGCAACTCAATTACTTTACCACAGAGAAAGAATTATTAGCCGCATTTTTTGCCCTAGACAAATTCTGCTCTTATCTCATTGGTTCATTGATTACTTGTTCTATCGGCCACATGGCTCTTAAGTGTCTCCTTTCCAAAAAGAATGCCATATCGCGCCTCATAAGGTGGATCCTACTCCTACAAGAGTTTAATCTCTCCATAAAAGACAAGAATGAGTAGAAAATGTCATTGCCGACCATCTGTACCGGTTTTCGTTCAACTTACCTAGTAATCCTATACCCAAAGACGAATATTTTCTGGATGAGCAATTATTTACCACTTTTTCCTCCTCTAGTTTGTGGATATTATGAATTACCTTGTCATGGGGGTCATCCCCTCCGATTGGACAACGCAAAAGAGGAAGAAGTTCCTTGCTTGATCGCTCATATTTTTTCTGTGACGATTCATTTTTGTTCAAATATTGTGCAGACCAAATCATTCGATAATGCGTACCACATGATGAGATCCCTATTGTCATTCGATTTTGTCATACGAAAGCTTATGGAGGTAATTTTTCAACGAACAAGATGGCTGTTAAGATCCTTTAAGTGGTCTCTATTGGCCCATAATATTCTAGGGTGTTAATGCTTATTGCAAATTTTATGATAGATGTCAAAGGATAGGAGCCATCACTCGACGTGACATGATGCCATTGACCCCTATACTCATGAGATATTTTATTATAGGGGTATTGACTTCATGGTCTCTTTTCCTCCCTCCTTTGGTTTCTTATACATCCTCTTTGCGGTAGACTATGTGTCAAAATGGGTTGAAGTCATATCTATTAAGACAAATGACAACAAACTGGTGATCAAGTTCTTACAAGAACACATACCTTTTCGCTTCAGAGCTCCGAAGGCAATCATTAGCGATAATGGCAAACACTTTTGCAATCGTCCGTTTGAAAAACTCATGAGAAAGTATGGGGTCGTCCACAAGGTTTGGACGATATATCACCCCCAAACGAGTGAGCAAGCCGAATTACCCAATCTTGAAATCAAGCACATTCTTGAAAAGATCGTCGATCCTAATCGAAAAGAATGGTCCCTCCATTTGAACGATACGTTATGGGCTTATCAAACTTCATACAAGAACCCTCTTGGAATGTCCCCTTTTATCTTTGTGTATAGCAAGCCTTGCCGTCTCCCCATGGAGATAGAACACAATTACTATTGGGAAATCAAGAGGTTAAACTATAACGTGGATCGAGTCAGTGAAGCACGCAAGCTTCAATTGAATGAGTTGGAAGAAATGTGTAATGATGCGTATCAAAATACCAAGATATCCAAAGAAAGTATGAAACTCGCACATGATCGAAATATCCGACGAAAACCATTCGGGTTAAAGAGTGTTTCTTTACAACTCACGTTTACACTTGTTTCCCGACAAGTTACGTTCGCAGCGGATGGACCCATTTGTTGTGAGAAAAGTGTTCCCCCATGGATCCGTGGAGCTGGAAGATCCAAAGGGGGGGAAAACATTCAAAGTTGATGGATAACACATAAATACATATTTTGAGGCCTGTGTTGAATAATTCGACACAATTTATTTATCGAACCCCGGTTATGGGGTGGAGTGAGCTTCACAGGAGAGGTCATCTCACCCCCGACGCGTATGGGGTGATAAGTGTTGTACCATAGGTATTCACGTAGATTAGGATAGTAAAGGGTCATGAGTCACGAATTCGAAAGGATTAGGAACACCGTTGCACAACACGCGAGAGAGTTTCTTTCAATTGCGCTGAGATTTTGAGGGTTCTAAGGTGAAAACATAGGTAGAAGTGTTACGAGAATGTCGAGAAGGTAGTCAGGATCGCTGCCTACGCTTGAAGTCAGAACTGATGAAAAAAAGATTTCATTGCCAGATATCCGAATCGATTCGTCCTGGGCATTATATCGGGTCCGAACCGATTCACTTTTTCAGGGTTTGTTAGGGTGCCCAAAGCGGTTCACCCTGGGCATTATACCAGGTTCCAACCGGTTCATTTTTCTTGGAGTTAGGATTTCCCTCCTTTCCACTTTCCCACATTCACCCCATTTCCCCACTTCAAAAATTTCCCTTCAATTCATTCTTCCCCCTTTTTTCCTTTCCCTCCACCTTTTCCCACCATTTTTCCCTTTTTCCCACCAAAACCCTGCCCATCCTCACCTATAAATACCACATTCCAATTCCCCCTCTCACACATCTATTCACCACCTTTTTCTTCCATACACCCCCATCCTCCATTACCATGTCTGAAGAAAACACGAAAGTCATCGAAGGGCTTGATAACTCATACCTCTCTGACCAAGAGCAAGAATGGTGCGAAGCCTTCTTCTCCGCGCACCGCACCATACACCTTGAGCGGGAAATTGAATAGGATGAGCTTTCCCAAGCGGTCACCAACCTATTCCCCCACAGGGGGTGGTGTACCTTCTTCACAGAGCCCGGCGATGATTTTTGGCTCAATGAGGTTCACACCTTTTATGGTAACTTATATGAGTGGGCCCGCTTCGCCTTTCTCATCATATGTGGGTCCATTTTGCAAACTACCGCCCTCCGCATCCGCCAAGACAACTTCCTTTACCATCTACTTGACGAGGGCACCACAATAAACCTCGCCCGCAGCTTCTATGGGGAAATTGTCAACACCGCATACAATCATAATGGCAAGGCAGCCCTCCTTTATGGTCGTTTCATCACTTCCATCCTAAAAGATGCGGGCATCGAGGAACCACCAGCGCAGCCCTCCCTCCCTAAGACTATTGGCACCTCCATCCTCACTAGGAGCGTAAAATGAGGTTCGTACATCAACAAGCACAAGCTACTCAAGTTGGGGAGGATGTTCTGATGGGTGAGGGAGAGGAGGAAGAGTATGACGAGGATGCGGACTCCAATTATGAGCCAGAGGGGGAATGTTTTTCTAACCTCATCGACGCTCCAGAGGCGCAACTTCAAGGGTTTACACATTAGTATCAGGTGGACCATCAAGCTTATCGCCGTGACACTAGTATATTGGTTCGCCTACAAGCCGAGATGTATAGGTTGCAAGTGGGGCCAATGTCCCTCTCCCGACTTATTTTTATGACTCTTATGATCCATGCGCTCCCGGCACTTCTCACCCACCCCCGCAGTCGCCCCCGCTTTTGTGGATTGACGGTTGTTTTGGTCTCCTTCTATGTTGTTCTTTTTTGGGGGTCATTATTGTCTATTTGTGTTCAAAAGAACTAATTAGGCCCTATCCTTTTAATTTGCTTGTATTCAGTTGGTTATTAATATAAAAACCTTGCATTTTGCCACTTGTCGATTTTTTTACGCACTCTTCTTTTGTTAGATTTTAGTCCTTTGTGCATGACGACATTGAAATAGTCTAGGTTAGGAGGTACACGTGCGTTTTAAAAAAAATCACAAATTTAAAATGCCTACAAAAAAAATATAAAATTTCAAAAAAAAAATTAAGAAATTCGAAAACGTCAAAAATCTTTTTCTTCAAAATAAATAAAAAATTGGAATTTAGATTTTTCAAAAATATCACTAAAATTTTGTTTAAAGTCTCGAATTTTAAAAAAAAAATCAAGAGCACTAAGCCGAAATTGAACGAAGATGGAAATTGAGCAAAAATTTACGACTTTGCGAATAAATATGGAGATTAGTCAACTTGGTGAGATTTCGAGCCTATCATTTTTGTGAGTTTTTAAGTCAATCCTAGTTAGTGGTTAACTCAAAGTTAGATTCAGTGTTTATATAAGTCATTGGTGATCTCTAAATTATTGTCCTATTCGGTTACAGTAAACGAGTGTGATGTTGTCTCGAAAAACGCACTAAAAATATCTCTAAATTAAATTATTCTCGAAATGCATATGGTAATGTAACTAGTAATTCGGACATATGAAGTTAGGCCATCGTTTGTTTATCCAAAAATATTAGCCATAAAAAGTTGTGAAAATTATCCCTTTGCAACCCAATTTGAGCCTAATAAAAAACTTTCCCTTATCATTTGTAACCCAAATAAACCAATTGACTCAGAATTATGAAACTTGAACATTCATCAATTAAGTCCAAATGGTGCAAGAAAAAGGGGCAAGAAAAAAATATAGAATAATGCTCAATAAAAATAGCAAGAAAATAAAAATGAGAGAAAAATGAGTAAAAGCCCGAAAAATCACTAACGGACATCATAAGAATATTTTCCAACCATTCCCAATTTTACCCAATATACCTTACAATCCAAGAAAGTCCAAACCAAGTCCGAATAACGAAATTAATTTTCGCGTGGAGAGCTAAATTACGAAAAGATAATAAGAGAGATTGATTGGTGTGAATAAGAGGCGATATTTCCCGTTTTCCAATAACTGTATTCCGTTCACCATAAAAATTATGTCTTTCAAATTTGTGTGCGTGAACTCGTGTCCATTATACTTAGTATTTATATCACGCATACCGAGAGAATTAGTCACATTCCGAGTGATCCTTTGTGAGAGCATCCCGTGAGAAATTGAATCAAAATGAATTTTTGAAAAGTAACGTAATGATCAATCGGTGGAAGTTAGCGATTCAATTCACGGCTTCGCGCACACACACTGCCAATTGAGGCTTTCGAATATAAATCTACGATGACTATTTTTAGAGAAGTTTAAATTGTATAATTTTTAAGTATTTTAATTTTTTCTTTAAGCTAAAAAAAATGAATTTTGTGGGTATATACACTGCAAAACCTCACGAGACACCACTCGTCTTACTAGGGTAACCTAGGAGTTTAACGACTTGTTGCATACGATAAACACAATCGTTCGTCCGTGAAAAAGGCACTATATCCCAATAAAATATTTTTCAACTGTTTAGTATTGCTTGATTTTTTACATTGCTCGAGACAATCAAAGAACTAAGTTCTGGGGGTTTGATTATGCATAAATTCTTCATATGTATCCCCCATAATTTAAAGGCTTTTATCACCCCATGCGGCGTAATTAAAGTGGATTTGTCTCATATCCTTATTATTGATATCTTCTAACAAGTACACCGAGTTTCGTGTATTTTTCTTATATTTTCAGGTAATTCATGCACACAAAGAAAAAGGAAAACCCAAAATGAAGATCGAAAAGAAAAGAAGAAAAGTCAAGGGCTATTCTGTAGTTATGCAGTCAAAATTCAAATGAGGGACCTCAAGAAAAATAAAAGATTGCAAGCACACAAGAATATAGGAAGAAACGACAACCCAATCCGATCAACGATTCAGAAGATATGAGAGTTAGAAGATGAGAAGAAAAAAAGGAAATCAGAATCGGTTCGGTTCCAAAATAAAAACAGTTCGCTTTTTCAGGGATTTTTAAGAAGCCAGAAGTTGTTCGGTTCTCAAGTAGAACCGGTTCGTTTTTCTGTTTGGCGACTTTTTTAACTTAATTTCCACCTATTTTGGAGAGTTTTTTTTGTTCAAACACTTGTAAAAACGTGGCATTATTATTCTTTTAGGAGGCTAGGTATCTTTAAGCTACTTTTTACCGAAGAATTAGAGAGGAAGAGGGACAAGAACTATAGATTTCAATTCATTGCCTGTTCATACATTACTGAAGATCAAGATTTTAATTTTTTAATACCAAGTTTGTCTTCTCTATATTGTTCTTTCATGTTCTTCTTCTTCGCATGTTTATTTCTTTTTCTTGAAATCTAAATATCTTTTGCATGCTTAGTATTAATTTAATCATGATTTTCCATCCATGTAACGTTAAAACTTTGTGTATTTCTTACGTAGTTATGCTAGGCAAAGTTTTTAGTGGGTTGGGGTACATAAACCCAGCCTAAGTAACAGATATGGATTTAAAAGTAAATAAAAAGTAATTCCATATTAAAAGGTTTGAACTTTATCAAGATAAAAGTTATAGGTCTTTTAATTTCGTTTGCCCTAAGAAACCAGAATGTTTAAGGGTGCAATTGGCTTTTTAATAATTTCCCATCCTCGTCAAATAAAATTTTTGATTTGATAGTGTGCGGAGTAAAGTCCTCATGTGTCGAATGCTTAGAACGTATTTGATGTCTCTTGGAATGAAGGATTAGATTTTTTGAAGATTTTATGTTCTATGCAATTACCGACGGTTCGGGGGAGTGTACCCTAACTCCATTTTCTCCCCATACAATTAAAGTTTAATTTTGTTCTTCATGCATACGTAGTTTAGCTATTAATTTAATTGAAATTGTATTTGTTAATAGGTAAAGTCACAAAATCATCATATTTTCCTTTCTTTCTCTGAGTCATTCGTAGGGTTAATCGTTCTTCCTCTTTGTCGTCACGAGCATTCATCTTATTCCCTGTGTTCGATACCCAGTTTACCGAATTATTACTTGAGCGCTCGACTTACATTTAAGTCGATATAAGCACACAATACAGACACTTTCAAAGTCGTGTAATATATCCGGTGGTTTAACATAATATTTGCATCGATTTAAATAAAAATAGTAGTTCATGATAAAGCAACAAACATGAAAAAAATAGAAAAGAACAAGAAAAAAGGAGGAGGCTACCTATTTTAATGAAAAATATGAATGGAGAGTTGTGTGAATGAAAGGAATCGACGACTGTTATCTAATATTTGAGAGAGTGCAAGTTTAATGAGTCTCTTTTAACTTAATAAGGGCATGATAGTAATTTTCAATCAAATCTTGACACCGGATAATTTAAACCACCTTGGAGGTGGGATTTTTTTTACCCCACTCTTTGTGGGATAAAGAGCTCACTTTGGATAACTTATCCCATTTCATATCCCATCCTAAACTACAACAAACATTGGATAGGATAATTTTATCCAATAAGACCATCTTATACGGAGCATTAAACGAGGCCTAAGTGCATATCTTAAATCATCTTAACCGACTTCAAAAATCTCTCAAAACTAGTATGGTTAAGAGAAGTTTCCAGATCGTGTGGTTGGACCCCAACCTGAGGTTCATACATATTGGGAATAATGTGAAGCCTAAGTAAATTATTTCAATGGGGCGCTTTTCAGGATTTATGACTCTATCTAAGAGTAAAACAATTACATAAGTGTCCTCACAGATAGTCATCATGGTCATGGTCGTTAACCATCCCAAAAAGTGTGGTGACCCAAGGGGAAAATCCCTTCAATCCTACAATGGATGAGGGATCTTAATCGTCTCACAAGAAACTTGGTAATGATTGTGATATCCAATGTCAGAGAATTGAGAAAATGTGAGAATTTTATGTCACATTAATGATATTTTCCATGTGGAAAACAACCTAATAATATAGACATTTATTGATGAAATGACTCGTACCATTTTGATATAAAATATGTATTACATTTGATGTAAAATGTAAGCTCGCATTTCTATGAATTAATTATGCATTTTATTGATATCGTGGTTTCAATATAAAAATAAATGAAATCGTAACTTATTGTGTGACATGTCACCATGATTTAAAAATTACTGTAAAAAATGGGTTACAAAATAAAAATAAAAAGGAAAAACATGTATACTAATGTGAAAATTCATATTAAATAGTAAATTCATAAAATAAGTACAAAAAGGGAAATCAACTCATATATGCACATGCAGAACGCCTTCAGGTGCTTAAGAGTAATTTAGGCGACGAAAACTTAACTTTTCATGTGATATGTTTGAAATTTTGTGTTGGATATACTTTATCAACATTTCTCAAGAATCTAATATGAACCTTGTCAAAAAAATTTACTTAAAGTTTTCCCATGAACACAAAATCATTTGAAGATGATACATTTTTGGTAGATAAAATATTTTAAAGATAAGCACAATAACTACGATCCTTAGATTTCTTGATGAAAACTTGGAAATTAACACCTCCCAGTCATAGCTATAGGATATTGAATTCAATGGAAAGGCTATGACTTTACTAATTAATTTAAATATCTATAGTCATAATGAGTTCAAGCCCATGTCTAACCGATTCCCACTCACTTATAGACTAATTAACAATCATATCCGACTATATACTCCCGTAACAAATAAGTCCTACCTATATCTCTCACCTTGACGTATTCTCAATTGGTGCATTCAAACAGATGAAATCCTGACCTTAGATTCACCATTCATAAACATGTGGATGGATGTAGGGGTGGGTTCGATGGTGCATTTCAATATTATATGGTTATTTCACACATTTTAAAACCTTTACATCCCACTTCAAAACAATAATGATCTAGTCAAGCCATCCAATACCGACATTAACCCTTGATCTCATGTGTAATTATAAAGTTGATGATTGGTTGAGTACCGAATCTCCTTCAAATAATTTGGAACGAGCACATAACAAATCCTCCGCTCAAATGACTAGCAAGGTTCATCCACAAATAAATTACTTAAAGGCGTGGAAACTGATACATAATCTCCAACACCAACCTCAAATAGTTGAATGTTTATGTGCGATGGGAGATACCAATTATTCACTCTTACCGAGAATAACTTTTTAAAAAGCACAAACTACATGAGCACTTGAAGAAAAATATACTACCAATAAATGCGGTATGATACCCACCACAAATTGGATAGACTCAAGTCGACCCTTAAAAATCTCCAAGAAGCGACAATGATTTTACGACTTTGAAATCATTGAGCCTTCAATTAAGATAAAGTTATGACACCCCTTAATTTCCAAATGCAAGGTGCCCATTCTCACATACTTTCGACAAGTGTTATCTAAAATTACATATTATTCTATGTATGCGATATAAAAAATAATAAGATTAAATAACTAAAAAAATAAAATAAATCATAACTAAGTTCAAGCCAATACTATAATCGTCTAATTATATCTACATAATAAAACCAACTCCACGACACAAAATAAAATGAATAAATCCTCAACATGATATATAAACTCATCACTATGTCACTCAACACGGGTCTGTAAATTAAACTCCTTAACATAAATACAAAATAAAAATAGGAGGATGAAACACCCGACTCCTACATAAAAAACTCGAAAGACTAGACTAAAGTTGAACATTGTTATGATATCAACCCTGATAATATGGCTACCCAATAATGAAATACTTTCAACGCGGAAGGGTCAAACCCATAAGAAAAAGGTTTTATATTATCCCAAATAGAGAAAACAAATAAAAGTAATATAGCCATGCCGAACGTTCTTAGATTATCGCAAAAATATGTCTTCATAAGGACCTTTGATTCATCATTTATAAAAAAAACTATATCTAGGGTTTATATCACCATGCCTTTGTAGATCTTATAAGTGATCCAACATACGAGACAAGGATGATGAATATGATGTAGATGATATAACATCACAATAAATCCATTTTTAAACGAGCAAAACACCTTTGATATTCTAGTAAATGATTCACCTAATTTAAGTTATCTATGTGGGAACTTTTGGAAAAGAAAATTTGGTAAAACAAGAGAAATTTTTTTTTTCTCTACTACCTCACTAAAATATGTGATTAGTGTTTTGTCTCATCCTCTCTAACCGTTGGAAGTTTATAATTCATCTTAAACCACCACTACACTGAAAGGCTAAAATTGTCTCACGTTTCTGCATGAGCTTTGTGACGGTCATGGACCGTGACAAGTCCGCGACAATTTTTGTCAAGGCCACCATGACAAGACCATATCCCAAACAATTGTCATTTGGATTCCTATTTAAACACAAATTAAACCCATTTCCCTTTTTCCCTTCTTCCTCTTGTAATCGACTCTCTCTTTCTCTCTAGAGAAAAAACAAAGGGTTTCCCACTCTCCGTGGTAATATATACTCTCTCTCTCTCTCTCTCTCTCTCTCTCTCTTTATATATATATATATATATATATATATATATATATATATGTGTGTGTGTGTGTGTGTGTGTGTGTGTGTGTGTGTGTGTGTGTGACTATGTGTGCATGCGTGTGTGCGTTTGTGTGTGTGTGTGTGAATTAGTTTTAACATAATGGCATTTTTAGTTTAAGGCTTTTGAATTGAGGTTTAGATTTGGGGTTTAGATGGATTTTATTAATTATTAATGCTTGATTTATTAGGGTTTTGGATTTGTCATATTTTATTGTAAGCATAGTGACCAATAAGGTTTTATTGTAACCATTTTCTACATATATTATTAATGCTTTAATTTACAAAATAAAATCATGAGAGGCCGATCCATTTTGATTAAAAAAGGTCAATATGAGTGGATAAGGGCCAACACTAATTCACTCCATGTCATATAATTTCAATAAAAATACATATCACTCAATTTTCAAGTCCATTACTCTTTGATTCTTTGTTTTGGGATTAGAGAAAAACTTGTTGGGCTATTATTGGGTTGCGCTTATTGGGTTGCTCTTGTTTAGTTGCACTAGTTGGATTGTTATTGCATCTGATTTAATTAGTGATCTAACTATCCTATTTGTTTACACATAATAGGTAATGAATCTTACAAACTATGATGGGGTATCCACTATACAAAAAGTGAATGGGTGAGATAAATAATCTAGGGGATGTGTACCGTAGAATTGCAATGAGTTTATTAAATTCGCAAAGAGATATCTCGATAGTGAAGAATTCCCATGTCCTTGGACAAGTTGTAGAAGTGGTAACTTTTTGAGTGAAAAACAATTGAACTAAATTTGTTTAAATGGGTTATGTCGGACGATTACCAATGGTGGTTTTTTCACGGAGAAATATAGTCCCTTTATCCCCGAATAACCTTAAATTAGATAAGTGGTGGAATTAAAACAGGATACCGTGGACCATAATATGTTAGGTGACCTAATATACGATGCTTACATAGCTCATGTATTGAAAGAAAATGAGGATTCAAACATTCCCTCTGACATGAAAGATGATAAATCTTATAAAGGAGGTTCTAGTGATCATGAGGATGTTGGGATAAACCTTGATGATGACGAACTAAGTTTAAAAGATAAAATGACATAACCATTGTACCATTACTGCAATAATTATCACACAACATTGTATGAAATGGTTAATTTGAATAATTTGAAGAGTTGTGTTAGTTTTTTCTAGCAGTAGCATGACTCGAATTCTAAAGTGGGTGACTGATTTGCTTCCAAAACAAAACACACTACCAAATAACTATCCAAGTATAAAGAATTGTTTTAAAGGATTAGGAATGGAGTATAAATCAATTCATTTATATGCAAGTTTCATTGCATATTATATCAAGAGGAATACGAAAGCGATGATCATTATCCAATACACGGGGAACCTATATTTGTGCCAGAACTAAGTCCGAGCGATAAAAGAGGCACACATTAAAAAGTGACTCAAAAGGTATTGAAATATTACCCCATTGGTCCAATGTTGAAGAGAATTTTCAGTTTACTATGGGTAGCAGAGGAAATGACTTGGCAGATTAGAATATAAGTTTGGGATAGTCTCATGTGTCATCCGATTGATTCAACCATTTTGAAATCCATAAGTTTTAATTACCTAGACTTAGACAACAAAAAGAGTAATGTTCATTTTGAAATATCAATAGATGGGTTCGATCCATTTAGTAACTTAATCACTAATCAAAGTGTATGGTCGGTGATCTTAGTGCCTCTTAATCTCATTCATCCGTTGTGCATGAGATCAGAATTTTGATGTTGTCTTTGTTGATACCTGGGCCAAAGAAACCAAGTGATGACATTGATGTCTTCCTCACACCGTTGATATAAAAATTGAATGAGTTATGGGTATTGGGCATGAAATCATTTGACTCTGGTAAATAGGAAGAGTTCACGTTCAAAGCTAGGTTAATCTGGGCAATCCATGATTTCCCAACTTGTGGGACTTTATCGAGTTGTAATGTTCACGGTTACTTTGGTCGTATTATTTGTAGAGAGGAAACTGGATCTCAATTCATAAGGACAGTAACAAGATTATTTATCATTCTCATAGGAGATTTTTGCCAAGGGATCACAAGTTTAAGTTTATGTAACACCCCGTATTTTTGAATAGTTATGAATTTAACTATTTCTGGTATTTTAAATTACATGTGTGCAGTAATTTAATTAAAATGAAATATTGCGTATTTAATAGATATTAATTTTTTGGAATAAGATTAATATTTATGTGGTAAATTTACTAAGTGTGTTTATAGTAAATGAAATACAGTTTATTGTTAGTACGTCGTAATGAGTTATAATGACGGGATTGTGATGATATCTCAACCGGGACTTATGAGTAAACTATATTAAGGTTAAAATAGGAAATTTATGTATAGTGACTAGGATGGTAATTTAGAGTTCATAGTGGATCACGATTGGTATATAATAGAGTGATAAATTATATGCAGATTTAATACAGTAAGTGTGAATGTTTAGAAATAACTGGAGTAAAGTTATATGAATGATAAATGATGAGATAATTAAATAAGCTAATGAGCAAACTAGCTTAGTAATGAACGTTAGATAATACTCGAGTTAGAGTAGTGGATTTGTGATAATTGCAACAGGGCTAGTTAGGCGGGGTAGTGTAACTAGGCGAGTTAAGATGTATGCGTTAGGTGTGCACAATAGATGAGGGGTGGGGGATAATATCATAAGAGTGTGACAGCGACTTAAATATGGAAATATTACTGCATATTTATTTACGACATTTAATCACTTGCAAATATTTTCAAATATTTTGGGCTCTGACCAGTGTCAAAAATATTTTTCGAAAATTTTTAGGTGTCTATCCATAGAGACGCCATGGATTATCATTAGTTCCACGGATGCGTAGCTGCAGCGGATGTGGAGGCTTGAAGATTTAAATGTAGTCGCTTCATTTATTATTTCCTAGACTAGGTTTCATCTCAGTTATCAGTTGGTCATATTGCCCTTTATTCAAACCTTAATGATGTTTAGTTTATTTATTTCATTTTGGTTATTTGTACCGCATTTATGGTGACCGATGGTTTATTTGACACACGGTTATTATTTATGCATTTAGACTTCTATTTGACGTGATTTATCATTTAGTATTATTTCATATGGTTTATGTATGGATGGTTTTATGTTGCATGAAATGACAAGATTAAAATTGACACTGCTTGTTAAACTAATAGGTAGTTAGTAATTTAACGAAATTTTTGACACTGATGCTAATAATGAGCCATATGAGACTACCATTTTATTTTGGTAGCAGGATGTCCACCCATTATTTTGATAGGCGGAGTGTTACAGATAGTATCAGAGCATCGAGTTTTAGTGTTCTTAGGATCTGTGCGGACTTACTACGTTTTTAGCGTTGCTTTTCTTTGATATAGAGCCCTATGCTTAGGACTGTTGATTCATAATGTGACTAACATTCTCCTGGTATTTGGTAGAGTTGATGAAAATCATATACGAGTTTGGTTGGGCTTCATATACCGAACCATATAGGACGACCAACGAGGGCCATTAGGAGGACCGCAGGAGGAAAGGCTCAACCGGAGCTATAGAGTATTCTGGGAATTGTGACCACGGTAGGAGTCACCCCTAATATTGTTCAATTAGTTAACAATGTGATAACCATCGGGGCGCAGTAGTACCCAAGTACCTCCATAGCAGACGGTGGCTCAAATTCAGGCTCATCCATTATAGTTGGTAAGGGAAAGAATCGAAGGGGTTTCTCAGAAGGGCCATCCATAATAATTCGCGAAAGTATAAAAGTATTATTGTCCAGTGTAAGGATATTATCCAAAGGCAATTGCGTAGGGTGGATTTCATTGACACTCAGGATTAAATTTTGAGCGAAGTTTTTATCTCATATGAGCAGAGTTATAGTGATGGGAGTCAGTCACCATGTCCAAGGAGAGATACGATGAATATAAAGGAATTTGGGGTGCGATTTGACCTCAAATACTTTCATTAGCTGTTTAAACAAAAAGGCAAGGGAAATTTCAGTACTTATTGTAGGAGGGAAGGATAGTGGCCGAACATAAGGGAAAATTTTCTTATTTAGTGAACTTACTCGATGAGATGGGTACGGAGAATAAAAAGGGTCTTTGAGTTGATAATACACCACCATTTAGGGGGAAATTCGGCTTGGACAGGTGATGATGATGTCATCAATTTCATACTTTTGCAAAGGTAATATAAATGCTTCCATGTAAAGGGAGCTAAAAGATTGGAGAGTCTATTCAGCAAAGCAAGAATGAATGTAATTATTGGTTGTGAGGCACCACACGGGGATACCCAGCAGGAGAACCATTTAAATGATTCAGATAAATGGAATTCCTACTTAGTGACGGTGGATGCAGTTAGGGCAGGCAGGCTAGCAATATGCTCCACTAGGCCAGTAGAGCCAAAGGAAAATTAGGGGTAGCAATCGAGGCTAAGGCTACTAGACCCGAGAGAAGGACAACCCCGGCATGGCCAGTGGGTTCAGAGACATCGTAATGACACAAAGAGGTGTCTTATGCATGGAGAGTAGGGTCACGTGTGTTGATCTTGTGCGAAGCAAGTTAGGGGATAAGAGCAAGATGCCCAGTAGGGGCAACAGTTATAGAAGCTTTTGGTTCATTTTGAATGAAAGTATTATGTCCAGGGATCATTTGAACCGCCCGTGCTATTGGCGATTGAAGGAATGAGTTTTTATCTATGGGTAAACACTACACCAAAAACAGCAATTTGGCACGTTTAAAACTGTGCCAGATCAAATCTGGCATGGTTTTGAACTGTGCCAGAATCAGGAGTTCCAAAATGACCATTTTTTTCTGGCACGGTTTAAAAGTGTGGCAGATTTGGCCAAATAGGAACACTTGTGGCACACTTTAAAATCGTGCCAGAATTTGATATTTCTGACACACTTTATAATTGTGCCAAATTGAGTACATAATGATAAAATTTTGGCATAGTTCAAAATCGTGCCAAAAAATTGATACACTTTTGGCACTGTTTTGAACTATGCCAAATTTTTGGATCAAAGAAAAATAATAATTATAAATAATATTACCTAAAAAATCAGCAACATTTCCATTATTTTTAGTACCTGTTTTAGAATAACAAAATTTTAATAATAATATAAAACCAACATGGCAAAATAGTACAATAACAATACAAATAGTCCGCAACAACACTAACGCGCATCTAAACAATAAGCCCATAAAAAAATAATGGCTCAAATTCCATTAATAGAAAATTAATGTCAATACATGAGGAAACAACACTCCATAAACAATTACTATGGTCGTCCAATTCATAAACAATTACACAGTCAAACACACATGGGGCTGCAATAATAAACTCACATCAAAGTTAATTCATGTCTTTGGATAGATAGAATTCAAGCTAGAATACTATGTGATGAACAATCTTTTATGGGACCATCTTCAATTTAAAAATCTCCCCAATTAGATGGATGTTTCCAAGAGTGCGAAGCTTGATCATTCTTTCTTTATATCTGCATTTTGAATTTTACTCGAGAGCACTCGGTTGCCATATTTCTTCCCTTATTATTTCGGCGCCTTCAAATGCCTCCTGGAATTTAATCAAGAGGACTCGCTTAAACATGATCTCTTTACCATCAGGATCATCAATTGTGATCCCAGATTTGCTTCTTGTTGCCTAGAGTCAAATCGACCACCACCATTCCTATTATCCTGAATTTTGTCCAGGATTTCGCATCCACAACAGTAAGAAATTGTGCAGAAATAAAGTCATCTTGATCGGTAGTCATTGTGTTGTACAAGCAGTAGATTGATGTGATACGCTTCAAAAATTCTTGGGACATCAAGAACATCAGATATTAAAACAGAACATAGAAAGTTTATGAATAAAAAAATCCGGGAAAAAATAACGCTTAAAACTTCTTATGCAATATACTTAAAATTTATTTTAATATTTATAAAAACTAAATTCACATTCATGTTCGACACTACAGCCTTATAAGAACAAACGATTAAAAACCATGAGACTAACAGAAACTTTAAACTTAACTAGTTGGAAGCAGCACAAACATCAGTATCTTGAGTTTATAATGTACCTTCATGAGGTGAAGAACATTGTTTTTTAATTTTGTCCTCTCTATTAGTATTGGTGAAAAATGAGAATTGTCTCTCTTTATCTATATAGAAGATTAAATAGGTACTTCAGGAGGTGTGTATATGCTTCAACAATGTGATCTCTCAAGTTTTCTCTGCATAATGCTTAAACAGTAATATATATGTATAATAGAAATTCCAGCTTGCAATTCCAGCAATATAGGTATAAACAACAATTCCAGTAATTTCAGGTAACAGTTGAATAATACAAAACCTTCCTAAATAATACATATAAGTATATATGTATAATATAAAGATAATAACTATTATTTCTTAACCATAGACCATGGGAAGAATGATATGATCCTAGAGTGAGTGAGAAATTGGATCAAACTGATCCTAGAGTGAGTCAGCAATCAAAACAGGCTTATTTAGATTATATTATTCAAACAAGTTGAGTTACTTCAAATTACTACAGTGGAGACAATGTAAAGATAATTTTTCAATCAATATACAATAAAACATAAAGTTTTAGTGTGCAGACCAAAAACTTTGTTTCTATAGTTTAATGTAAGATTACTATAGTAAAGTAAGATTGCGGTCCAAAGCAAAATTTCAAAAATCCTAGTGTGCAGACCAAAAACTCAATATCTTTGTCATACTTTACTTTACTCAGGCTTACTATACAATAAGTAAAGTAAGATTACAACAGTATACAAACAAAGTTTTAGTGTGCAGAGGAAAAACTTTATTTAAAACATAAAAGTTTTAGTGTGCGGACCAAAAACTTACGAGGTTTAAGGTTACGATCCCTCCATTTTAAAATTATTTAAAATGTAACATAATCTGTCAAGTATAACATAATTGCAGATTACATACTTAATAGTGTTAACCCACACAAAATGTGTGAAACTATTACATTCAACATTATTTACACAAGCAACCATAAAACGTCACATTATGAATTTTGATTAGGAAGAGTACAAATAAAAAGAAACCAACCCCAGTGAAGACAAATTCCAAGTTGAAATGATATTCCGATATAAATCACAATATTATTTTCTCCTGCTTTTTAGTGTGTAATAGAACTAGAGAGATTTGTGTTGTGAGGGATGTCACACCCCGCCTAATTCTGGCGTCGTCTGCCACCAAAACTAAGTCGGGCGTGAGTAAATAAAATACCATTCTTAGCATGAGACAGATATGAGACATAAATAAATCAGTCCATAAGATAAATAATTGAATCAATCTCAAATGATCATAAACAACTAAGTGATAAAAGATCCATCACATGCTAACTCCAAATTTCATTCTCCAATAATGATTAAATAAAATCTGAATAAAGATCCAACTCCAAATAACTGAAATAACTCCCATAAACAACTTTGGAACCGAATGGCCCAATAACTCTCTAAACTGAGTCTCATAATGAAATACGACTGAAAGGAAAGTCTAAGCTAAAACAAATCAACAAAGTAAATCCGCTCCAACTGCACCTCCAAATGATAATCTCCAAAAATCTTATACAGCTTCACCAATTCTAATCCTGAAAAAGATTAGTCAACGCATGGGTCAAAGCCAAAGCCCCGAGCAAGAATACACACTACTCCCCTCAAATTGGATCCTTAAATCCAGACAATAGGATTATACGCAATAAATATCACAATAGAATATTTTAAATTAAACGGACTAATTTCAACGCGATATATATAAACCACTAACTACCCGTAAAAATCCCATTTATAAAAGCACACCAATATGATTTTAAATTCCCAATTCCCACGATGTTAATTTAATTAAATTAACCAACTTTTATTATATCCTCATTTTATTATAGCGGTCCTCCCGCCTCGGGTGATTTCTCCACCAAAATACACATCCCCTCGTCAAAACGCCGGCTGACCCGTTTAAACTGTCGGCCCTCGCTGATTGACAAGGTTCCACACACGACACAACATAAAACGTCGGCTGGCCCATTTAAACTATCGGCCCTTGCTGATTATGTCACCAATATATTTTAATACCCGTCTTATTATCTTAGGTATTAGTTCTCAATTTCTCAATTCACAATTTATAAACACCCCACCCTTTAATCGATGTGAGATCCTCAAAATACCCCTTAGTCCCATACCTAAGGGTTCCCAAGTTATCAATACGTCCTAACCTATGTATAGGAGGATTTTCTAACATAAATCATAACCTAGTCTATACCTAGACTAGCATAACGACGATAAAGTAATAAAAATTATCCCACGCCCAACACAATAAAATCGTAATAATTTTTTTCTCACTAGTCTCATTCCTAGAAAGCATTCGAAAATATAGGGAGAGCAATAATATCCAACAATCCGTCGTCACAATGATATTTAATCATACCAACAAGTCACACAAATATGCATAATAAATCAATGTTCCAAACTACGCATGATAGTCCAATTCAATTAAATCTTTAATTAAATTATCACAACGTCAACAATACCCAAATAATCTCATTTAATTGTTTTAAATTAAATATACCAAGTTTTCATCATATATACATCAAAAACTAAATTTTATTATCTCTACATGTATTACATGAGTTATACGCACCAAAAAGTCAATTATTTTAAAGCTAGGATTTTTTTACATGCAACCTACACCAATAAAAACCAAAATCACTCATAAATCCTACGTACCCAAAGGGTTATGAATATTATTCAGATTAAAAGATTTTATAAAAACAGCCCCATAATTAGTGTCCACTTTTTCTAATTAGGTTACTAATTATTTTTAAGAAAATATGTAATTAAGTGTTTAGGCGACACTTAAAACGCATAATACTAAAGGAAAAGAATAGAGTATTCATGCCTGTGAAGATTGTGTTGAAAATCTAATTAGAAATCTGAATTCCTCTCGAAAAATTAGCAAAAGAGTGTTCTTGAACCAACTTGATTAAACCCCAATTAAGCCTCTCAAAGCTTGTGTCAAAAACTTGATTATGAAGAAGGTTGATAATTATGAGTGGGAGGAAAAATATTTAGAAGCGTTCTTTGGTGAAAAACTGAAGAAAAGTGATTATGAGAAGTCCCCCTACGGATTAACAAGGTTATATAGTGATTAGGAGTCCTAATCCTACACAAATACTCAAAATAGGCTTGCTGCTCACGTTTTCTGGGAGGGTTGATCGATCGACCCCCAGGCGTCGATCGATCGATCGCCTCCAAAAACTGATAGTTCGCCCAAAAATTTATAAGGGACAATTATTTCCAAAAATCATATAAAATTCATTTTAACTCCGATTTTAATTCCGCTTGAAGTTTTATTCTTCTAAAATCATAATCAACATATTTAGCCAATAAAAATTATTAAATTCAAAATTTTATTTTTCCCAAAAATTCCAATTAATTAATTAATTAATTAATAAATAAAAATACGGGGTGTTACATACTTCCCCACTAGCAAAGAATTTCGTCTTATAAATTAGACGAAGCATACACATCAACCGTAAATATCGCAAAAAGAAAATAAGGCTCATATATGCCTACCCGTAGAATGCCATAATTAGGCGCCCATACACCCAATCCTACCCGCACTTCCCCACGAACAACAAAATAATATATACATTACCTATATGCATACGCATAACTATGAAAATAACGGCGTACCACACGCTCTCATAAATCCCCCACTCGATCCGATAGCCGAAAGTCTTCAAAATGCTAACGTCCTCAAATTAAATCTCAACACCAAAAATCGATATATACGAAACCTAACATATGTACTAAAATCTCCAAAAATAATTATCATCTCTATAATCCATTCTAAGGATCCTCACATCAAGCTTACAATTTCTAAACTCAATGCCTACAACGTTTTTAACTCAAAACTTCACGTCTCCAAGAAACACATCTAATATGTATGCTAGACCCTCTACCTTAAGAAGTACGAATCAACAAAGGGAATCAAAGATCGGCAACGTGGAAGCTAAACGAACTCAAAGCCTACGAGACCGAAGACCATGCTCTTATACCATCTGCCACACCCCGCCGAATTCTGGCGTCGTCCGCCACCAAAACTAAGTCGGGCGTGAGTAAATAAAATACCATTCTTAGCATGAGACAGATATGAGACATAAATAAATCAGTCCATAAGATAAATAATTGAATCAATCTCAAATGATCATAAACAACTAAGTGATAAAAGATCCATCACATGCTAACTCCAAAAATCCATTCTCCAATAATGATTAAATAAAATCTGAATAAAGATCCAACTCCGAATAACAGAAATAAATCCCATAAACAACTTTGGAACCGAATGGCCCAATAACTCTCTAAACTGAGTCTCATAATAAAATACTACTGAAAGGAAAGTCTAAGCTGAAACAAAGCAACAAAGTAAATCCGCTTCAACTACACCTCCAAATGATAATCTCCAAAAATCTTATGCAGCTTCACCAATTCTAATTAGGGTTGTAAAATGATTCGAACAGTTCGGGATCGGCTCGAGATCGGCTCGATTTTAGCTCGTTCAAAATCGTTCATATTTCATATCGGGCCAAGCTTGAACAAAAAATTAGGCTTATTTAATTTTCGAGCCAAGCCTGAATTGACTAATACTCGGCTCGGCAAGCCCGCGAGCCCATTAACATATCTGTGTCGAAGTTTTTTAGTTATATATATAATATAATTAATTAAGCCTACATGTAGAGTGGGTAGGTAGGCCGCAGGGCGTGGGCATCTGTAAACCGTATTGAGTGGATATAGGCTACAACTATTTTCATTATAAAAAAAAAAATGTTACTTTATTGACTTTTCAAAGATATCGTTATCAGAATATCAGATATACCCATTATACTTGCAAGCAAAGCAAGATCCAACCAAGCCAAATACATCCATCACTTCTCTTCACAATTATCTTTTCAATATCTTTTTCTTATCCAGCTTTTATAGAGCCGTATATGATAAACCAAAGGGGGTTAGGATCTTAGGGTTATAAGAAAAAAAATTGCACGTGTGTGTGTATTGCATTCGGATTCACCTATCATCAATATCGAGTACGCAACTAAAAATTGGGTTCTAATTTAATTTCTATTTCACTTGGATTCTCAAGTATCAAGTATGGATATGGATGGATATCCATTTTATTCGGTTCCTATTTTATTTGGATTTATCAAGTATATTCGAAGATTTATATATTTATCTCAGCACAAAAGGTACGAATTTATGGTGCAAGAAATAATTTTATGATTATTATTTTATCTTTACCACTTGTTATATACATATTTACATCTCAAAATTATTTACAATCGTGATGGTTATCTATTTATTGGGTAAAAAAAGTTCAAGTTAATCATACATTCCCATCTTCTATAAATACCAACTTTTGATCTGTGTTTTGATTCACCTCTTCGTTGAGAATTTCTAAAGTTCATTCAAATAGGTATGAACATATATACTCTAAACAATGTAAATATCGTTTTTGTTAGCCTTCTTTTCTCTCCACTACAAAATAATACCCTTATTCCGTATTAATTGATTAATACTAAGCTATTGTGCCAATATTTTGGTGTACATTTTTTGACCAGTTTATACCTGAACACAATTTTCTCTAATGACTGTTAAATTTATGTGTTGTTGTTTAATTTACTTTGGTTCTTATGTTTGAATTAGATATTTTAAGGGCTCAACCGTCACCAGCACAAATGGCTTCAACAAATCCAACTTTTACTATTGATGATAAAGCCAATGAAGCTCCAACTATTGATACTCCAGTTGATGGACCAAATCCACTGCAAAAGAAAACTAAAAAAAAGACCTCAAAAGTTTGGGAAGATTTTTCGGTGATAACGATTGAAGATGGCAGTCAGAAGGCACAATGCAATCACTGTAACTCAAAGATGACTCTTGTTGGAGGGGGGCAACCACTCATCTCTATAGACACTTGTCAAGTTGCTTGCCTCATAGAGCCACTCTAGCTGGTAAAGATGGTAAGAGACAAAAACTTTTATCTCTATTACCTATTAATCCTGAAGGGGTTGGTGGGGGTTTAACAACTTATAAGTATGATAAAGAGAAGATTAGAGAAATTATTGCTAAAATGGTCATAGTGCATGAGTACCCTTTTAGGATGGTGGATCATGAATTGTTTGTTTTGCTTCTTAAATCACTTAATCCACGATTCGAGAAACTTACTCGTGTAACTGTGAGGAATGACTGCATGAAAATATTTGTTGTTGAGAAGAATAAGTTGAAGTTTATGTTTGCAAACATTAATAGGATTAGCTTAACAGCTGACTTGTGGACTTCAAATCAAACAATTGGTTATATGTGCCTCACCGGACACTTTTTAGATAACGAGTGGAGGTTACATAAGCGTATATTGAATTTTTGTTCTTTGCCACCTCCACGCACGGGGGTTGTCATAACAGATAGTATTTTTCAATGTCTTCTTGATTGGGGTGTTGAGAACAAGGTATCCACTATTACATTAGACAATGCTTCTGCAAATGATGTAGCAGTACAGAATTTAAAAGATAATTTTTCTGTTAAAGGGAAATTGTATTTCAAGGGGAAAATATTTCATGTTAGATGTTGTGCGCACGTGTTGAATCTTATGGTACAAGATGGATTGGTTGAGATACGAGATGTTATTCAAAATGTTCGTGAAAGTGTGAAGTATTTGAAGATGTCCCCTTCAAGACTTCACAAATTCACTGCGATTGTTAAACAATTGCAGTTGCCCATCTCTAAACGTTTGATTCTCGATGTGCCTACTCGGTGGAATTCCACTTATGCGATGCTTGAATCTGTATTGGTATTCAAAGAGGTGTTTCCAAGATACAAGGAAATAGATCCTTACTACCAATGGGTGCCATCAGAGAGTGATTGGGAACGAGCTGCCGAAGTTTGCAAGTTTTTAGAAGTTTTTAATGAAGCCACAAATGTGTTTTCCGGATGTTCTTATCCAACTTCAAACTTGTTACTTGCCGAGGTTTGGAAACTGAAACAAATTTTGAATGAGAAGTCCATGGATGGGAGAAAATATATCAAACAAATGACATTTAAGATGAGCGAGAAGTTCGACAAGTATTGGGGGGAATGTAACTTGTTGATGTCGTTGGCTGCGGTCTTAGATCCTAGGTATAAGATGAGACTTGTAGAGTTTTGCTTTCCTAAAATTTATACATGGATTGAAGCTCAAAAGCATATTGATTTTGTTCGTGATTCTCTATACGAACTTTATGATGAATATGTCATCAATCATGCTTCAAGCAATGTCGTATCCAAAGATGCGGAATTAGGAAGCGAAACTAGTAGCAATAGTACAGCAATTACAAGTTTTAAAGCGAAAGCTAAGGGTAGGGCTGAATTTGATAGTTGGGCTAAAGAGTTGGATACCATTCAACCGAATAAATCTGATTTAGAGGTATACTTAGAGGAAGGCCTTTATATATGCAATGGCAATTTAGATGTTGAGTTTGATGCTCTAGAGTGGTGGAAAGCAAACACCTTAAAGTTTAAAATTCTATCTAAGATGGCACGTGATATACTTTCAATTCCTGTTACTACCGTAGCTTCTGAGTTAGCCTTTAGTGCCAGAGGTAGAGTTCTCGACAAGTACCGGAGCTCCTTAAAACCTGAGACTGTGCAAGCTTTGATTTGTGCCGGAGATTAGCTACGGCATGATCTTGGCGTTGAATCAGCAAAATCAAATGTTAGTACCATCTTAGAGTATTTGTTCCATTATTGTGTAAACATTTTATTATCATATTAAACATAAACTGATAGAATATAATACTTAATTGTTTGGGTTGTTTGATTTGTAGAATGATGAAGAGTCGATGCAAGAAGTTTGTTTAGAGTAATGGTTGGTGTGATCTGTATGTGTATGTAATTTAGTTTTTTTAATTAAATTATATATATATAAAATCATATTTAGAATAATTCTAATATCTTCTGTTCATTTTTCAGGTTTCATCGCATTTTATCACTTTGGAGGCTGAAATGGAACCATGGGAGTCTGGGACATTTGAAGTTAGGTTGAAGGATTTTTGTTACTATTTTTTTTCTTCCTGTTAGACATTTATTTTTAGTTTATAATTTTGTGCTAGTTTCTTATTTCTCATTACTGTTTGGAATTTTCATTATTTCATGATGTTTGGAATTGGGAAGCGATAATAGGAAAACAATCCAATTCTGTGTTAGCTTTTGTTATTTGGTTGATGATGATATTCTGGTCTTACAGAGATTCTAAGGATAGTGTTAGGTTTTATTTTTATTAGGGAAAAAATTATTCGTATGATGTGTTTGCCTTTAAATATTGTGTTGATGTAATGGGTTGTCATTTTTTTAATTATTAGCAGTGGCTACCTATTTATATAGGCTGATTGCTATCTATATATAGTACTTAATAAATGATATTCTGTCAACTGTACAACATCATGTTAATTTACCTGACTTCTGAATCTTTATAGTCAATAATCAATATAAATCACATTGAAAAGTGTGTGCGTTAATATTAATATATCATAAACCAAACGTGTGTTAATATTCTGAACCAAATGAGTATCTGAGATCCGAGCTTGGCTCGTGATCGATCTCGGTTGTGTAAAATGAACAGAAACAAGCCGATCTTGAACACACAAAAACTAAACAAAGTCGATCTTGAGCAGTAATATTCAAATGACATCCGAGCTTGAACATGAACAAAAATCATTTATAATATTAACGAGATGAGCTTGAGTAACATAATATTCGGCTCGGCTCGTCTCATTTTCACCCCTAATTCTAATCCTGAAAAATATTAGTCAATGCATGGGTCAGAGCCAAAGTCCCGAGTAAGAATACACACTACTCCCCTCAAATAGGATCCTTGAATCCAGACAATAGCATTATACGCAATAAATATCACAATAGAATATTTTAAATTAAACGGACTAATTTCAACGTGATATATATAAACCACTAACTAACCGTAAAAATCTCATTTATAAAGGCACACCAATATGATTTTAAATTCCCAATTCCCACGATGTTAATTTAATTAAATTAACCAACTTTTATTATATCCTCATTTTATTATAGCGGTCCTCCCACCTCGAGTGATTTCTCTACCAAAATACACATCCCCTCGTCAAAACGCCGGCTGGCCCGTTTAAACTGTCGACCCTCGCTGATTGACAAGGTTCCACACACGACACGACATAAAACGCCGGCTAGCCCGTTTAAACTGTCGGCCCTCGCTGATTATGTCGCCAATATATTTTAATACCCGTCTTATTATCTTAGGTATTAGTTCTCAATTTCTCAGTTCACAATTTATAAACACCCCCACCCTTTAATCGATGTGAGATCCTCAAAATACCCCTTAGTCCCATACCTAAGGGTCCCCAAGTTATCAATACGTCATAACCTATGTATAGGAGGATTTTCTAACATAAATCATAACCTAGTCTATACCTAGACTAGCGTAACGACGATAAAGTAATAAAAATCATCCCACCCCCAACACAATAAAACCGTGATAATTTTGCCCTCACTAGTTCCATTCCTATAAGGCATTCTAAAATATAGGGAGAGCAATAATACCCAACAACCCGTCGTCACAATGATATTTAATCATACCAACAAGTCACACAAATATGCATAATAAATCAATGTTCCAAACTACGCATGATAGTCCAATTCAATTAAATCTTTAATTAAATTATCACAACATCAACAATACCCAAATAATCTCATTTAATTGTTTTAAATTAAATATACCAAGTTTTCATCATATATACATCAAAAACCAAATTTTATTATCTCTACATGTATTACATGAGTTATACTCACCCAAAAGTCAATTATTTTAAAGCTAGGATTTTTTTACATGCAACCTACATCAATAAAACCCAAAATCACTCATAAATCCTACGTACCCAGAGGGTTATGAATATTATTCAGATTAAAAGATTTTATAAAAACAGCCCCGTAATTAGTGTCCACTTTTTCTAATTAGGTTACTAATTATTTTTAAGAAAATATGTAATTAAGTGTTTAGGCGACACTTAAAACGCATAATACTAAAGGAAAAGAATAGAGTATTCATGCCTGTGAAGATTGTGTTGAAAATCTTATTAGAAATCTGGATTCCTCTCGAAAAATTAGCAAAAGAATGTTCTTGAACCAACTTGATTAAACCACAATTAAGCCTCCCAAAGCTTGTGTCAAAAACTTGATTATGAAGAAGGTTGATAATTATGAGTGAGGAAAAATATTTAGAAGCGTTCTTTGGTGAAAAACTTAAGAAAAGTGATTATGAGAAGTCCCCCTACGGATTAACAAGGTTATATAGTGACTAGGAGTCCTAATCCTACACAAATACTCAAAACAGGCTTGCTGCTCACGTTTTCTGGGAGGGTCGATCGATCGACCCCCGGGCGTCGATCGATCGATCGCCTCCAAAAACTGACAGTTCGCCCAAAGATTTATATGGGACAATTATTTCCAAAAATCATATAAAATCCATTTTAACTCCGATTTTAATTTCGCTTGAAGTTTTATTCTTCTAAAATCATAATCAACATATTTAGCCAATAAAAATTGTTAAATTCAAAATTTTATTTTTCTCAAAAATTCCAATTAATTAATTAAATAATAAATAAAAACACGGGGTGTTACAAGGGAAAAGGACAAAGGGTTTTCATGTCCATTATTTTCAGAAAAGGACCACTACTTTGCCAGCTCATTTATTCAAGTGAGAAAGAAAATGATACCTAATTTTTATTGCAAATTTTCATCAAGTCGGAGAAGGCACTTTGAGATATCAATATGGTACCTGAATCATGAGATGATGCCTGTGACCTATCAGCTTTCTCCGCTCCATCTATATCCATTTCTACATAAACTTGAGAGGTCTATGTGTCAGTGCTTGTATCAGTCACTAAAATAATGGAATCTAGTTTATCATATGAAGTTTTAATATGATTTTATTTTCCTTTCGATGTCTTAAAGCCATTCTCTTGTTGCAGTTTATGCTTAATATCAGTTTCTTTTATGCTTAATATATTTCACCCTTTTCAAATACAATCAAGATTAATATCAGTTTTAATAGAAGTTTATGCTTAAAGTCATTCTCTTGTCACGGGACTAGTGACATCTTGAAGAAAAATCTGATTAAGCTTTGTTACTTCCTACTTTTAAACAAATTTACCACTCAACAAGATAAGGGATAAAGGAAAGCTCCAAAACATTTTGACGATAGATACCCAAAAGAGATGCCAAAAACTTAAAGCTACCACACACCACCTTATTTCCATAAAAACTTCTTTGCTTATTTTCTACTAAAAGGTTCTTAATATATGGCTAAAACAATAAATCACTACAAGAAAACCCTCATTTTATTTGTTACAAAAGTCCACAATTTCCATTAACATCAAAGAAGGCAGTGTAAAATAGTGTGGTAACTTATGTTATGTTATGTTCCATAGAATAGAGAGCGTGATTAGGATTTTAATGACATAGAACAGATAATGATCAGTTCTCTACACTGATTTGGAATTCATATCACCATATCATTTCCAAAATCACTATATCATTAGGAATCCATCCCATGTAAACATCAGCACATCAGTTCTTTTTTAGATCAACTAATAACATATGTTATGTTCCTATATCCACAGCAGTGTAAAAGCAGTGTGGTAATAGCAGTGAATTCCATAGAATAAAGTGCGTGATCAGGTAATACGAGGTTGATAGTCCTCTTGTATTGAGTAACATGCCTTAAAAAATAAGCATTTCATCCACAAATAAACAAAAAACTATAAAACAACTGTGTCAACTTGCAAAATAAATTTTACATAAAAATGAGTTTATAACTTGTAATATAATTTATAATTCATAAGCTGAAAATACATATGCATTAAGTTGTTGTACTAGGACACATACCTGTCGGATGGCATCTACCTCTTGTAGCAACACTTGATGAAACTGACCTTCACTTATGCCGTCTCTGTCACATAATTAAAAGCATCAGCAATACTTCAAAATGCAATGTGTTAATCCAGCAGAAGTAGTGTTTTGAAATGAGAAAAATCAAATGGTTAAAACAACAAGCATTTGAAAAACTGTAAAAATCAGAGACCATTATCAAATCTCATTGCAAAGTTTAAGGGAGGACAATCACTATTTAAATGTAGAAAATAGTCAATTGTCTTATCCTTTAAGGAAGTAAGAGGATGATTATCATTTTGGCGATTTACCCCATCCACATGTAAGTTTGGCACCACAAGCATAAAAGGAAAATTTGAGAATGAAAGAAACAAAACTCCTTGTAAAATAAACAAAACTCCTTGTAAAAGAAGCATATTTTCTATACATCAATTGCCAAAAGAAATTTATCTTTGTGTGCATTTAGTAAGGAACTTTCAGCAAGTGCTAGAAAATTGATTCGATGGAACAACTTAAAATTTATAAATAACAAATATATCCAAATAAACAAAAACCACCAGCATTGAGTCTAATAACTTTCATGTCATTGGTTTAAGCATTAAAAGGCATTTAGAAAAGAACATGATATATAGGGCATGCTGTCAGCACCCCTTTAGCATTGGTATTAGCAGAATTTGACCAGTACAGGTCCATGCACAAGGTGACAAAGAAAGGCACCCATTGTCGTACATGCAACACCAACACCACAAACATCTATCCGTGTTAAACATTCAAAAAATTAAGAATGAATTCAACTAATGTCAATAGTTTCAACTGTAGTAGTATATATACTACTACAGTCAATAAGAAATTCACAACCATGTAATTTATAAACAGACAATTAAAATCCATAACATTGAAAACATATTATTACATCCAACATAGATAATTAACATCTATAACATCTAAAACAAATAATTAACCTCAAAATCAGATAATTAAGATTCAAACCATCAAATTAATAGCCTTAGGGAACCTACTAAACTCTAAAGTCATGGATATTAATCGAATTTGAAGATTAAGCATCCAATCCTTTAGGAAAAGGTTGATATGTATACATTCATTTAGTGGGCTAAATATGTATACATTCGTGCAATATAGGAAGCCCTGCTGATAGAAAATTAAAATTTTGATTCAATTGCACCATTGTACAAGTACAATTGAATCTACATATTAAGGTAGACCCTTAAATAATGGTTTATTGTTATCAAGATCATATCGGTCAATGCCACAATGGTCTATTATTATCAAGCTCATATCGTTTAATACCACTAATTGTGACGTACACCACATAAATTATACAAAATTACTAACTGAATGACCAACGAGCGTGCATACGAGGAGACTTCAATAAGTGAACTTACAGAACCATATCTTTGATATCATGTTAATCTACCAATTTTTAAAAAACTATTAAGACAAACAAACAGGAAATGCAAGATGTGGGTACCTTGATTTGTCACTTTGGCCCAGACGAGTAGCCCAATTAAACATGGCCCAAAGTCTAGAGGCCTCGCGCCTTAACTAATTCTATTGTGACCCAGTCAGTTCCTAAAATCTCTCTTGAGAGATACTATAGGGATTATGGGCTAATGTGGAGGAGTTCCACACCTCCACTCTTCGAAATAACATGTATATATCAAACTCCTAGCCCGGGGAAAAGGGCGTGCAATTTGTAAACACTCCCCCAGAGTAAAGAGAAATAAAATACTGAGAGCACCACCGTGGACGTAGGCCTTCTTGCCGAACCATATATATCCTGTGTTGTGTGTGATTGTCATTCTTTCAAGTTCTTTATGTATTCTGGTGATTACCTTTGCTTGTTATTTTGCGTTGAGTTTAATTGTCACCGCAATTGGCGTCGTCTGTGGGAAACGTTTGTCTTCCTTTAAGAAAGCCTTCACCAAAAAGAATTTGGAATGTCTGGTCACAGCAACAATGCTCCTCAAGCGAGGGATATTCAAGAATAACCTACCCCTCGCAAGATCAGATCTGAAGTTTGACGTTCAAATCTTAGGGCTCGCCTAGAACGGTAAGCTTCGAAGGAAAACCAAGGATCAGCCAGGTCCACACAGGTCTCCAGGCTAATCGACGCCTATGAGGCCAGGCTCCAAGAGCAAGAGGAGGCCACTCGCAAGCAAGAAGCTGAGACTCATCTCAAAAGAAGATTAGAGAAAATGGAGAGAGAACTCCATCGTAGCACCAAGCAATGTCAATATCTCACTCCTAACCCTCACGAGAGAAAGTCTCGCAGCCGAGGAAGGAGCCCTAGAAGTGGGTCTTAAAGATTTAAGGAACACAAGACAGATAACGTCTTTCTCGAGCAACAACAACCAGCTCGTTGTTACAGAATCCCAGCTCAAGGAAATGATGACATACAGAATTTGGTCCGGAGAGAAATGGACCAGTACCAAGCATATCGGGGTGCCAGATCGACCAGAGAGCTAGCCAGGCGAGCTCTCAGGAGCCAAATAAAATCCCATTTCTCAAGAGAGATAGAAGAAGAAGAAGCCCCCAAAAAATTTTATGATTCCTTGACTCAAGATCTACGACGAAAAGACTGACCCTATCGATCATGTTAGGTAGTACAGGGAGGCCATGACCCTCTGGAACCATAAGGATGCATTAATGTGCTGGATCTTTCCATAGAGCTTGCACGATGTGGCCCAGAAGTGGTTCGAGAGACTCCCTCGTAGACCCATCAGGATCTTCAAGTCCCTGACAGAGCTCTTCATAGCTCGCTTCATTACCAATAGCTCCCATCCGAAGAGGATGGATGCCTTACTGACAATGAAGAAAATGCCCCAGGAAAGCCTCAAAGATTATGCAAAAATATATTGGGAATTATTCAATGAGGTCGAGGACTGCTCGGAGCAGGTCTCTATGACTTCCTTTAAGATTGGCCTACCCAGCTCCTGCCTCTTGCACCAATCCCTCACTAAGAAGGAGGCCACAACCATCGACGACCTAATGGCTCGTATCGAAAAATATGCCAAAGTTGAGGATGTGACCCACCTTAGTGCAGGGGAGAATAGTCATGCCAAATTCTCCGTCAAGAGCAGTGAGAAAGCTGAGAACCAAAAGAAAGGAAGAAAAAATGGGGGTAAAGGTGGATCCAAGAGCGGGAATAAGAATGATGCTTTTAAAGCATTTCAGGCAGTGAACACTATTTTTAAGGAACCAATATACAAGATTCTAGCAAAGATCAAGGACGAGCCGTTCATTAAGTGGTCCAAAAAGATAGGAGGAGACCCCTTAAAAAGGAATAATGCACTGAGATGTGCTTTCCACAATGAGGGCGGGCACAAAACTGAGCATTGCAAGGCTCTTAAGTCTCACCTTGAAGACTTAGACCAAACTAGACATTTGAACGAATTTGTGGAGAAGAAGGCAGAGAAGGTCGCTGCCAATGGAGACCGGAGGCTTGACAACGTGCTTGAGGAGGATGTTGACCATGAGTTTATAGTGATTCATGGGGCATCGAATCTAAAGTAGATTCAAGGAAACTCAGCTCGGATGGAAGTTAAAAAACTTACGACAGTGATGCAAGCTTTTCAAATTGATCCAGCTAAAACGTAGGTAGGAAAGCGTCAGTGAGCAGATGACGTCGACTACAGCAAATATATCGTGTTCACGGATGAAGACCTAGTGGGAGTGAGGAACCCAAATCATGATGCCTTATTTATTACACTCAGGATAGCTAACTACGATGTCGACAAGTTGCTCGTAGACCAGGGTAGCTCATCTGAAGTAATGTATCTCGACCTATTCAGAAAGTTAAAGTTAAGTGTCATCGACTTGAAGGAAGCCACTATCCCTATAGTTAGCTTCACTCGTAAAGTGACCATCCCTTTGGGAAAGATTGTACTGCCAGTAAGGGCAGGAAGTGTCTCTAAAATGATCGAGTTTTTGGTGGTTGACATTGATTCGCCCTACTAGGGCATCCTTGGCAGAGGGTGGCTATATGCGATGAAGGTCGTCCCCTCTACCTACCATAAGAAACTCAAATATGTGACTGAACGAGGAGTGATGGAGATCAGGCAATGGTGAGGAAGTGATTTATAGCCGCCATCCGCCCAAAACCGGAGAAGAAGGTCGAGAAGGCCAAGGATAAGGTTGAAGAACATGAAGGTTTGATACCTTCTAAATAGCAGCTAAAATATGAAAGACCTGGAGGGGAGGAGACCAGGATCCTCCCCTCTATCGACCACAACAAGAAAGATAGGATGTTCTTGATCGGAGCCTCTCTTATAGATCGAGATAAGAAGGAACTAACAGTACTTTTGCGGAATAACTTGGATATTTTCACGTGGGAACCCTACGAGATGCCTGGGATTGATCCCAGTGTGGTTTGTCATCGATTGCACATTAACCCGACTTTCAAGCTGATCACGCAAAAGGTGAGGTGAACTGCACCCGAGAAGGCCAAGGCTGTAGAGAAGGAAGTGGAGAAGTTGTTGGATGCAGGATCCATAGGAGAAGTTCAATTCCCTAAATGGCAGTCCAACCCAATAGTGGTCCCAAAAAGTAATGGAAAATAAAGAGTCTGTATTGACTTCACCGACCTTAACACGGCATGCCCTAATGACAGCTTTCTTCTCTCGAAGATCGACCAGTTGGTGGACGCCACAGCATCTCATGAAAGAATGAGTTTCCTGGATGCATACTCTGGGTATCACCAAATCCCTTTACACGAGCCAGATCAAGACAAGACGGCATTCATCACCACCGTCGGGTTGTATTATTATAAGGTCATGCCCTTTGGTCTCAAAAATGCAGGAGCAACCTACCAGCAGTAGGTCACCAAAATGTTTAAGGACCAAATAGGAGACACCATGGAGGTCTACATCGATGATATGGTCTTCAAGAGCATATATAAATAAGAACACCCCTCAGACTTATCAAGCACCTTCGAAATCCCTAGGAAATATCGAATGAAGCTCAACGTAAGTAAGTGTTCCTTCGGTGTCCAGTCACAAAAATTTCTCGAGTACTTAGTTAGCGAGAGAGGCATTGAAGCCAACTCGGACCAGATTGACGCCGTCATTAGGGTGCAACCCCTCGTACGATAAGAGACGTGCAGAAGCTCGCAAGGATGCTTGCCGCCCTAAATCGATTCATCTTGAAGTTATCTGAAAGGTGCCAGCCATTCTTCCAATTATTGAAGAAAAGCAAAAAAGTGGAGTGGAACGAGGATTGCTCGAAAGCATTAGAGGAGCTCAAAGCTTACCTTAGTACATCACCCTTGCTCGTAATACATCAAGAGAACGATTCTTTGTACCTATACCTCACAGTTTCCAGCCACGCAGTTAGTTCTGCACTGGTATGCAAAAGAACGGGAATCCAGCACCCAGTCTATTACACGAGAAAGACTCTTTTGGACGTCGAACAGTGATACCTACCACTGGAAAAGTTCACCTTTGCACTAGTGGTAGCCTCGAAGAAATTAAGATATTACTTCGAAGCTCACGCTATCATCGTCCTTACATCTCACCCCCTTAAAGCAGTCCTGCGAAAAACAGATCTGTCCGGCAGACTATCAAAGTGGTCAGTCGAGTTTGGGCGATTTGACATCCAGTTTCAGCCAAGGAATGCAATCAAGGGATAGGTCCTCACCGAATTTATCGCATAATTTACAGGAGAACATCCTTGCAACCAACTTCAACCTGTTGGTCAAAGGGAAGACCACTCGGTGCAAGGTGTTTGGCGACTATTCATTGATGGAGCCTCCAACTCCAAAGGGGCAAGAGTGGGCATCGTGTTGGTTACCCCTGAAGGTGCAATCATCGAGCAAGGAATCAGGATTTGATTTGAAGCCTCTAACAATGAAGCAGAGTATGAAGCATTAATAGTAGGATTACAGAAGGCACAGGTACTGGGGGCAAGATAACTCCAAGTATTTGGAGACTCACAAGTGGTCTCCAATCAGATAAGTGGAAACATCAACGCAAGGGATGAGAGAATGACAGCATACCTCGCCACAACGAAAAAACTAATGTCTAACTTTGAACAGGTTAGCGTCCAACAGTTTCTCAGAGGACAGAACAGCCATGTTGATGCCCTAGCGGCCTGAGCTCAGCGATTAATTCTGACTTGAAGAGAATAATTTCGATTGACTTCCTCGCCCAACCAAGTATTAAACAGATAGACGAGCTGCCAAACATAGGTCACGTTCTCCAGGTTGAATTAGCCCCCAGCTGGATGGACCTCTTAAGGGATTATTTAAAAGATGGTGCCCTACCAGACGATAAGAAGGCCGCTCATTAGATAAGAGTCAAAGTTGATCGCTTTCACTTATCTCCTGAGGTCAAACTGTATAAGAGATCTTTCACCGGTACATACCTCCAATGCGTTCACTAGAAGGATGTCGAGCAAGTTTTGCACGAGATTCATGAGGGAATCTGTGGAAATCATATTGGGGGAAGGTCGTTGGCTTTTCGAGTAATGAAGGAAGGCTACTGGTGGCCATACATGCAGAAGAATTCTGGGATATATGCTCGCAAGTGAGAAAATGTCACCTTCACGATCCTATGGTTCACCAACCGGCCAGCAACCTAAAGTCACTTACTAGCCCATGGTCTTTCGCCCAATGGAGAATGGACATCGTAGGCCCTCTTCCTACTACTGTCGGTAATCGCAAGTATTTGTTGGTCGCGATAGACAACTTCACCAAATAGATAGAGGCGGAGCCGTTAGCAAACATCAGAGACGTGGATACGATGAGATTCATATGGAAGAATATTATCACCCACTTCGAGATCCCTAGGACCATCATCACTAACAACGGAACCCAATTAGAAAGTGGCCTCTTCCAAGGTTTCTGTAACGATCACGGAATCAGGCACCATTTCAGCTCGGTGGCATACCCTCAAAGCAACGGATAAGTTGAAGCTTCTAATAAAATAGTGATTGATGGATTGAAGAAATGATTGGAGTGAGCCAAAGGGGCATGGGTGAGCGAGTTGCCACACATCCTATGGGCCTACCGCACTACCCACGGCGAGCAATCGGGGAAATCCCATTCGCACTGACATATGGTATGGAGGCAATCATCCCCTTGGAAGCTGGCCTCCCCACCATGAGCTCCACCCTGGTCGACCAAGGCCAGAACGATGCAACATTGCTCGCTGAATTTGACCTAGCTGAGGAACGAAGAGAGCTGGCTCTAGTGAAATTAGCAGGCTATCAACAACAACTAGCAAAGCACTACAACAAGAAGGTCAATCCGAGAGCATTCCAAGTTGGGGACTACGTCCTAAGGAAAGTTCTTGGCAACGCAGTAAAACCATCGGATGGTAAGCTAGGACCAAATTGGAAGGGGCCATTTAAGGTGATAAGGGATAATCTACAAGGAGCCTATCACTTGGAAACGCTGGAGGGCAGAGAGATACCTAGAGCTTGGAACACAACCAATTTAAAGAGATTCTACTTCTAGTTTTCTGTGTTAATCTTTTATTACAATGTTAAAATTTGCAATTCATTTCTGATTAATAAAATATCCTCTGGCAGTGGCATTCTATAAAGCGTTGATTTTATCTCAAATACTTTATAATTCATACACCCTACAGGCTCCACTCTCAACATATATAAGCAGGGTATTACCCTCCTAAGGTTTTCATCATCAAACATAAATAACCTCATAGCATTGCCTCTGATAATATATGAAGCCCTACAGGGGACCCTTAGGCATCTCGGCCAACCCAGGTCGATCGCCAAATAGTGTTTGGCTCAAAAAAAACTGCTCGGATAGAATATCCAACACCAAGTGTGTCCTCGCCATTGCCACACGTAGGCCTAAATAAGTGTGACGACATAACCTAAAAGGTAAAGTGAGGCAGAATGGTATCTTATAAGCATACTGGACTGGGGAGCATACTGGACTGGGGGGATACTCACTCAATAAAACAACTCTGCATGTATTAAATCTAGTCGGCTAAAAATATCCCTAGATAATCGAACAAGAAATCAATGAAGTGAAAAATACACAACACATATTTAGTCGGCAAATCGCCCAAAATATAATTATTTTATTACTTCACTACGCATACAAAGAGTTACATTGGTTGAATTAAATAAATCCTAATGAGGAATAGGTCGCCGAGCAAGATAGTCATCCACTTGTGCTCTTCGACCATCGTCTGGGTGAGGAGCCAATTCCTCCCCGACTTCATTTACATTTGGCTCCAGTAGCTGCCTGGGGATAGCATCTATGGGGACCCACTGATCATCCCTCCTGAATGGGTTAGGCATCAAAATTGAGGGGGAGATATCATGACGATACCAGAGGACAGAGTTCCTAGGAACCTATAACTCCCTAAGAGCACTCAGCCATCCCCTAATAAAGGATAACTCTTCAACTTCCGCCAACCTCGTCGGAGCATCAGTCCAACCCTGATCATAACTGTCAGCCCATAATCTTCGAGGACCCTTCTTGAATAGATGCCTCAGCAGGGTAACATCTCTTTGAAGATCGAAAGCTATCGCGTACGCTCGGCAAACATCACCTCGGAGCTCGACAACCTCCCTGGTTGAACCTCTGTCGTTAGTACCAGCTCACGGTCCAGCTGATGAAGAGGAACCACGTAGAACTTGAGGAGCAATATTAGGCGCATTCTCCCTGAGTCACTAGACTTCTCTCCTGAGAGCCTCGTTCTCTTGCTGAAGTACCTCTCTAACCTGATTAACCTCGGAGGCATCTAAGAGTTTAGCCTTCAGAGCATCCACCTCTTCTTGAACAGAAGAACCGATTTCCTCCATCTCTTGGAGCCTGTCCTTCAACTTGGCAATAAGCTCTGACTAGTCCTTATACTCCCGATTCCTAGACCGAAGAGACTTATGGATCCTTAAAAAGGCCCTACGAACTTGATTGCTCGCATCAGGTCTAAGAATTTTTCCTAACTGAGAGGTAGCAGGAATATAATCCTCAACATCGATGAGCTACAAACCATGTGAGGAGTAAAAGAGCAAATAAATCAGTACGCGAAAGGGAACTGAATTTTATTTCATTTAAAAAAGTGGTCATGGTACATCAGCGAATGAAAAGAGGAATTGAAATACAAAAAATACAAAGAGCTCCCTAAAGAAGACTATCTTACAACCTCATTCCGCTCTGAGGTCGTTGGTTACTTCCCCTTATCCGCAGCAGCAGCTACTCCAGGCGCACCACCTTCAGACGGAGCAATCGCCACCCCCTGATCAAGGGGAGCATCAACAGCGATGGTCAGAATAGCAGGAGCAGGCGCCTCATCCATAATAGGCTTAGGGCCAGGATCGTGCTCGTCAAAGAGTGTATAGTCAGTATCCACCTCGGCAGCGAGTAAGGCTTTGTCCCAACCCTTCTTAAAGTTGATACGACCAACATAACCAATCTGGGCCTTAGCATCCTCTTACGATGTGACCCATCCAGTATTATACGAGCTCTCCTTAAAGGTTATTGCCTCAGATTCCACTGTATTCACCTTATCAGTGAGCACCTTATTCTCCTCTGCCACAGCTAGCTTGCTCGCGTAGACCAAGTTATAGGACTGCCTCAACTCTTCGAGCTCTTTCCTCGTCGCCTCCTTCGCTTTGTTGGCTTGGTCCAAGGAGAGGTTAGAAGACTTTTGAGCAGAACTGGCAGTCTTCAAGCTGGCTTCTATCTCAGTATTTTTCCTTTCCAGCTCGGCGTTCCTCTTTACCAGCTCATCGCGGCTGCGGTAGAGGACAGTGAAGTCAGACACGAACTGCAGAGAAAAAGGAAATATTAAGAAATGAAGTATTGAAAGGAACATTTCAAGAACGAAAAGGGAGAGCAGGCTTACTAAGGCTAGCCTCTGACTTGCCTTCAGGGCTAACTGGTCATCCTCCATCGACCTCTGGCGATCAGCTAGTAAAACTTCTCTCTCGAGCACCGCCAGAGCTAGCTAAGGGGTGAGAACAACTAATGCCCCCTCAGCCAGAGTAGATACGGGTCCCAGATACTGCCCCGCCTTTGTCCTCACCTCTTCTCTCCTCTTTTTGTATTCCCTCTCCTTCCTATCCCTCTCTATCCTCTTCTTTTCTTCCACCTTCTTCTTCTCCTCTTCCTTCTTTTTCTCCCTCTCTCTCACTTGATCCTCCTCTTTCCTCTTTCTCTCCTACTCGTGAGTTACAGTCTGGGAGCCAGTGGCGATATCCTCACTCCCGAATTTTTACTTCTTCAGCCAGCGAGAAAAAAGCACGTTGTCTTCATCATCATCTCAGATCAAATTCTTCCTAGGAGGAGCCATATCTTCCTCGTTGGAGATACTTAATTCACCCAAAGACTCCTCAGCCTCTGAACCCTCCTCCGAGATAGAAGACTCTTCGCTACTGGAGCTTTCCTCACTGTAACCACCTTCAGCACCACCCCTGTTAGCCCCTTGCTCTCCTCACCAGAGCTATTTTCCTCCTCGTCCAATTGGATTGGGTCGGCAGCAACCTCTTCTGTGATGTCTAGCTGAGGAATGCTATCCACAGGTCGTGCAATAAAATTGGACCCAATGTTCTTATATTCCAGAAAAAATGCAGTTAATCAAGGATGCTCACTGTCAGCCAAGAGTTCCCTGATTTTCCAGGCCTTAACCAGCTCAACAGCTCGAATCTCGCTAAGAGCAGCTGAGTTCTTTGTCTTCGCTGGAAAAAGAAATGAAAGAAATGTGTGAGAAAGACCATACACTAACATGGATTAATTAACAGAGCAAGAACTATGTCTACCTATATATTCCTCCTCATAAAAAGGAATCACGAATCTCCCAGACCTCGACCCTTGAGTATGGGGAGGGAACTGCCAATTTCTGGCAATAATCCCCTCATGCCAATAGTCCTTGTGGGAATCACGTAGATTCACAACTAATATCGTATCAGGACTCCTGGCCTTAAGGTAAATAAGACCAGAGCTTGTTCGAGAGAAAGAATAGTAGAAGCAGATTTCAGCAAGCCCTAGATTGGTGCCATAGAGCTGATTAATTCTATGCACATCATTGCCAATTTTTCAAATATTTGGCGAGCATTGTGTAGGAACTATATCGAAGTAGCTAAAAAAGTGCAAGAATAAACGATTTGGGGGGAAAAGTAAGACCCCCTGGGATAACGAAAGAACATGTATCCAGTGACCGTCCTCAATGTCTTTAACATTACGAGGAACAGGGGGACATTCGATGTCCACCCAGTTTGGAATATTGTAGAATTTTCTGAACTCAGTTATCGACCTATTGCCTATTTTCGTCATCAAAAACGAGAAACCCTAGTACCGAATATGAAGAAATTCCAACAGAAAAAAGAAAAAGAAGAAGTAAGAGGAACTTACGAGGTAATAGTCAGCTTAAGACGATGCAAAGTCGCAAGCAGGGATGATGAGAAGATAAGAAAGAATCTTGGAGATGGAAGACGAGACCTGGGAGTGAGAAAGCAACAGTGAAAGCTTGGAAATAACTAGAGAATGCGAAGAAATCTGAAGCGACGTTCAGGGAATGACCTCTCCAAAATAATTTAAACCCTTCTAATCATAACGCACGGGAAACGAGGCAATATGTCGCCTAAATCAATTCGGGAAGGGCGCTTTTATCCCAAAGTGTTGCACAATTCACAAAAATGCCATTAAGGCAAATCATTAAAAATTATTGAGCCCAAATTGTGACACAAAAATTTTAGGGGCAATTATGGGTACCTCAATTTGTCACTTTGGCCCACATGAGTAGCTCAATTAAACATGGCCCAAAGTCTAGAGGCCTCACGCCATAAATAATTCCGTTGTGACCCAGTCAGTTCCTAAAATCTCTCTTGAGAGATACTTTAGGGATTATGGGCTAACGTGGAGGAGTCCCACACCTTCACTCTCCAAAAGAACATATATATATATATATCAAAACCCTAGCCTGAGGCAAAGGGCATGCAATTTGTAAACACTCCCCCGGAGTAAACAGAAATAAAATACTAAGATCACCACCGTGGACGTTGTAATACCCGCACTTTTTATTATGTACTTGTATTTCGACTTATTTATATGTCAACGTGACATTAACAAAAAAATCTGCATTTGCATGTCTCACATGGGAATTTATTTGTGTTTATATGGTTTATTTAAGTACCTTGGTAAATTTTCTCGCAATTTGGACAAAATATATATATATGTATAAATAAATAAATAAATCATTTTTTCGTCAAAAAAATGAAAGTGCTTAGAAAAATCTGAAACTTTGCAGACAAATGTAAAATTTAATTTTGAACAACTTTCCCTTCTTTGTTATCCTCAAAAAAAATATTTTAGACCCCGTTTTAGACGGATTTATGTCGAAAAAATTATTTCAGCTCGTGTGGTTGGCTAATTTATTGGTGGTTGGCTCATTTTTTGGGTGGTTGACTTTTGTATTTTCCAACTTGGGAAAAACGTGTTTCACTTATATTTTTAAGCCTAGGAGACTTAAATGAGTCAAAATATTGAAATTGAAAGCTTAAAATTAAGATAAATAAGGGTGAGGGGATTCATGAACCTAGTAAACCAAAAAATATAAACTCCTCCGTCTTCTTCCTCTCTCTTATATCCTCAAGGGCAAAAATACTTTTAAATTTCGTAGCTCACTCTTATACCCATATTCTCTCTCCTCAAACTCCGTTAAAGAATCTCAAAACTCCATTAAGACATCAGACAAGGGGTGGGGCAACTTGGTGTGGCTTGAAAGCTTGATTTTGGGAGCATAGGAGTGGAATTTAGGAACATTATAGGAGGACTTGAAGTTTTCTTCTCCAAGGTTATCTCCTCTTAATAAATCAAGTAGGGTTTTTCTCTTCCTAAATTTATATTTTCAAAAGCTTAAAACACCCATATTGATGAAAGATGATTCTTGTAAAAAATTGCTAGTTCTTGTATTTTCTATTATGCAAACCCATGCTTTTATGTGTTGAAATGAACTAGATTTGTTGATTAAATTTCATAATATCATGCTGTAATACCCCGTATTTTTATGCTTTCTAAATTTGGGGATTTATTAAATTTAATGTGAGTTATTAATTTAATATAAATTCAAAAATTAATTATTTTTAATTACTAATGTGACGAGAGTTAGTAATCATTGGAAACTTGTAGAATATTACTAATGAGTAAAGTAATATAATATTAGTACTATTAAATGTCACGAGTGAATAAAATGACAATTTTGGAAATTTGAGTCGGGACGCGCCCGTGTCGCGTCGGAACTAAATATTAATTTATAAAAGTGAATAAACTATAAGTTACCCGTATGGTCATTTCGAGTGCGCCAAAGTGTCCGCAAGGGTCGAGATAGTCAAAAATATGTACCCGGGGGTTTAGTTTTGGTCTCGGGGCGTTTTTAGGCCTATTTACCACCCCGGGGGCGTTTTGGACATTTCGTAATTTTGGGTAATTAAACCCACGAAAATTACGAGGTTATATCAGATGCTTAGGGTTGCCTTCTAGGGTTAACACGACCAAAAGAAAGTGACGTCCATTGGAGAAGGGAGGAGAGAGCTTGCCAAGGAATTCTAGGTCGAAAACCCCTCCGTTTGCACCGCCGTCGCCGCCAAACGAGAGATCACGTCGCAAGGATCGTAACCACACTGATTTCAGCACAAATCAGAGACCAAAAATTCCCAGGCAAGTATTTATCTTGCTTAATTTCGTTAATGCATCATTCATGTTAGTCTAGGGTTGATTAGGATGAGTTTCATAGAAGAAAACCCATGTTGGAGATAGGAAAATTGCATGTAGTAATGATATAAATGTTAATCTGGAAATCCCCTTCATATGTAGAGGTTGAACCATGGATTTATGATGGATTAGAAGTAGAAATTCTGGAAAAAGGTTGAATAGAACAAAGTTAAGGAAATTTCTAGGGTTCATGAGAATTATATAAGTTTTGGCCCTTTAATCATGGATATTGATGAAAATTCACATGCTTTACGTAGAAAATTGCTAGTTTGGATTTACCATGTTTATAGTACGAATTTCTGGGAGTTTGGGTGTTAAAAATTTGGATTTGGATGATGTTGGATGATAGAACCCGTAACTGGTTGTTCTGCAGATTTGCCATACTTGTTTGATCGATTGATCGAACCAGGAGTGTCGATCGATCGACGTATCGATCGATCGAGCTCCTGACATCAATTAATCGACCCCTCGTGGCAGACTCATATTTCCCCTTTTAAATAGCTGAATTTAATTTAAATGAGTAATAATCTTTGGACATCCTTATTAAAATATTTTGGGAGATAAAGAAGACCAGTAGGAATTATTAAAAAATGTGAAACCTTTAATGTAAGACGATACTTACACTTTACGGGGATGTTTACACATAAGGGACGATGGTATTATGTAATAAAGGGGGAGACGCGTAATGTAGGTACGTTGGAAAATAATTAAGTACCTACTGAAATTTCACTTGGGAAAGATATGAATACACAAGTGTTACATAGTAAGTTACAATAATCCCTCAAATTAAGGTAAGAAAAGAAACGTTATACGTGATAACTAAATGATGAGAAATAAGGATAAATATCATAACTATGGGTTATGAGATGTACCTAAATTGGATGTGGTAATAGTAGTATATTTATATGACTGTGTTTATGCATATACTATATACGTGTGAAAACCATGCTCGCGCTACTGGTTATCCCTGAGGTTACCGCGCTGGGAAAGTCTTATCTCGATGGGACCTTTATGGGGGATATTGACTCGTACCCTAAAAGATAGAGATCCTTTGGTACAGGCTAATCGGATCGATAGTCAGACGGCCTAAGAGACGTGGGAGCATGTGTTGACCTCTTAGAGACCGGGACTCTATGCTTCGCCTCAATGTTGTGTGTGTTTGTGTTAATACAGTTCGAGAGTTATTCCGAACTTGTATTTCCCTTAATACGAGTGATACGGGGACTGGATAGCAGAGTATGCCCGCACCATAATTATTATGTGGGGTGCTGTTAGAATATATATATTATATGGGTATTTAATATATATATTAAATTCTGAAATTTGTGAACTACCCCCGTGTTTATTGTAAGAAAGAGATGAATAATGATTTCAATTTGGAAATACGTGTTTTGAAAAGTATAATAAGTTACTGGGAAACTTTATTAGCAAATAAAGTTAAAATGAGAGCTTTGTGAGTAAATAAAATTTACTTCTTAAACAGTTGAATTGGTCAGTTTAAATCTTACGAGCAACCTAAGATAAAATAAGTTAAACCGTTGGAAAGGTTAGTGCGATAGGTGTGCACATTAGAAGAGAGGTGAGAATTTCTCAAGGGAGTGCCGCACTAATATGTTGTTGCATTGGCCAGTAAACATTTTAAATACTTGCTAAACAAATTTTTAATCGTTTTTACAGTCGGGCTCTGACCCGTTTCCATTTCCTTTTCTCTCTTGTATATATATATATGTATGTATTACAGGTGCCCAGCCACGGGGGCGTCTTGCATAGGATCCTTTGGAAGGAACGCGCTGCAACTTAGGTGGGAGTTGCAGGCCTCTTGCTTAGACGAACTCATTTCTTGATTCCTCTTCTAGCACTATTTATTCAGTTGGGCATGTGTCGCCCTTTTCCATTATTCAGTTATTTATCGGATATTGTGATTTGCTTGTTTCAGTATTTACACTTTGGGATTTATTACTGTCAGGATGTTTTCCTTTAAGTTTTAATGTTGAAATTACTTAGTTGGATATTTAATTATTGGATTGTTTGTTCCAGTATAGTTGTTGTGTGATTATTTAATTATGAATTTCGTAAAGTTTTAAATGTTGGTTTATATAAATAAAATTTGGAAAGTAATGTCTAAAATGGTTTTGACACTTAGCTTAATTATTTAGGGTGTTAAATTGGAAAAGTTATTTTTACGACAGTGATGCTAAGAATGAACCAACCGTTCACCTTGATTATAATTTAATAAAGGACGGATCACCGGGTATTTAATTAGGCGGGGTGTCACAGGTGGTATAAGAGCATCAGGTTCTAGTGTCCATAGGATCTATGCGGCTTATTTCACTTTCAGCTTAACATTTTTGTAATAGAGCCCTATTTTAGGATTGTTGTATTCTTGCTTTTACGATTACGTCTTCAGCTATTTGAGATTTGATAATAACTGTAGACTAATAAATTTCTTCACGTTTCAGATGCCTCCGAGACGTGCACCAAAGGATAGGCGTGCCGAAGCCTAGCAGCCAGTAGCTCCGGCTCAGGGAACGCTGAATGCTAATGAGGTAGTCGCCATTGTTGCTCAGGCGGTGAATGCCGCACTAGCAGTAGTACAGCAGACTCCACCCCAAGTTCAGGCGATGGTGCCAGTACCTGCACAGCTTCCATCAGCATGAAAGCGGGTTAGGGATGCCTTTCAGAAGGCGCATCTCCCTGAGTTCTCGGGGAGTTCAGATATCATCATCGTCAACCAATGGAAGAAAGATATCCAGAGGCATCTGCGTATGTATGAGTGCACGGACGTGCAAAAATAGTTGTTGGCTTCCTTTAAGCTAGTGGGGGTCGCTTTGCAGTGGTGGGAGTCCACCACCACCTTGGAGGAGAGGGATACTATCCCGATTCAGTCATTCTGGGAGCGGTTTGACCGCAAGTATTTTCCACCCGTCGTGCAAACTGAGATGAGGCAAAAGTTACTGAACTTGAAGCAGGAGAATTCTACCATTGCTGAGTATGAGGAGGAGTTCACAAGACTTCTCACTATAGTGCCAGATGAGGCACCCACTGAGGGCAAGAAGATATTATTGTTTGTGGACGGGTTAGCTTGGAGGATCCATCAGCACCTCATAGGGAATTTGTCTCTAAGTACCTTCACAGATGTACTCAATGGTGCTTTACTACACTGCCAGGATCACCGCTTCCATCTGTAGGGAAGCAAGTGAGCAGGAGAGTCCGGCTAGCAGGGCAGGACAGGGGGTAGTGGTGCTAGTGGAGCATCGACATCTCAGGGACAGACTCGTCAGCACGAGCAGAGTTCCCATCAGGGGGACCCTACCAAGCGATTCCGATCGGGTGATTCCAGGAAGGGATTTTGAGGATTTAGGCAGGGCCAGCCTAATCAACAGGTCCAGCAAGGCCAACACCGCCAGCAGCAGGGTCAGCAGCGCTTCCATCAGGGCCAGTGGCGGGGCGGTAACGGTCAATAGGGCCGTGGTCAGCAAGGTCAGAGGGGAGGTAATTTCAGAGGCCGATGTTTTGTGTGCGGCAAGAATGGCCATAAGCGCCAGGATTGTCCAGAGGGTGATAGGGCCCCACAGCAGCAGGGTGCCCGTAATGAGCCACAGAGACCACTTTTTCCAGCCGCCCTCCCAGCACCAGCTCAGGTACCAGCCCTACCAGTCGTTCCAGCCGCTCCGGTGCAGCAGGGGCAGTTACAGTACGGACGTGTCTATAACGTCCACCAGGAAGCAGCTCCGCAGGCACCACCCACGATTGAGGTATGTTTCCTATCCATGGTACTATGGTTCGGGTTTTATTTGATACTGGGGCGACGCACTGCTTTATATCTACCCATTTTGCGAAGGCCTTAGGGTTATTAGCCACAACAGAGAGCACTGTGACGTGTGTAGACTCACCATTGGGAAATGGATCGCTAATTTTCTTTATATGCCGGGGAGTGGGGGTAGAGATTGGTGTCTTGATATTATTAGCAGACATGTTAGTCTTAGATATGCATGAGCACGATGTTATTATCAGTATGGATTGGCTCGCAGCTTATAGAGCCATGATAGATTATTTTGGTGGGAGTATTGTTTTTGCCATTCCGGGGCAAGAGATGTTTGTAGTGGCGATGACTCGCCCAGAGGGAGGCTCGACCGCTCATTTGTATTACATAGAGGAGGATACATCTAAGGAGGTTGTGATTCCCTTAGACTCGATCCCAGTTGTTTGTGAGTATTTCGATGTATTTCAGGAGATACCAGGCCTACGCCCCAGTCGAGAGATAGACTTTGTCATAGATTTATTACCGGATACTCGACCTATAGCACGCGCTCCATACCGTATGGTTCCAGCGGAGATATGAGAGTTACGAGATCAGATAGAGCAGCTGTTAGGTCAAGGCTTCATTCGCAGGAGTACCTCACCTTGGGGCGCTCCAGTTTTGTTTGTGAAAAAGCGAGATGGTTCACTGAGGCTATGTGTGGACTACTGGGAGCTGAACAAGGTCACGATATGGAACAAGTATCCGTTGCCTCGAATCGATGATCTGTTCGACCAGCTAAGGGGAGCAACTTTCTTTTCGAAGATAGATCTGAGGTCGGGGTACCATCAGCTACGTATTAGGGAGCGGAATGTTTCAAATACTGCTTTCTTGACGAGATATGGGTCCTATGAGTTTAGAGTGATGCCATTTGGCCTCACAAATGCTCCATCCGTATTCATGGACTTGATGAACCGAGTGTTCAGATAGTTCTTGGACCAGTTTGTCATCGTCTTCATAGATGACATTTTGATATATTCACACTCAGAGGAGGAGCATGTCGAGCACTTGAGGCAGGTTCTTCAGACTCTACGAGAGCATCAGCTGTATGCTAAGTACGAGAAATGCGGGTTCTAGTTACGTGAAGTGCAGTTCTTGGGACATGTTGTTTCTGAACAAGGGATAGCAGTTGACCCGAGTAAAGTGTCAGTGGTGAGGGAGTGGGGACAACCCACGACACCGACGGAAGTGCGTAGTTTCTTGGGATTAGCCGGATACTACAGGAGATTCATTCGGGGGTTCTCCAAAATAGTGGGCCCATTAACGAACCTGACTTGCAAAGGGGTTCCATATATTTAGGATGATGCTTGTCAATTGGCTTTTGATGAGCTGAAAGATAAGCTTACTTTAGCACCGGTCCTTGCTTTACCTAGACCGGGAGTGGAGTACTTGGTTTACATCGATTCCACTTTACGGAGACTTGGGGGAGTACTTCAACAGGAGGAGAAGGCTATAGCTTTTGCCTCCCGCAAGCTTAAGCCGCACGAGAAGAATTTCCCCACACACGACCTAGAGTTGGCAACGGTCGTCTTTGCATTGAGGATTTGGAGGCACTACTTATTGTCACTGCAGTACTTGTTCACTCAACGAGAGCTGAATATGCGTCAGCACAGGTGGTTAGAATTTGTGAAGGACTATCAGTTCGATATACAGTACCATCCGAGGAACGCCAACGTAGTTGCTGATGCGTTGAGCCGTAGACCGGTATATGATGTAGAGGACGTCTGGAAAGCAAAGTGGAAAGAGTTGGGTCACCAGGACGCAGTAGCTCGTTCTTTCATATCCGTCATGATAGTGACACCCGAGATTGTTACGAGGGTGATACAAGCGCAGACCGCAGACCCATTTTACCAGGAGCAGATTGTACGACTTTTAGCTGAGGGTGCTGAGTCCTATTCTGTTAGTTCTGATGGGGGTTTGAGGTTTAATGGTAGATTGGTGGTCCCAGAAGGAGCAGAATTACGTCATGCAGTGATGACCCAATCTCACGGGTCCCGATTTGCGGTACATCCTGGGGGAGATAAAATGTACCAGGATATGAGGCGACAATACTGGTGGAGTGGGATTAAAAAGGACATTGTTGAGTTCGTTTCCAAGTGTTCTACCTGCCAGCTGGTAAAGATGGACCATCAGAGACCGTCAGGGTTGCTTCAGCCATTGGAAATACCCGCGTGGAAGTGGGAGAGTATTTCCATGGATTTTATTACAGGGTTGCCTACATCACAGCGAGACCACGACTCCATCTGGGTGATTGTGGACCATTTGACCAAAGTGGCTCATTTTTTGTCGGTGTGAGCAGACTATATCACGGGTCAGTATGCTCAGTTGTTCGTTGCTGAGATTGTCAGATTGCATGGGGTGCCCCTGAATATTGTGTCAAATAGAGATAAGATTTTCGTGTCGCGTTTCTGGGAGAGCTTTCAGGAAGCTATGGGTACAGAGTTGAGGCTGAATTCAGCTTATCACCCACAGCAGATGGACAAACAGAGCGTACAAATCAAATGTTGGAGGATATGCTACGCATGTGTGTCCTTGATTTTGGAGGAGGTTGGGAGCCACATCTTCCACTGGTGGAGTTTGCTTATAATAACTCTTATCAGTTCACGATTGGCATGGATCCATTTGAGGCTTTGTATGGCAGGCCTTGTCGTTCCCCAACTTGTTGGCTAGAGGTGGGGGATAACAAGTTGCTCGGACCAGAGGTGATTCAAGAAACCTCCACTAGGATTGAGATGATCAGGAGTCGCATTGGAGTAGCCCAGGACAGGCAGAAAAGCTACGTCGATGCGAAACAGTTCTTCCGAGAGTTTAATGTGGGGGACCAAGTATTACTACGGGTATCTCATATGAAAGGAGTGATGAGGTTCGGAAAGAAAGGGAAATTAGCCCCGAGGTACGTGGGACCATTTCCCATTATCGAGAGGATTGGGCCGGTAGCATACATATTGGGACTTCCAAAGCATTTACATCGCATTCACGATGTATTCCACATTTCGTCATTGAGACAATACCTTCGGGATGACATGTCTCACACCCACATCGCGATAGAAGAGATAGACTTACATCCAGACAGCTCTTACGAGGAGAGACCAGTGGCTATCCTAGACCATAGTGAGAGGAGGTTGAGGTCGAAGGTAGTTCCACCCGTACGTGTCCAGTGGGAGCATCATAATGTGGAGGAATCCACCTGGGAGCGCGAGGCAGATATGCGCGAGAGATACCCAATTTATTCTTACCAGGTATGCCTTATTTTCTGAATTTCGGGACGAAATTCCGTTATTAGGGAGGAAGTATGTAATACCTCGTATTTTTATGCTTTCTAAATTTGGGGATTTATTAAATTTAATGTGAGTTATTAATTTAATATAAATCCAGAAATTAATTATTTTTAATTACTAATGTGACGAGAGTTAGTAATCATTGGAAACTTGTTGACTATTACTAATGAGTAAAGTAATATAATATTGGTACTATTAAATGTCACGAGTGAATAAAATGACAATTTTGAAAATTTGAGTCGGGACGCGCCCGTGTCGCGTCGGGACTAAATATTGATTTATAAAAGTAATAAATTATAAGTCACCCGTATTGTCATTTCGAGTGCGCCAAAGTGTTTGTAAGGGTCGAGATAGTCAAAAATATGTACCCGGGGGTTTAGTTTGGGTCTCGGGGCGTTTTTAGGCCTATTAAGCACCCCGGGAGGGCGTTTTGGACATTTCATAATTTTGGGTAATTAAACACACGAAAATTACAAGGTTATATCAGATGCTTAGGGCTGCCTTCTAGGGTTAACACAACCAAAAGCAAGTGACGACCATTGGAGAAGGAAAGAGAGAGCTTGCCAAGGAATTCTAGGCCGAAAACCCCTCCGTTTGCGCCGCCGTCGCCGCCAAACGAGAGATCACGTCGCAAGGATCGTAACCACACTGATTTCAGCACAAATCAGAGACCAAAAATTCCCAGGCAAGTATTTATCTTGCTTAATTTCGTTAATGCATCATTCATGTTAGTCTAGGGTTGATTAGGATGAGTTTCATAGAAGAAAACCCATGTTGGAGATAGAAAAATTGCATGTAGTAATGATATAAATGTTAATCTGGAAATCCCCTTCATATGTAGAGGTTGAACCACATATTTTTGATGGATTAGAAGTAGAAATTCTGAAAAAAGGTTGAATAGAACAAAGTTAAGGAAATTTCTAGGGTTCATGAGAATTATATAAGTTTTGGCCCTTTAATCCATGGATATTTATGAAAATTCACATGCTTTACGTAGAAGATTGCTAGTTTGGATTTACAATGTTTATAGTACGAATTTCTGGGAGTTTGGATGTTAAAAATTTGGATTTGGATGATGTTGGATGATAGAACCCGCAACTAGTTTTTCTGCAGATTCGCCATACCTGTTTGATCGATCGATCGAACCAGGAGTGTCGATCGATCGACGCATCGATCGATCGAGCTCCTGACATCGATCGATCGACCCCTCCTGGCAGACTCATATTTCCCCTTTTAAATAGCTGAATTTAATTTAAATGAGTAATAATCTTTGGACATCCTTATTAAAATATTTTGGGAGATAGAGAAGACCAGTAGGACTTATTAAAAAATGTGAAACCTTTAATGTAAGACTAAACTTACACTTTACGAAGATGTTTACACATAAGGGACGATGGTATTATGTAATAAAGGGGGAGACGCATAATGTAGGTACGTTGGATAATAATTAAGTACCTACTGAAATTTCACTTTGGAAAGATATGAATACACGAGTGTTACGTAGTAAGTTGGAATAATCCCTCAAATTAAAGTAAGAAAAGAAACGTTATACGTGATAACTAAATGATGAGAAATAAGGATAAATATCATAACTATGGGTTATGAGATGTACCTAAATTTGATGTGGTAATAGTAGTATATTTATATGACTGTGGTTATGCATATACTATATACGTGTGAAAACCATGCCCACGCTACTTGCTATCCCTGAGGTTACCGCGCTGTGGCAGTCTTATCTCGATGGGACCTTTATGGGGGATATTGACTCGTACCCTAGAAGATAGAGATCCTTTGGTACAGGCTAATCGGATCGATAGTCAGACGGTCTAAGAGACGCGGGGGCATGTGCTGACTTCTTATAGACCGGGACTCTATGCTTCGCCTCAATGTTGTGTGTGTTTGTGTTAATACAGTTCGAGAGTGATTCTGAACTTGTATTTCCCTTAGTACGAGTGATACGGGGACTGGATAACAGAGTATGCCCGCACCATAATTATTATGTGGGGTGCTATTAGAATATATATATTATATGGGTATTTAATATATATATTAAATTCTGAAATTTGTTAACTACCCCTGTGTTTATTGTAAGAAATAGATGAATAATGATTTCAATTTGGAAATACGTGTTTTTAAAAGTATAATAAGTTACTGGGAAACTTTATTAGCAAATAAAGTTAAAATGAGAGCTTTGTGAGTAAATAAAATTTACTTCTTAAACAGTTGAATTGGTCAGTTTAAATCTTACGAGCAACCTAAGATAAAATAAGTTAAACCGTTGGGAAGGTTAGTGCAATAGGTGTTCACATTAGAAGAGAGGTGAGAATTTCTCAAGGGAGTGCCGCACTAATATGTTGTTGCATTGGCCAGTAAACATTTTAAATACTTTCTAAACAAATTTTAAATCGTTTTTACAGTCAGGCTCTGACCGGTTTCCATTTCCTTTTCTCTCTTGTATATATATATGTATGTATTACAGGTGCCCAGCCACAGGGGCGTCTTGCATAGGATCCTTTGGAAGGAACGCGTTGCAGCTTAGGTGGGAGTTGCAGGCCTCTTGCTCAGACGACCTCATTTCTTGATTCCACTTCTAGCACTATTTATTCAGTTGGGCATGTGTCGCCCTTTTCTATTATTCAGTTATTTATCGGATATTGTGATTTGCTTGTTTCAGTATTTACACTTTGGGATTTATTACTGTCAGGATGTTTTCCTTTAAGTTTTAATGTTGGAATTACTTAGTTGGATGTTTAATTATTGGATTGTTTGTTCCAGTATAGTTGTTGGGTTATTCTTTAATTATGAATTTCGTAAAGTTTTAAATGTTGGTTTATATAAATAAAATTTGGAAAGTAATGTCTAAAATGGTTTTGACACTTAGCTTAATTATTTAGGGTGTTAAATTGGAAAAGTTATTTTTACGCTAGTGATGCTAAGAATGAACCAACCGTTCACCCTGATTATAATTTAATAAAGGACTGATCACCCGGTATTTAATTAGGCGGGGTGTCACACATGCTTGTATAAATGAATGATTAGAACATGAAAATTGTTTAAAAAAATGTTATAATCATATACTACTTGAAAATGAATGTGTAGGATGCTTATGCATGAATTTCTTAGGTAGAAATCCTCATTTCGTGTGAATATACTTGAATATATTTTTTTAGGCATGATAAATGATATGTATTGAAATGAAATAATAGATTTCATCATGTTTTGAAAGAATGACAAATTTCAGCCTCTATTTTGATGATGTTAAAAAGTGATGATTGTTGATACCAATTTTAGTCTGCTGACATGGCACAATGAAGTGGAGACACGTGTCAATCTACATGGCACTAACAAACATTTCTGAACAATACCTTGACTTCGAGGAACTCAATTTCCCCGATAAACTCATCGTGCAGTAGGGGCTCACCGAGGAACTTTACTACACCGAGCAACTCATGGATACCGAGATACTTAGGCGGTCCGAGCAGCTTAGGCAGTCCGAGCTGCACCTCGATCAGAGCATTTATTATCAGACAATTAAGAGAATTAAATGCGCATTAAATGCTGAATATTATCATACAGATGTATACACTTATTGAATAGCTATGTATTACTCATTCACATGTACTGCCTCATGGCTATAAATACATTGTATCATCCTCATTGTAGGGGGGTCGTAATTTCTTGAGGTAAACCATACTTCGAGAATTCCCAAACATTCGATAATAACACAAACAGTGGACGTAGGCCATTCGTTCAAGGCTGAACCACTTTAAAATCTCTTGTCTTATTTATTTTTATCTGTGATTAAACAATTAGAGATAATCTAATTTTTTACATCAACAGATTGGCGCCGTCTGTGGGAAACGACTGTAATTTTCATTTTTCACCAAAAACAAATCATCACCAATGGCTGACAATCCTGAATCCAGCAATCGAAACGCTGGAAACCCCCCAAATCCATTCGCTCCTCCAAATATCCAAGATCTAGCAGGAATCATGGCCGGTTTGGCTCAAGGCCAGACATCCATGCAGGAAACAATGCGACAACTCATGCAAACTATCCAAGCTTGAGCATCAACCTATTCAGGACAACGAAGTGGTCAAAGAAATACTCATTTACTTTCTTCACGCATTAGGCAAAGTGATTCATATCGCACTGATAAATCTGAGGATTTTTCTTATCAACCGGGTCGAACTTCGTCAGTACGAGTCACAGATACTGAACAACACATCCCTCTCTCTCCGAAAAGGACCAGTGCACTGGAAAGATTGAGTAGGGTCTCTCATTTTGATCGATTGGGCCCTAGGAAGAATAAAAGTCCTCCTAAGGCTGTGTCGAGAAACTTTCGACGATCATTTGATTTAAGATAGGGTTCTGCCCAATCACAACCAGCTGCTCGACAAGATAGATCCCAATAAGCCACATCCACGCGATCAGTTGCTCGAACCAACAGGCCCGAGGAAGTAAATGATGCGTGGAAAGACTCTATTCAGAGGTTGGAGGATAAATTAGGGGAAATGGCCAAGGCCAAGAATCCTCTATAAAGAACTTTTATCCAAGGGACACCTTTTGTCCAAGCAATTGTGGATTTTCCCACACCATCAAAGTTCAAAGCACCTGTTGTGACTCCTAAATATGATGGAAAAACCGACCCTGTCCTTCATATAGAGCAATACCAAGCTGCTGCCGACATCTATGATGTGCCAGATGAGATGAGATGCAGGGCATTCTCGGGAACTCTTACAGGATCTTCTCAAATATGGTACAATAATCTTCCTCGGGGTAAGATTTCAACTTTCTTTCAACTGGCCGAGCTCTTCATTGGAAACTTCTGTTTTGGAGCAAAACCTGTTAAACGAGTAGCCCACTTGTTAAGTGTTAGACAAAAGGCAGGTGAGAGCATTAGGGACTATATAACTCGCTTCAATAACGAGAAACTCGAAGTTATTGATTACGAGGAAATGACAGCGATTACTGCTCTGATGAGTGGGCTGTTGCCCAACAAGTTATATTACACTTTGGCTAAAGATCCACCCAGAACCATGTCAGAATTGATGGCAAAAGCGGCCAAGATCATGAATGTCGAGGAGGCTATGGCTGCAAAGAAGAATATGGATACCAAAGAAACCAAGGTGGACGGTGATAAGGCCAAAAAGAAAGAGCATAAGAACAATTGTGGTGACAAGCATTCAAAAACAAAGCCATCATGGGAGGTATTAAAGAAATTTGAAAAGTATACTCCTTTGAAGGTAGACATCAACCATGTTCTAGAAGAAATCAAGAACAACGAGGAATTAAACTGGCCAGAGAAAATGAAGTCAGACCCTGACAAGAGAAATAAGGCCAAATATTGCGAGTTCCACAAGGATCATGGCCACATGACCAAAAATTGCATAGCTCTTCAGAACGAGATCGAAGCACTCATTAGACTAGGAAAACTGGCAAAGTATGTTGATCGTAGAAATGAAAGAAGAAACAACGACCGGGAAAGAGAGAGGTGTAGATCTCCTCGTCGAACAGAGGAGAACAAGAAAAGAGACCATGAAGATGATCCAGAAGATAACCCCGATCTTCCGAAAAGACCAAGGCAGCCAGAACGTGAGGTATTTTCAATACATTTTGGATCATTTGATTGTAATGTTATTACAGGTGGAGATGCAGGAGGTGGAGACCTTACTGCAGAAAGAAAAGCTTACCTCAATGAGGCTCAAGCCTGTTCATATATTCAACGAATAAACTTGGCTGAAGATGATCGCCCGAGGAAGGTCAACAAAGAAAAGCTGGTTATTGGTTTCGCAAAAAATGACCTCGCAGGTGTACTGTATCCTCATGATGACCCATTGGTGATCAAAATGAGAATGAAGGAAGTGATGATCTCGAGAGTACTGGTTGATAATGGTAGCTCGGCTGATATTATGTTCTACTCGTGCTTCGACAGCTTAAATCAAAAGTTATCTCAGTTGGAGCCTTATCATAGGCCCCTCCTCGGTTTTGCTGGCGAGAAAGTTTTTCCACTTGGGACGATCAAGTTGGATATGTTCATTGGTACATGGCTTGCTTGTCGAACAGAAAGAGTACGCTTCTTCATGATGGATAAGAATGTTCAATCAGCATACAATATCATCATGGGAAGGGTAGGATTGAAGAAGTTTGAAGCAATACCATCTACGGTACATCAATGCCTAAAATTTCCAACCAATTTTGGAGTACGAGTTGTGAAGGGTGATCAAAAAGTAGCTCAAGAATGCTACTATTCATCTGCCGAACAGGAGGAACTAGAGGAATCTAGGAAAAATACTACTACCTATCAGGTGGATAAGGGTGCAGAAATTGAAACATTGGATCCTAGAGACGAGTCGCAACTCGTGAAAGGTCAGGTGGTTGAAGCTACTGAAAACATCATTCTGGACGACGAGCAGCCTGAACGAACAACTCAGATAGGTTCATCGTTAGATGCCTTATTAAAACAGGAGTTGATAGTTTTCTTAAAAAGCAGAAAACAAACCTTCGCTTGGAGTCATGAAGATATGCCCGGAATAGAACCAAATTTCTTATGTCACGAGCTCAATGTGAATAAAGAGATCAAGCCAGTGAAGCAAAGAAGAAGAGTGTTCAGCCCCGAGAAGAACCAAGTTATACAGGAGGAGGTTGAGAAGCTCCAGAAAGCTTGATTTATTGAAGATGTTAAATATCCAAAGTGGTTAGCAAATGTAGTGATGGTAAAAAAGAAGAACAACAAATGGAGGATGTGTGTAGACTTCACCGACCTCAACAAGGCATGTCCAAAGGACCATTTTCCCTTGCCCCAAATTGATCAACTAGTGGATGTTACCTCGGGACACGAGTTGTTGAGCTTCATGGATGCTTATTCTGGTTACAACCAGATTAAAATGAAACCTGAAGACAGGGAAAGTACCTCTTTCATTACCCCTAGGGGAACTTATTGTTATAATGTTATCCCTTTTGGTTTGAAAAATGCAGGTGCGACATATCAACGGCTGATGAACAAGGTGTTTGCAGAACAAATCAGTCGCAATATGGAAGTCTATATTGATGATATGCTGACAAAGAGCAAGAAAGTTGTTGACCATCTAGTTGACTTAGGCCAGACCTTTGATCAATTGGATAAATATCAAATGAAATTGAACCCGACCAAGTGCATATTTGGACTACGAGAAGGCATGTTTCTTGGGTACATTGTCAATCAACGAGGCATTGAAGCCAACCCTGAAAAGATCAAAGCTCTGTTAGGGCTGCGATCTCCAACGAAGAAGAAAGAAGTGCAAAGTCTTACAGGGCAAGTAGCAGCACTTAACAGGTTTGTATCGCGAGCAACTGATAGATGCCTTCCATTCTTCAAAACGCTCTGAAAGAATTTTGAATGGAATGAAGAATGCGAGAAAGCTTTTCAAAAATTGAAAAAATATTTGGGAGCACCTCCACTGTTTTCCAGGCCAGTGATGGGAGAAAGATTGTACTTATATCTGGCAGTTTCAGAAAATGCAGCTAGCTCAGCATTAATAAGAGTAGAGGATGGAGTACAAAAACCAATTTATTACACTAGTAAGGCCTTCCGAGGAGCAGAGATCAGATATCCGAAGCTGGAAAAACTGGCACTAGCGCTGATCGAAGCAAGTAGAAGAATGAAGCCATACTTCCAGGCTCATACCATAGTCGTATATACCGATATGCCGTTGAGGTAAGCTCTTCACAAACCAGAAAAATCAGGGAGATTGATGTACTGGGCAATAGAACTCGATGAATATGATATAATTTATGAGCCTATATCTTCACTAAAAGGGCAAGCAATAGCAGATTTTATAGCAGAGTTCACTTATCCTGATACCCCCGAGGAGCAAAAGCTGAGCACCGACCAACCTATGGATGTTACAGGATCATCAAATTTAAACCCCAATCAACTTAAGCTGGTCGGAGAACAAGAGGAGAAGGTCGACGAGCAGCGAGGTGTGGTAGAAATAGAGATAAAGGAGCAACAAATATTCCATCGAGGAATTTTGTCCAATAAGGAGTTTGAGGACAAAATACCTGTATGGAACCTATATGTGGATGGCTCATCATGCACCTCGGGTAGTGGAGCTGGGATTGTATTGAAAAGTCCAGACGAGATCGATATAGAATATGCTCCGCGCTTTTAATTTCAAGCTTCTAATAATGAGGCCAAATACGAAGCGATGATTGTAGGTCTTAGTCTGGCAAAAATCATGAAGGCAGAGCGGGTAATCGTATGCAGTGACTCACAGTTGATTGTAAACCAAATGCTTGGTGTATATACATCAAAAGGAGAGTTGATGATTAAGTACCATGCAAAGGCAATGGAATTAGTATCATAATTTGTTACTGTTCAACTGGTCAGAATACCAAGAATGGAGAATGCGAGAGCAGACGTTTTAGCTCGATTAGCATCGGCTACTCGTACCGAGCTACGAAGAACAATCCCAATTGAAGTTCTAGCTGGTCGGAGCATAGATGAAGATCTGATGATGAATTTTATTACCCTTGATTTAGGACCATCTTAGATGGATCCCATCAGGGCATATATTGAGGAGGGAGAATTACCGATTGACAAACTCGCAGCCAAGAAATTGAAGTTTAAAGTTGCTCGTTATGTACTAACTAATGGTATTCTATACAGACGAGGAATCATAGCTGGCTTGCAGAGGTGTGTACATCCCGCCGAGGTGAAGGATTTGATTGAAAAAGTCCATGAAGGGTCTTGTGGAGCCCATATAGCAGGTCGGACACTTCTGCAAAGAATAATGACGCAGGGATACTACTGGCCAACGATGAGGGTTGATTGTATAGCCTATACCAAGAAATGTGACAAGTGTCAGCGCTTCTCCTCCATTCGAAGAACTCCCCAAGCATTGTTGACACCCATTACTTCCCCTTGGCCATTTGCCATGTGGGGAATTGACTTGGTTGGGCCACTTCCAACGATTAGAGGAAGATTTAAATATCTCGTCGTTGCAGTGGATTATTTTACTAAGTGGGTAGAAGCCGAGTCTCTTGTCGACATGACATACGAAAAGGTGTACCAATTTATTTGGAAAAACATCATTTATAAATATGGTCTTCCCCACGCATTCATCACCGACCATGGAACATAATTTGACAACGAGGAGTTCGCTGCCTATTTTCATCAGTCAAATATCTTGAAAATCCACTCGGCACCAGACCATCCCCGAAGCAATGGACAAACTGAAGTGACAAACAGAACGTTGCTAAATGGCTTGAAGAAAAGACTAAATGACGCGAAAGCAAACTGGATCAACAAGCTACATTCGGTATTGTGGGCTTATCGTACTACTCCCCGAGCAGCAACTGGAGAATCTCCATATATGCTGGCATTTGGAAGTGAAGCTGTTATACCTGCCGAGATGGGCCTCCCAATACACCGAGTGCTGAACTTCAATTCCCCTGTCACCGATTTAATGAGAAGGTTAGACTTGAACATGCTCGAGGAAGTTAGAGAAGAGGCGGCCATCGGGAATGCTGCTTACTAGCAACGAACAACTTTGTTCTACAACAAGAGAGTGAAGAAGTGCGACCTGAAAGAAGGAGACTATGTGCTAAAGAAAGTGATTCAAAAGCACAACAAACTGGAAGCGAACTCGTATGGACCTTACCGAGTTACAGAAGTTGTTCGACCAGGAACCTACAGAATAGAAACTTTAGAGGGGGAGGAATTTAAGAATACATGGAATGCAGAACACCTGCGTAAATATTATCAGTAATGTAAACTCTCATGTAATGCAGTTTCATCAATATGAATAAAATGTGAATATTCTACCCAATTCTCTCCTTTTATTGAATTTTTTTTCGTGGAATACTAGTGCTACACACTACTCAGCAAAATCCACCAACTCCGGTTGGTCGGGAATAAAAAATATTTCCCAACAGTGCCAACTCCGGTTGGTTGGGAAGAAAATCCACCAACTCCGATTGGTCGGGAATAAAAAATATTTCCCAAAAGTGCCAACTCCGGTTGATTGGGAAGAAAATCCACCAACTCCGGTTGGTCGGGAATAAAAAATATTTCCCCAAAGTGCCAACTCCGGTTGGTTGGGAAGAAAATCCACCAACTCCGGTTGGTCGAGAATAAAAAATATTTCCCAAAAGTGTCAACTCCGGTTGGTTGGGAAGAAAATCCACCAACTCCGGTTGGTCGGGAATAAAAAATATTTCCCAAAATTGCCAACTCCGGTTGGTTGGGAAGAAAAAATATTTATAAAAATCCACCAACTCAGGTTGGTCGGGAATAAGAAGCTGCCAACTACAGTTGGTCGGGAACATTTTTATTAAACAAAGCATGAGTATGTGATAAAAGTTAGCTAATGGCTTAGAATTAAAAAGTGATTAAGCAAAAAAAATTTATACTCGTAACATTTTAAATTACCACCAAGCTGGTCGAGAAACAAAATATCATCAATTTTGGTTAGTCGTCATTTGATTACCACAAATTCAGGATAGTCGACAATAAGTTTTAACCAGCTTTAGTTGATCGGCAAATAACACAATGTTGTTATCTTTTTAATAGATATACATACACATATGTAAAGTGTTTTACAAAATATCTACAAGACAATGGCAATCAAGATTGCAAAGAAAAATAAAAGTCTTTCATTAAATCTAGAGCAAAATACATCGAGAATGAAATACATATTAATTATTACATCAAGATTCCTACTCTATTGGTTTCTTCCCCTCTGGTTTTGAAACAGGTTCCTCGCCAGCAGGAGGATCGTCTAAGGCATAAGGGGAATTTATGAAATTAAGATCTTTAAGCATCCTGATGTTCATAACTGATGGCCGATCAAGGAGGTGCTCGGGGCGAGATATCTCAAAGTTGGAGGGAAGATTGTAGTCGCTAAGATACTTTAAAATTAGGCATTGTGGAATGGCCCGAGCAGGAATTCAACTCATATCAAGCTTGAAAGGAGGCACTGGTAGGTCGAGCAACCCAGGATTGTGGTAATCCCACAAATAATGACCTTGTTCCAACCTCAGCACGCCCAAAGCATTTAACCATCCTTGTTTATAACCCACATTATTTGCATTCTGGAGCCGATCATCTAAATGGTAGAGGGCTTCATTGTAACCAGCCATCCAGAACTCCCTAGGTTGTTTGTGGAACTGGTAGGTTAATCTTTCTAACTGCTCGTGGAGATTCTTCACCAAATTCATTTTATTCTCCAAAGCAGACTTTTGAGCAGAGAGCTGCTCGTCCAAATTCATGATTTTCTTAAACATCTCAGCCAATGCCTGATTCTTTGCCACCAATGCCTGGGAGAGCGATTGTAAACAGTGGCCCCGGTGGATCATTACGGGCACCCAGCTGCTGCTGCTGTGGGGCCTTGCCCTTATCCGGACAATCTTGGCGTTTATGGCCATACTTGCCACACACAAAACATAGGCCCTTGAAGTTACTCGGGACTTTATTCCTCTTTCGAAACTGCTTCTTTTCACCACGTTGTTGGCCAGAACTGACTCGGTCTTGGGTAGTTTGTTGTCGCAATTTCGGGGTCTTCGCACATTTTTCAGCTTTAGTCACTTGTATATGGCTAACCTCTCTAGGTCTTTTGCCTCCTCTAAGTCGTATGTTGCGTTCTTGGTATTGTAAAACTGCAGTGGTGACTGCTTGTGCCACGATACCTGCTAACTCGGAGGTTGACATTCTCTCTGGTGATACCGGAGGTGTGACTCGATCTTGCTCGCTGGTTCCCCTAACCGTTTTAGCCAATTCTCCATGACGACCCATCTGAAAATTTAAGTAAATTTGGATGAGTTCATCATTCAAATAAACAAATCGCAGAAGTACGAATTCCCAATGTATAGAGATAGACACAGCATTCCTAGGAATCCGTGGTACCCCTTTATGAAGACATCTCTGAAATAAGAGTAAGGTCTTATAAGTTCGCAGTTATAAACCTTAAAATAGCTGAAGAACGAAACGTACACACAAAGAGTACAACAGTCCTAAAATATAGGGCTCTATATCAAAGAAAACGTAGCGGAAACATAATAGCCGTACAGATCCTAAAGGACACTAGAACCTGATGCTCTGATACCACCTGTGACACCCCGACTAATTAAACACCGGGTAGCTACTCCTTTATAAAATTAATTCAAAATGCCAAGTTGGCTCAGTTAATAGCATCACTGTCGAAAACGTTTTATTATTACTAACCACCTAGTATTTAAAAAGTAAGTGCCAAATTTTATTAAATCTGATTAACATGCAACAAGAGTAATGAATAACTAAATAACACCATTCACCATACTGAAGTAAAACGAATAACCATCACAAAATGTAAATAAACTCTGGAGGAAAAACTCCTCAATACAAATCCCACAATCGATAAGTAAACTGAAATAAATAACTAAAACTGAATACTGAGCAATACATGCTAGAGTCTGAAAACTGAAATGTAAAAATGTCTAATAGAATTGGGCAACATGCCCTACGACTGATAGATGCTGAGACTGGAATCCAAATGAGAGAAGCGTCTACATGCAAATCCCTGTAGCTTCCACAAACAGCTACAGCTCGTCACCTGAATGAGAATCCTATGCTTGGTGTCCTTGTGGCTGGGCACCTAAAATGGTTTTACAAGAAAATATATTTGAAAGCAAATGGGTCAGAGCCCGAAAGTGGAAATCATTTTAAAAACCTGCAAAGGCTTTAAAAACATTTAAAACATTAAATGCAAAGTACATGTTAGGACGTACACTCACATTAAATTCTCACCTCTCGACTAACTGTGCACTCCTAACGTAAGTACCCATCTATAACTACCCTTTCCACTAGCTAAGTGACAACGTAACTAGCTAGACTACCAAAGGTTCTACCCATTTTACTCGGTTAATTTAACATAACAACGCTCGTAATTTAATAGAGGTTTAACGTAAACTCAGTTACTAACTATGCCATTGATATAACTATCAGCTAACTCATTATATATCTCGAAACAATACCGTAATATTTTTTTTTTCAACATTAACATGAGGATTTCCATTAATTTAATGTATATTATTCACATCATAAATATATGATACAAGCACCCCGCAATCTAAGCTATGGTGCACACATACTCTGCTATCCATCCCGGTACATCACGTACATAAGGATCACATATTCCGAATCTCTCAAGAATAGTTCAAATAACACAAATCACAAATAGTGGAGGCGAACACAGTCACCATCACATGGGTCACGCACATACCTACGCTCCCATGGTCATGCAGACTTATTAATATCACAATAAGTCCTTCTATGATCTATGTTCATCAAGGTACCAGTCTAAATCCCCCCCGTAGGCACACAAGGATTAGAGGGTCCTAAGCGAACGCAAACCTCCCGTGATAGCAAGTATGGTAGGTATGTCATACACACAAATACTATATACTAAGCATTCACACATCTTAGATATCACCATTTAATAAGGTATAGGCTACATCATAATACCATTATTCCAAACTTATGTATTTTTTTAAGTCTCCCTTTAATATAAAGTTAAATTACCAACACGTCTCACGTCGTAGTCCCTTAACCTTAAAACCTATCTATAATAGATTATTAGGTTCCGATTATTCCCAAATATAACATCTTAATTCCTAAGGTCTTTACTTCTGCTCTAAGCCTTATTTCACCGATTTACACAATTTTGCACTATTAACCCCAAACGTTACCTCTCTAACGAATTTCAATAACCTAGAATAATTCCCCGAATTGCATTCTAATTAAAGTACACTATAATAATCACACCTACTGGTCTCCTTAAGGTTGAGGGTATTCATAAGGTCTCCAAACATATTCTCCGAGGGTTTCCACCATTAAAATCAAATTAAGGAAAATTTTACTCATTCTGGGAAGGTCGATCGATCGACCTATGAATATCGATCGATCGATATAGTCGATCGATCGACTGATGAATGTCGATCGATCGATCGAACAGGTATGGCTACGGACTGCTTCGTTCTGCAGATTTGAAAACGTCCCAAAACTTATTTCGAACGTGTGATTCTCAAATATAACGTTATAGTAATGTCATATAACAATCCTACAATGTTACTAACGTTCTCAAACCACTAATTCAACATCTAAAGGCTACATATGGGTCAAACTTCATCAAAAACCTAGTTTCCAGATTTTATCTCAAGAACATTCATAAACTTCATCTTAAATCCGTTTTTGGTATAACAAAAGTCGATAATTCTCTTAATATAATCTTCCAGTAACATTCTACATGCAACCTATAACCCAAAATCTAAACTAATAACTCCAATCTTATGGGTTTTTCATTATCTTCCAAGAACATACAAAATTTATGAATAATCTAACATGGAAGAAGCATTCTCTGAAATTTAAATGGAATAAATCACTTGCCTTGATTGTTTCTGAATCTGGTGTTGGGTTTGTAATCTCTTTCTGCAGATTTTCTGCAGAATTCCTCCTCTTTCCCTTCCTCTCTAAGCTTTCTTCTTCCAAAGATGGCTATGGTGGCTAGGGTTTTCTTTTGGGAGAGTTGGAAGACTAAATGATAACCTACGTAGCTTATGGGGTTAATAAAGGGTTGGTTGGGTCAATTCCTTATCAGATTACAACTCTCAATTTTCGTCACTTTTAATTACCCAAAATACCAAATTACTAAAATATCCTTTATGGTGCCGGAATGGCCTAAAAATACCCCGGGACCCAAACTATACCCCCGGCTAGTGTTTTCTGACTATCTCGACCCTTCCGGACGCGTTGACGCACTCAAAACGACCATACGGATTATAGATTTTAAATTCACTTTTATCATCAATATATTATACCGTGACGCGGCGGTCCCACGCGTCTCAACAAAATTTCTAAAATGCGGTATATAAATCTCACGACAAATTTTATAGTACCAAATACATATATAATCATATATGCACATAATCAAATACCAATTCGCATCTCATTAGTATTTATAACCCGAATTAATTTCCAATTAATACGCATTTAATTAATTAATCCCATAAATAAATATAGTCAAAAGTACGGGGTATTACATACTTCCCCCCTAATAACTGAATTTCGTCCCGAAATTCGAAACTAGAAAGTACCTGCTAAAAACAGCTCTGGATAACGTTCGCGCATCTCATCCTCGCGCTCCCATGTGGACTCCTCGACATTGTGATGTCGCCACTGAACACGCACTAACGGGACTATCTTTGACCGCAGTTTCCTCTCGCTTCGGTCCAAAATAGCAATTGGCCCCTCCTCGTAAGAGCTATCCGGCTGGAGATCGATGTCCTCCACAGCAATGTGAGAATGAGTCAAATTGTCCCTAAGGTATTTCCTCAGCGAGGAAATATGGAACACGTCGTGAATCCGATGCAAGTGGTCCGGTAGTCCAAGTCTATATGCAACCGGTCCTATCCGCTCAATAAAAGGAAACGGCCCCACATACCTCGGTGCCAACTTCCCCTTCTTCCCGAATCGCATAATCCCCTTCATCGGAGATACCCTGAGCAAAACCTGGTTCCCCACTTGGAACTCCCTGAAAAATCTCTTCGCATCAGCATAATTCTTCTGCCTGTCTTGAGATACCCGAATGCGACTCCGAACTAACTCAATCCTTGCCGAAGTATCCTGGATCACTTCTGGCCCAAGTAATTTGTTGTCCCCCACCTCCAACCAACATGCTGGGGAACGACAAGGCCCGCCGTACAATGCCTCAAACGGAGCCATGCCAATCGTGAACTGATAGGAGTTGTTGTAAGCAAACTCCACCAGTGGAAGATACTGCTCCCATCCGCCTCCCGAAGTCAATAATGCACATGCGTAGCATGTCCTCCAACATCTGGTTGGTGCGCTCTGTCTGCCCATCGGTCTGCGGGTGATACGCCGTACTCAACCGCAATTCCGTGCCCATGGCCTCCTGGAAACTCTCCCAAAACCTCGAAACAAATATCTTGTCTCTGTCAGACACGATATTCAGGGGCACACCGTGAAGTCTCACGATCTCTGAAATGAAAAGCTGGGCATACTGTCGGGTAAGAAGTGAGCGACCTTGGACAACCTGTCCACAATTACCCAAACGGGGTCGTGACCCCTCTGCGACGTAGGCAACCCCGTGACAAAATCCATGGATATGCTCTCCCACATCCACACCGGAACCTCCAACGGCTGTAGCAATCCTGCTGGTCTCTGATGGTCCACTTTTACAAGTTGACAAGTGGCGCATTTCGAGACAAACTCAGCGATATCTTTCTTCATACCGCTCCACCAATATTGCCGTCTCATGTCTTGGTACATTTTGTCCCCTCCGGGATGTACCGCGAACCGTGAGCCGTGAGACTTAGCCATAACATCGTGCCGCAATTCTTCCCCTTCCGGAACTACCAACCTCCCATTGAAGCGCAATCCCCCGTCTGAGCTAACGGTATAGGACTCGGCTCCCTCTGCAAGTAATCGAACTATCTGCTCCTGACAGAACGAGTCATCGGCCTGTGCCCGTACTACCTTCGTGACAATCTGCGGTGTAACGGTCATCACAGACATGAAAGATCGGGCCACCGCATCCTGGTGTCCCAATTCCTTCCACTTTGCCTTCCACACCTCTGCCACCCCATCTGCTGGTCTGCGGCTCAACGCGTCTGCTACCACGTTAGCCTTACCCGGGTGGTACTGGATGTCGAACTGGTAGTCCTTCACAAACTCAAGCCACCTACGCTGCCGCATGTTCAACTCTTTCTGCGTGAACAGATACTGTAGGGACTTGTGGTCCGTGAACAGCTGAAACTTCTCCCCCAAAAGATAGTGCCTCCAAATCCGTAAGGCAAATACTACTGCTGCCAACTCCAAATCATGCGTGGGGTAATTCTTCTCATGAGGCTTAAGCTTACGGGAAGCATAAGCTATGGCCTGTCTCTCCTGCTGCAAAACACCTCCAAGCCCTTTCAAAGACGCATCGGTGTAAACCAAATACTCAACGCCCGGTCTCGGCAATGCTAACACAGGTGCTGAGGTCAATTTGTCCTTCAATTCATCGAATGCCAACTGACAGGCATCACTCCAGATATATGGCACACCCTTACGAGTAAGATGTGTCAAAGGACCCGCTATCTCCGAGAGACCCCGAATAAACCTCCTGTAGTATCCTGCTAAACCCAAGAAACTACGAATCTCCGTTGGCGTCGTGGGTTGTCCCCACTCCCTCACCGCTGATACTTTTCTCGGATCGACAGATATTCCCTGATCGGAAATAATGTGACCCAAGAACTGGACCTCCTTCAGCCAAAACCCGCACTTCTCATATTTTGCACACAGCTCGTTCTGACGAAGTGTCTGCAAAACCTGCCTCAAATTCTCGGCGTGCTCTTCCTCTGTCTGAGAGTAGACCAGGATGTCATCAATGAAGACAATGACAAACTGATCGAGGAAATCTCTGAACACCCTGTTCATCAAGTCCATAAACACTGCTGGAGCGTTGGTCAAGCCGAAAGGCATAACCCGAAACTCATAAGAACCATATCTCGACAAGAACGCAGTCTTCGAGACATCCTCCTCCCTGATACGCAACTGATGGTAACCCGATCTCAAGTCAATCTTCGAGAAGAAAGAAGCTCCTCTCAACTGGTCGAATAAGTCATCGATTCGAGGCAACGGATACTTATTCCGTATCGTGACCTTATTCAACTCTCGGTAGTCCACACACAATCTCAGTGAACCGTCCCTCTTCTTAACAAACAAAACTGGAGCGCCCCTAGGTGAGGTACTCCTACGAATAAAGCCCTGCCCTAACAGCTGCTCTATCTGATCCCGTAACTCTCGCATCTCAGCTGGAGCCATACGGTACGGTGCACGTGCTATAGGTCTCGTACCCGGTAGCAAGTCTATAACGAAGTCTATCTCCCGACTGGGTGGTAAGCCTGGTATCTCCTGAAACACATCTGAATACTCCCTGACAACCGGGATCGAATCCAAAAGAATCACAACCTCCTTAGAGGTATCCTCCTCTATGTAATACAGATGAGCGGTCGATCCTCCCTCTGGGCGAGGCATCGCCACTATAAACATCTCTTGCCCCGGAATGGCAAAACAATGCTCCCGCTGAAGCAATCAATCATGGCCCTATATGCTACGAGCCAATCCATACCGATGATCACATCGTGAACATGCATGTCTAACACTAACATGTCCGCAGGTAATACCAAACCACCAACCTCTACCCCTACTCCCCGGCATATAAAGAAAATAAGTGACCCATTCCCCAATGGTGAGTCGACACACGTCACTGTGCTCTCTGCCGTAGCTAACAATCCTAAAGCTTTCGCGGAGTGTGTAGCAATAAAATAATGTGTAGCACCCGTATCAAACAATACCCGACCCATAGTACCATGGATAGGAAACGTACCCTCGATCGCGGGCGGTGCCTGTGGAACTGCTGCCTGGTGGACGTCATAGACACGTCCATACTGTAATTGTCCTTGCTGCACCGGAAAAGCTGGAATAGCTGGTAATTCTGTCACCTGGGCTGAAGTTGGAAGAGCAGGTGGGAAAGGCGGCCTCTGCGGCTCATGTCGGGCACCCTGCTGCTGCTGCGGGGGTATTCTGCTCTTATTAGGACAATCCTGACGTTTGTGGCCAATCTTATCACATTTGAAACACTTCCCTTGGAAGTTTCCTCCTCGCTGCCCATGATGACCACGGCCTCGGTGAGCGTTATCATTTCTGCCCTGGCATTGCTGACCCTGTTGAAACCGTTGTTGACCATTCTGCCCCTGTTGTACTGGAGCTACTGGAAAGGTTGGTAGGGCTAGTACCTGAGCTGGTGCTGGGAGAGCGATTGTAAACAGTGGCCCCGGTGGATCATTACGGGCACCCAGCTGCTGCTGCTGTGGGGCCTTGCCCTTATCCGGACAATCTTGGCGTTTATGGCCATACTTGCCACACACAAAACATAGGCCCTTGAAGTTACTCGGGACTTTATTCCTCTTTCGAAACTGCTTCTTTTCACCACGTTGTTGGCCAGAACTGACTCGGTCTTGGGTAGTTTGTTGTCGCAATTTCGGGGTCTTCGCACATTTTTCAGCTTTAGTCACTTGTATATGGCTAACCTCTCTAGGTCTTTTGCCTCCTCTAAGTCGTATGTTGCGTTCTTGGTATTGTAAAACTGCAGTGGTGACTGCTTGTGCCACGATACCTGCTAACTCGGAGGTTGACATTCTCTCTGGTGATACCGGAGGTGTGACTCGATCTTGCTCGCTGGTTCCCCTAACCGTTTTAGCCAATTCTCCATGACGACCCATCTGAAAATTTAAGTAAATTTGGATGAGTTCATCATTCAAATAAACAAATCGCAGAAGTACGAATTCCCAATGTATAGAGATAGACACAGCATTCCTAGGAATCCGTGGTACCCCTTTATGAAGACATCTCTGAAATAAGAGTAAGGTCTTATAAGTTCGCAGTTATAAACCTTAAAATAGCTGAAGAACGAAACGTACACACAAAGAGTACAACAGTCCTAAAATATAGGGCTCTATATCAAAGAAAACGTAGCGGAAACATAATAGCCGTACAGATCCTAAAGGACACTAGAACCTGATGCTCTGATACCACCTGTGACACCCCGACTAATTAAACACCGGGTAGCTACTCCTTTATAAAATTAATTCAAAATGCCAAGTTGGCTCAGTTAATAGCATCACTGTCGAAAACGTTTTATTATTACTAACCACCTAGTATTTAAAAAGTAAGTGCCAAATTTTATTAAATCTGATTAACATGCAACAAGAGTAATGAATAACTAAATAACACCATTCACCATACTGAAGTAAAACGAATAACCATCACAAAATGTAAATAAACTCTGGAGGAAAAACTCCTCAATACAAATCCCACAATCGATAAGTAAACTGAAATAAATAACTAAAGCTGAATACTGAGCAATACATGCTAGAGTCTGAAAACTGAAATGTAAAAATGTCTAATAGAATTGGGCAACATGCCCTACGACTGATAGATGCTGAGACTGGAATCCAAATGAGAGAAGCGTCTACATGCAAATCCCTGTAGCTTCTACAAACAGCTACAGCTCGTCACCTAAATGAGAATCCTATGCTTGGTGTCCTTGTGGCTGGGCACCTAAAATGGTTTTACAAGAAAATATATTTGAAAGCAAATGGGTCAGAGCCCGAAAGTGGAAATCATTTTAAAAACCTGCAAGTGCTTTAAAAACATTTAAAACATTAAATGCAAAGTACATGTTAGGACGTGCACTCACATTAAATTCTCACCTCTCGACTAACTGTGCACTCCTAACGTAAGTACCCATCTATAACTACCCTTTCCACTAGCTAAGTGACAACGTAACTAGCTAGACTACCAAAGGTTCTACCCATTTTACTCGGTTAATTTAACATAACAACGCTCGTAATTTAATAGAGGTTTAACGTAAACTCAGTTACTAACTATGCCATTGATATAACTATCAGCTAACTCATTATATATCTCGAAACAATACTGTAATATTTTTTTTTTCAACATTAACATGAGGATTTCCATTAATTTAATGTATATTATTCACATCATAAATATACAATAAAAGCACCCCGCAATCTAAGCTATGGTGCACACATACTCTGCTATCCATCCCGGTACATCACGTACATAAGGATCACATATTCCGAATCTCTCAAGAATAGTTCAAATAACACAAATCACAAATAGTGGAGGCGAACACAGTCACCATCACATGGGTCACGCACATACCTACGCTCCCATAGTCATGCAGACTTATTAATATCACAATAAGTCCTTCTATGATCTATGTTCATCAAGGTACCAGTCTAAATCCCCCCCGTAGGCACACAAGGATTAGAGGGTCCTAAGCGAACGCAAACCTCCCGTGATAGCAAGTATGGTAGGTATGTCATACACACAAATACTATATACTAAGCATTCACACATCTTAGATATCACCATTTAATAAGGTATAGGCTACATCATAATACCATTATTCCAAACTTATGTATTTTTTTAAGTCTCCCTTTAATATAAAGTTAAATTACCAACACGTCTCACGTCGTAGTCCCTTAACCTTAAAACCTATCTATAATAGATTATTAGGTTCCGATTATTCCCAAATATAACATCTTAATTCCTAAGGTCTTTACTTCTGCTCTAAGCCTTATTTCATCGATTTACACAATTTTGCACTATTAACCCCAAACGTTACCTCTCTAACGAATTTCAATAACCTAGAATAATTCCCCGAATTGCATTCTAATTAAAGTCCACTATAATAATCACACCTACTGGTCTCCTTAAGGTTGAGGGTATTCATAAGGTCTCCAAACATATTCTCCGAGGGTTTCCACCATTAAAATCAAATTAAGGAAAATTTTACTCATTCTGGGAAGGTCGATCGATCGACCTATGAATATCGATCGATCGATATAGTCGATCGATCGACTGATGAATGTCGATCGATCGATCGACTGATGAATGTCAATCGATCGATCGAACATGTATGGCTACGGACTGCTTCGTTCTGCAGATTTGAAAACGTCCCAAAACTTATTTCTAACGTGTGATTCTCAAATATAACGTTATAGTAATGTCATATAACAATCCTACAATGTTACTAACGTTCTCAAACCACTAATTCAACATCTAAAGGCTACATATGGGTCAAACTTCATCAAAAACCTAGTTTCCAGATTTTATCTCAAGAACATTCATAAACTTCATCTTAAATCCGTTTTTGGTATAACAAAAGTCGATAATTCTCTTAATATAATCTTCCAGTAACATTCTACATGCAACCTATAACCCAAAATCTAAACTAATAACTCCAATCTTATGGGTTTTTCATTATCTTCCAAGAACATACAAAATTTATGAATAATCTAACATGGAAGAAGCATTCTCTGAAATTTAAATGGAATAAATCACTTGCCTTGATTGTTTCTGAATCTGGTGTTGGCTTTGTAATCTCTTTCTGCAGATTTTCTGCAGAATTCCTCCTCTTTCCCTTCCTCTCTAAGCTTTCTTCTTCCAAAGATGGCTATGGTGGCTAGGGTTTTCTTTTGGGAGAGTTGGAAGACTAAATGATAACCTACGTAGCTTATGGGGTTAATAAAGGGTTGGTTGGGTCAATTCCTTATCAGATTACAACTCTCAATTTTCGTCACTTTTAATTACCCAAAATACCAAATTACTAAAATATCCTTTATGGTGCCGGAATGGCCTAAAAATACCCCGGGACCCAAACTATACCCCCGGCTAGTGTTTTCTGACTATCTCGACCCTTCCGGACGCGTTGACGCACTCAAAACGACCATACGGATTATAGATTTTAAATTCACTTTTATCATCAATATATTATACCGTGACGCGGCGGTCCCACGCGTCTCAACAAAATTTCTAAAATGCGGTATATAAATCTCACGACAAATTTTATAGTACCAAATACATATATAATCATATATGCACATAATCAAATACCAATTCGCATCTCATTAGTATTTATAACCCGGATTAATTTCCAATTAATACGCATTTAATTAATTAATCCCATAAATAAATATAGTCAAAAGTACGGGGTATTACATACTTCCCCCCTAATAACTGAATTTCGTCCCGAAATTCGAAACTAGAAAGTACCTGCTAAAAACAGCTCTGGATAACGTTCGCGCATCTCATCCTCGCGCTCCCATGTGGACTCCTCGACATTGTGATGTCGCCACTGAACACGCACTAACGGGACTATCTTTGACCGCAGTTTCCTCTCGCTTCGGTCCAAAATAGCAATTGGCCCCTCCTCGTAAGAGCTATCCGGCTGGAGATCGATGTCCTCCACAGCAATGTGAGAATGAGTCAAATTGTCCCTAAGGTATTTCCTCAGCGAGGAAATATGGAACACGTCGTGAATCCGATGCAAGTGGTCCGGTAGTCCAAGTCTATATGCAACCGGTCCTATCCGCTCAATAAAAGGAAACGGCCCCACATACCTCGGTGCCAACTTCCCCTTCTTCCCGAATCGCATAATCCCCTTCATCGGAGATACCCTGAGCAAAACCTGGTTCCCCACTTGGAACTCCCTGAAAAATCTCTTCGCATCAGCATAATTCTTCTGCCTGTCTTGAGATACCCGAATGCGACTCCGAACTAACTCAATCCTTGCCGAAGTATCCTGGATCACTTCTGGCCCAAGTAATTTGTTGTCCCCCACCTCCAACCAACATGCTGGGGAACGACAAGGCCCGCCGTACAATGCCTCAAACGGAGCCATGCCAATCGTGAACTGATAGGAGTTGTTGTAAGCAAACTCCACCAGTGGAAGATACTGCTCCCATCCGCCTCCCGAAGTCAATAATGCACATGCGTAGCATGTCCTCCAACATCTGGTTGGTGCGCTCTGTCTGCCCATCGGTCTGCGGGTGATACGCCGTACTCAACCGCAATTCCGTGCCCATGGCCTCCTGGAAACTCTCCCAAAACCTCGAAACAAATATCTTGTCTCTGTCAGACATGATATTCAGGGGCACACCGTGAAGTCTCACGATCTCTGAAATGAAAAGCTGGGCATACTGTCGGGTAAGAAGTGAGCGACCTTGGACAACCTGTCCACAATTACCCAAACGGGGTCGTGACCCCTCTGCGACGTAGGCAACCCCGTGACAAAATCCATGGATATGCTCTCCCACATCCACACCGGAACCTCCAACGGCTGTAGCAATCCTGCTGGTCTCTGATGGTCCACTTTTACAAGTTGACAAGTGGCGCATTTCGAGACAAACTCAGCGATATCTTTCTTCATACCGCTCCACCAATATTGCCGTCTCATGTCTTGGTACATTTTGTCCCCTCCGGGATGTACCGCGAACCGTGAGCCGTGCGACTTAGCCATAACATCGTGCCGCAATTCTTCCCCTTCCGGAACTACCAACCTCCCATTGAAGCGCAATCCCCCGTCTGAGCTAACGGTATAGGACTCGGCTCCCTCTGCAAGTAATCGAACTATCTGCTCCTGACAGAACGAGTCATCGGCCTGTGCCCGTACTACCTTCGTGACAATCTGCGGTGTAACGGTCATCACAGACATGAAAGATCGGGCCACCGCATCCTGGTGTCCCAATTCCTTCCACTTTGCCTTCCACACCTCTGCCACCCCATCTGCTGGTCTGCGGCTCAACGCGTCTGCTACCACGTTAGCCTTACCCGGGTGGTACTGGATGTCGAACTGGTAGTCCTTCACAAACTCAAGCCACCTACGCTGCCGCATGTTCAACTCTTTCTGCGTGAACAGATACTGTAGGGACTTGTGGTCCGTGAACAGCTGAAACTTCTCCCCCAAAAGATAGTGCCTCCAAATCCGTAAGGCAAATACTACTGCTGCCAACTCCAAATCATGCGTGGGGTAATTCTTCTCATGAGGCTTAAGCTTACGGGAAGCATAAGCTATGGCCTGTCTCTCCTGCTGCAAAACACCTCCAAGCCCTTTCAAAGACGCATCGGTGTAAACCAAATACTCAACGCCCGGTCTCGGCAATGCTAACACAGGTGCTGAGGTCAATTTGTCCTTCAATTCATCGAATGCCAACTGACAGGCATCACTCCAGATATATGGCACACCCTTACGAGTAAGATGTGTCAAAGGACCCGCTATCTCCGAGAGACCCCGAATAAACCTCCTGTAGTATCCTGCTAAACCCAAGAAACTACGAATCTCCGTTGGCGTCGTGGGTTGTCCCCACTCCCTCACCGCTGATACTTTTCTCGGATCGACAGATATTCCCTGATCGGAAATAATGTGACCCAAGAACTGGACCTCCTTCAGCCAAAACCCGCACTTCTCATATTTTGCACACAGCTCGTTCTGACGAAGTGTCTGCAAAACCTGCCTCAAATTCTCGGCGTGCTCTTCCTCTGTCTGAGAGTAGACCAGGATGTCATCAATGAAGACAATGACAAACTGATCGAGGAAATCTCTGAACACCCTGTTCATCAAGTCCATAAACACTGCTGGAGCGTTGGTCAAGCCGAAAGGCATAACCCGAAACTCATAAGAACCATATCTCGACAAGAACGCAGTCTTCGAGACATCCTCCTCCCTGATACGCAACTGATGGTAACCCGATCTCAAGTCAATCTTCGAGAAGAAAGAAGCTCCTCTCAACTGGTCGAATAAGTCATCGATTCGAGGCAACGGATACTTATTCCGTATCGTGACCTTATTCAACTCTCGGTAGTCCACACACAATCTCAGTGAACCGTCCCTCTTCTTAACAAACAAAACTGGAGCGCCCCTAGGTGAGGTACTCCTACGAATAAAGCCCTGCCCTAACAGCTGCTCTATCTGATCCCGTAACTCTCGCATCTCAGCTGGAGCCATACGGTACGGTGCACGTGCTATAGGTCTCGTACCCGGTAGCAAGTCTATAACGAAGTCTATCTCCCGACTGGGTGGTAAGCCTGGTATCTCCTGAAACACATCTGAATACTCCCTGACAACCGGGATCGAATCCAAAAGAATCACAACCTCCTTAGAGGTATCCTCCTCTATGTAATACAGATGAGCGGTCGATCCTCCCTCTGGGCGAGGCATCGCCACTATAAACATCTCTTGCCCCGGAATGGCAAAACAATGCTCCCGCTGAAGCAATCAATCATGGCCCTATATGCTACGAGCCAATCCATACCGATGATCACATCGTGAACATGCATGTCTAACACTAACATGTCCGCAGGTAATACCAAACCACCAACCTCTACCCCTACTCCCCGGCATATAAAGAAAATAAGTGACCCATTCCCCAATGGTGAGTCGACACACGTCACTGTGCTCTCTGCCGTAGCTAACAATCCTAAAGCTTTCGCGGAGTGTGTAGCAATAAAATAATGTGTAGCACCCGTATCAAACAATACCCGACCCATAGTACCATGGATAGGAAACGTACCCTCGATCGCGGGCGGTGCCTGTGGAACTGCTGCCTGGTGGACGTCATAGACACGTCCATACTGTAATTGTCCTTGCTGCACCGGAAAAGCTGGAATAGCTGGTAATTCTGTCACCTGGGCTGAAGTTGGAAGAGCAGGTGGGAAAGGCGGCCTCTGCGGCTCATGTCGGGCACCCTGCTGCTGCTGCGGGGGTATTCTGCTCTTATTAGGACAATCCTGACGTTTGTGGCCAATCTTATCACATTTGAAACACTTCCCTTGGAAGTTTCCTCCTCGCTGCCCATGATGACCACGGCCTCGGTGAGCGTTATCATTTCTGCCCTGGCATTGCTGACCCTGTTGAAACCGTTGTTGACCATTCTGCCCCTGTTGTACTGGAGCTACTGGAAAGGTTGGTAGGGCTAGTACCTGAGCTGGTGCTGGGAGAGCGATTGTAAACAGTGGCCCCGGTGGATCATTACGGGCACCCAGCTGCTGCTGCTGTGGGGCCTTGCCCTTATCCGGACAATCTTGGCGTTTATGGCCATACTTGCCACACACAAAACATAGGCCCTTGAAGTTACTCGGGACTTTATTCCTCTTTCGAAACTGCTTCTTTTCACCACGTTGTTGGCCAGAACTGACTCGGTCTTGGGTAGTTTGTTGTCGCAATTTCGGGGTCTTCGCACATTTTTCAGCTTTAGTCACTTGTATATGGCTAACCTCTCTAGGTCTTTTGCCTCCTCTAAGTCGTATGTTGCGTTCTTGGTATTGTAAAACTGCAGTGGTGACTGCTTGTGCCACGATACCTGCTAACTCGGAGGTTGACATTCTCTCTGGTGATACCGGAGGTGTGACTCGATCTTGCTCGCTGGTTCCCCTAACCGTTTTAGCCAATTCTCCATGACGACCCATCTGAAAATTTAAGTAAATTTGGATGAGTTCATCATTCAAATAAACAAATCGCAGAAGTACGAATTCCCAATGTATAGAGATAGACACAGCATTCCTAGGAATCCGTGGTACCCCTTTATGAAGACATCTCTGAAATAAGAGTAAGGTCTTATAAGTTCGCAGTTATAAACCTTAAAATAGCTGAAGAACGAAACGTACACACAAAGAGTACAACAGTCCTAAAATATAGGGCTCTATATCAAAGAAAACGTAGCGGAAACATAATAGCCGTACAGATCCTAAAGGACACTAGAACCTGATGCTCTGATACCACCTGTGACACCCCGACTAATTAAACACCGGGTAGCTACTCCTTTATAAAATTAATTCAAAATGCCAAGTTGGCTCAGTTAATAGCATCACTGTCGAAAACGTTTTATTATTACTAACCACCTAGTATTTAAAAAGTAAGTGCCAAATTTTATTAAATCTGATTAACATGCAACAAGAGTAATGAATAACTAAATAACACCATTCACCATACTGAAGTAAAACGAATAACCATCACAAAATGTAAATAAACTCTGGAGGAAAAACTCCTCAATACAAATCCCACAATCGATAAGTAAACTGAAATAAATAACTAAAGCTGAATACTGAGCAATACATGCTAGAGTCTGAAAACTGAAATGTAAAAATGTCTAATAGAATTGGGCAACATGCCCTACGACTGATAGATGCTGAGACTGGAATCCAAATGAGAGAAGCGTCTACATGCAAATCCCTGTAGCTTCTACAAACAGCTACAGCTCGTCACCTAAATGAGAATCCTATGCTTGGTGTCCTTGTGGCTGGGCACCTAAAATGGTTTTACAAGAAAATATATTTGAAAGCAAATGGGTCAGAGCCCGAAAGTGGAAATCATTTTAAAAACCTGCAAGTGCTTTAAAAACATTTAAAACATTAAATGCAGAGTACATGTTAGGACGTGCACTCACATTAAATTCTCACCTCTCGACTAACTGTGCACTCCTAACGTAAGTACCCATCTATAACTACCCTTTCCACTAGCTAAGTGACAACGTAACTAGCTAGACTACCAAAGGTTCTACCCATTTTACTCGGTTAATTTAACATAACAACGCTCGTAATTTAATAGAGGTTTAACGTAAACTCAGTTACTAACTATGCCATTGATATAACTATCAGCTAACTCATTATATATCTCGAAACAATACCGTAATATTTTTTTTTTCAACATTAACATGAGGATTTCCATTAATTTAATGTATATTATTCACATCATAAATATACAATAAAAGCACCCCGCAATCTAAGCTATGGTGCACACATACTCTGCTATCCATCCCGGTACATCACGTACATAAGGATCACATATTCCGAATCTCTCAAGAATAGTTCAAATAACACAAATCACAAATAGTGGAGGCGAACACAGTCACCATCACATGGGTCACGCACATACCTACGCTCCCATAGTCATGCAGACTTATTAATATCACAATAAGTCCTTCTATGATCTATGTTCATCAAGGTACCAGTCTAAATCCCCCCCGTAGGCACACAAGGATTAGAGGGTCCTAAGCGAACGCAAACCTCCCGTGATAGCAAGTATGGTAGGTATGTCATACACACAAATACTATATACTAAGCATTCACACATCTTAGATATCACCATTTAATAAGGTATAGGCTACATCATAATACCATTATTCCAAACTTATGTATTTTTTTAAGTCTCCCTTTAATATAAAGTTAAATTACCAACACGTCTCACGTCGTAGTCCCTTAACCTTAAAACCTATCTATAATAGATTATTAGGTTCCGATTATTCCCAAATATAACATCTTAATTCCTAAGGTCTTTACTTCTGCTCTAAGCCTTATTTCATCGATTTACACAATTTTGCACTATTAACCCCAAACGTTACCTCTCTAACGAATTTCAATAACCTAGAATAATTCCCCGAATTGCATTCTAATTAAAGTCCACTATAATAATCACACCTACTGGTCTCCTTAAGGTTGAGGGTATTCATAAGGTCTCCAAACATATTCTCCGAGGGTTTCCACCATTAAAATCAAATTAAGGAAAATTTTACTCATTCTGGGAAGGTCGATCGATCGACCTATGAATATCGATCGATCGATATAGTCGATCGATCGACTGATGAATGTCGATCGATCGATCGACTGATGAATGTCGATCGATCGATCGAACAGGTATGGCTACGGACTGCTTCGTTCTGCAGATTTGAAAACGTCCCAAAACTTATTTCTAACGTGTGATTCTCAAATATAACGTTATAGTAATGTCATATAACAATCCTACAATGTTACTAACGTTCTCAAACCACTAATTCAACATCTAAAGGCTACATATGGGTCAAACTTCATCAAAAACCTAGTTTCCAGATTTTATCTCAAGAACATTCATAAACTTCATCTTAAATCCGTTTTTGGTATAACAAAAGTCGATAATTCTCTTAATATAATCTTCCAGTAACATTCTACATGCAACCTATAACCCAAAATCTAAACTAATAACTCCAATCTTATGGGTTTTTCATTATCTTCCAAGAACATACAAAATTTATGAATAATCTAACATGGAAGAAGCATTCTCTGAAATTTAAATGGAATAAATCACTTGCCTTGATTGTTTCTGAATCTGGTGTTGGGTTTGTAATCTCTTTCTGCAGATTTTCTGCAGAATTCCTCCTCTTTCCCTTCCTCTCTAAGCTTTCTTCTTCCAAAGATGGCTATGGTGGCTAGGGTTTTCTTTTGGGAGAGTTGGAAGACTAAATGATAACCTACGTAGCTTATGGGGTTAATAAAGGGTTGGTTGGGTCAATTCCTTATCAGATTACAACTCTCAATTTTCGTCACTTTTAATTACCCAAAATACCAAATTACTAAAATATCCTTTATGGTGCCGGAATGGCCTAAAAATACCCCGGGACCCAAACTATACCCCCGGCTAGTGTTTTCTGACTATCTCGACCCTTCCGGACGCGTTGACGCACTCAAAACGACCATACGGATTATAGATTTTAAATTCACTTTTATCATCAATATATTATACCGTGACGCGGCGGTCCCACGCGTCTCAACAAAATTTCTAAAATGCGGTATATAAATCTCACGACAAATTTTATAGTACCAAATACATATATAATCATATATGCACATAATCAAATACCAATTCGCATCTCATTAGTATTTATAACCCGGATTAATTTCCAATTAATACGCATTTAATTAATTAATCCCATAAATAAATATAGTCAAAAGTACGGGGTATTACATACTTCCCCCCTAATAACTGAATTTCGTCCCGAAATTCGAAACTAGAAAGTACCTGCTAAAAACAGCTCTGGATAACGTTCGCGCATCTCATCCTCGCGCTCCCAGCACTGAAGGACTTTTTCACAGCTAACATTCTTTTCACCTTCTCCGAGGAAAGCTTCTCGGATAGAAGTTCCTCGGTAGCCTTCATTTTATTCTCCACTTCCTCCTTCTGACGACTTACTTCACGAAGTTTGCCCAACTCTTCCTCGGCAACTTTTAGCTTACCTTCAAGCTCCACAGCATTTTGGAGCTTTGCTTCGAGCTCTTTATTCTTACTTTCCAATTCTTTTATTTTCTTCTCCAATCCTTTGGAGACCTCAACAACCTGATCCCTCTCCTGCTCGGTGGAGCTAAGCTTCTTCTCTCAAGCAGCTTTATCATCCACATACTTCTAACGAGAATCCTTCAGAGACTGCGTCAGACCCACCAAAGCTTCCTCTACACCTGACGAGGAACTTGAAGCTTTAATAGCTTCATCTTTCTTCAAAATTATATTGAAACAGGTCACTAACTGGGAAAAAAAAATAATAGCAAGTCAGTGCAAAGATATAACAAGGGAAAAATGAAAGTTTAAGATAATAATACTTACAGAAGCAATATGACGAGCAGCTAATGTGGTAACCATATCTCGAGAAAGATTTTCTTCAATACCTTGGATCTCGGGAATGATCCAAGACTTCACCGAGCTCATGGCAGAGCTCGGGGCAATAAAAGTGGGAACACCACTTCCAGTAGTCGGGGGCTGAGCGATGGATTCAGCCAAATTAACCGAGGAGCTCTTATTCAGCCTCCTCAGAGGAGCATCAACGGTCTCGACCAAGGATGTAGTCTTAGTCGGGGATATGACTATAACCTTGCTTGGAGCAGCGATCTTGCTCAGAGCCATTGGGGGCTTCTCATCAACCTTCACAGGAGCAGACGGAGGAGGTGCATCGATTTTTCTTGTCCTTTCTTTTGGGACATCATGTTTGCTTTTCTTTGCCTCTCCAGCAACAGAGGCAGATTTCTCGAAGATGGAAGGAGCTCTTCTTTTCTTCATTCTTTCACTCAGAGGAATATGTGACTCAGGTGAAGAACTTGCAGAAGCTGGTACCGGTTCTACGTCACTTATCACACGACGAGCAGTAAAAGATGAGGTGTAACTCTTATACTGCAGCAAATATGAAGCTGATCTGATATGCTCGTCAGCAACAGTCTGATGCAAACCCCAGATAAGTTTTAAATGTTTTAAATTAACTTCTGTCTCTTTTGGAGACTTTCTCTTGCTGTCAACTGCAAATAAATTAAAATTAAAATATCAGTGACACATTTTATCAAACACAAAGGAAGCATAATTTTGAAAATATAATAAAATAAAAACAACCTATCCCATTGCCATAGGGAGGGCATCTAGGACCCTGATACACATCATTTCCAGTTAGTGGAGGGTGTTGCCAATTTTTCATAACAACACCATGCTCGAAGTAATCCCTATTGGCATCTGGGAGATTGACTACTAGAGCTCTATTTAAAAACCTAGCTTTTAAATAAAAAGTGTTGTCACCAACAGCCCATCTATAACAAAACATAATTTCTGGAATTCCTATACGAGTTCCATGAATCTGATTTAATCTATGAACTCCATTAACTATTCTCCATGTGTTGGGGGCTATTTTTGCAGGAACCACGTCAAAAGATTGACAGAATTCAAGACACAAAGGGTTTGGAGGAAAAGAAAAGCCGCATTCAGCTACAAAGAGACTGGGGAACCAATGTCCCTCAGCGAAACGAAAATAATCTGAAGGTTTAGAAAGTTTCTCCAAAATAACCCATGAAGGAATAGAGAAATCAGAGCGAAACTTATCAAGCGACTCAACAAGGTAAACCATGATGAATAAAGGAAATAAAAGAGAAGGAAGAAGATCTTATAGAAAAAGGATGGATCTGTTGACAACGAACGATGAAAAGGATGAACGCACAAGAGAGAAAGAAAATGGAAAACTCAAATATACAGATTTGAAAAAGTAAAAGACGAAATGATTTTCTGCAACGCTTAAATACCTTACCTTGGGAAAAGGTAAAGATAATGATTACAAAGGGAGACTTTTATGCTACCGGCGGCTAAAAGGATAAAAAGGGCGCGGAGATCGAAGCAGTTAGAAAAATTTGAAAAGTCTGATTCTATGAATTCGAAAAGGAAAAATAAATGCAAATAACACGCTACTAAAGTTCAGGATGACCATTTAATCCCGCCATATTTTGAGAAGAATGTTCCACACTCCTCAGTCTCAAACTGTGAAACATTGGGGGCTTCTGTTGATACCAATTTTAGTCTGCTGACATGGCACAATGAAGTGGAGACACGTGTCAATCTACATGGCACTAACAAACATTTCTGAAAAATACCTTGACTTCGAGGAACTCAATTTCTTCGATCAACTCATCGTGCAGTAGGGGCTCACCGAGGAACTTTACTGCACCGAGCAACTCATGGATACCGAGATACTTAGGCGGTCCGAGCAGCTTAGGCGGTCCGAGCTGCACCTCGATCAGAGCATTTATTATCAGACAATTAAGAGAATTAAATGCGCATTAAATGCTGAAGATTATTATACAGATGTATACGCTTATTGAACAGCTATGTATTACTCATTCACATGTACAGCCTCATGGCTATAAATACATTGTATCATCCTCATTGTAGGGGGACCGGAATTTCTTGAGGTAAACCATACTTCGGGAATTCCCAAACAGTCGATAATAACACAAACAGTGGACGTAGGCCATTCGTTCAAGGCTGAACCACTTTAAAATCTCTTGTCTTATTTATTTTTATCTGTGATTAAACAATTAGAGATAATCTAATTTTTTACATCAACAATGATAATGACTTATAATGGTGTAGAAAACTTATTTAAAAACCTTATATTTGAACCCTAAATTAAAATAGTAATTTTAATAATTAAGTTTATGATTAAATGAGTAAAATATTATGGAAAAACAGTAAGGTCTTATAAAGATATGTTTTTCTCCTTGCAAACCCATTTAAAGGATGCATTTTTTGTGTAAAAATGGCATAATGGCAATTTTGGTAATTATATGAAAAACTAGTTGAAGATAATATTTCTTTACTTTAAATGCTAGTAAAATCATTTTGAAGGTACTAAAAATGTGTTAATGCATTAATGAATAAATAGGGTAAATGACGATTGGATGTTAGTGTTCAAAGTATGATGTTATTATTAGTTGGCATCCTCGGCTATTCTAAAAGTAAGGCAAATAATGAAGTAAAGAAGTAACACCGAAAGATTAATGCGAGTACTTTGGATAATGAGAATAATTGTAAGAATGTGAATATTTGGAAGAATGTGAATACATGAAAAGATAATGATATTCGGATGTTGCCGGAAAGAATAATTAAGGAGGGCATGACGTCCCTAGTGGTGAAAGACCCCAAACAACCTGGCCAATGTAACATATGTATGCTCGATACCGACGGTGAAAGGCCGTGAAATCGTGGATGTTGGCAAATCCCAAAGAAATAAAAGTAATATTCATGAATGATTGGGAAAATGAATTTGAATAAATGGATCTTATTAAATGACAACATAGTTGGGTTAATAAGTTAAGTCTCTAGAATGAGACATGAAAAATACTTAAGTATGATTTGGGCATATAGCCCGAGTGCATTGCATGCAATTGTATTAACATTTAATGAATTGGAAATTATTTTACAAAATACCGAAAGACATTGTATATGTATATTATTTTGATTATCAAATTATTGCTTAGTATTTCCCACCCTACTGGGCATTCGCTCACCCCCTTACTTTTCCCCACCCCAAGTACTTTAGTTGGTGACACTGGAAAGGATCTTGGTAAGGATGCGGAGGGTGTGACTCGATGTTAGACGCTTTGTTGACCGTTTCATAATATGTTTAAGATTTATATTTGTAGCACTTTAATTAATATTTTGGAACTTTATTAAGGGATTTGGACTATAGTGTTGTCTTACTCTGTGAACTTTATTTCAAGTGTGGTATTACATGGTTTTTCATGAACAAATTCAGAAGTTAAATTTATTAGGTATGTCAAACGTTTGTTCTTTTTAAATTAAAATTTGACAAATGAATATCAGGTCCTTAAATCAATTAAACAAATATTTTTCTTAAATAATAAAGTAAAATTTCCCCCCTCCCCCCTTTAACACCCCAATTTGGATTTGGTTTATCCCAACGATAATCTAAATCCGGTTCGGGGCGTTACAACTTGGTATCAGAGCATTAGGATCCACGTGTGCGACGGAGTGATAACACGTCTTCCTTGTTTATGTTTCCTTGAATAAACTAGTATATTAAATTACATGTTCTTATAGGATGGCGGCTAGGCGTAACAATGCCGCTTCTGGGAATAGCGAGCTTCAACGCATGGAAAGGGTCGTGCATCAATTAGTTGTCACACTCTCACTCGTAGCGGGACTGTGGAAAGTACTACTGCAGCTTCTATGCTGAAGGATTTTCGACGATTGAACCCTTCAACTTTTAGTGGTACCAAAGGAGCTGATGTTGCAGAAGTAGGGATGTGTGTCGGCCGGATCGGATCGAAAAATGCCTCTTCAGAAAAAATTCCAATTTTTTCGGAAATAAAATAACTATTCCGATTTTCGATCCGATTTTTTCGAAAAACTAAAAAAATTTCCGAATTCGGAAAAATCGAAAAATCGGCAAAAATCGAAAATTCACAAAATATATTAAAAATCCAGAAATTTCGAAAATTCCAAAATTTCAAAAAAATAAATTATGGATTTTCGATTACTCGAAATTCTCATTTTAAAGAAACAAAGAGAATGGCTTAACCCAACATGTAAATACATGAGAATTTGGCCCATTGTTTCATTTGTGTAGAAGTTAGGAGGATGCTCTCCTTTTATAGAGCATATTTTGGAGCCCTCTTCCTCTCCCAACCGATGTGGGATATGGAAAACTTTCAAAAAATCAGAAAAGAAATCGGAAAAATCAAAAATCGAAAAATAATTCCGAAAAAATCGAAAATAATTCGGAAAAAAATCGAAAAAATCGGATCGGCATAGTTTCGGAAAAATCGAATCGAAAAAATCAGAAAATCAGAAATTCAGAGTTATTTCCGATCCGATTTTTTTCGAAAAAATCGAAAATCGAAAAATCGGAAATCGAAAAACTAAAATTTCATTGAAAATTCGGAAAAAATCGGATCGGAAATCGAAAAAATTGAAAAGTTCGGAAAAAAAAAACACAGCCCTATGCAGAAGAGTGGCTTGATGAGGTCGAGTAGATTATGGATGTTCTTGACGTGCTGACTGGGAACAAAATTAAGCTTGCTACTTTCCAATTGACTGAGCAGGCCCAGCAGTGGTGGGCCATGCACATGGCAAGTTTGATTGAGCCCTTGGATTGGGATGGGTTCAAAGTTACTTTTCTTGATCGATACTTTCCTAATGCCTACCAGGATGCTAAGAAAGATGAATTTGCCCAACTCATCCAGGGTAAATTATCTGTCAATGACTATTTAGTACTCTTCGAGAGTTTGTCAAAGCACGTGAAGGTTGTGAAGACTGATGAGGATGAAAAGACTAGACTGTTCATTAAGGGATTGAACCCCCACATTCGTAAATTGGTGGTGGGATTTGATCAGTTAAGCTTTGGTGAGGCGGTGAACAAAGCTATCAGGATCGAAATTGAGCCAAAAGATTATCGTGCTATTCGGGACAAAAGGAAGGACTTCAAAGGTGCTCTAAGGAAGGAAACTAGTGGGTCCCAAGCCGGTGGAAACAAGAGGTTCAAGGGTGGACCGAGGGGTATTATTGTCCAACTGAAGGCAATATTTAGTGCTAAAACCCCAGGGCAGTGTAGCAGTGATTAGGGTTCCACACATCTCCCGAAGACTTGTTATCTTTGTGGATTCCCTAGTCATTTCAAGCGGGATTGCCTCCGAAACAGTGGTCAACAGTTTAGCCTGCAGGGCAACAGTTTAGCCTGCAGGGCAACAATTTATATCTGGAAGGAACTCGATCTTTTCGGATCCAAATCAGCAGCGCCAGCAGTTCTCCTCTGAAAAGTATCAACAAAACAAACAAGGCTCTGAAAATACTAATCAGGGATACAAGAATCTTGGGCAGACTCCGGTGTCGAGTGGTCAGATTAACAAGTTTAGCCAGGGTCGTGCAAATGCCATTTCTCAGCAGTCAGTCCCCACTCATAACTCAACAGTTATGGAAGGTATGATTTTGCTATTTAGTACTTGGGTGAAAGCCTTATTTGATTCAGGAGCATCTCATTCATTTATATCTAGTTCGTTAGCTTTGTGTTTGGGATTAGAGGTAGTTGAGTTTAGCCCACCCATATTTTTGGGATTGCCCATAAGTGCCGGTATCGTCCTTAGTAAAGTTTATCGTAATCGTGTAATCATAGCTGGAGACTATAGTCTGAAGTATAATCTTATATTAATGGATATGGATGGATTTAAAATTATCCTCGGTATGGATTGGCTGTCCAGTTTTGATGCCACTATCGAGTGCCATCGGCACAATGTGTCAGTATTTCTCCCAGATGGGTCTCGCTATCACTTTGGCAGTGAGCAGAGCATAAATTATCCTTGTGAACTCTCTTTTACCCAAGATCAGAAACATTTCATTGGATGGTTAAGCAGTATTGTGGCGCAAGAAGAGCCTGTATGTGTGATTGCAGATTGTCCTATTGTGCAGGATTTTCTCGATGTATATCCTGAGGAACTTTTCGGATTACCCCCGAGTCGAGAGATTGATTTTGCTATTGATATTCATCAGGGTGTTTCGCCTATTTCCATCCCTCCTCATCGGATGGCCCTGGCGGAGTTACAATAATTAAAACTTCAGTTGGATGATCTCACTATCAAGGGTTTTATACGCCCTAGTGTGTCCCCTTGGGGAGCACAGGTCATTTTTGCAAAAAAAAAAAGGACAACACTCTTAGACTCTGCATTGATTATCGACAACTGAATAGGGTGACGGTGAAAAATAAATATCCTATACCTAGAATCGAGGATATATTTGATCAGTTACGGGGAGCGGGCAGGTTCTCCAAGATTGATCTCTAATCTGGGTATCACCAATTGCGAGTTAGGGAGGGAGATATCCCTAAGATAGCTTTCCGAACGAGGTACGGACATTACGAGTTTTTGGTCATGCCTTTCGACTTGACAAATGCTCCTACAACATTCATGGACCTCATGAATCGTATTTACCGACCATACTTGGTAGAATTTCACCATAATTGTATAAATGAATGATTAGAACATGAAAATTGTTAAAAAAATGTTATAATCATATACTACTTGAAAATGAATGTGTTGGATGCTTATGCATGGATTTCTTAAGTAGAAATCCTCATTTCGTGTGAATATAAATGAATATTTTTTTTAGTCATGATAAATGATATGTTTTGAAATGAAATAGATAGATTTCGTCATGTTTTGAAAGAATGATAAATTCCAGCCTCTATTTTGCTGATGTTAAAAAGTGATGATAATGACTTTAAATGGTGTAGAAAACTCATTTAAAAACCTTATATTTGAAACCTAAATTAAAATGGTAATTTTAATAATTAAGTTTATGATTAAATGAGTAAAATATTATAGAAAAACAGTAAGGTCTTATTATGATATGTTTTTTCCCTTGAAAACACATTTAAAGGATGCATTTTTGGTGTAAAAATGGCATAATGGCAATTTTGGTAATTATGTGAAAAACTAGTGGAAGATAATATTTCTTTACTTTAAATGCTAGTAAAATCATTTTGAAGGTACCAAAAATGTGTTAATGCATTAATGAATAAATATGGTAAATGATGATTGGATGTTAGTGTTCAAAGTACGATGTTATTATTACTTGGCTTCCTCGACTATTTTAAAAGTAAGGCAAATAATGAAGTAAAGAAGTAACACCGAAAGATTAATGCAAGTACTTGGGATAATGAGAATAATTGTAAGAATGTGAATATATGAAAAGATAATGATATTCGGATGTTGCCGAAAAGAATAATTAAGGAGGGCATGACGTCCCTAGTAGTGAAAGACCCCAAACAACCTGGCCAGTGTAATATATATGTGCTCGATACCGACGGTGAAAGGCCGTGAAATTGATGTTGGAAAATCCCAAAGAAATAAAAGTAATATTCATGAATGATTGGGAAAATGAATGGATTAATGAATTTGAATAAATAGATCTTATCAAACGACAATATAGTTGGGTTAATAAGTTAAGTCTCTAGCACGAGACATGAAAAATACTTAAGTATGAGTTGGACATATAGCCCGAGTGCATTGCATGTTGTTGTATTAACATTTAATGAATTGGAAATTATTTTAAAAAATACAGAAAGACATTGTATTTGTATAGTATTTTGATTATCAAATTATTGCTTAGTATTTCCCACCCTAATGGGCATTCGCTCACCCCTTACTTTTCTCCACCTCATGTACTTTAGTTGGTGACACTATAAAGGATCTTGGTAAGGATGCGGATGGTGTGACTCGACGTTTGACGCTCTTTTGACTGTTTCATAATATGTTTAAGATTTATATTTGTAGCACTTTAATTAATATTTTAGAACTTTCTTAAGGGATTTGGACTATTGCGTTGTCTTACTCAGTGAACTTTATTTCAAGTGTGGTATTACATGGTTTTTCATGGACAAATTCATAAGTTGAATTTATTAGGTATGTCAAACGTTTATTCTTTTTAAATTAAAATTTGACAAATGAATATCATGTCCTTAAATCAGTTAAATAAATATTTTTCTTAAATAATAAAGCAAACTTTCCTCCCTCCCCCCTTTAAGACCCCGATTCGAATTTGGGTTATCCCAACGGTAATCTAAATCCGGGTCGGGGCGTTACAGACGTAGGCCTTCTTGTCGAACCACGTATATCTTGTCTTTCAAGTTCTTTATTTATTTTGGTGTTTGCATTTGCTTGTTATTTTGTGTTGAGTTTAATTGTCACCACACAAGATAAATTATTACGAGGGTACGTTTGATTGGTGTTGGTTTATAATGGAAAATACCTATTTTACTTTATTTTTTTATTTTTGTGTTGCTCTATTTCAAATACATTCTATGAAAACAATATTTATATATATGAAAAGTGATTGAGGAATGAGATGAGTGAGTATATTTTCTCACCCGTGAATTTTCTTTGAAGTCTTTTGATACCTTGAATGAGTTATCTACAACCTAGGAGTAGTGTAAGAGATGTAAACCACCAAAACATAAAGTTAATGCATATCAACAATATCATGTACAAAATCAAAGTAGTTGATAAGCTGATCTTACAGAATGATATGCAACGAAATTATAGGTCATATATTCTTTGAAGTCATATATTCTCTCAGTTTGCTTTGTAATTCATCAACTTCCCTGCAAATATAAAATATACATATATAAACAGAAAATGATAAGAAATATTTATTAGTACCACAACTCAAGATTGTATTTTGATTAAATTAAACTCTCTCATATCAACTTGGCACGATTGACACGGCACGACATGACCCATCTCGACCAATATTTTGGCCCATTTGGCCAGATTGACACAATCAATACAATTATAAATCAAATGACATCCCGTAATTACAAATTACAAAAATTGTGATAAAATATGTCAATGAATACAACTGATGCTACTAATTCACCAACTGCCAAAAAACTTTCCACCGCTTAGAAAAAAATTGGAGTTTTTTAAACAGATGCGATAATATATAACCAGGGACTGGACAAGGAATTTATTCTTCCATTTTTTCCCACTTTTCCTGAGGAGGCAAACAATATATGCAAGTGATTATGTATGATGTACATATACTCTATAGTATTTTTGGGGGAAGGTTTAATATAATATTACCTTTGCTTCTTAAATAAAAAAGGGAACATATTAATTAATTTATTGATCGAAAACAGAGGATATTATGGCATTAATTCCCTTAAAACTTGAATCTTCAGTTCCATGAGGGTAGGGGAAGGGAGTTGTTAATTATGAAATGTAGTAAATATAGATAACATTAATATATGTACAATTCTATACATATGAACTTTGAAATAGCGCCAGAACTCAAGCCACCCGACTAGCCATAAGGAGAAAAAAGTTAAAGAACGAAACAATACCGAAAAATGGTTCGAGTTCTTACCATTACAGACTAATGGTGATAAAAATACTAAACGCCGACGTAATGTAAGGCAAGGTTGATCGGCGACGGGGAAGGCTGCTGAACGGCTTGAGCGGCATGAGAGTGCGGGGAATGGTAGGGTTTTCTTTATTTTAAAGAGAAAGATGGGAATAGAAGAATAGACGCGTGCCTGCTTGAGAGAGAGGGGGAGATGAAGGTTTGGGTTTGAGCGGAAGGTCTCGAAAGTGAGGAAGCGTAATTTTTTTTAGCATTTTATATTTTAGTAAGTGTACTCAATTTCGGCACACTTAGAAACAATGCCAAATTTTGGCACTGTTTTAAAGTGTGCCAGATTGTCATTAAACCGTGCCAAAATTTGGCACAGTTTTAAAACCGTGCCAAATTTTTAATATCAAGGTGTGTCAAATTGCTATTTTTGGTGTAGTGAAATGAGATAATATTCATGTGATACGTGTAAGTCACATTATTTTTATAGCACTAGATTCGTGCGTGAGACGAGTTTAGTGGGTGTATCGTTAATATTATTTCTTGTGTGTATATATTCACTGTTTGGTAGCGGGGCTCTCTTTGGTTTCATCTGCAGGAAGCGAGTACAGTCACCGAGAGGGTATATTTTAGTGGATTTACTTGTTTTAGAAATATGATATGTGGGTATGATGTTATCCTGGGTATGGACTGGTTAATGATGGTTTGAGCGATGGTGGGTCATCACAACAAGGCTATCTTATTCGTTATTCCAGGGCAGGATATGTGGTTTTACGATGTCTCACCTGGAAGAGGGTTAAGCTCATGTCTATATATTATATTATGGAGGAGACTTTAAGGAGTATAGTTGTCTTGTTATATTTGATCCCACTGTGTAGGTACTTTACTGATGTGATTGAGGGTATATCGGGTTTTCTATCGAGCGTAGAGATTTAGTCGGGGACTTAGTGATAGTGCGAGCGCAATGTTTTATGACACCTTTAGAGATGTAGGAGTTTATTATTAGACTTATACTATAGGGGTACGTGATTTCAAGTGTCCTGATTATATGCTTTGGGACTAAAAAACTCGATGATCGATAATTATAGGTGATAGTGCATCGGGGGAGTTCCTTGTTTAAGTTTCATTTGTGGGACATTTTACGTATGAACCATTATAACCGTTGAGAGTGAGGAGACGTTATTGGATGCTAGGGCATCAGTTTTGAATGTTAATCATTGAATGTATAGAGAAAACACTGTGAGTTGAGAGCTCTTATACTATATACGGCCAATGGAGCCGGTAGTGTTGTGTAAAAAGCATTGGTAACTTTTGCACCACTAGTTCATAAGTGGGGCAGTCTCGAGGATAAGTAATTAACGATTAGTAGAGAAACTGAGTATAACCTTACTGTATAGCCACGTCGAGAGTTCGGGGCCGAGCTTAAAATAAGTATGTTACGTATGAGACATTAGTGATGATTGTGCAGGTGTGCGCGAGATATAGGGTGTATGGGCGCCCTAGTTAGTTTGATTTTCAGAATCATCCAGGATAAAGGGGTGTGTAAATAAATGTGTTGAATGTATGTATGTAGGGCAGTTAGAAACATAAGTGAAATGGTATAATGGACTAAACTTAGTTTGAGAAAATAAGATAGTCCGACTATGTGTATATCATTGAGAACTATCACAACCGAGGTGAGTTAAAAGAAGGTGGAGGCACATATAAAAGATATCCCTTGACAAGGGAGGACCCCGTAATTTTGGAAACTAGAGCGGAGTCTTACTTAGTCAAATTCCTATAGTGGATTACGCATAAATAAGATGTCGATTTCTACAAGACAAAAAAGAGCCCAGGAAGTGCGCAATTTTAGAGCAGACGCACAGGCCATGGTTTTGGTATATCCCAGAAAATGGGAGTAAGATGTGTCGCGTGATGTGAAATGTTGAGCATATGGATCAATGAGTGATACATAGTGAAGTTATCTCCAGATGCACCACTCGTAGATAAAAAAAGGTTGGTCAAGGATTATCAACCAGACTTTTATAATAGATTGATGATTCTAGTGATGGAAGTGATACACAAACTGATAAAGTTTATTATTGAGTTATCAAAATCGTGGAGAGGTTAGGATTTACTTCGATTTTGTGGAATGAATTGGCCGAAAAATAATAAATATTATTCATTTGGGGTGAGTCATACTATCGAGTAATATTCACAACATTTCATTTGAGAGAAGAAACGAACCGGCACAAGGTGCCGCCTAATATTATTATGAATAAGGATGAGACCCTTGAGTCCCACCTCTAATAGGAAGCGTCAGGAGGCGATGGGGACATAATTGCATTTTGAGATGCACGTGTCACCTGTGGGCTAATGGGCAGGTGGGAGGTGACTAGGATGTTGGAGAATGCAAGAAATGTGTATTCTGGAATTTAGGTAATTGGGAGTATTAATTACCACTGGTAAAGTTACGTGTAATACCCTGTAGCAGTTTATTATCTGTGTGACGCCTTCTTAGGTTTCATACGAAGATCTTGTCATCCACACTTTGGTTGGTTAGAGGTGGGGAATAATAAGTTTCTCGGCCCCGAAGTAATTCATGGTCCGTCGGTAAGGATTGAGTTAATCTACATAATTTTCGTATAGTTCGGGAACATAGTGAGAGTATTGTGAACCAAAGTTTAAAGTATGACATGAGTGGTTAGGGGTTGTTACGGGTGTCTCCCATGAAGGGAGTTACTTGATTTGTCAACAAGGGAAATCGACACCTATGCAAGTGGGGCTTTTTCCAACATAGAGATAATATAGCCAGTGGAGTATAGGCTCGTCTTTTTGAAGCAGTGTTAGCGTATTCACGATAGTTTTGCATGTCATTATATAAGCAAGACCTAAAGCATAAGTGAGTATATCGGTATGTAAGAGTTTGAATGGACTTGTCACGAATCTAGGATTGTAGTGAGTAGACCTTCAATTAAAATGACACCACTGGCGTGTGTATAGCAGAAATGTCAAAATATTATTACGAGTTAGCTTTAAATAAGTTTGGATGCATTGAGGGTAAGGATCCGAAGTTTTTAGTACCGGGCATATCCGAATATCGAGGACGAAATTTCTATGCAAGGGGGAAGTATGTAACACCCCGTATTTTTGAATAATTATTAATTTAATTATTATTGGTATTTTAAATTACACGTGTGCAGTAATTTAACTAAATTGAAATATTGCGTATGTAATAGATATTAATTTGTGGGAATAAGATTAATATTTATGAGGTAAATTCACTAAGTGTGTTTATAGTAAATAAAATACAGTGAATTATGAGTACGTCATAGTGAGTGTTAATGACGCGATTGTGATGATATTTCAATCGGGACTTGTGAGTAAACTAGATTAAGGTTAAAATGGAAAATTTATGCATAATAACTCGAAGGGTAATTTTGAGTTCACGGTGGGTCTCGAATGGGTCGAGATAGGAAGAATTGAGTACCCGGGATAGTAATTGAGTTTCGAGGGCTTTTTAGACTAGGCTGGGCTCACGCGGGGCGGTTAGGTCATTTAGGCTTGGCCAATTAGATCAATTTAAGGATTTGTTGTAATGACCCCATTTTCTTATGCCAATATATAATTGTTTTCTTTCAATTTCATATTACTTACTATATAATAATGTTGTATTATTACATATGTGATATTCTGGATTCTTAATATAATAAAACCCATTCTCAAATTTCAAGAATTAAATGCAAAATGAATCAAATTGATATTTTATGACACATCCTAAGTTAAATGATAAGTTACATAATTATGATTAATTATGTTTGAATCATGTTTAGCCTATTTGATATGGGTAATGTGTCATTAATATATATAATGTTAAGTTATTACACTTTCATAAGGCATGAAATATCTAATTAATTGCAACTATAAAATTTTGAATTTCTTGGTAAAAATATTCATGTTGAAACCTAGTTTTGACCATTGTAATATAACAATTGACTTCAGGTATAAACTAGTAGGTATATGAATTAGGTTTGTAACACAACAAACGTTGCATCAAATGAACATTCGAGTGAGAAGATATCATCTTTTTACGAACAAGGGGTAAGTAGTCATTTAGCCTTAAATGATATCTTGTCTTACATAATTGCCACATGTCATACTTTGATTGGACCAAGGGGAGGTGACTTATGCCGACCTAAAACCTATGAAAAAAGCTCATCCGTCATCATATTTTAGCCATGGAAGAGTTTTAGCTTAAGGAGAGAGAAATGAGAAGTTTAGGGAAAGAGAGGCGAGGAAAAATTCGAGAAAATTCATAGAAAATTACGTAAAAGTCCCTAAGGTAATCCTACCCGAAAATCTTGTTATATTTTTGGTATTATTGATTGAAATGATAGAAATCATCATTATGAAGAATCAGCTATAAATTGGATTAAACCAAAGTCTTATACCCTATCTTAAGCGAAATGATAAGTTTTGGGGTAGAAATTATAATTTTATGAAACTTTAAGGACTTGGTTTTAATTAAGAAGGTTTTAGGCACTAAAATGAAAATATAAAAAGGATCATTTTATGAGTAAAATATTTTCTAGAACCTTTATGAAATATTAAAATATAATGTGAACTTACCAAAATGCCCTTTATGTGTAAAATGACGCTTATACCCTTAATAACTTTACACCTCGTGCTTGGTTTTAACACCTCCACCGCACACGTGTTGCCTTTATAGGAAAAGATAAAATACATGTCAATCCTTTAGAAAAATTTAAAACATGTGTCGTCGTTTGGTGAACTAATACTGCAAGGCTGCTCCGTTACGCGACACGTGAACGCTGACTCACCAAAATAAAAGCCTTATCATCCAGACACGTGTCAGCACCTAAATACCTTCGAAAAACTATAAATAAAGACTTTGGATCAGACATTACACGAAATTATACCAAAATCTTACAAATAAATAGTGAGAGAATGTGCGGGGAAAGTTCAAGAAGAAGTTTCGTCTCAAGATTAACGAGCGATCCAAAACTCTGTATCTATAACTTCGGACTTTTGTTCTATGTTAGTACTCTGACATTCCTTGTGCGTTTTAATTATATGATATTATGCAAACTATATATATATTTTGTGTACTACTTTTATTCTCAAAATTCATCTGATACCGATGATTGATTCCTTGTGATATGTTTATATTTGTCCATATAGACATACCGATTAAAAAGAGTTTTGAAAATGATATTGAATATTGGAAATAAGATTCGGCCTAAGGGACCTCTCTTACTGACTAACCTTCCCAGCTGGGTTATCGCTGGTGTGCCCTAAATAAGGCGTTGTCACGAACAAGCTCGATTGACCCTCAACTACCGGCGAATAATATGGTAGAAGAATATGGTATTAGAGTGTACTTGGCCATTAAAATGATATAATTGAAAGAAAAAGTTATTGCCTTTGATTTGTTGCATCCGTTCTATTCTGAGCTATTCATTTCTATATACTGTCATACTAAATTATATACTGCAAGTTCCTATCCATATATGTACATGCCTTCTCTTTTAATTTGAATAGGTATCCATTTTCTGAAAAACCTTGAAATGTCTGGAGATTGAATCTCACTCGGCTTTAACTGACGTTGTAATAATTTTTCAGGAAATAAGTAGGCTCGCGGAGGGAACATAAAAGGACTATGTTGAAGATTCAGCTTTTAGAGCTTTTTTTGTTATTTTAAATAAAATGTTTGTTTATCATATAAAGCATGTTTGGATCTTTTGTAATAAAAATTTGTTTTACATTGTAACTCTTTACTTTAATATAAATGAAGTTTCCTTTTAGAATTCTCTGATGATGTAATTCCTTCACTTTCATTATTTTACGATTCATAACCATGTGATTGTATTTCCGTTGCATTTATTTTAAGAAATATTTTTAAATCCATAATATTTGTTGCCTTGGTGGCATGTCAAAACACTCGTTCCCCACTACTATTTTAGAATGGGATCGTGATAGAGGTGGTATCAGAGCATAGGTTATGAACCCGTAGACTACTGAACATAAGTTTTAAACGTTATAGATTTTAAGTTTCCCTACATAGGATATAGGATGAAAATATTTGACTTATGTGATAACCCTTCATATGTCTTACATCCTATATACTTGTTTATATATAATTCTTCTTCTAATTTGCAATTTGAAGATAGTATAATATATCCTACATTTGGCCATGACTGTAAAAAATGACCAAGACGAGATCAACTGCTGGAACTAGTGTTTCAAACATGGAAGGACTGGAAGGTTCATATAAGGCAATTGAAAGTCTAACAAGAATTGGGGAGCATCAGGTGAATAATGGATCACCAAGGAATCTTGAACTAAGTAGTTGTACTATTGAACAGTTCAAGAAGTGAAACCCACAATCTTTTAAAGGTACTCCTAACCCCATTGAAGCAGAAAATTAGGCGATGCAAGTGGAAAAGATGTTCGATGTTCTTAAGTGTACAGATGAACAGCGGGTTTCATTTGGAGCATTCATCTTAGTAGGTGAAGTCGAACATTGGTGGAGAATGACTAAGAGAATACACAGGGAAATGAATAATCCCACAGGTTGGAATGACTTCTTAGTGATCTTCCACGAAAAATACTTTCTCGAAGCGGTGTAATACCAAAAAGTAGCTGACTTCATGAGTCAGGTTCAAGGAAATATGACGGTTAGTCAATACGAGACAAAGTTTACTGAGTTATCCCGTTTTGCACCTCATGTTGTGATAACTGATGTTTTAAAAGCAAAGAAGTTTGAACGTGGGTTGAGATTGAATATTCGTAGTCGAAATTCCATCCTGAAGTTGACATCATATAAAGACGTGGTGGCTAGGGCAATAATAACTGAGAAGGATAATGAAGAATATAATCAGGTAAGAGAGGGGAAGAGGAAGTTTGGAGAACAAAGAGGAATGAACCCCAATAACAAACCCTTTATGACTATACCTAATAGTGGACAACCTTTCGCAAACAAACCCTTTAATGTTGATAGATGCCAATGATGTGGTAATATTCATAGAGGGCAACCATGTTACTTAGAGACGGGAAGTTGTTTTGGGTGTGGCCAAAAGGGACATAAAATGAGAGATTGCCCAAACAAAGGAAAAGCCCCTACAAAGACTTTTAATCACAACAAGGGTCATGGCAGATAAGGTAGAGTTTTTAATCTTTTCGATGCAAAGGCTTCTAATGTAGTAGTGTCAGATACACTTTCTATATGTGCACAAGCTTTTCAAGTTTTAATTGATCCCGGTTCTACCCATTCATTTGTGTTTGTACGTTTTGTTAATCGTTTTCCTAATATTCCTGAATCCTTGAATCATAGCATACACATTTCTACTCATTCGGGTGAATTATTAACGGGAAAATTAGTATATAAGTCTTACCCTATAGATGTTAGTAGTCATAAACTATTCGCCGATTTGATAGTTTTAGACATAAGAGACTTTGAAGTCATTTTGAGGATGGATTGGTTAGCATCATATCATGCTAAGGTAGATTGTTTTGAGAAGAGAGTTACTTTCTAAATTCCTAACCGTCTAGAATTTAGTTTTGAAGGAACTAGAATCCTATCTCCCATATGTATTATCTCTGCAATGCAAGATTGTAGTTTTCTTAGGAAGGGATATCAAGGATTCCTTGCAAGTGTTATTGATTTGCAAACAAAATAGCCTAGTTTAGAAGATATTCCCATAGCTAAATATTTTCCAGATGTTTTTCCAGATGATTTACCCAGTCTTCCTCCTGGTAGAGAAATAAAGTTTACAATTGACCTTATTCCTGGAACTATACCAATCTCAAAACCATCTTATCGCATGGCACCTTTAGAACTAAGGGAATTAAAAGTTCAATTACAAGATCTGCTAGATAAGGACTTTATTAGACCAAGCGTATCCCCTTGGAGTGCTCCAATGTTATTTGTTAAAAAGAAGGATGGGACGATGAGGTTATGTATAGATTATCGTGAACTAAATAAGGTGATCATTAAGAATAAATACCCTTACCTCATATAGATGATTTGTTTGACCAACTGCAAGGTGCGTAAGTATTTTCTAAGATTGACCTTAGATCAGGCTATCACCAATTGAAGATTAAGGAAGGTAATATTTCGAAATCAGCTTTTCATACTAGATATTGTCACCATGAATTTCTTGTGATGCCATTTGGACTAACTAATGCACCGAACTCTTTTATGGATATGATGAACATAGTGTTTAGGAAATATTTGGATTAATGTGTGGTTGTTTTCATTGATGACATCCTTATTTATTCCAAGAGTATTGAAGAACACAAAAAGCATTTAGAGATAGTGTTACAAATTCTTAAGAAGCAAAAATTATATGCGAAATTAAAGAAGTGTGAGTTTTGGTTGCCTAGTGTCTCTTTTCTAGGACATGTCATTTCCAAGGAGGGAGTGTCGGTTGACCCTCAAAAGATCAAGGCTATACTAAATTGGTCTAGACCAACTAATGTGACAAAGATTCATAGTTTCCTTGGATTATCCGGTTATTATAGAAGATTTGTTGAAGAATTTTCTAGTATTACCAAACCTCAATATAGGTAAACACAAAAGAAGGTGAAATATGAATGGTCTAAGGAAGTTGAGAATATTTTTCAAGAACTTAAGAATCAATTAGTAACTGCCCCAATTTTGACTATTCCTTCCGGGATAGGGGATTTGTGATTTATAGTGATGCTTCTAAAAATGGTTTGGGATGTGTGCTAATGCAAAATGAAAAAGTAGTAGCTTATGCCTTGAGACAGTTAAAAACACACGAGCAGAATTATCCAACCCATGACCTTGAATTAGCAGCTGTAATTTCTGCTCTTAATACTTGGAGACATTATTTGTATGGTGAGACTTGTGAGGTTTATACCGATCATAAGAGTTTAAAATATATTTTTACCCAAAAAGAATTGAATATGAGACAAAGGAGGTGGTTAGAAATAATGAAGGATTGCGATTCAAATATTCAATATCACCCAGGGAAAGCTAATGTAGTAGCCGACGCTTTAAGCATGAAGTTTACAGCAAATTTAGCATGTCTCATTACAAATCAGGAACCTTTGTTAAAGGATTTGAGAAGTATGGAAATAGATGTATGTATTTATAGCAAAGGATGAATAATCGTAAAGTTACAACTATAACCCATATTAATGGAAAGGATCAAAATTGCACAAGTAAATGACCCACAACTGAAGAAGATTAGAGAAGAAGTCATCGAGGGTAAGAGAATTTAATTTTTGATACGGGATGATATATTGAGGTTTGGAAATAGAGTGTGTGTGCCATGTGATGCCCAATTAAAGAGGCAAATTTTGGGGGGAAAAGTCATTACTCAATATTCACATTTCATCCCGGATATACAAAAATGTATAGGGATCTTTGACAGGTATTTTGGTGGAATAACATGAAGCGGGAGATAACGAAATTTATATCTCAGTGTTTACTTTGTCAACAAGTAAAGGCTGAACATAAAAAACCATTAGGTTTACTGCAAGTCCTACCTATCTCTGAGTGGAAATGGGAACATATTACTATGGATTTTGTGACATGTTTACCAAGGAGTTCAAATGGTCATGATTATATTTGGGTAATTATTGATAGGTTAACTAAATCTGCTCATTTTCTTGCCATTAAGATTACCCATTCTTTAGAAAAGTTATCTAAGTTGTACATGCGAGAAGTTATTAGGCTTAATGGAACCCCAGTTTCAATTGTTTATGATCGTGATCCTATATTCGTGTCTCGCTTCTGGAAAAGCCTACAAGTAGCCACGGAAATAAAATTGAATTTCAGCGCCGCTTTTCACCCTCAAACAGATGGACAATGTCAGAGAACCATTCAAACCTTTGAGGATATGCTTAGGACATGTCTACTTGATTTGAAAGGGAACTAGGATGATCATTTAAGATTAGTGGAATTTGCGTATAATAATAGTTATCAAACAAGTATTCAAATGGCTCCGTATGAGGCACTTTACGGTAGAAGGTGTCGTTCTCCTGCATGTTGGGTTGAAGTTGGAGAAAGAAAATAATTGGGACCAGAATTGATCTAGATCACAACAGAGAAGGTAAAATTGATAAAAGACCGACTTCGAATCGCCCAAAGTCGTCAAAAGAGTTATGTTGACAATCGACACCGCCAACTAGAATTCCAAAGAGGAGATTATGTGTTCTTGCGAGTATCACCAGCAAAGGGAGTAATTCGATTTGCAAAGAAAGGGAAATTGAGTCCAAGATACATAGGACCTTTTGAAATCCTTGAAAGGATAGGAGTTGTTGCGTATAGAATAGCCTTACCCCCCTGAACGCTCTAGTGTTCATAATGTGTTCCACGTGTCAATGATGAAGAAATACGTACCAGATCCAACGCATATCCTAAGTCGAACCTCTACAAATTAGAGAAGATTTGTCATACATTGAGCAGACGATAAAAATTTTGGACCATAAAGATCAAATATAACGAACCAAGGTAATTCCACTGGTCAAAGTATTATGGCGCAATCATTCCAATGATTAAGCAAAATGGGCGAGGGAAGATGAAATAAAGGAGAGATATCCACACCTATTTGGAAATTAATGTAAGCCAAGTTTGGGGACCAAACTTTTTATAAGGAGGGTAGGATGTAATGGTCCCATTTTCTTATGCCAATATATAATTGTTTTCTTCCAATTTCATCTAACTTACTATCTAATAATGTTGTATTATTACATATATGATATTCTAGATTCTTAATATAATAAAACCCATTTTTAAATTTGACGAATTAAATGTAAAATGAATAAAATTGTTATTTTATGACACATCCTAAGCTAAATGATAAGTTACATAATTATGATTAATTATGTTTGAATCATGTTTAGCCTATGTGATATGGGTAATGTGTCATTAATATATATATTGTTAAGTTATTACACTTTCATAAGGCATGAAATATCGAATTAATTGCAACTATAAAATTTTGAAGTTCTTTGTAAAAATATTCATGTTGAAGCCTAGTTTTGACTATTGTAATATAACAATTGAATTGAGGTATAAACTAGATAGTTGTAGGTATATGAATTATGTTTGTAACACAACAAATGTTGCATCAAACGAACATTTGAGTGAAAAGATATCATCTTTTTACGAACAAGGGGTAAGTAGTCATTTAGCCTTAAATGATATTTTGTCTTACATAGTTGCCACGTGTCATACTTTGATTGGGCCAAGGGGAGGTGTCTTATGCCGACCTAAAACCTTTGAAATAATCTCCTCCTTCATCATATTTTAGCCATGGAAGAGTTTTATCCTAAGGAGAGAGAAACTGTAAGTTTAGGGATAGAAAGGCGAGGGAAAATTCGGGAAAATTCATAGGAAATTACGTAAAAGTCCCTAAGGTAATCCTACCCAAAAATCTTGTTATATTTTTGGTACTATTGATTGAAATGATAAAAAACATCATTATGAATAATCAACTATAAATTGGATTAAATCAAAGTCTAGTAACTTATCTCAAACGAAATGATAAGTTTGGGGGTAGAAATTATAATTTTATGAAACTTTAAGGACTTGGTTTTAATTAAGAAGGTTTCAGGGACTAAAATAAAAATATGAAAAGGATCGTTTTGTGAGTAAAATATTTTCTGGGACCTTTATGAAATATTAAAATATAGTGTGAAATTACAAAAATGCCCTTCATGTGTAAAATGACCCTTATACCCTTAGTAACTTTACACCTCGTGATTGGTTTTAACACCTCCACTGCACACGTGTCACCTTTATAGGAAAAGATAAAACACATGTCAATCCTTTAGAAAAAATTAAAATATGTGTCGTCGTTTGGTGAACTAAGACTGCAAGGCTGCTCCGTTACGCGACACGTGAACGCCGACTCACCAAAATAAAAGCCTTATCACCCAGACACGTGTCAGCACCAAAATACCTTTGAAAAAATATAAATAAAGACTTTGGATCAGACATTACACGAAATTATACAAAAATCTTACAACGAAATAGTGAGAGAAAGTGCGGGGAAAGTTTAAGAAGAAGTTTCGTCTCAAGATTAACGAGCGATCCAAGACTCTGTATTTATAACTTCGGACTTTTGTTCTATGTGATTACTCTGACATTACTTGTGCGTTTTAATTATATGATATTATGCAATATATATATATATATATATATATATATATATATATATATATATATATATATATATATATATATATATATATATATATATATATTGTGAACTACTTTTATTCTCAAAATTCATCTGATACCGATGATTGAGTCCTTGTGATATGTTTATATTTGTCCATATAGACATACCGATTAAAAAGAGTTTTGAAAATGATATTGAATATTGAAAATAAGATTCGGCCTAAGGGACCTCTCTTACTAACTGACCTTTCCAGCTGGGTTATCGCTAGTGAATAAAGCATTACGACGAACAAGTTCGATTGACCCTCAACTACCGGCGAATAATACGGTAGAAGAATACGGTATTAGAGTGTACTTGGCCATTAAAATGATATGATTGAAAGAAAAAGTATTGCCTTTGATTTTTACATCCGTTTTATTCTGAGCTATTCATTTCTATATACTATCATTCCAAATTATATACTGCAAGTTCCTATCCTTATATGTATACGCCTTATCTTTTGATTTGAATAATAAATATTCTAAAAAATCTTGGAATGTTTGGAGATTGAATCTCACTCGGCTTTTAGCTGACATTGTAATAATTTTTCAGGAAATAAGTAGGCTTGCGGAAGGAACTTAAAAGGACTATGTTGAAGATACAGCTTTTAGAGCTCTTTTTGTTATTTTAAATAAAATGTTTGTTTTATCATATAGAGCATGTTTGACTCTTTTGTAATAAAAGTTTGTTTTACGTTGTAACTCTTTACTTTTAATATAAATGAAGTTTCCTTTTAGAAAGATCTGATGACGTAATTCCTTCACTTTATGTATTTTACGATTCATAACCATGTGATTATATTTCCTTTGCATTTATTTTAAAAAATATTTTTAAATCCATAATATTTGTTGCCTTGGTGGCATGTCAAAACACTCGTTCCCCACTACTATTTTGGGAAGGGGTTGTGACATTTGTATTATCTAATATAGGGTTAGGGTTTTGAGGCAACCTAAATGCAATTCTAAACCCTAACCAAATGAAGGAAGAGGGGAGAAAAAGAGAGTTTTGGGAGCCAATTCGAGGAGCAATTCATCTTCCTCAATAGAATTTCAGACCCTACGAACCGTATAAGGCAAGTGGTTATCTTGCGGTGAATTTTATGTTTGGAATTCGTGTTCGTATCATAGTAGGTGTAGAAAATTATTTGGGGAAGGGTTTTTTCACTCAAAAAGGGGATTTTGGGGTTGAATCTATCTCCTAAAAGGTTAACATGATTTCAATGGTGAATTAATAAATTGACATGAATTATAATCGTTGGGATTTGAAACATTGATTGAAACATTGATGAGATGTAGAAGTTTATTTGATTGAAATTTGGATTTGTGAAAATAATCTAGGGTTTTATTTGAAGATTTGAAAATAAAACCATTTGGAAATTATGTTTGTAACACAACAAACGTTGCATCAAACGAACATTTGAGTGAGAAGATATCATCTTTTTACGAATAAGGGGTAAGTAGTCATTTAGCGTTAAATGATATTTTATCTTACATAGTTGCCACGTGTCATACTTTGATTGGACCAAGGGGGAGTACCTTATGCCAACCTAAAACCTTTGAAATAATCTCCTCCTTCATCATATTTTAGCCATGGAAGATTTGTATCCTAAGGAAAGAGAAATGGGAAGTTTAGGGAAAGAAAGGCGAGGAAAATTCGGGAAAATTCATAGAAAATTACGTAAAAGTCCCTAAGGTAATTCTACACGAAAATCTTGTTATATTTTTGGTATTATTGATTGAAATGATAGAAATCATCATTATAAAGAATCAACTATAAATTGGATTAAATCAAAGTCTTATAACTTATCTCAAGCGAAATGAGAAGTTTGGGGGTAGAAATTATAATTTTATGAAATTTTAAGGACTTGGTTTTAATTAAGAAGGTTTCAGGGACTAAAATAAAAATATAAAAAGGATCATTTTGTGAGTAAAATATTTTCTGGAACCTTTATGAAATATTAAAATATAGTGTGAAATTACCAAAATGCCCTTCATGTGAAAAATGACCCTTATACCCTTAATAACTTTACACCTCGTGATTGGTTTTAACACCTCCACCGCACACGTGTCGCCTTTATAGGAAAAGATAAAACACATGTCAATCCTTTAGAAAAAATTAAAACACGTGTCGCCGTTTGGTGAACTAAGACTGCAAGGCTGCTCCGTTACGCGACACGTGAATGCCGACTCACAAAATAAAAAGCCTTATCACCCAGACACGTGTCATCACCTAAATACCTTTGAAAAACTATAAATAAAGACTTTGGATCAGACATTACACGAAATTATACCAAAATCTTACAACGAAATAGTGAGAGAAAGTGCGGGGAAAGTTTAAGAAGAAGTTTCGTCTCAAGATTAACGAGCGATACAAGACTCTGTATCTATAACTTCGGACTTTTGTTCTATGTGAGTACTCTGACATTACTTGTGCGTTTTAATTATATGATATTATGTAATATATATATATATATATATATATATATATATATATATATATATATATTGTGAACTACTTTTATTCTCAAAATTCATCTGATACCGATGATTGATTCCTTCTGATATGTTTATATTTGTCCATATAGACATACTAATTAAAAAGAGTTTTGAAAATGATATTGAATACTGGAAATAAGATTCGGCCTAAGGGACCTCTCTTACTGATTGACCTTCCCAGCTAGGTTATCGTTGGTAAATAAAGCGTTGTGACGAACAAATTCGATTGACCCTCAACTACCGACAAATAATACGGTATTAGAGTGTACTTGGCCATTAAAATGATATGATTGAAAGAGAAAGTTATTGCCTTTGATTTTTTGCATCCGTTCTATTTTGAGCTATTCATTTCTATATACTATCATTCCAAATTATATACTGCAAGTTCCTATCCTTATATGTATACGCCTTATCTTTAGATTTGAATAATCAATATTCTGAAAAACCTTGGAATGTCTGGAGATTGAATCTCACTCGGCTTTTAGCTGACATTGTAATAATTTTTCAGGAAATAAGTAGGCTCGCGGAGGGAACTTAAAAGGATACAGCTTTTAGAGATCTTTTTGTTATTTTAAATAAAATGTTTGTTTTATCATATAGAGCATGTTTGACTCTTTTGTAATAAAAGTTTGTTTTACGTTGTAACTCTTTACTTTTAATATAAATGAAGTTTCCTTTTTGAAAGATCTGATGACGTAATTCCTTCACTTTCTGTATTTTACGATTCATAACCATGTGATTATATTTCCTTTGCGTTTATTTTAAGAAATATTTTTAAATCCATAATATTTGTTGCCTTGGTGGCATGTCAAGACACTCGTTCCCCACTACTATTTTGGGACGGGGTCGTGACATTTGTATTATCTAATATAGGGTTAGGGTTTTGAGGCAACCTAAATGCAATTCTAAACCCTAACCAAGTGAAGGAAGAGGGGAGAAAAAGAGAGTTTGTGGAGCCAATTCGAGGAGCAATTCATCTTCTTCAATAGAATTTCAGACCCTACGAACCGTATAAGGCAAGGGGTTATCTTGCTGTGAATTTTACGTTTGGAATTCGTGTTCGTATCATAGTAGGTGTAGAAAATTATTTGGGGAAGGGTTTTTTCACTCAAAAAGGGAATTTTGGGGTTGAATCCATCTCCTAAAAGGTTAACATGATTTCAATGGTGAATTAATAAATTGAGATGAAGTATAATCGTTGGGATTTGAAACATTGATGAGATGTAGAAGTTGATATGATTAAAATTTGGATTTGTGAAAATAATCTAGGGTTTTATTTGAATATTTGAAAATAAAACCATTTACTTTTTAAAATGGGATTTGTTAATCCAATCTACGATATTATGGAAATTTATAGGTGTTAGAATTATCATAATTATGTTCTTTTATGTTAGAGGGGTTTTTACGGAGGTTAGGTAAGGTTTGGAAAGCCTTTGGATCGTTTTGGGGGAAGAATGTTCTCTGTCGGGGATAGCGAATCGGTTCAAATTTGGGGGCAAGACGGTTCAGGTGTCTGGCCGAACCGGTTTGGACCATTTGACACTCTAAGTTTTGTTATTTAATTTGGGGGCTAATTCAGAGGGTTTCCAATAGAGATTTTGACCCGTAAGGATGAGAAAACTTCATTGGGTAATTTATGCAGAATTTTATTACCTCGTTTGAGTGGCTAATTAAAGTAGGAAATTATTATTAATGTGATAATTAATTAGTGATTAATTTTATTAACGAATTATGTGGTTTAATTCATGATTTATTTGACGTACGGGTTAGTTGGGTAAGTCCGAGAATTTAACAGGATGATGCTACTTTTTTAAATACTTATGAATGAGAATTAAAATATGTTTTGAAGAGTCGGCAATGTAGATTCGTAGTAATCAAGTTAGTGCTTTGAGCGACAGACATGATTAAATGCCGAGAAAAGCACTAAAAATGCCGGTGACACTTTTTTGCGGCACTTCCACAAGTGCGGTAATAGCCAATGTCGTAAACGAACAACGGCATTTTAAAAAATGCCGCAAAAAGTTAGCGGCATTTCAACAAGTGCGGTAGCCAATGTGGTAAAAGAACAACAGCACTTTAAAAAACGCCAAAAAAAGTTAGCAACACTTTTAACGGCATTTCCACAAGTGCAGTAGCCAATGTGGTAAAAGAACAACGGCATTTTAAAAAATACCGCAAAAAATTAGCGGCATTTTTAAGCATATATATTAATGCTGCTAATAACCTTTTAGAGGCATTAAAAAAATGTTGATAATAACCTTTTGTAACACCTATTAAATATTCTACACACTTTTGGCGGCACTAAAAAATGTCGAGAATGATAATAGCGGCATTAAACAAAATATTGATATTATTTTGCAATATATGACTGCAAACAAGTGTTAAAAAAATCATTTATAAGAAGTATTGTATTTATGTGCAAATACATTACCATAACATTAAATTAAGAGGGCAATAATCAAATTAAAACGTCATTAAAATTAAACCAAAAGCATTCATCGTATATAAACATAATTGTGGTTGAAATAATTATCCTTCCACAAAATAAAATGTATCACATGTCCAATAAGAAAAAGCGGGGAAACATGAAGCGAAACGAAATTTTATATAATGTACGATCCTTCTTCATCAAAGTCAAACATCCTATTCGACCTACAAATAAAAAGTCAATCGTTAGGCATTGATACTTATTCTTTAGTATTTTAATTAAAAAATTAAAATTAGTACATTAGCAATATGTCACGCTACAGTTGAATGATATGCATCTCCAATTATGACTTGTTTCCATAAAGTCTAGGCAATGATTCATTTGTTATAAATATTTTCTCAATATATACTTCCCAAAAGTCTTCACCTAGTGGCGTACTCCCTACTTTTGTTGAAGGGTCCTTGCTCACAATGAATCCACATGCCACAACCACTTTTGGAAGTCCGGAAGTAATAAGATCTACAATTTTAGGAAGTGCATTATTTGAGACCCTTTGTCGTGGTTAATGGTGCTTTTTCTTCTTCTTTGATGGTTCTTTCTACAAACACGATGAATATGTCATCAACCATATATTTCTGGAAAAAAAATCGACAGAGTTTTTTTTTTAAGACATCCCAAACATTTTAAGACTATATAAAACCAAATAAACCAACAACCCAATGTCAATTATACATAAACTCCCCAAGAAGCGCAGATATATTGTGACCTTTAAAATCCTTTAAATTAGTAACATAGCTGAATTGAAGTAGAATTCGTTTGTTCACTAACACGAGCAGCAATCTCGGGGGAAGCCAAGTGTTGAGAATTTGCAATTTACAAAAAATGAATTATTTCAGTCATGAAAATGTAAAGTCTTAAATTATGATTTTAAAAAGTAGTTATCTACTTACCTGTTGAGATGGAGCCAAATGGTGATTTGATTGTGGTACCACAATAGGTTGAAATTGGTTGATTTCTTCTAATTGTTGCTCGGGTTGCAAAATAGACCTATACGATGGTATATTTTGCTCGTTGGAGGATTAAGGAACCTATCAATAGCATAATTTAATATTAGAACATATATATATATATATATATATATATACACACACACACACACACACACTCACACACGATAATTAAGCACAAAAGATAATGTGTGTACTTATTAAACTGTTTGGATACAACCGAAGGACAAGTCATCATGTGTGTGCGTATCAACTCAAATTGAGCCTATAAATCTCAAATCGTGGTCTCTCATACTCTTTTTAATTAACCTTCGGCCACTTAGTTCTATGCACATCAGTTGTAGATGGTCCATGCCTATAAGCTCGACAATGACCGTATTTATCATGTCCCAGGACTTCATAAAATATCTCTTTGTCTTTACGACTGACGAATTCATTACAATATGACGGAAGTTGATCTACTTTTGCCTCATTTTTTACTGAAATGAAACGATTCTTATTATATAAAACAAAAATTATAATCATTTCATTCACAAAACTAAAACAGAATAAAGATTCCCGTATCTCCCCACTATTAATTTTAAATGCTTCACATAATAATTTCATGCATAATTTTAACTTTTATAAAGAATAAACTTATGTAATTGTTAATTTAATCCTCATCCTTGTATGATATATATTATGCTTTTAACGATATGACACAATCTCCTACATGTTGCCTTTTATAATGGTTGATAAACACAATAAGAATTTTGATTAATTGGTAAAATGATGTCGTTGAGATTTTCTAAGAAGGGAAGGAACATGGATGATATTTTTGTACCATTGATTTAGCGAAATCCTTATCGATAGTTGAGCCATCACTCCTCTCGTGTGTTTTGATGTAAACATAAACCAACGAAACCTTGATAATCTATCATAAATAACAAAAATGATCATTTATGGGTATCTCTTGACCCTCAAGTTTTAGCACATCTCCATTTGTCCTCCAATTATTACTAAAATTGCACTCCACATATTCATTTTTAATTTGACTTATTTTAAACCCTCTTGTTTCTAGATTTTCTCTCCACAATTCAAATCTAGTATTATAATCCCTACCTTAGTTTCATCCACTAAATATTCCTAAAATAACTAGGCTATCTAGCTCTAGAACCTTCCTCTTCTCTTTCCCCTAATAATGTAACCTCATTAAGGAAAGGAACAAATTTTATAAAATTTTATTATTTAAGAATATTTTTTTTTACCATGGACTAACGTTTACGTCAACTATACAAAGATCATAACTTTTAAAATGCCATCGGCCTAACTCAACATCAACATAGAAAACAGAAAATTTACAAATGCATTGGATGAATGGCCCATGAGGTGGACATAAATTTTAAACTATCCCAAACCGCTTCTTTCTTCCTATTCTTTCTACCAGCTATGATCTTCAAAATTCTCCGAATGTAAACAAGCAAAAACATCACCATATCTATATATCTCCATAAGCAACTTATTATGACCATGCCTCACCATCTCCAATACAATAGTTTTGCTATTCTCGGAAAAATCAATACTGAATTGAACCACCATTTTGTGCCAGAGAAACCTCAAGGAACAATGAATCAAAAACTGATTTATTCTTCTTCTGATTTTTAACATAACACACCAATCAATTGAGAGGCACCAATAAGGGCGTCTCTTTTGCATCCAAACACAAGCATTGACTCTCCCATGAGCAACTTGTCACAAAAACACCTGTACTTTTGTTGTTCATTTTTTTCTGATTTACCATGTGGTTGTAATTTATAAAGAATTATTTTTAGATTTAAATGTGCAATTATGTTGTAATTTGATTGTGGCTTTATGTGGTAGTGGGGGTGGAGAGTCTTTTAATTTAAAGTTGACTATATTTCCTGTTCAATTAATTACTTTTTGTTTAATTTATAAATTATTTAGAATGATGCATATGGCATGTACCAAGTTACATGGCCAGTTTCTGTTAAATTTTGGATGGAAAACTAATACAGAGGGTTATGTAAAAGGGTCAAAACTATAGGGGCGTTATGCTAGATCAAGCACAGGGGAGCGACCCACAAACCCGAAATACCACAAGGGAGTTTATGTAATTTACCCTCATATGAAGTCATAAATAGGCAATAGAAGTCTCTAAAAGTTAGGTACCAAAATCAGAGAACCCAATTTACTTTCAAAGAATAAGCAGGAAGTAATCAGCCAACCAAAGGAAGAATTGGTTTAATTTCCTACACTTTTCCACCACTTTTATGTTCTATTTTCTTTAATTTCAATTTCATATGCCTTCTTTTTGGAAAAAACACATACATGAAACTTTTTATCAATATTGATTATACACGCACAAGACACTTGAATGAGGAAACTGCAATAACAGAAATGTTATTTATTAGTTCCGTGCTGGCATTTGCATGAAACTTCACTAGACTAGCAAAATGAATAGCAGGACAACATAAGTGCCCAAAAAGCAGCAAGAAAATTCATAATATAGTGATATTAGACAAAAGATGTACTACAACCATATAAAATAAAACCATGGTAGTAGTTAGGATAAGGAGAAAAAAATTATACACTAAATGAGAATGACATAATTTTTACCTCACATCGATATTCTCTACGATTAACATAGGAATGTTAATGCAGTATGATAGAGTTTCATGAACATTGTCACTCTTTATAATTCCTTCCTCAAGCTTATCCAATCTTCTGCATTCAATTTCCATGCCTATTGCTTGTTGATATCTTCCATCCATGATACACTTTCAAATATAAAAATAAAATATAAAAAAATATAGACAGTGGACATGTGTGGTTAAGACAAGGAAAACCATGGATATCCTCCATACTTATCAAGCATTTTCTCGACAATCTTCTCCAGCCTAGGATCGATCTTTGCTTCTTCATCATTAGACTCTGTTGTCGTAGTCCTAAGACTAGCATATTCATCGATGGCTTTAGCTGGGTGAAGAAATAAGGGGAAGAGATTGAGACAATAAACTAGGAAGTTCAAAACTTTGGTAAAACATTTCTAGGACAATAATATTATACCACAAGAAAGTAAACACGCATGTTTTTGAAAATTTGAAGGAAAAATGAATAATCCAACGCAGCGTTGTTACTAAGAAGAGTGTGAACATAATCTAAATCCTCTTAAACATCAAAAAGCAGACCAGCTCCAAGGGAATATGACAGCGAGTCATCAAGTTCATAAGTTCCTTTTGTAACATCCCTTTTTTCTGAATATGTTCCAGTTGTGCCATTAATTCAACTTAAAAAGTAAACATTGTCTGTATCCATCCATGTCAGGTTCAAAGATAAAATGGAGTCTTCTTTACAGGTGATCCATTCACCACAAGTGCCCATATCATGTTAAAAAATATGGATAGTAGGACTCATCCTGGGAGCATATTAGTGTCCACATTCAGAGCCCTAAACGTTTCTCTTGTATTGTTTCGCTCATTCTAATGGTTTTACTATATAATTGAAAAAATAATGATACAAAATTCGAAAAGAGAGCATCAATGAAATCTCTCAAATGGTTATCTCTCTCTTTTCCCCTTCTAAAGAATGGCTCTGTTACAGATTTGGATATGAGATAAAATAAAAAATAATGATATATTGAATCAGAAGGACAAAAAATGACTTAAATACCTCCATTATATTGGATTTTAGACTTTAGTAGCTTTTGCAACTTAGGTTGGACTTTGGTACCTCTTTCTTTAATGTCCCGTTAACAGTCACGTGCGAAGCATATGACCTTTGAAAATACAAAATAATTTTAGACAATCATAAATATAACAAAAAAATCAACCTCTTAAGTCATATTTTCCGATTTTTTTTATTCTTATGTCTTTAAAGTCAACTTTTAGTCACATGACCATTAATATCAACGGAATATTAACGGAAGAGGTACCAACATAATTATTAAAATGTACTAAAGTAAAAAATTTGATATTATGGAGGTATTTAAGTCCAAAAAAACAAAAACAAAAACAAAAAATAAAGTATACATATGACAAGGATATGGGAATAAAGTAATATAATAGTATCTAAACAAGATACCTACAATACTAGAATAAGAAATATGCTTGCAGGGAAAAGTAAAATAATGGTTATACAATGTATGTGGATGTTGAGAGACGGGATAATGTCATAACAAATGCAGTTAAGGATGAGGCGTTCAAATGTAAAAAATTAACTTTACAATGTTCTCGGCTTGTTACGAGTTTAAGTTGTATCGATAAATGTGTTTTTAAATGTTTGATTCAAAATTAATGTTTGATGTTGTATTGTGGAATCTATTACCCAGTGGTGTCACTCTTTCTTTCTCATCATTGTATTGTTGTTGAATCATGTGATAATTTCAAATAGAAACTACCCAGAGAATTTTTTTAACCAGAGGGAAACATTAGTACATGTATTTATTTATAACAGAAGTAATTGATTTCCCAGTGAATAAAGTAACATTTCTTTCCCATCACTGTTTCCAGTAATGGCGCAAATAACACAAGCGAGTTGTGCTTTCCTAATTTTCCAGTAATTGATTGATTCATGATTTCTTTCTAAAACCAACCTGACTGTTCTCGATTATTTTCTCCAATCATTGCTTTCGAAAATGTTATTTCCAGTTATCCTCTACCACTTGATAGGACGTCCAATCATTCTAAGCTTTCGAATTGTTTAAATAGTTGAAACTTTGACCCTCCAAAATTTGATGGACATATAAAAAAAAATATCCAACTTTAATGATTATCAGCTAAAGAAAAAGCCATTAGAATTAAAATCTTCAAAAGGAAATCATTGATGTTATGCCATAAGTACATACCACTAATTTGATGTTACTATATCTTGGCAGCTAAAGACATACTTTACAGGAAACTGTCTTGGCAACCTTTTAAAGTAAAATAATATGAATAAACAGTCCATCATTCAAAAATAGCTAAAGAACTTTTAGCTACCTATCTGTCAGGCAGCCTTCAATGAAGATATTTGAGCCCCCTCTTAAGAATCATGTCTTTCAATGTGTGACAACTTTAATTCTTGTAATGATAGGATTTATCATAACTCTTAAGTACTTGGGCATTCATGACATGATGTAGCTTTGTTTGATACCATGTTAAGCTAGCACTTCCCTCATGTATGACCACGTGAATAACAGACAAAAGTCTGAACATACAGATAAGGTATGGAGGTAACAAGACTTGACCAAGGACCTCCCAGGAACCAAAGTTGTAACATTTTCGAAAGCAATGATTGGAAATAACATTTTTGAAAGCAATGATTGGAGAAAATTAGGAGATTATGTTCAAATCTAAAAAATAATCTTGCTGGAATCCAAAATTCAACTATCAAAATAAAAGGTATCCCCATCATATGCACAATGTCCATGCCCCGACCCCATAAATGGGTGTTCTAAAAAAAAGAACAAATTATATCACGAGACTAATCGGTATGGTGACTTGAGTTCATGTTCATGAGCTTTTCGTCAGTAGAAAACAAAAATCCTAAGTTAATAAATGAAGGATCTGAAAACAAAGAAAAAGAGTCTAAAACTTTATAGGTGGTTAAGTCAGTAATTTTCTAATGAAAATTAATCAAAGATGTCAAGCCTAACTACACTTTAGCATGTACTCTTATTAGACTAATTGACTTACTTTAATCGTTAATTGATAATGAAAAGTCAACATATTTGAGTGATCGACTGAATTAAAGATGATTGATCCACTTCTTATCTAGTACTTGCTAATATGTTACTTGATTCGCTGTTTAATGAATTCGAGTAGCTATACTGGTTCTCGTTTTAGATTAATACACAAATCATGATAGATGATTTTGCATGATAGGATGTATCAAGGGTGTTACTTTGTTACTGTATACTTAATTTGATTTGGTTTCTGACCAACTTTACCTTTTAATTTAGTCATTTGCTAAGATATATTCCTAAGCAGGTTTCTGAGGATGTGAATAGAGAAGTTACTGAGATTTTTAAAACTGATGAAGTTTATGCAGCTATTAGAGGTTTAAATTCAAACAGTTCTACAGATTTTGATGGTTTTGATGGCCATTTATATGTTATCTACAGAATTTGATGGCCAGTCTATTAATTTAGCTTATGCGTTGGTGGAAAAGTTCATAGAATCAGGGCATGTCGTAACATGTCGTTACTTTGCTTTGATGTGATAAACAGGGCACGTCGTAACAGGGCATTGCTTTGACGCGATAAATAATAGTTAGATCCTAATGAAATCCCCCATCATTGATACTCAGGTACCAGGGATATAATGTGAATTTTGTGTAGCATAAAAGAACGCTCATATGCTCAATTTTTGTAACCTTTTGGGAAATATTAAATTGTATATGGTTCATTTAATGTGTGAACTTCGTTATGATGATACTTTCGATCTTGTAGGTTTTGGTGTGGGGTGATGTGGGTGAGAAGGAAATTAGTGAGATTCCAATTATTTATGAGTATTATGTTGGTTAGGGATTGTTAAGGTTGTTGCGACAATGGATAATTTTATTAAGTCAATTGTGGCCCACATTTCGCCTTTTAAAACATTGGTTGTGGGTGTTAATAATGTTGAATCTTTTATCTCACAAGGTGATTGAAAGGCAGTTGGTCATTAATCTTTTTTTTTTGTTTTGTTTTTTCAGTAACCATCTAAGAACAATCAAACCACTTAAACAAGAAACAAATAAAAAAATACTTAACTATGTCTAAAATTTGGAAATCTCAATGAATCCACCCTAACCAAACCTTTAAGCTCTTGAGGGGAAATCAATAGCATCTGAGGCAGCAAAGCTATTGGTATAACACCCAAAAGTAGTAAGGAAATATGCACACTTATTACATTCTCTTAAGATATGAGTAAATGAAATAACTTTTTCACTTATTTTGGAATTGATCTTCTCCACCACAATTCTCACTCTCCAAGAGCATTTGATAATTCCCTTAAGAACTTGTATCATGACTTGATAATCAAACTTAATCGCAAAACCATAGTCCATCAATTCTTCACATACTTCTATACCCATAAGAATAACCTTTGCTTCTGCCTCAATGCTGGTACCCTGTCAAAATTAGTAGCAAAACCTCTCAAAACTTCCCCCTTAGTATCCCTCAAGATGCCAGCCCCTCCACTCAAACCGTATTACCTTTAGAAAACAACCATAAAGATTTAACTTAAGCCTTATACCAGCAGGAGCCTTCCATTTAGTAATCTTCACAACAGAATGTGACTTGACCCCATCTCTATGCTCAAAATCAATTTGGCGAATGTCAAAGTTTTGGGGAAATTGGTAATGATTAGTATAGTAAATCTTGATCATATTATAGATATCACATAAAATCACATAACAATGAAATTTTATTCCCTTAAATCAACATTCTTTTCTATGCTTCCAAATGCATAAGTATATATAAGTAGGAATAAATCAGACACACTTTCCCACAATCGAAGAATTAGCAGCAGATCACCACGAAATAAGTCTACCCCTAACTGAAGTATTGTCTTTTCAAAAACATTGTTGAACCACATTTAAACTTTAAAATGCTTTTTTGTCTTCTTTTGTTTAATAATCGATCCATATTTAATATTAATTTTCTTTTATATATTCTTATATGCACTTTCAATTTCAGGATAGGAAAGAGAAGCCGGCATTTCCTATCGTACAACTTAATGTTATTCAGTTGTTAGCTGATCTGAATGTTTCTCTTAATAAAACTAAGGTGGTAGACATGATAGTGCCACTATTCATTGAAAGTTTGGAGGAGGGTGACGCTTCTACTCCCAGCTTATTGCGACTTCGAGTACGAAACTTCCTCTTGAAAACATGTTTTTAATATATTTATATGTTTATTGTACATAAATACAAGTGAAAGAATGTTTAATGCAAGACCAATGCCATCATAGCATAGTGGAAACGTTGGCATAGCATTTAAAAGGAGGGGAAAGGAGGGGTGAGTTCAATATATTGAATCAATAAAAAAATGTGGAGAATAACCAGACATACAAACCAATTGAAAAAACCAAACTCTCCATAGAAAGAAATACACAATCAATAAGATCAAGAAGAAAAAAATACCTTGATAAATTGACAATCACTAAGGCCAAAGCTGTCAAATGCCCTATTGCACCAACAAGAGCTAAAATTTTGGGTCTAGAAGGAACTCTCTAACTGTAATTTGATCAACATCCATTGAATATGTGAGTGAAAATCATATTTTATACCATAACATCACATATTGACTAACACATATACAGTAGTACATGTAATCATCAATGAAAGGCGAGAAATATAAAATGTATCCATTCATTAATCATCAATAAATACATAAATACAACTGGAAAAAAAAAGAACTTGAATCTCCATCATTATTTATCCATTCATACAAATGATGTGAAATAAATAAAATGCATTCAAACATTAGTCATTTTTTAATATATTAAAATAAGAAAAGAATGTCAAATTTCGTGAACATTTAAGCATCCTTAAAAATAGAACCATTCATAACTAGAAAATTTGTGTCAATTGTCATCTTTATCCATTTCAGTATAAAACGATACCATTAAACTAACACCCATGAATTATCAAACTGTACACACTTTGAGTAAGATTGTTAGTTTGTTGGGAAGTGAGAACACTGGAAAACCTCTCTATCATACCCATAGGTCGATTTAATAGTGAAAAACATATCTACAAAATAAAAATAAAAGGTTCAAACACAAATAAACACTCAATCAATACCAATTATTTATCGAGAGATTATATCCAAGCATATGAAATATATAGATTGATTTGAAACTACCTAATTACAATTCTTTAGAAACAAAACAAAAAAAATTCAACTGAAAAATCACAAAAAAAATCTCTCGCTCACACAAATATCAATTAAACAATGGTACATATCTTTTTTTTCAAATTTAAATCTACAATGAACAAGTGACACCAAAACACACTATTAAACATGATATAGGTCAAATATCTAAAACTACATTCTTAGAAACTATTACTTAACAATAACAACAACAACAAGAAAAAGAATGGTACATATCAATTAAAGAATGGAAAAGCAATCCTTATCTCACAAAAGCACACATTATAACAAAACAAAAAGATTAGACAACAATAAATTACCTGGTATCAACACAGTCCGAGTGTGCCAACTGGGGATGATGGGGTTAGGTAAAAAACGTGTAAATTTAAGGAGAGGGAGGGGAGTGAGGAGGGGGTTACATTATGATATTTAGGGTGATAAAAAGAAACGTGTATAACATTTTTGGGATCAGAGAAGGGATTGAGGAGATGATAGAGGAGAGGTAGCTTGAGATAAGGAAACGTGTTGCCAAAAATGAAGACCTGCAAAAAAAAAATTAAAGAACTTCCGCAAAAAATAAAGAGGGTACTCCATTTTCCCCCTTAATTTAATGGTATTAGTTATGAAATGCCTTAAAAATATAATATTTATTTCGGCATTAATTAAAATAGATTATGCACTTTTAAGACTTAAAATAATATTGATTATGAATATAGGACAACAAACATTTCGTTTTCATTTTTAGTCTTTATTTTCAAATTATCGGCTGACGTGTCATGTTGTGATTAGTTGACGTTTTATGGATATCGGTCCACACCAACGGCTTTATTCAAAAATAGGGACTAAAATTAAAAAAAATAATTTTGTTGCCTATTTCTAGAATACATATTACAATAGGTCCTAAATTTACAAAGCCCTTAATTAAAAAACCCTCTATTTATGTGGCACGTCAACATAAATCCTGCGAATTTTCAATACTTATAAATAAATGCTGGGAAAAAAAAATTCTCAGCATTTATAAAAAATACCGAGAAAAAAGTGCCGGAAAAAATCAATTTTCTTGTAGTGACCGTCAAAAGAGTTACGTTGACAATTGACACCGCCAACTAGAATTCCAAATAGGATATTATGTGCTCTTGCGAGTATCACCAGCAAAGGGAGTAATCCGATTTGCAAAGAAAGGAAATTGAGTCCAAGATGCATAGGACCTTTTGAAATCCTTGAAAGGATAGGAGCTGCTGCGTATAAAATAGCCTTACCTCTGAACTCTCTAGTGTGCATAATGTGTTCCACGTGTCAATGATGAACCTCTTCAAGTTAGAGAAGATTTGTCATACATTGAGCATCCGATAGAAATTTTGGACCATAAAGATCAAATATTACGAACCAAGGTAATTCCACTGGTCAGAGTATTATGGCCTAATCATTCCAATGAATAAGCAACATGGGCGAGGGAAGATGAAATAAAGGAGAGATATCCACACCTGTTTGGAAATTAATGTAAGCCAAGTTTGGGGACCAAACTTTTTATAAGGAGGGTAGGATGTAATGACCCCATTTTCTTATGCCAATATATAATTGTTTTCTTTAAATTTCATCTCACTTACTATCTAATCATGTTGTATTATTACATATGTGATATTCTAGATTCTTAATATAATAAAACCCATTTTTAAATTTGAAGAATTAACTGTAAAATGAATAAAATTGATATTTTATGACACATCCTAAGCTAAATGATAAGTTACATAATTATGATTAATTATGTTTGAATCGTGTTTAGCCTATGTGATATGGGTAATGTGTCATTAACATATATATTGTTAAGTTATTACACTTTCATAAGGCATGAAATATCGAATTAATTGCAACTATAAAATTTTGAAGTTCTTGGTAAAAATATTCATGTTGAAGCCTAGTTTTGACCATTGTATATAACAATTGACTTGAGGTATAAACTAGATAGTTGTAGGTATATGAATTATGTTTGTAACACAACAAACATTGCATCAAACGAACATTTGAGTGAGAAGATATCATCTTTTTACGAACAAGGGGTAAGTAGTCATTTAGCCTTAAATGATATTTTATCTTACATAGTTGACACGTGTCATACTTTGATTGGACCAAGGGGGTTACCTTATGCCAACCTAAAACCTTTGAAATAATCTCCTCCTTCATCATATTTTAGCCATGGAAGATTTTTATCCTAAGGAGAGAGAAATGGGAAGTTTAGGGAAAGAAAGGCGAGGAAAATTCATAGGAAATTACGTAAAAGTCCCTAAGGTAATTCTACCCGAAAATCTTGTTATAATTTTGGTATTATTGATTGAAATGATAGAAATCATCATTATGAAGAATCAACTATAAATTGGATTAAATCAAAGTCTTATAACTTATCTTAAGCGAAATGATAAGTTTTGGGGTATAAATTATAATTTTATGAAATTTTAAGGACTTGGTTTTAATTAAGAAGGTTTCAGGGACTAAAATAAAAATATAAAAAGGATCGTTTTGTGAGTAAAATATTTTTTGGAACCTTTATGAAATATTAAAATATAGTGTGAAATTACCAAAATGCCCTTCATGTGAAAAATGGCCCTTATACCCTTAATAACTTTACACCTCGTGATTGGTTTTAACACCTCCACCGCACACGTGTCGCCTTTATAGGAAAAGATAAAACACATGTCAATCCTTTAGAAAAAATTAAAACACGTGTCACCGTTTGGTGAACTAAGACTGCAAGGCTGCTCCGTTACGCGACACGTGAACGCCGACTCACAAAATAAAAGCCTTATCACCCAGACACGTGTCATCACCTAAATACCTTTGCAAAACTATAAATAAAGACTTTGGATCAGAAATTACACGAAATTATACCAAAATCTTACAACGAAATAGTGAGAGAAAGTGCGGGAAAAGTTTAAGAAGAAGTTTCGTCTCAAGATTAACGAGCGATCCAAGACTCTGTATCTATAACTTCGGACTTTTGTTCTATGTGAGTACTCTGACATTACTTGTGCGTTTTAATTATATGATATTATGCAATATATATATATATATATATATATATATATATATATATATATATATATATATATATATATATACTTTTATTCTCAAAAGTCATCTGATACTGATGATTGATTCCTTGTGATATGTTTATATTTGTCCATATAGACATACCAATTAAAAAGAGTTTTGAAAATGATATTGAATACTGGAAATAAGATTCTGCCTAAGGGACCTCTCTTACTGATTGACCTTCCCAGCTAGGTTATCGTTGGTAAATAAAGCGTTGAGACGAACAAATTCGATTGATCCTCAACTACCGGTAAATAATACGGTATTAGAGTGTACTTGGCCATTAAAATGATATGATTGAAAGAGAAAGTTATTGCCTTTGATTTTTTGCATCCATTCTATTCTGAGCTATTCATTTCTATATACTATCATTCCAAATTATATACTGCAAGTTCCTATCCTTATATGTATACGCCTTATCTTTTGATTTGAATAATAAATATTCTGAAAAACCTTGGAATGTCTGGAGATTGAATCTCACTCGGCTTTTAGCTGACATTGTAATAATTTTTCAGGAAATAAGTAGGCTCGCGGAGGGAACTTAAAAGGACTATGTTGAAGATACAACTTTTAGAGATCTTTTTGTTATTTTAAATAAAATGTTTGTTTTATCATATAGAGCATGTTTGACTCTTTTGTAATAAAAGTTTGTTTTACGTTGTAACTCTTTACTTTTAATATAAATGAAGTTTCATTTTAGAAAGATCTGATGACGTAATTCCTTCACTTTCTGTATTTTACGATTCATAATCATGTGATTATATTTCCTTTGCATTTATTTTAAGAAATATTTTTAAATCCATAATATTTGTTGCCTTGGTGGCATGTCAAAACACTCGTTCCCCACTACTATTTTGGGAAGGGGTCGTGACATTTGTATTATCTAATATAGGGTTAGGGTTTTGAGGCAACCTAAATGCAATTCTAAACCCTAACCAAGTGAAGGAAGAGGGGATAAAAAGAGAGTTTGGGGAGCCAATTCGAGGAGCAATTCATCTTCCTCAATAGAATTTCAGACCCTACGAATCGTATAAGGCAAGTGGTTATCTTGCGGTGAATTTTATGTTTGGAATTCGTGTTCGTATCATAGTAGGTGTAGAAAATTATTTGGGGAAGGGTTTTTTCACTCAAAAGGGGGATTTTGGGGTTGAATCTATCTCCTAAAAGGTTAACATGATTTCAATGGTGAATTAATAAATTGAGATGAATTATAATCGTTGGGATTTGAAACATTGATTGAAACATTGATGAGATGTAGAAGTTGATTTGATTGAAATTTTTATTTGTGAAAATAATCTAGGGTTTTATTTGAAGATTTGAAAATAAAGCCATTTACTTTTTAAAATAGGATTTGTTAATCCAATCTACGATATTATGGCAATTTACAGGTGTTAGAATTATCATAATTATGTTCCTTTATGTTAGAGGGGTTTTAACGGAGGTTGGGTAAGGTTTGGAAAAGTTTTGGATCGTTTTTGGGGGAAGAATGTTCGCTCTCGGGGATAGCGAATCAATTCAAATTTGGGGGCAAGCCGGTTCGGGTGTCTGGCCTAACCGGTTTGGACCACTTAACACTCTAAGTTTTGTTATTTAATTTGGGGGCTAATTCGGAGGGTTTCCAATAGAGATTTTGACCCGTAAGGATGAGAAAACTTCATTAGGTGATTTAGGCAGAATTTTAATACCTCGGTTTGAGTGGGTAATTAAAGTAGGAAATTAATTAGTGATTAATTTTATTAACGAATTAGGTGGTTTAATTCGTGATTTATTTGACGTACGGGTTAATTGGGTAAGTCTGAGGATTTAACATGATGATGGTACTATTTTAAATACTTACGAATGAGAATTAAAATATATTGAAGAGTCAGGGATGTAGATTCTAGTGATCAGGCTAGTGCTTTGAGCGACAGACATGATTTAGTTGCATGATATTAAAATACAAATGCGGGTATATATATATATGTGTGTGTGTGTGTGTGTGTGTGTGTGTGATATTGATTTGAACTTACCCCTCTAGTGCTATCAGTGGAGGTTGCGCGATGTAGGTGATCCTCCTTGGCTAGTGAATGCAGGGTGAGTATAGTCCCCAGGTCATGGAGCCACGCATGTACCCTCGTGAGGGTTGAAGTTCAAAGTGAGGTAATTGTCGGTATAGTTATGACTTACTATCGAAGGATTATGGCCGCCTCCAATATGATTACGATTTTATTGAGTCGGTGTGAGATTTAATAAAGTAAGTGGAAATGTTTAGAAATAACTAGAGTAAAGTTATATTAATGACAAATGATGAGATAATTAAATAAGTTAACAAGCAAACTGGCTTAGTAATGAACGGTCGGCAATACTCGAGTTGGAGTGGTGGATTTATGATACTTGCAACAGGGCTAGTTAGGAGGGGTAGCATAACTGGGCAGGTTAAGATGTATGCGCTAGGTGTGCACAATAGATGAGGGGTAATCTCATGAGAGTGTGACACGGGTTTAAATATGGAAAGCTTACTGCATATTTATTTATCGCATTTTAATCACTTGCAAATATTTTCAAATGTTTTGGGCTCTGACCAACGTCAAAAATATTCTTCGAACTCTTTTAGGTGTCCAGACACATGGACGCCATGAATGATCCTTCGTTCCAGAGATGCGTAGCTGCAGCGGATGTGGAGGCTTGCAGAGTTCACTGTAGCCACTTCATTTATTATTTCCTAAACTAGGTTTCATCTTACTTATCAGTTGGGCATGTTGCCCTTCATTCATACATTAGTGATGTTCAATTTATTTATTTAATTTTGTCTATTTGTACTGAATTTATGGTGACCGATGGTTTATTCAGCACCCAGTTATTATTTATGCATTGAGACTTCTATTGGACGTGATTTATCATTTAGTATTATTCCATATGGTAATATGTATGGATGGTTTTATATACCATGAAATGTTAATACTAAAATTGACATTGCCTGTTAAACAAATAGTTGGTTAATAATTTAATTAACTTTTCGACAGTGATGTTAAGAATGAGCTATATGAGACTACCATTTTATTTTGGTAGTGGGTCGAGCACCCATTATTTTGATAGACGGGGTGTCACGGTTTGATAAAAGTTTTAAATTTTTTTCGGGCAGTGTCGAACATAAGCCAGCTTCAAGAATGCTTACATGTTCATAAAATGAAAGGAGATCTTGCACATGCAGACCTAATGCTCTAGTGGAAAATTCCATATTTAATAAGGTCAATTAGAAAATAGCCCCGTTGATAACGATGACAATAAGAGGAAGGCATGGTCTCGAATTTTATTTGACATATAGTACATATCATGCATGCTGAGAAGAACATTATCAAACATCTTGTAACCACATGCCTAAGTGGAAGTTATTCAAAGGATAGAGAAAAGTCACGACGTGATCTTCAACAGTAAAAAGATAGGCCATAATTATGGTCGAAATAATATAGTAGTAGGTGGAATATAATATCCCCTGGGGCATATAGTTTAATGAGGAATGAAATAAAATTATTTTTAGATACACCTCATAACTTAAAAGTCCTATATAATTTTTCATCAAATATGCAAAGGATTGTGAACTATGCCATACATGATCTACAAAGGTCCAAGCCTCACAATTGGCATGTGATAATGCAATTGGTCCCTTTATTGTTTAATTATTATTTGTTTAAGAATAAGGATCTACGTAGGGCCATTATGCAAATAAGACTTCATTTCACACCACTGCGTGCAAAAGTAGTCAACAAAAATCACATTATGGTTGCAAAAGAAACTCTGGCTAAAGTAACTTGTGTATTGGAGAAGTACCCCCTGGATTCTTTGACATTACTATTCACTTGTTGGTGCAGTAATGGGATGAAATACTTCTTTGTGATCTAGTAAGATATTGATGGATGTACCCTTTTGAAAGGTATACTTTATAATACATAAGTTGATAAACATTTTAATTACTTTAATTTTTTGTTTATGTAACATTCACTTTTTAATGTGATATTTAACTTAACCCTCAATTTGTTAATGTCTTTGATATACCCCTTGCACGAGGGTTTATCTTAAAATATTGTATAAAAATAATTGGTTAAATCTAAGGATTTATTGGATCCCCCCCCCCCCCCCCTCTCTTTCTAATGCCAAATCAGACTTAAACCCTATGTTGGGGGAAAGTCAAAGGATTACGAAAACGAGGGGGTGAGTCAAACGAGGCATTAAAATTTGGGGGTTACTTTAATATACGGGTTAATGAGTTTTAATTACTTTAATTTATAAGTCGATTAAAGTTTTCAAAGGGTATGTTAAGAATACGAGGTACATTGAAGGATCCATTGCAGACGAATATATTATTATAGAGGCGTACTTATTCACTACAGAACATATTCCCAATCTTAGTATTTAAAGTTTTAATTCAAATGCGAGTGATTTGTAAATGATGAGGATGAATTGGTCGATGAGGGGTTTCAGTCATGGGCACGCGAGTTAAACTGATGTGATTACAATATGAGCAAGTTGCTCGCTATATGTTTAAAACCCATGAAGATGTTGGCGAATAAAGTTAGTAAGGCCGTGTTGTAATTTTGCTTTGTGTTGTTGTCTACTATACTTGATCACTTTCCTGATAAAATTTTCAATTCAATGTAAAAAAATATAATGCGGTGAGGAATAATAAAAAGTGGAAGGTGGTTTCACACTTAGACGGTGAATTTAGAATTTGGGTGTTACAAGGGGTAATTATTACATCTAACGACCCTTATTTTGAATGATAAATGATTATACGCTTTAAAAATATCTGTAAGGATAAATTTTTGAATAGAGTCAATTTGTATGTTTTGGCTTATTCTGTGTTTGGACAAAAATATTTAAGTCATAAGTTAGGACCTGAGTGTGTTGACCTTTTAAGCCTGTGATGTGGTTTATTGAAGACGTAACAACCAAGTTAGAAGATTTATATCATAGTGTCGTATTTTGTGCTCGTTTCTATCTTCACGTTCTGAGGATCTCCCAGGCATGAATGCAGATTTATTTTGATCCTTGTAGATTTTATATTTGGATGTTAGGTATTTATAAACTTGTTTTTAAAACGATTTTATCTTCTATTAATATTTTTTAGAAGAAAAATATTTTTTCGCAAGGTCGTTAGAATGATGTTGGGTATGTCGCGAACGAGATATGGTACTTTATTAGAATGGGTTACAACGAATTTCGAACAAACCAACATTGGCATTCAATGTAATCTCGTTTGATAGCTCGTTGGATACGTGTTCGATTGAGGATATATACTTTACTCGAACGAAGTTCAAAGTCATTTGAACGAGCCTGCGAATTTTTAATAATTTTGAGATTTTCAAATTGCTTTTCATCCTTATCTTGATTTTGGAAAACCTCATATAAATAAAAGTGCAGAGCAACAATTTTATTTGAGAAAAAACTTATGTTTTGAGTTCCCAAACTCTACCAAAAAGCTCCCCAATTTTACCAATCCATAGTTTTCACCCAGACTGTTTTAGATCCAAGTTTCATTATATTATGCTTTGAGATTTAGTTTGTGGGCACCATTGGTTTAATTTCTCTTCATCTTGTTGAGAACTCATTTCACGTGGTGGACTCCATGTGTTGTTATTTACACATGGTGAACTTCGTATTTGTGGTGTTACGGTAAAGAAGTGGAGAACTCCGTTATTTAATCTGTAGATAGTTGCTAAAGTTGTTTGGTGGATATCGAGGCATGCATGGACTCACACATTGTGGCAATTGTGTGGGTGGATTCCTGCGTTGTCCTGTGGTGGATAAAGATTGAAGATGCATCAAGGTTTGCGAGGGTGTTGAGTCGTTGTGTGAGTCTTGTGTAATTTCGTATCACAGTGGATTTATGTGGCTAGGTCGTCTGAGGTTTTTTCTGTTGTGGGTTTTCCTCGCACATCGAGCATTGTGGTTAATTTACTTAGTTTATCCTGCAGTCACCTAGATTCATGTTTAGGATGAGATAAAATTAGTTAATCTGTTTAAAATTGGTGCAACATTTACTTTGGGCTAAATTATTTAAGTTTAATATTTAATTCGAAAAAATTAAAAATTGGCTTTTGTTTAGACCATTTCGCATATCCTGCTCCTTTAATATCTATTTCACTTGTATAATCTATAATTGTAGTTGTTGAAAACAGGTGATGCCATGCCAAGGCTTTCTCCTATCGCCAATGGACCCAATTTCATGGCAAACGAGTTTAAAAAGTATGTGCTAACTAGTTTTGTATTTTTGTCTAGCTTGCATAAGCAAAATATGACTGGGATACAAAATAACAGAATTTCAATAAAGGCTCTTATATATTTTATGGCGACTGCTAAAGACAAAAACCTTGTTAAAGTATAATTGATTTATTATGGTGTTATTTAAAATATTTTTGAACAAAGATCGTGTTTTACTGTGATTGGGTAAGAGTTGAGGACCAAAATGCTTGTAAGGTCGATTTTACTATCAATATGATAATGGTAGACTTGTATAAGATGAAGAGTACAGAGAATATGAATGATGAACTGTTTGTGTGTGCATTTCAAAAGCTCAAGCAAGTGTTCTACTCATAATATATCAACAACGAAGCAATGATTAGTCGTCTTACACGTGCAAAAGAGTCTCACCACTAACGTGGATGACTTGAAAGCTCCGACCGACTATCAATTCATTTTGAAAGACAACCCGAACTTAAAATTATTTCTATATTGTTTAGATGGGTAGGTTTATTTGGATTGTTAAATACAATCTGGATTTACTTTGGTCATTTTTGTTGGGTGGACGGTGAGGATGTCATGCTTGTTGTGACTAAATATACTTAGGTTGTTAATGTAATATGGATTTACTGGGGTGTTTTTTGTTGGTTGTTAAATGTAAAGTGGATTTCAATTTATAATTTATAGTTTGTTAAATCCAATGCTGGTTGTTATATTAAAATGTTGAGAAAATTCAAAGGTTTAAGCTTTAAAATAGGGTGTTAAGGGTGGAAATGTAATTTAATAGGAAAACTTGTCACGAAAACGCCACACGAGACCAAACTAAGTTGTAGAAACAACTCGTGCAGTCACGTGACTCACGGGTTGAGACTTCGGTTAAAACTTGAAAATTTTAAGATTTAATCTCAAAATAGGGCGTCAGAGGATGAAAACATAATTTAACAACCAAATTGCTCGAAAAGAGGCATATACACGTCACAAGAGACCAAACTAACTTGTAGAAACAACTCGTGCAGTCATATGGCAAGTGGGATGAGACCTGAGTCAACAATTGAAAATTCGAAGGTTTAAGATTAAAAATAAGGGGTTTGAGGGTCAAAACATATGTATGAAAAGACCGCCTAAAAAGAGGTACACACATATCATATAAGACCAAACTAACTTTGTATAAAGAACCCGTGGAGTCACATGACTCGCGGGGTGAGATTTAGGTTAAAACTTGAAAATTCTAAGGTTTAAGCTTTGAAATATGACAGTAGATGGTGAAAACATAGTTTAACAATCAAACTGCCCGAAAAGATGCACGAACACGTAACATGGTACCAAACTAACTTGTAAAAATAACATGTCTACCTATGTGACTTACAGGTTGAGACTTGGGGCAAAACTTGACTGCAAGGCCTATTTTGATCCAATTCTCAACCAGTGAATCACATGACTGCATGGGTTGTTTCTATAAGACTATAAGTTAGTTTTGTCCCGTGTGAAGTGTTTGTGCCTCTTTTCAGGACGTTTTGCTATTAAATTATATTTTTACTCTAATGCCCTATTTTCAAGCTTAAACCTTAGAAATTTTAAGTTATGACACCAAGTCTCAGCTCGTGAGTCACATGACTGCACATGTTGTTTCTACAACTTAGTTTGGTCCCTTATGACGTGTCTATTCCTCTTTTTGGATAGTGTATTAAATTATATTTTTCCCCTATAATGCCCTATTTTCAAGCTTAAACCTTAGAATTTTGAAGTTTTAACCCAATTCTCAACACATTTTGTTGTCAATATACGTTTTAACACTACATATGATACGTTTTATACTATATATACAAAGAAATTAAAAATCAAGTTTTGTGTTATTAAAATTAATATCGCAAATGAGGATTTCCATTTGATTTGTGTTACATTCCATGCTAATGAATCATATTTTTGTAGAATATGTTAACTTCAAGTGCTGATGACCATCGTACCCCGAGTGAGAGCGTTGAAGACGTAAGTTTTTCAAACAGAACACTTGATTTTTTTAGGGCGACCAAATGCATTATTCAAACTAAGACATCATTCAGAGCTAATGAAATGCATCAAAACACCAGACTAAGAATGTCACCGAACCTCCTATCATCAAAACTCACGCAACCACTACTCCTTCGCGAGAATGCAAAATTAATTGTGCATCGTTGACTTTTTATATTTTCTATTTGCTTTTGATTTCTTAGATGTAATGCCATTAAACCACTATTTATCGCTTTATTATCATCGCTCAACTATTACAAAATTGAATTTACAGTGTTAATACAATATACTTATTTTACAGTATAATACTAAAATTATAAAATTGATATTTAAAAAAAATGAACTCTAACTTAAAAAATTAGGACTATATCCACAACGGAAAAATTGAACGTCTTATATCATAACCACGCATTATTTTAGGTCGTAAAATTGGATAATCTAATGATTTAAGAGAGAGAAGTTTTTTTTCTTCTCCATTATGATTATCGGAGGGGCTAAACTAGGTTATATTTGAAAATATAAATGAGGTCTGTTGTTCGTGGTGGGAGTCGTGGTCCGAGATCGTGAATAGTAGAAGCATTAAAGAGTGATCAACGTGGGAAATAATGAAAATCTTGATATTATAGATGTAGGTGTAGTAGTAGTGTTGGTGAAATTAGAGAGAATGGCCTTCCAGGGATTTGATAAGAAGTCAGGTCCTGGTGCTGCTGCTACCAACCCACAAAACCCCTTTGGAAGCTTCCCTCGTCCCCCTTCCACAACTCCTCTTTCGTTTCCTCCCCTCCAAAGATCTCCCAGGTACTCCCTCTTTATCTTAATATCTATACATGCATTGTTACTGTTCATGATTGATGATTTTTGAATTCTCAGAATTTGAGTAAGAAAGAAATAGCTTTTCCTTTTGAATTCCACAAACCCTAGAAATGAATTTGCAAACAAGAATCCCTAAAAAGTAATTGGTTCTTACTATAGTTTTAATAACTTCTAGAATCAATCTCATGCCCTTAGTCATGATAGACGTTGCCCGGAATTTGAGTCCCTCCAAAACGTTGTACGTGTACGTGGTGGCTCATTATTTTGCCTGGTAGGTGGTGCTACACTAGGTCTGTACTTAGTTCAAATATTGTTTTTAGAAGTATATATGAATACATAAGTAACTATGAGTATACATTCAAAAGCAGTTTCTCCAAAGAATTTTATATTCCCTACATTGGCTCTATATATTCCGTTCTTGGTGTCGACCCTTAAATCAAGATTAAGAGCAAGTTGTATATTTAAATCCCAGATCAACTGAGAAATTGGAGAGACTAATAGTATAGTGCATATGTTAACAAATGAGAACACGTTAAGAGCTATGTTTTAACACTATGAAACCACACTAATCTAGTACCAGAAATGTATGGAAGAATTTCTCCACATTCCATAAACTATGTCCGACAACCTTTTCATTTCCTAACGAGCTCACGCCTTTCTCCTTATCACCAAATTTGGTCAAAATTCCAAGGCTGATAAAAGAGGGTGGATAGGATATGAGGACTGATACCGCGACTTTAAAATATGGTTTGCACGTTCGGTGGCTGATGGAATTGCTACACGAAGGTTTATTGAAAAAGTTGATCCGATTTCATCACGGTCTCCTTAATCTGTTCCAAGCGCTTTATGCATTTTTTGGATTCCAACATCTAATGTGTGTTTTGCCATCGGAATTGTTTCAAAGTGTTTCTCCCATTGCAATTGCTTCAAGACTTAACTCAACACAACTCAACTAACTTGACCTAGAGCCAGAGCATTCTAGCAAGAATCCTAATAAGAGGAAAAAGACCAAATAAGAAAACTTAGATAATTATCATACTAATATTCTAATCCGAATAATTATCCTAAAATCTCTCTTGCGAACCCTCTCCCACGGTCTCTTTTCCTTTACTCTGGAACTAGGAAGCCGACCCAAGGCCACCATGCAATGAAAGGAATGCTCACGAGTCAACATAGTTGCTAGCCTTCTTTAATCGATGTATGATTGGGAGAAAATAATCTGATGGAGAGAAGATAACTCCAGATGGAGTAAATGGAGAGAGCTTTGTATAACTGTTTCTTTTCTTATCCCATCCCCCCCCCCCCCCCCCCCCCCCCCCCCTCTCTCCTCCTCTCCCTTTATTCTTTATATTCCTTAATCTATTATTCTACACCTTAAAAATTCTTTTATGCAATATAATATATAATAAAGCCTCGAAAAAACCCGAAAAGGGTTGTTGGGTTTTGAGATCTGGCATCCCAAAGGGTATGGTCAATCTGAATCATGATGATGCAGGCTTGGGGTACGATTCTGGTAACATCGGTCATGGTGATGACACCTTTATTCAGCACCCTCCTTTTGAATAACATGAAGTTATATATAGGACACTAGGTGAACTGTGTAATTTTCATGAGATAGTGGGAACATACTCTGAATACACGGTTGAGTTATAATGAGATTTGGATGAATATATTTATTACAAAAGTCGTACCCAGTGCACAAGGCTCCCGCTTAACTGCAGGTCAGGGAGAGGTGGATGTCGGCTAGCCTTACCCCCATATACGGAGAGGCTGCTCCCATGTCTCGAACTCGAGACCAACCGTAACTCGGGCGAGGGAACTTGTCATCGCACCATGGTACGACCTTTATGTAGTAAAAAAATGTAGAAACCAGGCTTTGTACCGTGTACTATTTCTTTTCATATTTAATAAAATACCTTGCTTAGACTTTCGTTTTTTTGTGATCTCTTTGCTTAGTTTTTGATAACAAAATGAAGAAATCAAGAATTATGCCGTAACAACTTTCCAGAGCTGAGTGGAAAGCGCCAATGCAGTGCAACCCTCATAGGCTATATGGAAGACTCGAGAAAAGTAAGCCGTTCAATACAAGTGATGAGGGCTTGTAATTCCACATAACAGTCTCCGTAACGACAAACTAAGCATGACATGCTTTAACTTATTTGTAACAACCCAAGACTTTCGGAACAGTAATTTATTTATTTTGGGAGAAATAAATAATATTTTATTGGAGAAATAATTAAATTGGCAATTGAAGTCAAAATTTGGAGTCGTTAAAAAGTATGTCTAATGGCAATTCTGAGGGTACCATTGTTTCCGGAAGGGTCGAGAAAGTCGAAATGACTGTACTTGGGTCTATTTAGGTTCCGAAATAAATTAGGACCGTTTGACTCGAATTAAAGTTACCGAGTCATTTAAAGTGTGTATTATCATTTAAAGATGTGTATTTTGGGAGAATTGGCTTAAAAGCCTACGGGAGATATTTCTCCAAAAGAGAGAAAGAGAAAAAGAAAAGAAAGAAAGAGAGAAGAAGAAGAAGAAGAAAAGGAAGGAGAAGAGAGAGAGAAAGAGGATTTTCCCGCGGATTCAGACCCTACGAACCCGAGGCAAGTGATTAAACTTGCTAAATAATTGTTGTGTACCATCTATTGCATGATTTGTGGATTGATTTTTGGGATTTAGGTCATAGTTGTTAAAGGCGCGCCTAGGCTCCAGGCTCACCAAGTCGCAACATTGGCGCCTCGCCCCACCTCAGGCAAGGCCCCTTCAATAAGGCGCGCGCCTTGTGCGCCTAGTCTCCAGGCTCAAGGAACGCATAAGGCGCGCCTTGTTAATTTTTTTCTACAAAATGCCCCCAATACGAGAATGGATCAATTCATATGTATGACATTATGTATTATTAATGAAATACGGAGAATTGAACTGTATTCCACCCAAAAACTAACCAAAGTCGAGCATAAGTTGTGGTGAAACTTTGTCTTACTCACTAGTCATTATTTAAGCGAAATAAACAAAAAAACTCGAACATTGTTGCATCTCCAATTGATTTTAATTTTTTTTTCACACATTGGAGTGCATATGTTTCAAAATATATTAATATCGTTCCTTTTGTTGATTACTTGATGATTAAAATGTTAAATAATTTTAGATATTTGATTTTATGTTTTTTTCCATATGCTATATTAGATATATCTTCTTATGTATCTCTTCGTAATCTTGTATAATACCAATTTATGCTGTTTTCAAATTTTAGATCTTAAAATAATCTTGTTATTATAGATATATAATTTTTGCATGTCTTGTATAATGTGCGCCTCACTTCGATCAGGTGCGTGCCTCGCCTTGCGCCTAGGCTCTAGGGAGACATTGGCGCCTTGGGGCGCTTTGCGCCTTAAATAACTATGATTTAGGTTTAGTTTTACAAAACCTAACTTTTGGGTATAATCTTAGATTTAATAAGTAGATCTTTGATTTGAGGATAGAAACTAGTTTATATGTATTCTAGGATGATTATTGATGTTATATTTGTGATTGGGTTGAAGAGAAATGGAGAGAAAACCATGAATATGGATTTTGGGTATTTTGGCTTACTTAAAAAGTAGCCATTTTCGAGCCTCCAGGTAGGCCGAATCGATTCGGAAATATGCAGATGCCCAGGTCTGAGTGACCGAATCGATTCGGACTCCAGCCGAATCGATTCGGCCTGAGACAGAATCCCAGGTCTGATGACCCGAATCGATTCGCCTTCCTGGCCGAATCGATTCGCTGGGCCGAATCGATTCGGAATAAGCCCGAATCGATTCGGAAACAGGGTTTTTGGAGGGATTGTTTTTCTAAAGAGAAATTCATCCCGTTTTGTTTGAAGTTATCGATTGGGGATCTCTATAGGAGATATTTGGAGCATGTTTTGGAGACTTTTAGCGAGTTTCCCCTAAAAGAAATTTTGGAGTCATGTTGACTAAATTTGAGGAATACCGATTAGGGACTTTGGTATTTTTCTAAGTGGGGAAGCCCACTTTTATTTGAGGTTTGTTTGGTGATGATAACAACTACACGATTTGAAAATGAGGTTGATTTAGAGATGCCGGATCTTAGGATCCAATCCCAAATTGGGATAACTTTAAAGGTTCACAAAATAAATTGGACCCTATAATGGATGGAGAATTATGAATGCTATTTGATGTGCATATGGATATAGAAATATCCTTATTAATGATTGATTTGGGAGATATCTCATACAACGAGAAATGCTAATTGAGGTGCATTAGGATATAGAATATCCTTAACTTAAAAGAATTGAAAGACAATTCATACTAGAAGCGACATGAGAGCTTCAAGCGAGAATTAGTATAGCATATACTAAGCGGGATTAATGTGTGAGGTTGGGCGTTTGTATATCTTGAGAGAAATATACTAAACAAATGATGTTAATCAAATTTCGCCTAAGGGCGTATTATAAACATGAATATGATGTTTCAGGTATACCTTATATAATGGTATATCTTTATTATGTGGGATGTATGTATACCTTATATGATGATGGTGTATATACATGTTAAGCATACCCCCTCCTTGCTATCATTGGGAAGTTTCGTGCGTAGAGGGTGAGCATTCTGACTAGAAAAGCAGGATGTGGATATTCCCCAGGTCATGGTCGTCCTTTGTGGTCAACAAATGACATTTATGATATATATTTATTTATTTTGGGGGTGAGAGGGCGGGGGTATGTATCGCTCTCACTTGCTGGTTAGGAACCATGACCGCTTCCCGGGACGTTGTGTGCGTGAGTTGATCACGAGGTGGGTGTCGTTGAACCCCACCAGGTGGCCCCAGTTTGCTACGTATATGGGCTGCTGGAAGATGATAGCATGTGAGCCTGCGTCCTTCGAGTTATAGCTCGGTTGGATAGTTATTATTGCTTGTGCTTGTACTTTGGGTGTCAAGGGCATAATGGACCTCAACGACCTACATTGCCAGGATTAGTGTATCGGGGGGGTTCCTTGTTTGGATTTCGCTTCGGCGAGACGTCCCACGCACGAACCGCAGTGTAATGTTGGAACTTGGGGATAAGTTTAGCCCTTAATGCTCATAATTATATATACATATATATCACCTATCCCGATAATCGACAGTGCCAGGAGTAGTGTAACGGGGGGTTCCTTGTTTGGATTTCGCTTCGGCGAGACGTCTCACGCATGAAACGCCGTGTACTGTTGAGAATTGAGAATATTAATTAATTAAAATTGGACAATAATCATTTGGGTTACATGCATCTTGCATTGAGGGCATAATGAGCCCCGAGGATCGATACGGTCAGGAGTCGTGTAACGGGGGGGTTCCTTGTTTGGATTTCGCTTCGGCGAGACGTCCCACGCATGAAACGCATCGGGAGGAGTTTAGTTCTTAACTCTTGATGCTAACAACTCATCTATAATAATTATATATATGGTTTCATGCCTTATATGGGCATCACTAGAATAAATTCTAGTAATTGAGATTGTGGATGTATTGTGATGATGTGGACATGATGGATCATGTAACTTTATATGTTCAACAAATGAACATTATAAAGATAACGATAACAATTGCATTAAAGATAATGTATATAACTTAAAGTAGAGAAATAAATGTAGATTTGGGAGATAGGTTAGATGGTTTCACTTAAATACTTTATTTGGGTTTAAGTTAGAATCCTCTTACCTTATTAGAATCGGACATCCTTTGGAGACACGTGCATACGCTTAGTGCGCGCTTTAGATGAGAGGTGAGTTGAATTTTGATGGAGTGTTCGATTCCAACTAAATCATGTAATAATGCATTTATAATTATTATGCATTTTAATACACTTGCTATAAACTGCTTTTCAAACTCGGGTTCTGACCCGTTTATGTTTTCCTCCTCCATGTATATATATTGTATTACTTCAGGTGTTCCTCCGCAAGGACGCCTTTGATATTCCTCCATTCAGGATTTGTGGAGCTGTGGCAGTAGCGGACTGTTGCGGCACTTTGCTTTAGTCGATTCCTATCTCTTGTTCATCTAGATTAGGATTCAGTTGTTTTGAGTTAGTATTTAAGTGTTGTAGATTAACACTTTCATATTTTATTTATCAGATTCTTGTATTGTCTGTTGCCCGACAGCATATTCGGGTATTTCTTTATTGAGATTTGTTGTACAATGTATTGTACTCTTTCATATCATTGGAGCATGCACATTTCACATCATAGTTAGATGTATATTGTTGGTTGAGTGCATTATTGGTTTTGTTGTTGTTGTTAAAAATAAAAGTTTTAAATTTTTGGCAATTTGCACTTAATGATTTCGGGTAGTTAGCCTTATATTATAGTGTTTAGTTGTTGATGTTGAGACTGTACCATCTGAGATACCTGATTTATGTAGTATAGGGCTGGCCACCCGTTATTATTTGGAGCGGGTTGTCACATTATTAATTGAAGACGAAAAGGCTTAATCTCTTTGTTAAGTTTCACCTGCTTTGTGCTTGGTTAGCGTTACTGCAATTTATACAGGGGTATGGGGTGTGTGTGTATGTCTACAAAAATATGTGCAATAACAGTATTGAAAACCTTCTATCTTTCTGTTCAGAGTTTCATAATGCTGGGAAATTGTAGTGTTACTTCCTTTCCTGGTTGGAGCTGAACTTTTTAGCCGCTTTTCCATTAGCGTAGGCTCCTGTGATTTATAATCTCTAAAATGGTAGATCCATGATGCATGGGGTTAGTTGTAAGGTTTTTATAGCACCATCCATGGATAGATGCAAAAATATTAGGGTATAAGCAGCTTATGTTGATTGCACACTATTAAGCAGCATATGAACATTGCACACTATTGATCGCATTTATAGTCATAGAGAAGGCCATGAACGTTTTGGAGTATACAAATTTTGTCTCAACAGTTACTTTGAAGTAGGGTTGTGCTGTGCTCGGGTGGTGTAGGATGCCCCCCATTGGGCTTACGGTTAGGGTTAGAAGAGAGTATAATGTCAAGAAAGATTTTTTTTGAGGCTATTTAGGAATTAGATTATAATTAGGAGGGGTATTAGTTAAGTATTTATATTTTCCTTCTCTTTTTCATGTTGCTACTCCTTAGCGAAGCATTCAGAGTCTTGGCAATATAACCGGACGGGAAATTTATATAACTGACCTGTTACCCATTACAATTGTCAAGTAACTTATGAACAATTGCAATTTTTGGTGTGCTATATAACCAAAGACATATCATCTAGGTGTTTCACCTATCTTGACATGTATTTAACCAAATTGGTTGTGTTCTTAAGGGTCCGTTTGGTTTGGGGTAAAATATGTTTCACCGTGGTGAAATGTAAAATGGTGAAATATGTTTTCACCTATTTAGAGTTAAATTTTGTTCACTATTTTGGTTTAAAGTTGCATAGTGATAGGGTGTGCACTTGTTCACAATTTCAAACCAACAAAAAATTAATTTTAAATATATGAAAATACATTCGTCATTTTATTTTTCACCATTTTACTTTTCACCAAGGTTTAAAAGTATTTCACCTCGAACCAAACGGACCCTAAAGTTCCTTGTGTTCCCACATATTGTTTGCAATTGCTTAAGCATATTCATGTGATAGGGATTTCGAGCCCGTGGAGAGAATGCGTTCACCTCCTTTGGCTTATGAGAGTATCCACTCTGTGGGTCCTTACACTTCTTTGGGAGTTCACAGGTAATAATCCATGCAAGTTCTAGCTTTTCCATACTTAATTCTCTATGCTTCAAACTGTTATTCATTTTTTCATCAAATTCAATCCAATTAGGAATTTCTCCTTTTAAAGATTCAGTATTAGGTGAAAGAAAATATGCATGTTCATAGATGCTTGTGTGCTAAAATTATCAATTAATTCTGTTCCCTTCTTTGAACACGAGTGTGCTTCTCGTGCATACTTGTGTGTCTGTTTATTGGATGCGCCCACTGCTAGTTGTATCTTAAGCAGTGTAGTCAATGCATATAAAGATTTATTTGCCATTTTGTCATGTTGAATGAGGTGTGGACCGCGTGACCTGGGTGATAATAAACTCACCTTTTCCTTTTACCATTGAACTTTGTTTATGTATGTTAATTACTTATACGCTGATGTGCCTTTTCTCGCACAAAAAATTTGGATAAAAATACTTATACATATCTATCTTGAATTATATTATACATGATAGATGCTTGTTGTGTATCACTCAAAAAAGTATGTTGTAAAGTGTAATGAAATAAAAAAAATTGGGTACACAACATAACTTTAATCTCAAGGTATCTATAAAGTATACATTTCTTATTCGTCAGCATCTTTGAAAGTCGTATGCTTATGTTTTGATAATTTAGTATATCAAAAGCGAATGACAATGGCGTGTACTTCTGATGTTTACTTAGCACTTTTCTATCTATAATAATGAACAAAGCATCCGATAATTAGAACAGTTACTCTTGGGCCCAAGAAGAACTAATTAGGGCTTAAATGTAATTTATGTTGTCAAACTTCATATTTTTAGGCATTTTAAGGGTTTGACCTACTTAATGATATGTTATTTATACAGATTTCGTGGCTTTGAATTAATTGAACACTGACTTACAAAATTCTCTTCCTTAATTTTCTCTTTTCTTGAATTATTCTCCTCTTCTTTCTCATGTCCATCCCTGTCCCATCTATCTCTTTTTCCTTCTTATGTGCCATCAAGCGCCATCAAATGGTATCAGAGCCGAATCTGGTAATTGCAAATTATAGAATCACACTTATTAATTGCTTTGCCACACAAACATCACAACATATTAAGGCATCACACTCTGTCCATCACTGTCATCATTGCAAGCACTGCCACCATCTCCTCACCACCAACAACCTCTCACAACGTTTACACTGAATTGCTTCCATCTCCAACAACCATAGTTGAGCCTTTTTGAGACCGAATCACTGTGCAAGACCACCAAAGATTGGAACACCATAAACATCGCTGTAAGCACACAGCATTATTGTCCTTGTCCAAGTTCATTGCTCAGATCTCCAGTTTTGGACACGCTGAACCAATTGCTCATTCACTTTTTCTCGCACCATACCCTATTTGCACTTTCCTTCACCACCATACTGTCTTTCCAATTATCATTCTATTTGTATGTGCTCGTACAGGCACTTCTGAACTTTCCACAGTTGTTCTTTTTTCTTACATAGATATTGCGGTAATTATAATTTAATATACTTTGATATGGTGCCTATATTCTTATGGTCGTAATATTTGTGGTGAGATCGGATATAAGATGTTATTGCTATTCTAGTCTTTTAAAGACATAAATTCTAAAATGAAATGTATCATAGAATGTTATTGATAACTCTTTTTTGTCCCTTTCGTTAGGCCTATTAGGTTGTCTCCTAAGTGGGGTGATGGGCAGAATTCTTTCATTAAAGATTATAATACCCAAACTCAACAAAGGCCTCCTGCAGTTATACCGTTTGAGGCTTTTCGTAATTCTGGAACTGATCTTCCAGCCAAGAGTGCTCAAGTTCAAGATCTGAAGAGAACCATATCCCCCACCGTACTCTCTACCAATGAAGATCATTTGAGCAACACCAGAACTGTCATGGGGAGGTACGTTAGTTTCACCTTATTTCTTGAAATTATCTATGGATATCCTTGGTCCTTTCTTGATGTAAATAATGTGTATAAATTTACACTTTAGCCCCTGTATTCAGGTTTCTTGCTCAATTATATTCAGATATCTTTTATCACATTTGTCTTCTTTTTGGGTTTCTTCATGAAATACTGGTGCCATCTTATGTATCCACTGGTCCTTGCATTAATAAAAAATAAAGATTATATGCTGAGGCATTGAAATCATATGATACAGGCAAAAAAAATACACACAGTAGAGCTTTTAGTTGGCAAATTACCCAAAACAATATTATTATAGATCCTGTCATTTTTAGATTTATTGTTACTTAATTCCATAAGTATACATGCATAACTATGCGCACTGCAGTTTATTTATTGTTTTTTACTGTTGAAGAGTTTTTATGTTGAATGTGAAGTTCTTCATTCTATTTTGGTTAACTATGAAGTTATTATTATGAAAATTACTATTAAATCAAGAAGTTAGTCGCTTCCTACTTTCTTAATCCTTTTGCCTTGTTTGATGGGATAGTCATTGAGTTTCTTTTTAATGATTGCAGCCATTCAGTTACTTGGAGAACACAATCACCTCCTTCGAATCTTCAAAACTATCATTCTTTGGATGATCCTTCTGGTCCTTCTTTTGGTGAAGTTCAAAGGTGAGCATAGTTTCAACTCTGTTTGCTCGCCATGTGCATTATGTAATCATGTATCCATTCCGCATAGACAGTGGTAAATTTTAAAGTGATGTCTCGTCTCTATAAACAACACCGTAGTGCTCTTATGCGTAATTTGTCTTTAAAATATTAGAATTTTCTACACATGAAATGAAAAGAGTAATGATTTATCTTATATAATTTAATTCTATTATTTTTGTGGTCTTTCTTACTCCGTTGGACACCACTCAGCACTGCTACCACCCTGCTGCTTCCTCTCATGTTCTCCGATACTTTATCCCGGAATTTTTAAATATACGACAAGAAATCCACAGTTTACCATCCGTGAATCATATATCACGAGTTGATAATCTGTGAATCCAGAATCACGAATAGCATCGTGAATCAAATCATATTAAGGCGTGGTAAAAAATTATAAAAATCTACTAAAAATGTATTAAATGTAGAAAACACAATATATTATAACAATAAGACCTATTATCAAGTGTAACCATTCATTGGAGAAGACTACGTCGTCTAATGATAGAACACGTCTTCATGACAAAACAATCAGTTTTAATCCTTACCACAATCCTGATTTGCACCTCACCAAGTAAATACTTTATTCATCAATAATTCTAAACTCGAATCAAAGTGACGGAGATGATCAGAATAGCACCGACCTAAAATAAAATGTATTTCATTCTATATATATATATGATCATCAAAGAAAATAGAGTAATAAAAGTTTACGTCAACAACTAAAGCGCAAGTGAAGTCAAAACTATTTGGGATTGTCTATTTGATCGATAAAGCCATTGCATTTAGTATGACCATGTCCTCTTTAGATATGGTACATAATTCAAGAATCTATAGAGATATTTTTCTAGTGAGATTGAATCAAATCTTATAATGAATGATAAGATTCACTGCGATATATGTTCATTTTTGTATTAAGCACTTGATTTGTGTCAATTGAGCTATGAAACACGAATCATATCATGAGTTTACTTCTAACGACTATGAACACAGTTAATTTCTCACTTGCCATTGTCAACACCTCACTCCCTTTACTTGACGTGATTTGAAATTCATTCCTCAGCTGTCATCATTTACACTTCTATTCTTATTTACCTAATAAAATGTATCATGTTTACCCTCCGTCTGTAGTGCTTTTTTAATTTTTTTTCCTTCTGTATTCTATTCCGTTGGTTCATCTTTGTTGGGCTCTTGCTAGTATTAACCCCTCAGCAACAGAAGGTTATCCACAGTGACATCATATTCATAATGTAATGCTATTAGGCCCAACCACCACGCAGTGTAAATTTTGGATCTGAACTTCTGAAGCACTCACGAGGGATTGAACTTTTTGATGGGTGAATCAGGGATTTTTTCTTCTCCGGTATTAATATTTTATGTGTTTTTCACAATGGTCTAAAAAGCACGAGGTGCTAGGCGGGCGTCTGATTAGCACCTCGTGGCTAGGCGCGCCTAGGCTTTTCTTTTTTTCAATTTTTTAACACAACACCAACGTGTGTATATATATATACACACACACACACACACACACACACACACACACACACACATATAGTGGTGATTTTTATTTTTTATTTTTCCCGCGCCTAGGCTAGGAGACCCCCCCGGCCGCCCGCTTAGACGACGCCTTTTAGAACAGTGGTTTTTCAGTATTAAAATTAAAGCGTGTGATTTTATAAAAATATTGTAAAATTCATGTTGCATCGTTTAAAATGACACTTTTTTTGTGTAAAATGACTAACTTTACATTTGTTCTAAAATAACTGTGTAAAATGACCTTGTTTGTTCAATTAGTTATAAAATAACTTCTTTTTATGTTAAAATGGTTGCGCAATTTGACTTCAAATAACGTCACAAAATGTTAAGATAGTCTCTACATTTTATGAAATAACTTTGTAATATTATGTCAAAATGACATTGTGATTTGGTTAAAATGAGTCCGAATGTGTTAAAATAAAAACTTTTGCTAAAATCCCTCTTGTTAATTATCCATTTATCTAAGTGTTGACAATTTTTAGTTGAGAATGGCAAGAGGCTTTTGTCTAGATATATATAGGGGACCAGTTTAAATAATTCACATGACCTAACACTAAAATATAAAGTGATGGGGTCGGTCATTATGCACATGTGACAAAGAGGCCTAAAACCTAAAAGAACCTTTTTATAATTAATAAAATCCACCCTGGTTAGCCCAACAGTAAGGGGCGAATGGAAAAAGACCATTGGTCTCGAGTTCGAACCCCCCGAAGGAAACCAGATTTGAAGCGGGGCATGTGTTAGGGTGGCTGTGGCACAACATTCCCTCTGTTTAGCTCGCATAGGGGAGTTCAAAGGGGTCATTCATGTGGAGGTTCGGGGTTATAAAAAAATTACATAAATTAATAAATACATATAATATATTCATAGAGGTCGTACCTTGGTGCGATGGCAAGTGCCTTTGCCCAAGCTACGGTTGGTCTCGAGTTTGGGACATAGGAGCAACCTCTCTATATATGGGGGTAAAGTCAGGTGACATGTGCCTCTTCCAGACCTGCAGTTAAGCAGGAGCCTTGTGCACTGGGTACGACCTTTTATATAATATATTCATACAATCATCCCACAGAAAGTATTATATGATTTAAAAAAACATCATAATCATAAAGTACTACATCGTTCCAAAGAAAGCCACAAACATACTTCCACATCTTTCAACAAAGTGGCAGAGAATCCAAATAAATCCATATAATCATCCCAATCACATGAAGTTCTCCCCTCAAAATATAGATAAACAGATGAGAAATGAGAACTAGTTTCCCTTATCCAACATATTATTTTTATCATCTTGGCCAAGGTTATCTATGTTGGGCAAGTTTCCAAGAGCAATTCTTTCAAATCCTCAATCTCCACATTTTCATTAGTAGTGTTCAATCTCAGTTCTTTGCCTTTACCTCCACCTAGCAAAAATATATAATATTTGTAAATTAATAGGACGACAATATGATAGTCATATATCTTAAACTTTAACTGAATTTATACTTGAACTCTCACCAACTTACATTTCTTTGAAATCAAAGACTATTCAACATCAACAATGAGTTGTTTACTCCTATGTGGCAAGTTGGTCTAAGCGCAATGAAATTAACTCAGAACAACAATTACAATAACATATTTTCTAAAAGTGGAGTGTCTCTCATTCTATCATCTCCAAGGGTAAAAAGTGATTACGATGGTTTAGGTGTTATTTTGTAAGCCAAGATAACTTAAAAAAGCAATAAGACTAAAGAGGACGCGTTACGGGTATCCAAAGGGAATAATATCCTTCGTATGAAATAGGAAAATATTCTAATGAGATGCGTAAATTAAAGTCACAAAGAAATAAAATACAATTAAGCCTTCATGACCTTGCGTACACATCACTCCCCACTTAAAAAAGCTCACCGCCAGTGTAGAAGCTGGAGAAGAGGCAATCATTAACATCACACCGTCACTATCGATCTCCTCCCCCACTTGAAGGGGAAGTCATCCTCAAAAGAAACGCTCGACATACATGCTAGCAATAAGGTGAGAGTGAGTTATCTAAACTGCCAACCATAGTTGCCAGAGGCGAAAGTCGCAAAGAAAAATTACAATCAACATATAAATTTATTTCTATGATGCAACACTCTTAGATTTTAATTTTTGTTTGTTTCTTTTGCCTAAGTAGGGACTAGTGGGAAAGACAGATTTTCACTAGGAATCAAGGACTTACTTTGGTTAGTTTTGAGTTGGGGAATCGTCTAATCTTTCATATTCTATTGGAAAATATGTAAAATCATTCTTATATGACCCCATCTCTAGAGAGTGAGGGTCATCCAACCAATATTAATAAAGATATCAAAGAAATTATTCGTCGAAATTGGAAAAAAGTCTCGTATATTGGATGTCTTGACATTCCAAAACTTAGTTCGAGTCCCACCCATCCTCAATGAAGTTATTGAAGAAATTTCCAATGTTGTATTCTCTGAAGACGGGTAGAAATTGCTACTATTGAAGAGTTTCATGTCTGGTGTCTAGAACCGTTTTTTTTGAGTAATGCAACCGGTCTACTCAAAATTTGAAAAGAAATTACCAAGAAGAACTTGATATCCATACCTTCCTTCGTAGGCCCCATGGCATAATCGGATGAGTCATAAAATGCGTGATAGGGTGGCTGGTGCGATCATCATCGCACGCTGAAACACTGGGGGATGGGGGAGCTGTCATACTTGGGGACAAGTAGTCAAAGTATCGTGCTAAGTGCTCACGCACCCAGAGATCAGGCATCACTACTATCTCAAAAAGCTCATCGTGGCACTAATAGTGTCACTCATCATATCGCCCGATGGAAATGGCGCTGAACCGGTAACTCTGGACCTACTTGTATAGAGTCACCGCACGTTCCCAACAATCAATATGAGCTTGGATCATCTCAATGACAACACGACTTACTCGCTTAAACTTTGCATAGTCCTCTGTAATCGATATACTACCCTCGTCCACTCCATTGTGGTTGTACATCAAATCAAGAGAATAGGCGCCGGTTAATGATGTTGGTTTTAATTAGGGTTTGTGTAATTTCAGAGCTGATTCGGAAATTCAAGATAGTTCGGGGATTGGAATATAATTTTGATAATGTGAGGGGAGGGTTATATAATTTTTCTAAAAGGCTAAGGGTGGAGGCGTGAATTGTGTTAAGGTTTTGATATTCCAAAATTTTAGTGTTGCTGGAAACTTAGAGGGGTAGAGACTGTGGGGGGTGGGGTGTAGAGTGGTGAATTTAAACACGTCAACAACTTTCCTTGAACCATCCTTTCCTCCCCTAAAATTTTAGCATGGGGCGGCATAAACAATGGGGTGATTTTAAACTCGGCAACAACTTTCCTTGAACCATCCTTTCCTCCCCTAAAGGTTTTAGCAAAGGGTGGCGTAACCAGCGATCGACGACCGCTTGCGGCCGTGTTGTTTGACCGTAGTCGGCAAGTGTGTGGTTTAGAGGAGCTGATTGCTTGTTCCTTCGAGCCTTACCCATAGCAATACAACTACATTGACGATCACATCAAGAGTGAACACCACTATGATACCAATTTGAGGGAGTGGAATTTACTCACAACAACGAAAACAACATAAATTTAGAAAAGATGTTTTTTTTTTTAATTTATTTATCTCTAAAGGTGGATAGTGGTTACAATGGTTGACCAAATGCCATATTTATAGGCTAAGCTATGTAGTTAGTCAAGATAACCTAAGAAGGTAAAAAGACTAAAGATGACACATTAAGAGTATTCTAAGGAATAATTAACCTCTTTTTAAAATGCTTAACAAAATTGAGAAATAACCTTAATGAGACACATAATGTACGAAGAAGCAAGAATACAATGTAAGCCCTCATGACCTCACAAACGCATCACAACCTAACATTGGAATCTCCAAGAACATTAGTCATCATCAAGCCAAGAAGTATCTAAGACGATCTTTTTTGTACGTGATCCATTCATCATCTGAATAAATAGGATCAATTTTGTCCCTCCCCATGGTACTCTCTCCCGGTTTACGGCCAAAACATTCAACCTCTTGTGTTCAATCCTCTTTCTTGTGTTGACCCAAAATTAACAATTGAATATAAATATTGAAAGGAAAAAAGTCATTCAAGACAATTAATATTTAAAGCATCCAAATTAGTGTAATAAAAAAATTACCACCTAAAAAATACTTTAGTTCATTTCATATCCCTAAGCACTACAAGTAAGATTAATCACTCGAATACCATACCTCATAAGCTCGGGTATCATACTCCTAAGCGTGCCCACCATGAGGCTATAAAACAAAGAGAGTCAAAGATTAATTTTTACAACATTTTCGGTTCAAATTTCAAGTGTAATGTGTTAAAATGTAATGCCTGTGGAATGGAACTTTGTTGATTTTAGTCGTAGGGCAATATAAATAGCCTTTTTGATTATCACTAAGTCATTAAAGTTCAAATGGATATCGACTAGCTTTGAGACAGTCATGGGAATTAACATTTTATCTATTCAAGCATAAACTCCATCTCTAACTTCATCACAAGTAAAAAACTTTTCTTAATGATGCAATTGTAAATATAAGTAATTTCCGACCGCATGTAAAGGATGATGAAGTTATGGGTTCCATCTTGCGTATACTTTTTTCCAAATTGGCATATACATTCGATAACAACTAACAATTAAATTAGATTATTTCTTTTGCTCTATCCGTTAGCTCGTATTTACCCCACGGTCGGTCTCTCCTCTTAGTCCACCTCCCTCAACACACTAAAAAAGGCACCTCTGGACGCAAAAGGCCACATGTTGACAAAAATCCGGATCATTCTACAACAACCTATTAACCACTTGCCCTTTTGTCATTTTTCTAGAGGGTAATTATCCCTCCTTCTAGAAGCAAACACAACAGAAAGTGCCCCTTTTTGCTTACAACGACTTTGAAGGGTGCGATATTTGTTAGCAAATTGAGTTATGGCTTGACGAAGAAGTTCTTTCCCGTTTGTATGTTCAGTCATCAAAGAAAGAACTATTTAGGAAGCACGAACACTCTTGAGAAGCCAACGAGTTTGTGTCGGACACGTGTCGGATACTGAGACTCTCCAACACTATTGGGTACGCGTCCAACACTTCTTTTCACGTCTCCATAACACTTCTTTTTAAGTGTCCGACTCTTCTTTTCACGTGTCCATACTTAATGTACAGGTACATATGTAAAAATTTAAAGTTGTGGCCGGAGCAAATTACTTCTGACCCTGGAGAATTTCTTGCTAGAAAATTGGATTGCAGTGTGGCAGTATGCTGACTTGTAAATTCCTGCTGCACATGTTACCATTTTCTCCCTTTCTATTATTCTCTTCATCTATTTTCTTATGTATCTCAGTGGATCGTTTTCTCTTTGTTTCACCCTACAACCTTATAAAATTAGACAAGTATACATATATATATTATTTATACTTTACTTAAATATTTAGTGTATTTTTGTTGGCATGGCACGAGAACCCTTCTTCTACGATCTGTCCACTCATCTGACATAATTGTGCATCCATAATCTTTCCACACTTTCAAAGTCATTAAATTCCTTGTTAAGAATCCATATCCACAATCCATGCATAGAATGATGCTTGAATCCTATCCCATATGCAGCAATCCCATCAACCATAGGATTGAAGCGAACATCATTGACACAGTTAAATGGAAGGGCGGCTGAAAAAATTCTGACCAAATTTACGAGAGTAATCTTTTTCTTTTGTTATTTTGGAAGTCAAATTAATGGTAGTTTGCTTAGGTTCATGATTAACAAACTTATCCATTGCACCCGTTAAAGGTTACTACCACCACCACTTGCAACTTCCCTCTTACTACTCATAGTTCGCAGATTGTCCACTTACTCCCACGACCCTTATCAATCTTTTCATATTCATGCTTCCACCCAAAATCTTTCTTAGAGATAACATATCATAATACAACAAAAAATTCATACAAAATAATTATAACATGATCAACCATCAATTATAATTTATCAGTAAGATACTTCAGCGAACAAATATAAAACGTTCGGTCGCAGAAAAGAACCATAAAGCACACATCAAAGGTTAATTAGCCGAAGAGAAACTGACTGGCTAATTGCAGTTTAACTCGCATAATAAGGGGTTAGTTGTAAAAGAACTTGCATAATAGAGGTTATTGCAGGGGATAAACGGAGTTGTTTAGCTCTTTGATCCGAGTCTCCAACGACCTTCAAACTGCTCCCAGACCTTCGATCTACTCCGGCGACCTTCGAGCAACCAGAGTCCGCTGGAGGATGAGATATGGTTTTGGACGAGAGAGGTAACTCTTAAAATGTTTTTCTGTCATCAGAATAGAGGGCTGAGATACGATTTGGTCGAGAGAGTTGCTTTTGTTCTGATTCAGCATTTTTTTTATCTTCTTATAGTTCCTTCCACAACACCAAAACGACCATGTTTTGCAAATCAAGGGGTTAAAAAGTTTGAAAAAAGTTTGGGGATAGTGTGAAGAGCATACAATAGCACTGAATAGAGCCCAATAACGTGACATGTCAGCAAATAAAAGGCACTATTTGGACAGCTGAGATTCAGAAATATCACCTTTTGGTGGCTAGGGATGGGTTTCTCCCTGGTCAGGAGATGGTTTGGGGATTGCGTGGGAGAGTGGCATTAGCCTTTGGATTTCTGCTTTTAGTGGCCATTGTGGTGTTCACTCACTGCTCTTTATAGATTTTAAAGTATCATGTAATTGATTATTATTTTTTTCTTCAATAATATTTGGTTCTTTTTTTTTGGGTGGGGTGTTAGCTAAGGGGCTCTACTTAGTCTTGATGTCTAGCTGTCTCCTCTCTTAATGATACCATCTTTGGACTTTATTTAAGAAAATTCACTTCCCTTTACTCTAAACTTGTCTTAAAATAATTTCCTGTTAGTCAGCATCATTTAATTCATAGTTATTATTACATGCACTATTGTTCCTTTCAGCAAGTCACTTGCCCACAATGTAAAATGAGATTCCTATATTATATTTGATCATAGACCTCTCTGTATATATGATATTAATTTATTGTACAGGCCTGATTTATCATCCCCAGAATGGCCTAAATTGCCTAATCAACACAAGTTATCCAGCAAGTTTCCCCACATGCAGTTTCAACAGGACTTGCCCTCGACCGCACCTTATGTGGGTACTTATGATTCTGCAAGAAACTTCCCAACCAAGCACGCGGATGTTCATGTCTCAAAACGAACCAGGTCCCCGCCTTTGCAATACACAAGTGAACCTTTGCGGGAAGATTCTCTTTTTGCTGGAAATGATTCTAAAAGGTAAACTACACTAGTATATTCTCAACACTATAGATGTATTTTTGTCTTTTTTTTTGCAACCTTTTTTTTGAGCAATTCCTTATTTATGGATTGAAAGAGTTTATCTTGCTTATAGATGACAATCGGTGGGCTAGAGCTTCAGCATTTAGTTTGAAATAATTCAAATCTTATTGATTGTCAGATAGTCCAGATTTTTCAAGCTCCATGTACAATTACTGGGATGTGGGCATAGGGTTGGACATGTATAATAATGAAGGCCGTGATAGTTGTGCAATGTGTCATAATTGCGTGACATGACAGAACTGTATATAGCCCAAGGCATACATGTATGAATCTTACGATTTGCAATACGATTTACGATATGATTACGATTCACTGCTTGATCGATACGAATCATGTAGCAAATCTTAAATGAACATGAATTATAATTAAGTTTACGATTCATGGTTTGATTTATACAATTTGATTCAATTATAGCTAAATAGATTCTGATTTTACTTGTGATTCATTTTTTATTGTACGGTTTATTAGCTCTATTTGCTTTAGAACTTATTTTCTTAAACATAAAAAGTAGTTTAATTTTGGTCAATTATGATCATTGTCCCTTTAATTTTTTATTCATAATATTTATATTATTTATTATAATTGAAAATAATGTATTTATGTTGTGAGATGCAAATTGGAGAATCAAAGGGATTTAACTCACATTGTTTGACATGATGCAAGTGGTTTACTATTAGATTATGCAATCATGTTTTAAACTTGATTTTTCGTTATAATAAGTCCTATCATATTTTTCTTGCATGATTATACATTATTACTAGTTTTTATAATTTTACCGGAACTTGTTTTTTCATTCGTAGACTTTTGATTTGCGATTTGGTTCGGGATTTGACAATTCCCGAAGGGCAAAGAATAGGTTTGTGGAGCACCAGACCGAAGCTATTAGAAAAAAATTGACAAAGGATTTATTTGTCCTTAAATGAGAAAAGGCTCTAAAAGCTATATAAAAGTTAGAGACATTAGAGGAGACAAAATACTTGGGTCTCTGTACTAGGTGTTTTTTGCTGAGGGATTGATGGGTAACCATGTTTGGCATATGCACATGTCAGTCTGTATTAGTTGTCTGCCTCTGTTATGTTGTCGCCCAATACCAATATGTTTAGTTTTGACTCTTGCAAATCAATATCGGTTTTGGGTATAGGGGAAGACTAATGAATGAAAGCAGAATGCACAAAGATGCTGGTGCTGGTTTCTAGTTGTAAGTGAATGCAATTAAAGTTCGTTTAGGAAGTGGGTTATCTGCTCGACGCAGTTTAACTTAGAGGAAAGCTTGCTCATCAGAAGGATAAGCATGCTTTTTAGATAGTTTTTAATTTATAACACGGGAAAAGGAGTGGACCAGTTTGTTTCAAAATTTAATACCAAAAGTTGCGTTTGCCTTTTTTGTTGAAGAAGCCCATGCAGATAATCTGCATGGTGGCTTTTATCCAATGCTGATCACAAAACCCCAAAAATCATCCTTGTTTATTAGTTTCACGTGGTAGGAGTATGGGGTTTCTTGTTTAATCGATTGACACATTAGTTAGGTGTCCCAAGGTTATATTAGGAACATTAGAAGCCAGAAGTGTTCTATCTATCGTGTGACCCCCCGCCTAATTAAATACCGGGTGATCAAATCTTTATTAAATTAAAACAGGATTCCCATCTGGTTCATTCTTAGCATCACTGTCGAAACTTTTTAAAACATTACTAATCACCTTTCAAAAAGTTGGTGTCAAATTTTATCTTTTAATTAAACCAACATATATAAAAAAATATAAACTAAACCATTCACACCATCTGCAACTGAAACAAACTGAATAATTAATAAAAGACTTGCCGAATAAACCATCGGTTGAAATCTCAATTTAATTAAATATCCAACAATAAATAAAATAAACTGAAACTGAATCTGAAAGTAACTGGGCAACATGCCCTACATGAACTATGACTGAGAATAAATCCCTAATCTAGGAACAAAGGAATGGAGCGTCTAATCCAAACTCCTGCTAGCATCCACATGTGCAGCAGTTGCGTGTCCCTGGAATAGATATGAAGTCTGGCGTCCCCGTGGTTGGACACCTAAAAGGTTTTGAAAATATTTTTATAGCAAGGGTTAGAACCCAAAACATTTTGAAAATATTTAGCAAGTGAATTAAAATGAAGCAATTTAAAATGCATGAATACTCTTCATATTTAGGTTAGTGTCGCACTCACTTGGGATACTGTTCACCCCTCATCTAGAGTGCACACCTGACGATCTATACTTAGCCCACCCAGCTGTACTCCCCAAGCTAACTAGACTATAGTAATTAACTGAACTTATCTACATGTCTAAGTTCTCGTACCGCCCATACAGTACATCATTTTATTAATATCTCTCATATGTTAATTAATTCTCATGTAACATTTGACATATGTTAACCTTTCATATTTATAATTAAGTCTCACTACTTAATTTGTACAACAATTCTCAATTGTTATCTCTCAACCTTCATAATTAAGTCTCGCCACTTAATTTACTTTAGATATTCCCGATCTATCTTTAATTTGTTAATTCTCTCTACTTAATTCACCTTATTAGATATCCACGATCTAATACCTACTATTTCACACAAGTAGGGTTAACTAACTTTATAGTCTACTATCTCACATAAGTAGCTTATCCATACGGTACTATATATATATATATATGTACTAAAAAAATGCATGCCTAACAGAAATATCCCCGTATCACACATTAAGGGCTGTTAGTTCGGAATGTCCCCTCGAACCTGGTTCGAAATGTCTCATCGAGCATAGTTCGGAATGTCTCCTCGAACCTGGCTCGGCATGTCTCATCTAGCTGTTCAATCATATCTCATGCAAGTACAGTATATGTATTCACTCCACCTATTAGCAACACAGTAGGTATACACACTACCTAACTATCATATCGTTGTACGTAGTATATATCTCTCTCATACTCACCGTACTTATTCTTTTACGATTTATCGCAGTATCGTATTTATTTGGGCATTCGCCCAATTCTTAGGGCCCTAGTTACCCCTTCATTTATTTCAATAGTTAGTCTACCTCTAATCTACGGGTACATTAAAGTAGTGTCACCCAACTACATTACCCCGACTTACTCATCCGGTCCGTACCTTTACCCGTTAGGATTTATCGCATCAAGTCCCACTATTAAGGTTAACACCTCTCATTAAATTTAATATTCAATGATTTATTATACACCTTTATAATAAATTAAACCAGCTACTCTGTGCCTAACACCCGTTGCATTAGCCCTTAATATCCGAGTCAAATTCCCCGACTCTTAAATTAATTAACCTCTCATTAAATTTAATATTCAATAATTTATTATACATCTCTATAATAAATTAAACCGGCTACTCCGTGCCTAACACTCGTCGCACTAGACCTTAATATCCGAGTCAAATTCCCCGACTCTTAATTAATTATCCTCTCATTAAATTTAATATTCAATAATTTATTATACATCTCTATAATAAATTAAATCGGCTACTCTGTGCCTAACACCCGTCGCACTAACCCTTAATATCCGAGTGAAATTCCCCGACTCTTAATTTAATTAATTTCTCATATTAATTAATTTATTCAAGTATTGGCACTCAATTACAATACTCGGACGTTTTCACTCGGCCCGTTATTTAACACTTTAGAACTTATTTCACCAAATTCCTCCCATAAGATTTCACATACTTATGTCCATTTAACATTCATAATACTCTCTTTAACAAGTCCTAGGTACTACGAATTAATTTAATCTGCACTAATTAAACCCCCTTAAAAGTCTTCCAAACAATTAAGGCTTATGTATTAAAAACTGGTGTTACTGCCCAAGTTCCTGGACCGTCGATCGATCGATCGAACAGGTCCTTGTCTTCTCCGACTTCTGTTTTCTCCATTAACGACTCTTCAAGGTTTTAATCCCTCGACTTTCAACCTTAGTTAATCACTCCCATTATATTTTCTCCTCTAAAACAGGTTATAATCATCTTCTAACCAAATTAACATAATCGATTATTGGGAAAAACATCAATTCCAAAAACGGGTTCCTATGGTTTCCTCAAATTCGTAAACCCAAAATTTATCTCACAATCCAAATTAATTCACATCTACAACTGGATTCCTGCTAATATTCAAATTCCACTAACACTGAGAAACCTCTCACATCAATTGAACGATCAATTTACACATGTTCAATTCCATAAAAACCCGATTTCATACGAAAACCCACCCAAAAACGGATTTGGTTTTACACATCACCATAATATGAATTGGTTATTACAAAATTACAATTACAACAAATTATCTACTTGCCTTTTGCTTCGTAGCGTCTGATCCTTTGGAGAAAGTGTTGATGATGATTCCACAAAGAACACCCTCAATTGCTCCTTGATTTGTCTCCCAAAAACTCCCTATTGATCCCAATTGCTTCCCTCTAGTTTTCTCCCAAACTCTTAGATTTAGAATGGTGTTTTCTGCCGTTCAACACAGTCTTAGGCTAATTATACCTAGTCCCGTTTTTAGGCTTATGGGCCAAGCCCAAATGACCTGAACACTCCCGTGTGGGCCCGATTATGCCTAAAAATGCCCCGAGACCCGGTTACTACTCCCGGTTACACTTTTTCGACTATGTCGACCCTTTCGGAAACAACCGTGCACTCTAAATTGTCATCCGAAATACTTTATAACATTCTTTAATTTTCGACCTCAAAAATGTGACACAACAATAATCCGAATAATTAAATCTAAATTCGTCAGATTTAAATAATTCATCCAATTCAAATAAACTCTCCAAATTATAAATTTAAAATTCTCCAATTTAAATAAGTTTTATTTCTCCCAAAAATAATTAAATTCTCAGTCCTCAGAATTAAGGGGTGTTACATATCGCATGCCTGGTTTTGTTGACACAGTCAAATGGATATAATACACTATAAGTCTGGGTGCCATATTCAGAATTTCCTCCTGGTTCATTTGGAGACACGAAATTAAGAAAATATCTGACAATGAACCGTGACCCTACCCTGCTCTGGTAAGGAAATGGAAAATCTCCCAAGGAAGTCTACATGAAAGGAGCCAAGCCACTGCGCAAGCTTCTTAGACCAAATGGGAACCAACCAAAACATCAAGCTGATGATCCTTGAACCCCTTCCCCCCTCAAAAGTTAAGAAATTGTGATACTAGTGGAAAAAGAAAAAAAAGGCCCAAGAACCATTTTAGTACTCTGTTATGATTGGTTTTACATTGGACATACTGGATTGCTTATTTTATTTATAAGTATCAGAAAACCTTTGGAAATATGGACTTAATTAAAAATAGTAAATCGACATCTCTCAATCGAAATCTTGTGTAAGGTATACGCATTTAATGAATCCACATACACATACTTGCATTTATTATGTTCTGTGTATCTTTTTACTCTACGGATGAATTGACTTGAAAAATAGAGACGAGGTGCCCTCGGTGTGTGTTATTTGCAAATGCCATTGTTTTAATGAGTCAAACTATGATAGAGATTAATGCTAGATTGGAAGTGTGAGAGAAACTCTAAAAACAAGAGTGTTTAAAATAAGTAATAAAGATGAAGTGCAATTTTAGTAATAGTAAAAGGAGAAATGGGGATGTGGTGAGACTTGAGGATCAAGAGATACTTAAAGTGATCATTTTTGTTATTTAGGTTCGATTATCCAAAAAAATGGAGAAATTTAGTGATGACGTTACCTATTGTTAAAGAAGATTGAGTGAAGTGGAGAAGTGGTATCGACATATTATTTGATCGGCATATACCTTTGTGAAAAAACACGAGGTTTTATATGGACAGGTAAACAAATGTCAAGTTTAAATTTTTTTAAATTTAATTCAAACTTAAACAAATCAACCGAATTAAACTTGCACCGGCTAAACGGATTGTTGTGTTAAACACTTAACCAAATTTTATCTCGCTTAAACATGCATCTAAGTGATTAGCAAGAGAAAATAAATCAAGCATACAATACGCCGATGTACGAGGAAAACTCATAACGGGAAAAATATCGAACGGTCCAGCCACACAAATTTATCTATGTACGGAATTACAAAAAATATGATAGTAGACTTAAACAATGACCTTGATGCTCTCGCAAACGCTCTTCGTTCCATATACCTCTGCATAGTGATACACATGAATCCATCCACAAAACTGCCACAACGTGTGGGTTCACACACGCTTCGGTATCAACCGAACAGGCCCACAACCGTCAACGGATCGAACACAGAGCCCACCGCTTCTTCACCACAACACGGAGTCCATCGTGTTTAAATAGCAAACTGGTACGAAGTCCACATCACGAAACGATTCTTAACAATATGAAGAGAATAAACCTTGGTGCCCACAAACTAAGATCTCAAGTCATATAATATGATGAAACTTGGTACTTAAAGCAATTGGGTGTAAACTAGGGTTTGGGTTTGAAAAACTTGATCATAAATTATCATATAAACATGAAGAGCTTTTTGAAAGAGTTTTGTGACTCAAGAGGCATGAAAAAGTTTCAATTAAAACTGCTGCTCCGTAACCCTATTTATACTAGGTTTTCTGAAAACGAGATAAGGATGAAAACTTTAAAGAAAACCTATTTTTTTTTTAAAATGTGCCACCTCGTTCAAACGAAGTCAGAAGGCTCGTTCAAACGAAGTGTCAATTCTCGTTCAAAAGTATAGACTAAAAATGGGTCGTTTTAAGTTTGTTGGATCTAAGTTCTAACAAGATGCCTTAGCTCCTTCAAACAACGTGGCTAATGTCGTTAGAACAACCTGCAAATTTTTTCTAAATCATTTTAAAAACATTGTATAAAACAACACCCAATAATAATAAATATCCAAGGATCAAAATATACACATTCAAGCCTGAGAGATCCTCGGAAGTTGAAGACGAAACTAAACACGACACCATGAATGTAGAACTTCTAACTTGGTCGCTACTTCTTAAAACAAATACGTTATAAGCTTGAAAGGTAAATATACTAAGTCCTAACCTATGACTCAAACGTCTTGCCCAAACACAGAATTTAGCCAAAATACATACAGATTTGTCCAAACACAGAATTTAGCCAAAATACGTACAAATTAACTCCATCGAAAATTTGTCCTTACACTTTGAAGTTAAAGAGAAGTTATATAAGACGGTCATTAGAAACAAAATGTGTGCAGAAAATGAGCGTGGCAGAGATGCGGATGTTTAGAAGAATTTGCGGTAAGACTCGTAAAGGTAAAATTAGAATTGAACATATTCATCACTTGTATGATTGGACACATGAATTGTAGACCAATAAGTGACCATGTAAGGAAAAGTGATTCAATTAGTATTGATGGTAACGGTAGTAGAGGTAGGATTAAATTGACTTTGTGGGATATTGTAAAAAGAGACATGATATCATATGGCTTAACTGTTTGGATCAGAATGGAATGGAAAAATATGATTCATGTAGCCGACCCCAAATAATTGGGAAAATGCTCTCACACGTGTGCATGTTTGTGCGTGTGTATTGATGTGCATGTGTGAGAGACTAGGGCAAGGATAAGAGCAGTTTAGTTTAGTTTAATAGTTTAGATCTTTTATTTTAATATAGATTTTATCTCTTCAGTAATAGTGTTGATTTTTAATTCATATTTATAGTTATTGTTTATCAATTTGAGAGTCTATAATTAAGGCCTATGGTCCTTTCTTGTAATTACTTGACTTACTATTGCTTTATAAGCTTTATGATTGGAAGATAATCTCTCTAATTTACTATGTGTTGGAGTAAGTCTTTAATCAGTTGTTGCGTTTACATAAAAGTGGTATCAAAGTGATGTTAGCTCTTGGTGTGTGTTCGTATTAGTTGTGGTGGGAACCGTGGGTAAGACACGGAGGAAGCATCTGCGGACTAAGTCAAACTCTAACCCGCCTCCCGCGGTCAAGCGGCACCAGCACCATTGTCGCCTTTTGTTTTCCATAATTAAAAATGGTTGAAGGCTGAGCCCCCATCTATCTTTACAAATGGTTGAAGCCACCATCTATCTCTTCCGCCACAACACAAGCAGGGTTGCTGGTTTACGAAATACCTTCATTGGAGCCTCACAACGTTGCCCATCCTTGACAACTCTCGCCGGCCCCTTACAGTCCCCGCCAGTGGCATTCCCCCCCCATGCTGCCATTGGCCCTCTATTCCTCCCTATCACAGTATACAATGGCACTGCAAACAAAACTTATGTATGTTGCCATGACCTGCCCGGACTGATTATACTCTTCGCAAACGTCCGGATCTAATTCTCCTTCATCTTTGCTGACGCCAAATGACCCTCACCGACGTCTGATGAGGCTCGCATGCCGGTAGTTTCGAAGCCTTCCTCCATCAATCCCTAGCGTAGTCGCAACCCTTAAACCCCTGGTCTCTGGTGATGTTTACTGTTATGAGGGGAATCCGATTGTAGGTACAGAGGCCTTGGCCGGTGTCCCAATAACCCTTCAGATAACTTCTTCCCTTTAGACAAAGCTTCCATTCTTCAGATGGAAACAAACAACGGAATAAAATATATTTGAAAATTTAGAGAGACATTGAGGTGTTTAATATTGTCGACTTTCCCCGATTTTTAGGAGTGAATATGCCTATTCGGGTTGTGCTTCTTCTGATGGTAATTCGGAGATAGTTACTTCACATATTGGTTAGTTACTTCTTTAGTTTTATCACATGTTCGTCTAGTTCGGGATGTGTTCAAGTCTAATTGAGTTGGTGTTTCGACATCTCAAGTTGACGAGATTGGTTGAGTGTGTTCAGCCGTGATATGGCCCGCTTGGATGTTTCCGTGCTTGAGCCCTCCTAGTTGCAAGTTCCGTGAAAGAATCTTCTTTCTCAACATAGGTTTGGCTTCGCAACAATTCATATTCATCTTCTTTTTTTCCCCTTCTAGAAGAGCAAAATTCGTGGAAAGACCCCTTCTTAAGGGGGGAGACCGTCACCATTCCTACCACTTCTACGTTGATATTTTCCTTCCTCGTGCTGAAGGACGAACTTTTTCAAGTAAGGGATATGCGCATGGAGAGAGAAAAGGATGGTTTTATTAAGGATAAGGGATGAGTGGTTATTATTGTGTTGGTATTTTATTTATTTTAGATATTATGTAGTAGATTATCCCTTAGGTACTAGTTTTGATTTTAAATTTGTATTTTCATTTATTGTTTATCTGGTGCTCCTTTTGAGAGCCACTGAATAAGGCCCGTGACCCTCTCTTAATATACTGATTTATGAGATTCATGTTTGAGAGATACTATGTTTGGTTTATTAGTCATGTCAGTGAATGTATTTAAAATTTTGTGGCTTTTATAGTAGTTACCCTTCAAGCTTGTGTCCGACCTGGTATTAACCTAGCGTCACCTTCAAGCTATGTTTGGAAACAATATTTCCTTAATGTTTGTGAACTAAAATATGGACTTTAAATTGGGATGGATGGAGTAGTCATGACAGAGTTACTTCTATCAGTCACATCAACTATTGAATAGTTGTGGCGTGCAGACACAGTTCCCCATCGGGGAGTTTTTTTTTTTTCAAGTTATTGTAATTTTTAGTAATTATCTTTTAGTTATTTTCTTTTAATAGAAAAGACTTCTTGTTTAACTAGGAAACTTGCCCCCTAAATCTTAGGTAATTTATAAATAAAACCTGAGAGCTCCGTCTTTTAGTCACTTTTGCCATTAATGATATTTTGAGTTCTTAGAAATTGGAGAAATTTGTTATGTGTGATATTATTCCCTTGCATTTCACATCAAATTAGTATCAGAGCCGCATTTGCTTTTGATAATCAAAACCCTAGTATGTGTACTATGCATGTGTGTAAATCAAAACGCTAGGATGCCTCCCAAAGTAACGAAACAGTCCAAGGCCTAAGAATCTGCCCTAGAAAACATCCACTTGATGGTATCTAACATGGTGGCTTGAGTCGAAAGTATTCAACAACAAAGTTACTTTAATGAAAAATATGAGAAATTGGAAGCCGGTGGGTCCGGGCCAACACCGACAGCATGGTGGCCCACCCTATTCATCACGGGAATGTCGTTCCCAGCCAGGAAGGGCTGCCCAGTAGCAGCGGACGCCACGGGCCGCGTGGGGGCCCCGCGAGGGTTGTGGCAAGCCGACGGAGGGCGGAAGAAATCGTAGCCCCTCGGGATGCCCAGCAGGTGGGTGGAGTGGCCCAACTCCGTGGATCCATCGAAGGGATTTTTGACGACTTTTTAAAGAGGCACGAGCTGATTTGGCAAAAGTAAAGTCCAAACAGCCCACAGGGACTTTCAGAATGACGTAAAGTAGTAGATGTGTTCGATACAAAGATGGAGATTTGGGAGCGAGTTCGAGTGGAAAAATCTTTTTCTAAAAACCGTTGCAGCCGGAGAAGGAGGTGATTTTTATCACTGGCCTGCCCTAAAAAATTTGAAAAACGTTAAGGAAAAGCAAGTTCTATTCGTTCATCCCCTCAATAAGCGCCATGGGGTTACGAGCCAAAAAAGATGTGTCACAATGGGTCCAAGTAATTCACCCTGACCCATTAAAATTAAGGGTTGACGAAGAAGAAACTGATGAAGAGGATGATATTTCCCTCACCCGTCGCTTGTTGGAGACTTACCGTGACAGTTTACACACGGTGGCTTTGGTAAGAAAACGTTGCACCCGAGAAGGATGCGATTCTTATTGAGAGCCTGCCTCCTCAAAAATTTGACAAACGCCGGGAAAAGCAAGTTCAAGCATTCATTCCCTCAATCGGTACCGTGGGGTTACAAAGGGGCCAAAAAAGATGTGTCACAATGGGTGTGGGTCCAAGCAATTTAGCCCGATCCTTTAAAATTAAGGGTGAACGGAGAAGAAACTGATGAAGAGGATGATATTCCCCTCACCCATCGCCCGTTGTACGTCGATGAGAGATCGGTTTAACGAATGGAGATTTACTGTGACGGTTTACACCACGGTGTTGTGACACCCCGACTAATTAAATACCGGGTAGCTACTCCTTTATTAAATTAAATCAAAATGCCAAGTTGGCTCAGTTAATAGCATCACTGTCGGAAACATTTTATTATTACTAACCACCTAGTATTTAAAAAGTAAGTTGTCAAATTTTAATTAAAGTCTGATTAACATGCAGTAAAAGATTTAAAGCAAGAATAATATCACCATTCACCATAACGAAATAATAGAATAACCATCACATGATATAAGTAAATCCGGAGGAAAAACTCCTCACAACAAATCCCACAACTGAAATAAGTAACGAAATACTGAATACTGAATCAATACATGCCAAAGTCTGAAAAACTGAAATGGAAAAGTATCTCTAATGGAACTGGGCAACATGCCCTAAAACTGAGGAATACTGAATATGGGATCCAAATGATAGAAGCGTCTAAAAGCAAATCCCTGTAGCTTCCACAAACAGCTACAGCTCGTCATCTGAGTGAGAATCCTATGCATGGTGTCCTTGTGGCTGGGCACCTAAAAATGGTTTTACAAGAAAATAGATTTGAAAGCAAACGGGTCAGAGCCCGAATGTGGAGATATTTTAAAAACCTGCAAGTGCTTTAAAAACATTTAAAACATTAAATGCAAAGTACATGTTAGGACGTGCACTCACATGAAATTCTCACCTCTCGACTAAATGTGCACTCCTAACGTAAGTACCCATCTAAAATGACACTAATCCCTAGCTAAGTGACATCATATCTAGCTAGACTGTCATAGGTTCTACTCTTATTACTCGGTTTCCATTGACATTCTAACGTTACCAAAGAATAGGGGCTTTACTTAAACTCAGATTCTCAATATGTAATATATTTCACAATTGGTTAGCCCGTTATGTTTTCTCAAAACAATACCATAGTTTTATTCACAATATTAACATGAAGTTCCCATCAATTAAGTGTATATTATTCACATCATAAATATACAATACAAGCACCCCGAGACTAGCTGCGGTGCACACATACTCTGCTATCCATCCCGGTACATCACGTACATAAGGATTACATATTCCGAATCTCTCAGGAATAGTTCACAGATAACATCACAAATAATGGAGGCGAACACAGTCACATCACAAGGGTCACGCACATACCTGCGCTCCCACGATCAGCAGACTTATTAACATCCCAATAAGTCCTTCTCTGACCTATGTTCATCGAGGTAACCAGTCTAAATCCGGGCAACACAAGGATTAGAGGGCCCTAAGCGAACGCAAACCTCCCGTGATAGCAAGTATGGTAGGTATGTCATACACATAAAATCAATACATATATACTAAGTATGCACACGTCTTAGTAATCACCATAATATATTGGTACATATCTCTTCTCGTACTGACATATAATACTACACCATTTATATGTTCCCGGTTAATAAAATTAATTAGGCTGTCAATAGCTCACATCGTAATAGACACTCACGTCCTACTTCACATTTTCCCTTAGGTTCAAACTACACTTCTAGGTTTGACTCCTCATAATATCCCAAATATATTAATTACTCATCAAGGAAAGGCTATCTCTACCTATACACAAGGTTACTGGGCACTCGGGATCAAAACAGGCTAAAAAGCCTAAACTGTCAACTCGTTCGAAGTCTCGTTCGAACGAGACACGAGACTTCGTTCGAACGAACTAAGTCTTCAAACGAGATCTCGTTCGAACGAAGTGGGCTTTCTAACGAGATCTCGTTCGAACGATCTTATAGAACGAACTTCACCCTCGTTAGAAGTCAATGGTCAACTCGTTAGAAGCTCGTTCGAACGAGCTCGTTCGAACGACCTGGGTAGGTCTTCTAACGAGTGGCCAGATTCAAGCCCAGAATTTCTACTTTCGTTTTTCACCAATTTCTACTCCTCAATTCTCCTCTAAAATTCGTCCCAACAATGTTTTAAGGTCTCTAATCAATCCTAAACATATTATAATCACATATTAACGTGTTTTAAGGGAATAATTCATCCTAAACATCACCAAATCACAAGTCTCATCACTTTTCCCCAATTTTTCAAGAACATAAACCCTAAGATTATAAATCATCAATTTCCAGAAATAAATCCGTTTTTATAACACATAAACTTATAATTCTCTTAATTCGATCTTCCAATAACATTTCTACATGCAAACCTATCTCCAAAATTTATTAACAACTCCAGTTTCATGGGTTTTCAATTATCTCCCAATTAATTATGATTATTGAATAGTCTAAGCATGGAAGAAGCATTTACTGCATAAAAACGTAAATTAAACCACTTGCCTTGATTCAATCTCAGGTTTTGATGACGATTTGATGAAGCTCTCTCTCTCTCTCCAAGCTTTTCTCCTCTATCTCTCTCTTTCCAAGCTTTCTTCTCCAATAGCTATGGTGGCTAGGGTTTGTTTTTGGGAAAAATTAAAAACCTAAATTCTAATAACCTACGTAGCCTATTGGGTTAACATGGGTTGGTTAGTGGTTTAGTGGGTCAAATCCACATCAGATATAATTTACTGATTTTCGTCACTTTTAATTCCCAAAAATACAAAATTACCAAAATACCCTTTATGTTGCCGGTATGGCCTAAAAATACCCCGGGACCCAAACTAAACCCCCGACTAGTGTTTTCTGACTATCTCGACCCTTCCGGACGCGTTGGCGCACTCAAAACGACCATACGATTAATAGAATTTAAATTCACTTTTATGATTAAAATAATTATATCCTGACGCGACTGTCTCACGCGTCCCAATAAAATGTCCAAATTGCCGTATATCAATCTCACGACAAATTTCATAATTCAATATTCATATAACATCATATATACTCAATATAGTCAAATACCAACTCACATCTCGCTAGTATTTTATCCGGATTAATTCCCAATTAATTCTCATTTAATTAATTAATCCCAAAAATAAATATCGCCAAAAATACGGGGTATTACAGGTGTGAGGTGTGGCGGCCCACCCCTCTACATTTCACCCCACCGTGTGTCATGGGTGTGGAATAAAGGACACATAAACAAAATTGCCCCTTAAAAAAACTAAGGGAAATCTCATAATGCGGGTCCCAAAAAATCAGCCCCCCAAACAGCCATATTATGCAGTCCCACGGCAGTCCCGAGGGGCCCAAACGGGCTATGATGAGGATTACGAGGATGTGTTACAGGGTGGGGGACTAATAGAGGATAGCCATACGACTTTAGTTAAATTATTTGGCAATGCTATGCATGGTGATGTCCGTATTGATTTGAGTATGTTTGATGAAAAAATGGATCCATAAAGATTGGTAGAAATGTGTGGAGTATTTCTTTGATTGAAAAAAAATACCGGGGCAGTAGATGTGTCAAATATATGGCTGCAAAATTGGAGGGTTATGCCTTGGTTTGGTGGGATCAATTGGTACACGAGGCAACAAATGATTTAGATCCAATTACTTGGGAAAAGATGAAATTGGAGATGGTGGCTGCCTTCATCCCGGAGAATTATGAAAGGGACCTATTTGCACGTGTCCAAAGCCTCAAGCAGGGATATATGTCTATTAAAGAATATTCGGACGAGTTTCAGGCTAGACTCGAGGAGAACACGAAACAACAAATTGGACGTTACATTTCGGGCTCCAGCTCAAGTACCAAACGGAACTAGGGTTGCGTCAAATTAGTTCTTTAGTCAAGCAATCAAGTATGCAAGGAAGGTGGCGAATTATTTAAAGGCGGGGGCAACTATGGCAAGGGGTGGGACAACCACCAAACCACCCGTTATAGAGGCTGCAACTCCTACTACGATTCCGATTCCTACTACTCCGAGGGTCGACTTCAAGTGTTATGATTGCGGAGTGTCTGGACATCGAGCTTAGATTGTCCAATAAGAAGAAAAAGCCGGTTTTAGTTTTTGAATATGAAGAAGAAATGGAAAGGAACAACCATCAGTGTATGCAGCTGTTCTCACCAAATGTATCCATGTGTACCCGGATACGGACGACATACCACTTTAGTGTCCGGGACAAGCTTTTCAAAATGGGGGGGGGGGGGGGATTGGCATGCGAGCATAGTTGCCCTCGGGGTGGTGGGTGACTTTTTTTTTTTTAAATTTCAGCAAGTTATTTTTATTTTTAGTAATTATCTTGTAGGGTGTGTTTGAATGCAAACATGGAAAGTAGTTCATTTGGATGAGAAGTTGAAAAATGAGTGGACAAATATACGAGTTTGTGGTCTTACTTTTTCTATTTTCCATGGCAATCAATTATATGGTTGGTGGATAAGAAATATTTTCCACTCAAAATGGGGTTAGAGATGGAGCACTTCTTATGAGAATGTCAAAAAAATTTCATGTCAATCAAGCACACCCTTAGTTTATTTAACTGGAAAAGACTCTTAGCTCAACTAGGAGACTTGCTCCCCAAGTCTTCGGTAGTCTATAAATAAAGCCTCGTAGTCACTTTCGCCATTAATCAAGGTTCTAAAAGGCGCGATGCGTGACCAATGCGTGGAGGCCAAGCATCAAGCATTAGGAGCCTAGGCGCGCCTAGGCGAAGCCTATGCGTGAAAAGGCGTTTTGCCTTTTTTTTAATATTTTTTAATTATACTTAGGTTTCTAAAATAATAAAAGCATAAATATAAGCACAACTTACATAAAAAAAACATAATCATAAACATGCAATCAAAATTTTGAATAAAATAATACATACCTTGAAATTTGAGATTTTATTCCTACAAAATTACGAATAAAATAAAACATACCTTGAAGTTAGGGTTCTTTTTTTTTCCTTTCGTTTTGTCTGATCCTTGGAGGGGTTTAGTTTGTTATGTTAGGGTTAGATTAGTATAATAGATAAGAAATAAATAAATAAAAAAAACTTTTGTATGCTTTTTACCCAAAACGACGTCTTTTTAACTCAAACATTAGAAAAAAATGATTTTAGCAATATAAAAATTTTGAAAAAAAAGCGCGCCTTATGCGCGCATTGCACGCCTATGCACGCATCACCCTCGTTGACCGCCTTAAAAAAGCGTTGACCACGCCTTTTACCACGCATACCCCTTATGCGTTGCGTTTCTAAAAAGCATCACGCATAGGCGCGCATAGGCGCCGCCTATGCGCGCCTTTTAGAACACTGCCATTAATGATATTTTGAGTTCTTAGAAATTGGAGATTTGTTATTGGTGATATTATTCCGCTGCATTTCACATCAAGTTGTGCGCAGTGTCACTTTCAAGTTGTCATTGGAAACAATATTTCCTTAATGTTTGTGAATAAAAATGCAGACTTTAAATTTGGTTTGGAGGGAGTAGTCATTAAAGAATTACCTCTGTCTGTCAACGTCTTTTACTTAATAGTTATTACATGCAGCAATTCTCTTACACCATGTGAAATGAGATTTTCTATATCTTCTTTAATTCCATGCCTTTCTGTAAATAGCTATTAATTTGTTGTACAGGCCTGCTTTACCATCCCCAGAATGGCCTACATTGCCTAATAATAGACCCAAGTTATCCAGCAATTTTCCCAATCCGCTTACTCAACAGAACCTGCCAGCAACCTCACTCTATGTTAGTTATGATTCTGAAAGAAACTTCTCAACCAAGCTCAGGGATGTTCATGGTTCGAAACGAAACAGGTCCCTGCCTTTACAATATACAAGAGAACCTTCCCGGGAAGATTCTCTTTTTGCTGGAACTGATTCCAAAAGGTACAACAACACTAGAAAAATATCTACATTATTGATGTTCTTTTGGACAAATTTTTGAAAGCAATGACATTAGAAGTTTTGTGCCTATAGTGTTAAAGTAGTATTGAAACTAGTGTTCCTGCTTTTTAAAGCAGCTCTAAGTTACTTATCCTGCCCTTGTCTAGACGCCCAACGCTTTCCCATTCAAGTATGCAGAGTGAGAAACAAAGAGCCTTCTTGGAAAGTTCTGTAAATTACGAGTGATCCTGCAATTTAGTTTTTCAACTTTCAAACCTTTAATCACAACTGATGTGTTATTAGTACTTAGGTAGGAAAGAAGAAAATTCCCTTAGCGTTAGCTATTGTTTTTGCACGTTAATCCTAGAACTGTTGTCTACATGGATGTGAGCATAATTATTCGTAAACCAATACGAGGAAAATTTGCAACTGATTTTTTCTTTGTAATAACAAATTATACTTATCTTTATGAAAAAGAAAGATGACCACCTTTCAACATTAATGTAGTAATTCTCAGCACCAAGTTTGAAGCCTGAAATTGTGATGAGAGCAATAGAAATCTTAAGATAGTATGAAAGAAGTCCAATTACGATTTTTTTTCTGTTTCTTAATCTCTAAAAGTTAAAAACACGAGCCGTATATATCCTCAAAAGATGATAAAACGAGCCGTATTAAGAACTAATTTGTTTTCCCCATAATTAACATTTGAGCCCCGTGAATGTGGAATTTCTTGACAAATCCAAGAGAAGGGATCTAAGTTGAGAGCTTCTAGACACATGTTTCTCCTATGTTTATGTATAAAAATTTAGAAACTACACCACACGTGTGTTCTTTGCGACAGAGAACTCAATGTTATTATTTTAATAATTATTTTCTGATATAGAAGATTGGAACAGAGCAAAACAAATGAGTCTCTCAAACAGTTTTTTTTTGAATTAGAATGATAATTTAACAAACGTATCAGTCTCTCTCTCTCTCTCTCTCTCTATCCCTCTCTCTCTCTCTCCAGTTCCCTTCCCCCACCTTTTCATCTTGGCGAACCTCTCTCATACATTCCTCGTGTAGGCCTGTTTTATCCCCTCCCAGATTGAGTACTAGGTCAAATGATCCTTTCAATATTCCGGATGCTCAAAACCGTCAATTGTCTCCATCTGCACATGTTATTGATGCTGAAACTGCTGCAACTAAGCTGACCAACACTGCAGCTCCAAAAAGGACCAGGTCACCTTCTTTACCTTCATCTGATCAAGTCTTTCCGGGGAATTCTCGCCCTACACTAGATGATATTGAACAGTAAGAATTTTGTAGACTATCAATTTATCATTTATTCCTTACAAATTCCAGTCCATGTTTGTAATTTCATTTCTTATGATTACAGAGAATTGCAAGCAAAAGCAAAGCGATTGGCTCGCTTCAAGGATGAACTAAGCCAGCCAGAGCAAAGCAATCTTGGTATTGGAAACCAGAAGGTTCCTGTGAAGCGACACAATCAGTTTTTGGTGGAGAAAAGAAAATTAAGTGGGGAACCTTCAGATATAGCAGGTGATTTTCCGAATGGCAATGCTTCATCTGACTACGAAGGCCAGGAGTCATCCAGTATTATAATTGGATTCTGTCCAGATATGTGTCCAGGTATATTTTTCAACCTTTGATTGAATCTCGAGCTTTTAAATGAATTTTGCATCTTTGTTCTCACTCTGATCAACCATGGAATTTTCGGATCTGAAAAAAAAGTCCCAGGAGAGGGATTGATTCTCTCTTATCGAAATGTGTAACAGAATATGCCTGTTATAGGTGCTGTTTGTGATACAATTGTAAGATACTTCGAAGTCTCAATGAACTTTTTATGCACTTGAGTTGGCTCCTAAAAGTAACTATTACTAATGCTCATAGTTACCATGGTTCATTTTTCTCTCTGTAATTAATAAGGGCCTGTTTGGTTTGCAACACACACACACATACATATATGTATAATATAAACATACATGTTTTCCAATTTTGTCAAATTTTCAAAAAACTGTATTAAAAAACAAGTTTATCAAACGTACACTAATAATTATAAACACAAAAAACTGTATTTAGAAACAACGTTTAAATCGAGTTTTCGGAATACAGAACCAAACGGGCCCTAAATAACTCTAGATGAGAATTATTTTGCATCTAGACTTTTTTTATCTTATTAAAATAATGGTTTACCATAGTACATGTGATATCAGGATGTAGTTGCCACAGAGGATTTGTGGTGAAACTAAACTACTAGTCTATAAACAAGACTTTCCTGAATAAAGGAAAAAAAGGCATAATCAAACTTTTGATAGTTTAAGGATTGTGAATATTCAGGCTTAAATTTTAATAATCTTAATCAATGTTACCAAATACTCGCTCTTCCTTGAGAACCACTGCGTACCCTTTTATGGTACTTTAGTATACAAGATATCCAAATTTTGTGTCCCACTTTTGTTTTGAAAATGTGAAGAAAATAGCATAGTAAATTGAGAAAGAATCATTAGTATATATACAAAAACCTAGGTACTCTAATGCTAAGTACCTGATGAGTTTGGGTGTAGTATACGTACATACCTATGTACGTATGGATGTATGTGCGCACTATTATAAAGTATCCAAAATAAACCAGATTATAGTTTTAAGCGAACCGTGAACCGAATACTAAGGGCCTTATACAAAAACCTAGGTACTCTAAAACTAAGTGCCTTTTACAAAAACATAATTTATATAAATGCACTTTATATAGTACTCAAATCAATCCAGATAGTAGTTTACAGCAACCACGAACCAAAACAGCATCCCAACTAAGCCTACCCACAACGTACCGCATACTGGGATTGGTATAGCGTACCATACACCATTGCGTTACACGTTTCAGGTAACATTGATCTCAATGCTGTTACTCTCTTGCAATACGAATGCCCAATCAATTTCAGGTAACATCTCATGAATAAGATCTTGAAAAAAAAACATGCAATCGTTTTTTGCCTGCTGACTATTGAATGTCTGGTCCCAAGAGAGTTGGGAGTTGAACATGTGTCTAGGTATCATTGAGGAGCCAAATATTGTCCTTTCCTTGCTCTTTCCTATTTATATTTTTTTTCTTCCAATAGATTGGAAACTGTCATTCTTGGAAACAATTCTTTTAGTTTTTAAACTAGAAAAGAAGTATATAATGCTCGATCTATTTCACTAGTCCTCTGATTTATATAATCAGAACTACCAAATTCTATGTAGTCTGAAGTGTCTAGCTCACCATCATTCTCTTGCTTCATGTTTCAGAGACGGAAAGAGGAGAACGGGAGAGGAAAGGGGATCTTGACCATTATGAACGCTTGGATGGTGATAGAAATCAGACCACCAAATCTCTTGCTGTTAAGAAGGTAGTTCTTTACGCATTCTGTGTGTACCCTCATCAATCAGGCCTTCCCTCTTATAAAAGAACCATTATTCATATTTTACACATCAGAGAAACATGATGGATCCAAACTTTTTCAGTACACTAGGACGGCAGAAAGAGAACCAGACCTGATCCGACCCATGCCGATCCTACAGAAGACGTTGGACTATCTTCTAAATTTGCTGGATCAGCCTTACGATGATAGGTTTCTCGGTTTGTATAACTTCTTGTGGGATAGGATGAGGGCAATCCGGATGGATCTGAGGATGCAGCATATATTTAACCTAGAAGCTATTTCAATGCTGGAGCAGATGGTTGGTCTCCCCCCCTCCCCCCCTCTCGAGATTCTTTGCTTAATATTAGAATAAAATTTGACATGCTATGATTATTTGCTATACAGATTATAATTATTTTCAACATTCTATAATGTTTCTTGTGAATATGGTCTCAGATAAGACTTCATATAATAGCCATGCACGAATTATGTGAATATACTAAAGGAGAAGGCTTTTCAGAGGGCTTTGATGCACACCTCAACATCGAACAGATGAACAAAACATCTGTGGAATTGTTCCAATTGTACGACGATCACAGGAAAAGAGGAATTGACGTGCCAACAGAAAAAGAATTCAGAGGTTATTACGCACTACTCAAACTGGACAAACATCCAGGGTACAAAGTAAGTCAATCTGCAGTGGCGACATGATTGTACCAAGTTTTCTATTAAAGTATTTTGTGAAAAAAAGAAAGAAATGGTGCTAGGTTGAACCTGCAGAGCTCTCACTCGATCTTGCGAAGATGACACCAGAGATTCGACAAACTCCTGAGGTGTTATTTGCCCGAGATGTGGCAAGGTTGTCTCATCCCCTCCCTAGACCTCTATGCTTGTAATGGAATAAGAATTGCTCTAATAATATTTATTTATCGTTTTCCTCTTCCAGAGCATGCAGAACTGGGAATTTTATTGCCTTCTTTCGGCTTTCAAGAAAAGCCAGCTACCTTCAAGCATGCCTAATGCACGCTCATTTCGCCAAGGTATGGTTAACTTGTATCTGTAGTTATAGTGCTTAGAGAGTATGGATGGTTTCTTTCGGGTATGGGTGTGTTCCTAAATCACGTGTCGATTTGCATAGCTCAATAGAATGCAGTATATTTGATGGGGAACGAAAAGGGATCGGATGAAGGATTTATTTGATATTTTGTTTATTTATTGTATTTAAGATATTAGGATATTTATTAGTATATATCTCGTGATAATTATCCTTTATTATTTATCTTTAAGTAATTATTCTTTAGTAGTTATCTCTTGGTAGGAATCTTAGTCTATAAGAAATTGTAACCTTCATTATTGAGGGCAGACTTGAATGAATTAAAAATTGAGTATTGCAGATTTTAGTTGATAATTAGTTGTGTAGTTTAATTTCTCTCTCTAATTGCTCATTCTTGGAGCATTTCTATTTCTTTCCATCAATTTCGTGTAGGGAAAATTTCTTAATAGTTTGTCCTGCACCAATATAGTTATGAGTTAGCCTCATTTAATTAATAGGGTAAAATGCAAGAAACCCCTCTTAACTATTGCATGGATTACAGGCATGCCTAAACTATGAAAAAGTTGCAAATAACCACTTATACCTTTTTAACCCCCCAGGATTAGTCCAACCGTTGGACAAACAAGCCGTAAGTGCCTCATGAGGGATTTATCACGAGTTCGAGTTCCCACGTATGCGTAAACTCTTGTGGAGCTGCCTCCCTTAACTGTTTGGATTGGAGGGTCTACATCTCTCTCGCGGATCAGTCGGGTCAAACCAGGATACTCCTAGCTAGTTATAAAAAGAAAGAAATATCTTTTTTAGCTGCATACGAGGAAAATCATAAACAAATAAAATGGATCAAGTTTTTTGCCGAATGAGCAATAATGCACGTGTTTTGCTCTTGATTGTCGCAACTTAGTTTTGGAGGATCTAAACGTAGGTTCTCTAAGAGGCTTGGATACCCCAAGACATCAAAAATAATAATAATGAAGTTTATAAACAACAATTAGTTCACAGTGACACTTTCAGTTATGGAACCTTATTGATTTATTAAAATTATCTTACTATTAATTGATAGTAATTCTTGTAAGATGTATGTAAAATAAGATTAAGCATGTGCAAAGACTTATCCTTACTTTAGCAGAGAGAAAAAAAGACTAATACTAAATACATTGTGGAAGAATACATAATATGATAAAATATTCATTTATAAAACAGTTACTTCTTTTTACAGAAATATTATATCATATAGCAAGTATACTTGGGTTAATAGACAACAAAACATTACCTCGATGCAGAATGAAGAGAAGGAACTAAAGCATTTTAGATACAAATAGTATTATATATACACACACATAATAAAAATAATCATGTAACCAAAAAATAAAAAAACAAAAATAGTGCAAACTTAATTTTTTTTCCTCCATTTTTTAGGGGAGGGGAATCGAAACCCTCCATAGTCTTGTAAATTTTTTCAAGCAATTCAATATTTCCGTTGCATTCTGAATTCCCTTAAAAACTTTAATTCAAAAAATAAGTTTGTACGTTAATATCACGAAACTCACAACGTTTGAGATATGTTCGAGATCAGATCTTCAATTATCATATCAATTTTAGTAAATAAAATAAGAATTCAAATATTTCTTCATATTTTTTTGATAGTTCAATTCTAGCATTAATTGATCTAATTACATTGATTCATTATTATTAAAATTGAGGTTGAAATTAAAATCAGGCCAACATCGATGGTTGCATTGATAAATTTAAAAAATGAATTTGAGACATGTAGAAAACAAAAGGCAAAGGTGTGAAGGAAAGAAAATTACACACACTAGACACATTTTTACGTGGTTTGGTTGGGAATGACGAGGTGTATGCTTCACAAATTCCATTATAATACTTGGTTTTGAATACACGATTTTGGGTGCAAATAGTGTACTGCAAAGATTTTCTCATTTTCGAGGCAAGCAAGTTGGAAAACTCGAGTTTGTGTATGTTCTGTAGATGCTGGATGTTGAGATCTCTGCCTTTTCGATCTGGACTTAATGGTAGTGGAATTTGTTGTCACAAAAGGATTTACCACATGTTGATCGAAGGAAGCTTGAATATGATATTGGTGGGGCTGTATATCTGTATGATGCATGTTGGTGTCAGGATCAAGTTGGACGACGTGCTTGATCAATGCCTCATGCTTCACCACCTCCTCTTCAACCTGGGAGCCATGTCGCCTGTCATTAGCACGACCTTGTTCTTCTCCTTGGGGCACTCTGAAGCTCTGTCGCCCAACACGTTACATGTGAAACATTTTATCACATAAGCTTGAGCGCCTCGGCCGCCTTGGTAGGAGGGGCATTGGCACGCGCTCGAGGTAAGGTGGTTGAACGCCGATGCTGCTTACTTGATGTAAGTTGAAATCGAACGAAGGTTCAAATTCCGTCGAAAGTAAATCTGAAGGCCATGGATATAGTGGCTGATCCTCACTCTCCCCAAGGCGAGCACGAGTGCACATGATACTGCTCCATGTAGGCTTGTCACAGATAATGTCCCTTGGCAAAGAGCTCTCGTTTTATATGTGGATGGTATGAAGAAAGCACATATCTCCACCGTCATCTGCGGTCTGGACCATGTTATTCATAGTCCTTTAAGGCGCAAAGTGCACCAGGGCACTAATGTCTCTTCACAGCCTAGGCGCAAGGCGAGACGCGTGCCTGATCGAAGTTAGGCACAATAAATAAAATATGCAAAAGTTTATATTTGTAATAATGAGATTATTTTTTGGTTTAAAATTTTAAGTATATTACATAAATCACCATTATACACAGTTATGAAGAGACACATTGAAAGATAGATCTTATACTACCATATAGAAAGTCGTATATTTAGATATCAAACAATTTAATTCTCCAGTAATCAATAAAAGCAAAGATATTCATAGATATAAAACAATTGTACTTAAAAGAAAAATCAAAATCAACATATAAATTGTTCCAGCTTGCAACACTGTTGGAGTTCACTTTATGTTTGTTTCATTTACCTGAGTGGCAACTGGAAAAGAAAGTTTCACCTAGACTGTGAGACTTATCGTGTAAATTTGTCCATTCTTGTATTGGGAATGTTTTCCAACAAACATTAATGAGTCGCATATAGCTTGAGCCTAAGACGTAAGACGTGCGCCTTATGGAAATTGCCTGAGGCGAGGTGCATGCGCCTTTAACATCATCGATGTCGTTCCACCACACTTTGGCGAAACCCTGTAGCCTCGTAGTGATGAGATGAACATACTTGTGACTGGAAATTTGCTTGTACTCGAGGGAAGGTGGGGCAATTATAGGCACTTGGGGGAAGGTGACTGGACATCAGTAGGGCTCCTCGATCTTTTGGCATACTTAAAGGCTTCGTTGAAACTCAAAATCTCACAAAGGTTCAAGTCTTGATATAGGTGTAAAGGTGAAGGTCTTAAATATAGGGTTGATCCACTGATCCTCACTCTTTCGGAAGCTAGCAGGAGTGCACGTGAGTTGGAACTAATCTGTGTAGCTTGTCATAAAATTGTTTCTTGGAGGATTCCCCTCCACTTGACCAATGTTTAAAAATCACTCGAGGCTTACGTCTCGAGGTGAGGAAAAATTGCCTTGAGGCTTGAGACTCAATGGCCTCGAGGCTTGTGCCTCAGGATCAGGCGGGGTGTTGAGGCAAAAAAAATCAGTTTTTTTCTTTTCTTTTAATATTTTCTTCTCAAGTCCGAATTCTAATGTTTCCTTCTCACGTCTTAATATTCTTCTTTTTTTTGGAAGCTTTTCTTTCTTTTTGGCCAACATATGTAACTGCAATTTAATTCCAACAATTTTTTTCTTATTTTCAAATTTTAAACATTAATAATTGAATTCACGTAACTGTATATGTTAATTCCTTCTTGAATATTATGGATTCGTACACATTATATAATAAAATACAGACTAAAACTAGATATTTTGTATACAAACAAAAATTAAAAGAAGGATTTTAGATACACATTAAAAATATTTATAATAACGTGAAAAAATTTACAATCCCTTAAATGTGGAATTCAATGGTAATATAATACACATTCCACTCTTTTCCTGGGGAAAGACATATTTCCTTCTGTTTTTTGAGTTTGGTTGTATAATTTGAAATGGTATCTATATTATAACTCTATTAGAGTAGTATTACCATTTATGACAGAGTTTAAGATAAAATCGTGACTGTCTCTAAGTTAGGAAATGAAAGAACCAACTAAAAACAAATGATTTATATACTCATGACTCTCCATCTTATTTTCCTTTCGTCTTCTAGCTTTCAATGCCCATCCGTGTCTATTTCTCTGCTCTCTTATCCCACAATTCTCATTATTTCTATCCATTGAAATTCCTTATCTGCATTGCACTCTCTCATCTGCCCTTTCATCACTTCTCATCCATTTAATATCCGCCCTTTCATCCATTGCCCACTCTCATCCGCCCTTTCATCATTTATGGGTTTGAAGAAACAGGATGGCGACACGGACCAAGATGACACTTGAAGTTGGATGTGATTTGCATGAATCTGCAGTAAGATGGAAAGGAGAATGGACTGAAGGGAAGGTAGGCGCCAATGTTTTTAATCGCGGTCGCGTAGGGTGTCGCGCTTTGGTTCCGAAATCGCGTCGCGCATCGCGCAAGCAATTCGTGCATTCCAGATTTTTAATTTGAAAACATGTAAAAAAATATAAATAAATAAATAAGCTCAAAGAGTTAACTCCAAATCACTTCAAATATTGTTCTGAAGACATAAAGTACTACAACATTCGAAATTAAACATACTAATAGTACCAAATTGTTCTAAACATACTACTACAACATTCATAGATAAATTAACCACAAATAAAAAAACCAATAAAAAAAAAAAAACTGAAAATTTGACAACCAACTGAAATTTTAAAAACAATAACAAAAAAGCACTTGAGATAAAAAAAATAAATAAATAAAAAAAAATTGACAAACATAATAAATAAAATTAAAAAACAGTAAATCAGTTATGTTTAACATCAAATATATACTTACAGGTGCAAAGAGCAGCTTTTCGTGGGAAAATAATGCTGCCAATGTGTGGAATCAAGGTTCCAAAGTGGGAAAATAATGCTGCCAATGTGTGGAATCAAGGTTCCAAAGTGCCAAAAACCTATGTAGATGAGTTGCTGTTTTTTTTAGAGAAGAAATGTAGATGCCGAAGGGTTTTTTCTGTCAATCGGGCCTTTGATAGGAGGGTTTGCTGTTTTTTTTTTATAACCTATGTTCTTACCAAAATGACATCGTTTTGGTAAGACAGGGTTTAAAAAAAAAATGCTCCGCTTGCATCACTGTAGCGCACTTTCGCGCCTAATTGCGCATGTTCGCGCAGTTTTGCGCATTTTTGCGCCAAATAGCGCTCCGTAGCGCACGCAATCTGAGCATCTCAAATAGCAGCCTTGTTTGCCTTGCCTTTTTCCACCGCAAAACGCAATAGCGCGCTTTTAAAAACACTGGTAGGCGCACAGGTTGCCACATGCAGTCTGCAGAGAAAATGCTGTGATGAGAGAATTGAGGATGGAGAAAATGGCCCAAGGATGATACAAATATTCCTCATCAAAAGTAACATTAAGTTAAACTTAATTACCTTCCCGACTTAGTTAACTTGAGAGAATGTAAGTTAGAGTACTCTGAGAAATGGAAACAATGACCTAATGGTGATTGTTTTGTTGCTTTGAAGCTGTTGATTATCTTCTTTATTTGTGATATCGTTTTTTACTTTCTTTTTCTTTTGTATTTATGCGTTAAGCATTGGTTATGGTTTGTGAGCAGAGCTTTGGTGGGTTTCCTAGATTTGTCTTTTAAAAGTAGTGTTATCTTTATTATCTTATCTTTTTTTTTTATATATATATATATACATCATAAATTATAGAAGGTTATTTTTTTCATAAATAAAATTTGTGTATTATTTTTATATGTTTTTGTTATAAAAAACTATTTTTTATAAATTAGAACTTGAGAAAAACTGTACGTATTTTATATAAAAAAATTATACATATTTTTATTTGTTTTTAGTTTAAAAAAGTGTACAATTCTTATATAAATTATTATAATACACCTGCGCATCGCGCGGGTTAGATGCTAGTTGTTTATAATTTCCAAGTGAAGTATCTTTTTTTAATTAATTTACATAAATACCTATATATACATATATAGAGTATATTTAATTCCATTCGAATAATTAATAATATAAGAGATTATTTTTAGAATTTTATTAGTTTTTAAAATGTAAGTATTAAGTATACATCGTGGAATGAAGTTGGTTCCTAGAATAATTAATTAAAGAAGTATTAATATAAAATTATTAGAGTGCCAATTGTATATTATAAAGATGGGAAATGCTTTGTGTCCCAAATAACTCCCCCAAATAGCATCAAGTGTTATACCTTGTGGTATGGGTCCCGCCAGGGCCCAACTCATTAATGCTATTTGGGGGAGATTTGGGGGATTTGTTTGGTACCCATAGCATCACTCTATTTAGATATAAATAATGATTCTTTTACATTATTATGTGTGCATGCACACCATTATTTGTTAATGTTGATTTTAGGCCTATTTGACAATGATGTGATGACAATACACTATTTATTGTTTTGGCTATATTGATTAAGTCATGTCACATTATTTTTTGTGGTCTTATTAATATTGTTTTTTTTTTTATAAATTTTGTTGGTTTTCTTATTTTAATTCGAGGATCACGCCTCAAGGCATACGCCTCGCCTTATGAACAAAACGCCTCGCCTCAAGCTTTTTTAAACATTGCATACAAGCGAAGAGATCTCGTTCATATGGGGCTGGTGTGAAGAAAGCACCTTTATCCGCGACTATGGGGTGATCGGGGGATGTTGGCTTAGTCGTTCCACCACCTCACTTTTGGAAAACGCTACAGCCTCATTGCGGCAAGCTAAACACACTTAATATCAGAAACATGCTTTTACAAACATTTTTCTCCATCGAGCTAAGCCAATCAATAAATTTTTGGGGTTATGGTGCTCGTTAAGGGACATTCATTTATTTAGCGACCAAACAAAGGGAACAATGTCACATCTCAATGGGAACAAATTTGCTTAACTTCAAGTTCAATGACTCGAATGGAGATAATTTGGTGCGCCCTGCATCGGGCATTGGTCGTCAACCATCATGTATAGGGACATGCGGCGGAGGCAAATTGCCACCACCGATGAATCGTCTAAACTGAACCAGGGGCTAAAAAGTGAGTGGTTGATGAAGGCACTCCCAAACATTCTAATTGTAGTCCCTCTCGATAACAAAAGGGTCAACTGGTGTTGTAGCTTGATTGGGTTTCGACCTTTAACCAGGACTCAAGTGGTCGACGAGGGCTCTGTTAGTGGCCGATGGTGGTGCGGAGGTCGCTAGGGGTGTGGAAGGGGTTGTGACCTTGGTGGGGGGACTAATATCTGTTCGATGAGCTCAGGGTAAGGATTTGGTTTACATGGGATAAGTTGATTGCAAGGTTGGTGGGTTGATTTATAAGTTTTTGGTTGGAAAAGGGTCAACCATAAGGTAGGGTTAGGTAGTAAGGTAGGGCTTCTCGTCGTTCAGTCGCAAGCTGTTTGCCTTTGCGAGGAAGGGGATCCGGATATCAGAATGGGGTTTAGGGTTTTGTTGGGGTCACCGATGGTTTGGTGTAGTGTTGGGGTTTTTGGGAGGTCGCCACCTATGTACGGTGTCCTGAAGGTGGGAAAATCGGAAACTAACCATTAGGCAACAATTGGGGAGGCAAAAGGAAAGTTGGAGCTGCCGCCGTTTGTTGCGTATTCCAATTTGTCCAAGATGGACTCAAGATAGTCCTCAATGGACTCGAGAGAGTCCTCAAGACGGGAGGTTCGACGATCGATCCTGGATTGTGTGTTCTTCGGTGTCATCGTTATTTTGTTTACTATATTCTACACAACAACAACAACGGATGTAGCGATTAGGTTCTGAAACCTATCGACGTTAACGGTTTCATATTAATGACACTTAAAGGGTCAACCATAAGGTAGGGTTAGGTAGTAAAGAGGTAGGGCTTCTCCCCCTTTAGTCGCAAGCTGTTTGCCTTCTCGAGGTAGGGGGATGTGGATATCAGAGTGGGGTTTAGGGATTTGCCGTGTTCGTTGACGGTTTGATGTACTATTTTTTTTTTTGGGAGGTCGCCTCCTCAACACAATATCTTGAAGGTGGGAAAACCAAAGGCTGACCGTTAGGCAACAATTGTGGAGGCCGAAGGAAGGCTAGAGCTGCCGCCACTTGTTGCGATTCATTATGTATTCCAATTTGTCCAAGATGGACTCAAGATAGTCCTCAATGGAGTCGAAAGAGTCCCCAAAATGGGAGGTTCGACGATCAATCCTGGAATGTGTGTTCTTCGGTATCATCGTTATTTTGTTTACTAAATTCTACACTACAACAACAACACAACAACAACGGATGTAGCGATTAGGTTCTGAAACCAATTGACGTTAACGATGTCATGTTAATGACACTCAAAGAAAACACACTCAACACAGACACGAGATAAAATATCTATTGAATGATTTGCCTTAAAAGGGGTGTACACTACTAAAAGGAATATTTTAGCATTCGTGATGTCGTGAGTGAGATAACATAGGGATGGTCCTCTCCATAATAGCACATGGTCTAAAATGTCTCTCTTAGATAAAGAACTAAATTAGCCCTCATTACTCCCGATACCTAATGTATAAGCATACGAGGGTCAAAGACATGAATTGAGAAAACCAAGATAAAAATGACGAAAACGCCCTTGCCATTGATTTTCATCAAATATTGAGGGAAGGAGAAGCCCTATAAAGCATGGTACCTAGTGGAGAAATCATATATGTACTCAAGTGAGCATTCGTGGTCTTCAATCAGGCTGACATGTCTTCGATCAAGATTAAGGAGAGCGACTAGTTTCATAACATTGCCTTGTTCAATTGTGGCAATTGGGTGACCCAAACAAGGAAATAGAAATATATACTATATCGCCTGATAGAAGTGCAACTGGGGATGGTCAGCCACAAGCATTCAACCTCGGAAACACGGACACTTCAAAGAGTACAACGTGTCTGTATCCAACACGTGCGAGACATCGACACTCTTGGACATGTGTTCAACACCTTTCAAGTCTCCACAATTTAAAATATAAAATTAACTTGTTCAACACTTCTTTTCACTTGTCCAACACTTGTTTTCATGTGTTTGACACTTGCTTGCTTGCATGTGTCTCTATACTTCGTGTCATAAGTATATAACAATATAAGTTAAATTTGAGGCATCATTATGGGTCTCATCCATTAAAAAATATGCCCCAATTGCACTTGAATGGGTCTCTCCTACTCCATTGACACTAGACAATTTCTCCATGAAAGTTATAAATTGATATATTTATTCATTATTTTTATAACTATTCAAACATGTTATGTTTCTGGTTCTTTTTTTTTTCCTTTCTTTTCATGTTCTTGTTTACTCTGTATAAATTGATATATTTATTTATTGTCCTGGCCCACTAACGTAATTTTTTTAAATTTTCCGTGTCAAACGTGTCCGTGTTTTGTCATACACGACACCCATGTCCGTGTCCATGCTTCTTAGCCTTCAGCTTAGGTCCGTTCATCGTCAGATATTAAACCGTACGATCACTTAGGGAGTTGGCTAAAAATATCATCATCAAATTGTATTTTTCCACTAATCATTCTTTGCGCATATGGCGCCTACATATAATTTAATGGTGGGTCCCTTCCTAGGTAATCCCATTATTGGCTGATAAATTGAGTCAAATTTGATGCAACACAGCTTATATAATTTAATAAAAATCAGTATAAAGCAATCCATTTCCAGCCGTATCAGGAATGCATTATCTAGAATACACTCTTCTGTAAAGCTATCAAGGCCCGTGTTATACAAGTTCTGTTTTCTTAAGATTTTAAAAGTTAACAGCGGATATGTTTAATATGCAGGTTGTTGAAAAATTGGTAGAAAATAACACGAAAGGCTTATTATTATAATTTACAAGTTAGTATCATTTAAAAAATTAATAGAAATTGGCAAAGCGGTTGATTTCTTCTACCAAGAAACATCATTATTGTTAATATTCATTTTTCAGTTCAACAAAAATTTTTGGAAGAACAAGCAGAAAGCCAATAAAAGATGACGTCATTATTCAATTTAGTCCTCGTTAATTGCAGATTAACATGATGCCCTGATCCCCATGAGTAGGAAATGTATATTTACTTTTTGAAGTGTACACAAACATGATGTCCTAATCTGGAATATATTTTTTTCCTGTTATTCAGTGACTGCTGGTCCAGTACCTTGTTGTATTCTTCTCTACATATTCTCTTCCTTGTCTGACAAAAAAGAGATTTCATCTGTGATCCAGCAGGGAATTTTTTTCTCTTTTCACAGTTTTATATATATATAGAGGATTCTCCTTTGCAGGCTTAAAAAAGAGTCCGCACCATGAGGACTCTTTTTTTAAAATTACCCAAAAAAAATTTTAGGTTGATTTTTTTCTATTTGAGTTTTAAACGTTTCACGGTACCCCTAAAAAATCGTTTGAAAATGATTTTTTTTGCTATTTTAAAAAAATGGGTCAGTGTTTGTTTAAAAAAAAGAATCATTCCCTTCTGTGTTTCTGATAAGAAAAAAGAAACATAGAACATCTTGGTTTCAATATATTTACAAATTTTAAAACAACATATGCAAATAGAATGTTTCAAGGAAAATCCCTATTGAAACTCGAAAATTGATAACATGATATTGAATTAGAAATCATTATGCACGATAATTAGTAAGGGCTGTAACAATTTAAATGGAAAAATCTTGATCTCTCTCGAGTAAACCTCAAAAAACCATCCACGGATATTTACATTTCAATTATAGTTTTAACCAATGTTTAAAAAGGCGCCCGAGGCGTACGCCTCGAGGCGAGGCGAGGCGAGGGAAAAACACCTCGAGGCTTAAGCCTCGGGCCATAAAATAGAGGCTTACGCCTTTTTGGAAGGCTGACCGCCTCAAGGCGGTGAGGCGTACGCCTCTTATACGGGGCTTAAAAAAATGAAAAGAGAAGATAGTTAAAAAAAAAAAAAACCCGTACGTTAGAAATAAACCCAAACCCTTCTATTATTCAAGTCCTACTTACTCTCTCTCTGCTCCGAAACCCTCTCCTTCTCCGAAACCCTAATCCGGCCATCATTCTCCTTCCATTCTTCAAGTCCGGCCCTCGGTAAGACCAAAACCCTTTAATTCTTCAACTCCGGCCCTAGTTTTTTACTAAAAACTGTTATACGAAAGTGTTTATGTTATTTGTTTTTTAGTTTTAATATTAGTTTTAGTTTTAGTATTAGTTTTAGTTTTAGTAGATTTTTCTTTGTAAAAACTTTGGTTTCAAGTTTTTTTACCTTTTTTTTTTCCCTGTAAAAACTTACATTATAAAAGCTTATTTTTTTTAAAAACTTACATTCTAAAAACTTATTTTTTTTTCCTGTAAACTTAATTTAGTTTTCTGTTTTTTTTCTTCTGTTTTTTTTTTTTTCTGTTTTTTTTTTTTCTGTTTTCTGTTATTTCCTATAAAAACTTTTATTTTTAGCTTAGATTTTATTTTTACACTTTTTTCTGTTTTTTTTCTGTTTCACAATATTTTAATAAAACCTGTTTAACAATATTTTTTAACTTGTTTTTTGTAATAACTTTGTTTTATATTTTTTTTTTGTAGTTGAATTATGTCTAGAAAGGATCCCGCTTGGAAATATGGTACGGAGGTTGACAATGGGAAAGGATATGTCTATATCCAATGTAAGTTTTGCAATAAAGTTATAAAGGGGGGTGTCAAACGAATGAAAGATCATCTTGCGGGAACGAAAAAAAATGTTCGAGAATGTGATAGAGTTCCTAAGGATGTGAGACAGGAAATGGCGGATTTCTTGAAAAATAAAAACTTTGAAAAAGATGTGGCCCGAAGAAAATCCGAGGAACATATTGGGAGTGGTGCGTATTTTACAAGTTCAAAAGATGGTTCAAGTATGGGTAGTACGGCTAGGGGGATTAGGGGACCCATGGATAGGTTTTTAGTTGATCTTGATGATGAGGGTTGTGATGATCAACCTAAGCCTAAAACTGAAAAGGAGGCTAGAGATGAAGCATGCCTTGATATTGGTAGATTTTTCTTTGAAAATGGTCTTCCATTTCATGTGGCAAATAGTCCTTCCTTTATTAGTATGGTGCGAGCAATTGGAAAGTATGGTCGCGGGTTGAAACCTCCTACTGCATACGAGCTTAGCACGTGGATATTAGATGAGGAAGAAAGGCATGCCAAAATTGTAGTTGATGAAGTAAAGAAAACGTGGATGCAAACAAGGGTGTCCATATTATCGGATGGTTTGAAGGATATTCGAGGTTGCCATTTGATAAATTTTCTCGTTAATAATCCACATGGAACGGTTTTCTTGCGATCAGTTGATGCGTCGGATGCTATAAAGGACGCAAACATGTTGTTTAAGCTTCTTGATAGTGTTGTTGAGGAGGTGGGGGGAGGAGTTGGTCATTCAAGTTGTAACCAACAATGCCTCGGCGGCGGGAAAGTTGTTGATGGAGAAGAGGAAACGTCTGTGGTGGACACCATGCGCCGCCCATTGCATTGACCTAATGTTGGAGAAAGTTGGGGAATTACCGCAGCACAAAAACGCCTTGATGAAGTCAAAGAAGGTATTAATTCATCTTTAATTTTTATTTTTTACTTTTTAATTCGTTTCACATATTAACAACGTGATATATAATTGTAGGTGAGTAACTTCATATATAATCATGGGTGGGTTTTGCAACTGATGAGAGATCATACGAAGAAGGATCTTATTCGCCCGGCTGCAACGAGATTTGCTACCGCTTATTTGACTCTTCAGAGTATGTATAGCCTTAAGGAACCATTGGAGCGTATGTTCACTTCTCCTGAATGGGCTAGATCAAGCTGGGCAAAGAAGGATGAAGGGAAGCAAATAAAAAAAATCATTTTGCAGGATCGAAATTTTTGGGGTAGTATGTCGTACGCAATTAGAAGCACAAAACCTCTTGTGGGGGTTTTGAGAATGACTGATTCAGAGAAGATGCCAGGGATGGGTTTCATTTATGGTGCCATGGACAAAGCAAAGGAGGCCATAGCAGAAAATTTGGGAGGAGATGAGGGGTCTTATAAGGAGATATGGAGCATAATTGATACAAAATGGGAGTTTCAGTTACATCGCCATTTGCATGCGGCGGCATATTTCTTAAATCCACATTTTCAATATGAAGAGAACTTCTCTAACCATCCTGATATTAAATTGGGTTTATTGACTTGCATGGAAGAGCTTATTCCGAATGAGCAAGATAGATTGAAAGCGGATATACAGATTGATGATTTTAGGAATAGAAAGGGGTTTTTCTCTTTTGCATCAGCAAAAACAAGTTGCAAATTGCGTAGTCCCGGTAAGTAAATCTTTTGTTTAAGTACGATTTGCTTTTGATTAATACCATTAAATACATTTTTGAACTAAATTTTACTTCACTCTTATTTTAGCGGATTGGTGGATTCAATTTGGAGATGGAACTCCAGAATTGACTAGTTTTGCGGTGAGGGTTTTGAGTCTTACATGCTCTTTGTCCGCATGTGAACGCAACTGGAGCACATTCAATCAGGTATTTGTTTGTAAAAAATTATTATTTGTAAAAATTATTATTTATTTTATGACTAAAAAATTATTATTTGAAAAATTTATACAGCTCCATACGAAAAAGAGAAATCGTTTGTCAACGAAGATGTTGAATTCATTGGTGTATATAATGTATAGCAAGAAGTTAAAGACGAAGTTTTTGAGAAAGAAGGCGCTTAAAGAGGATGAGGACCCATTGGTTATTGATCATCTACCTTCAGATGATGAGTGGGTAGCGGGACAAGAAGATTCCCATTCGACAGATGCCTCGGTGGTTACGGATGCCTCAGAAGCGATGGATGATGTGACAGGGGTAGGAGAGATTCCCATTCCCATTCGTCGTGAACGTGCTAGAGGGGGGCGAGGAAGAAAGAGAAATAATTCACAATTTAACACTTCAAAAAAGGGTTAGTATTCACAATTGTCTTTTTTACATTAAATAATTATTTTAAAGAGTTAAAATAATTATATTTTATCTTATAGGTAAAGGAAAGGGGATCTTGGTAGATGAGGAAGATGAATTTGTTGATGTTGACTCGGGTGATGATGATGACGAGGTGACCATTAGATATGATGATGATTCAATGGACGATCCTATTAGCGATGGTGATGATAGCGACGATGGGGATGGATTAAATCCGCTTTTCAAGCCTTTGGATACGGATGATCCATTATTGTTTTAGTAGTAAGCTTGAGGGGATGCTTTGTTTTTCTATGTTTTTGTGATGAACAATATGGTAATGATGTAATGGAGATGAACTTTTAGTTTGATTGGTTGATGGATTGAATGATTAAGGACCCTTTTGCATCATTTAATGTGTTGGATTATTTTTTTGTGAAATTATTAGACTTTTTATATTTTTTCCTTTTCTTTTTTTCTTTTCGGTGAGGCTTACGCCTCAAGCGCCTCGAGGTTTACGCCTCGCCTCGTCGCGGCCAAAACGCCTCGCCTCGCCTTGTTAAACATTGTGGCCGCCTGCTTTAAAGGAGGGTTACAATGGGATATTGAAGAAAAGGTGGCACTACAGCCCGTTGTTCAAATTGTTCGACATTGTGACAACAGCTGAGAGAACCGAGTCACTACTAGAAAGGGCAAAGAACTAGTCTCGTGACTCGTATACCCCACGTTCTGCATAGGACAAAGGTAAACAAACCCCTGTAATTTCTCCTCATGCAAACCCCTGTAATTTCTCCTCTGACACTGGAATATGTGTATTAAGGGCAATTACTGCAATACAAGAACAACCCCTACAACAAGAACAATCCCTACAGCACGGGAAAATATATATGCACGCCTAAGCTTTAGCAAGTGTTATCGGTGTGGAGAGCAAGGTTATAAATACAACGTTTGTCCAAACTGGCCCACTGTGAATTTGGTCGAATATGAAGAAGATGTGAATGAAGAAGTCGATTTTGACCCCACTTATGAGGATGACTAGGTGATTGAGGGGGATGACGACGAGTTGTTGTCCAGTTCTTTTGTAGTAAGGAGGTTGATGTACAAATCTAGAATAATGGTTCAAAAGTTGGGATTGAAGACAGAAAAACATTCCCACCCTTACAAAATTGGATGGATCAAGAAAGGTTCAGAAACGCAAGTGAATGAAACTTGCCTTATCCCATTCTCGATTGAGAAGTTCTATGCAGAAGAGATATGATGTGATTAGGTTGATATGGATGCTTGTCACATGATCATAGGGAGGTCCTGAAAGTTTGATGTCAATGCCGCTCACCGTGGTAGAGATAATTGATGATGCTGGAAATAACATCACTGTTCAAGGTGTTTGTAAGCTCAGTTATAACAATGACAACACAAGTGTATGCTAAATATAAGAGATTGAGATGAGGAGAAGAGGATGAACACCAATATATAAGTGGTTCAGCCGATTAGGCCTACGTCGACCGTGCAAGTGAGTGAGTAAGGTCGCTAAAATACGGCACTAACGGCCATGGATACAATCTCTCAAGCTTTCTCTCTACTGTGTAATTTGACAGAGTTTCAGCTAGGGTTGTAATTCTCGATTCTCCACAATGTTGAGGAAGACCTCAATATATAGTGCCTGGGGGGTGTAATGTACCCCCCAAGCATGCCATGTGCATGTGCATGTGCATGGAGATCCAGCCAGTGTAAGGATGACACCTGGCTGATCTCAACAAAGTAATGATGACCTCAATATTTCCCCACGTGGAGGGAATGATTCAGTTATAACAGATTTGTCCACGTGCTCCACGCCATACATGTATGCGTAGAAGCTCGGTAGTCTTTGCTTGATACTAACCTCGGCCTAGGTGAGTACGAGGTTGGTGAGGTACAGCCCCCCTGCCTTGGCTGGGAATTATATAATGACCGTGGTTGGGGTAATTAGTAACGTCGGCCGTCGCCGACCTTATGAAGGGCGAGATTGCTGGTCGTCAATCTTGAGCTCTTGTTACCTCGGCCGTCATCCAGGCCGAGGTTGGTGCCTCCGAGCTGGCAGGTACAATTTGGGCATATCAATAATGTTTATGTTCTATACAAGAATGGTCAGTAGATCATTGTTGGACCATTAAAGGTGGAGGATTTCCCTAAGACTACCCTGTACCAAGGAAATCCAGTTATGCTGAACAATCGAAAAGAAACTGGACGAAGTGAAGATAGCTTTGAGCTCTTTGCTATTTTGCTTAAAGGAAAAGTGGTCGAACAACCTCATGTTACTATACCAGCAGTCGTACAACCTTTATTAAAGCAATTCGATGATTTAGTATCGGAAGGCCTCCTTAACAGTTTTCCACCCATGAGGGAGGTTCAACACCACATTGACTTGGTGCCAGGGGCGAGCCTACCAAACCGAAAATTCTAGTTTCTCTAGGAAAATTGAATGGTTATAGTGCAGGTTCACCAAAGAATAGAGAAATTTCTTAAATCTTTTTTTTTAAGCCAGAATATAGATTAAGGGCATAAATTCTGGTTTTATCCCGATGAAATCGATTGGGTACACCATTCTAAAAAAATATTTTGAGTTTTTGTATAGTTGAGCCCATTAAAAAACTGCTGAAGGTAAAAAGGACAATAACACAACCTTTGAACCTGGAAAAAACGGTGGCAGAATTTGGGGAAGAAGAAGTTGCACAAAAGCTGTGTGCGCTCATTAAAAAAACCAACACTATTTGATACCTTTTAAGTATTAATGGTGTAAATTTAGAGGTTGTTTGTTTTTGTTTTTTAAGTCTGAATCTAAACCATTTATACTTAAGATGTACCAAATAACATTTGTCTTTTTAAATGATTAAGAGGTTAACGACTATATATGCTACCGAATGATTAAAAGGTAAAACTATATGAATCTGAATATATCTACATACATCAATTCAAAGGTTCATTTAGACATAAAAACAAATAAAATTTTTAAATTCAAATTTCAGACTTCAATTTCAGATTGGGATGAAAAAACAAAGTGTAATTCTAGGTCAATTGTTGGGATAACCATTTTTAGGCAAAAATAGCCGTTAGCCTCATAATCATTAAAAAAAAAATACTATTTGATACCTCTTAAGTCTGAATAGTTCAGATTCATACTTAAAGAGGTAAAAACAAACAACACTTAAGCCTTAAAGGTTCAAATGACTTTTAAGGGTCCGTTTGGTACGAGGTAAATTATGTTTCAACGCGGTGAAAATTAATATGGTGAAATACGTTTTCACCTATTCAAATTAAAATTTTTGTTGGGTTGACATTGTGAAACCCTATAATTATAAAATTTTAAATAAGAACATAGAAGAAAATTTAACTCTAAATAAGTTAAAACGTATTTCAATATATTACTTTTCACCGTATTTAAATATATTTTATCCTTAATTACAGAGACCCTACGGACAAAAACAGACTACTCCCTAAGTTGAGGGGTGAAACTAGAAATATTTTTACCCCTCGCGGAAGATATATAAAGTGGATTTGAGTTTGGCAAATCCAATCCCCAAGAAACGAATCAAATAACTCAAAAGTGAACATAGCCATTGTCTCCGGTTCTTGGTTTGGTTGTGTTGATATCGAAGAAGTATTGGATTGATGACGATGGTGAGTTCTGCTGGAGGCCTTTTGGCTATGCTGAATGAGACTCATCCTTCGCTCAAGCTTCATGCCCTCAACAATCTCAATGCTTTTGTTCATTCCTTTTGGCCCGAAATATCCACTAGCGTTCCCATTATGTATGTATCATGCGTTTAATATTCGCCCACTTTCTCCTTTTCTTTTATTCTTTTATTTATTGCTTCTATTTAACATTAACATTCATTGGAACTATTTGAGTATTCAATTATGGAGTGCGGACTCACTTATGGGTCTGCAACGTAGGGATTTATATTTTAAAAATATTTTTTGGATTGATTTTTTTTGTGTGCATCTTAAACATTTCAAGGTACCCATAAAAACAAAATCATCTAAAAATGATTTTTTTCCCTATTTAAAAAAATGGATTATTGAATGAAGAATATCCGAATAAAGATGCAAAGAAGTAGATACAATAATAAGGAAAATGGGAAAGAATGAAGGCTCGGATAAAATACCCATAGAGGTGTGGAGAACCCTTAGAAATCTAGGGATAGAATGATTAACGAACTTATTTAATAAAATTTTAAGAGAAGGAGACATGCCAGATGAGTGGAGGAAAAACACCAAAATACTGTTGTATAAAAATAAAGGGGATATACAAAATTACGGTAATTTGTAGAGGAATCAAACCGATGAGTCATACTATAAAATTATGGGAAAAGATTATAGAACAAAGATTTAAGAAATGAGTCAACTATTTCGGAAAATCAATTTAGATTTATGCTAGGTAGATCCACCACGGAAGATATTTACTTACTACGATAGTTAATGGAGAAATGTAGAAGTAAGAATAAAAATTTATATATAGTCTTTGTAGATTTAGAAAAGACTTATGATAGAGTACCTAGGGATATAATTTGGTGGGCTTTAAGGAGAAAAAGTATCCCTATGAGTTATATTAAAGTTATTGAAGATATGTATGATAACTAGGGATGTTCACGGGTCGGTTTGGGTCGGTTTTGGACCCTAATTCAAACCGAACCGATCGGTTCGGTTTTAGAAAAGGTCAGGCCGAAACCGAACCGACTATGAAAAAAACTGTCGGTTTCGGTTCCCATCCGTTTCGGTTAGGTTCGGTTGCGGGTCGATTTTCGACGATTTCCTGTTTGGACGGTTTTTTTAAGGCCGGTTTTAGGTTTGGGTCTGTTTTTGAAGGTGGTTAATGGTTTTTGGATATAAAAATATAAGTTATTTAGTTTTTTTTTTTAATACATATTGATTTCGGGTCGGTTCGGTTTGAATCGGTTTTTCCCATGTATAAACCGTCAACCGAACCGACATGGTCGGTTTTTTATATCCGCAAACCGTAGGCCGAATGGGGCAAAAAAAAACCGCCGGTTTCGATTCGGTTCGGGCCGGTTCGGTTCGTTTTTCGGGTTGGTCGGTTTTTTTGCACACCCCTAATGATAACACAAAGAATAGAGTAAGGACTATATGTGGAGAAACTAATGACTTGATGATTAAAATGGGTTTACATCAAGGATCGGCCTTAAGTCCTTATTTATATGCCTTAGATTTGGATGAGATTACTAAGGACATACAAGAAGATGTCCCATGGTGTATGTTGTTTGCGGATGATGTAGTTTTAATAGACACTTCAAAGGAAAGCTTAGCGATGAGAGTAGATACTTGGAGAAAAGCCTTAGAGTTGAAGGGACTAAAAATCAGTAGAAATAAAACGAAATTTATGGAATGTAAATTTAATAATTAGGCGTCGAGTAACCAAACTAATGAATCTCGTTATCTAGGTTCAATGTTACAAAATAATGGGGATATTGATGAGGATGTTACCAGTAGAATGTCAACTGGTTGGATGAAATGGAGACAATCGAGTGGGGTGTTATTCGATAAGAGGATAAATAATAAATTAAAAGGAAAATTTTATAGAACAATTATTAGGCCAACGACCTTGTATGAAGCGGAGTGTTGGACGTTAAAGAAAAAATATGAACAAAGCCTCTATGTTAGTGAGATGATGATGCTCTGGTGGATGATAGGAATTACTAGAAATGACAAAATTAAAAATCAATACGTGAGAGAAAAGTTAGGAGTAGCTCTCATTACCGATAAATTAAGAGAAAGTAGACTTAGGTGGTACGGACATGTGTTGCGTAGACCAGTAGATGCCCCTATAACAAGAGGAAGATTGTTGGAAATAGAGGGTAAAAGAAAAAGAGGTCTCCCTAAGCTATCGTGGGAAGAAACTATTAGGAGAGACCTTAAGGAATTAAACTTGAATGATAGTAATGCATATAATAGATTAGAATGAAAAAGGAGAATTCATATTGCCGATCCCATACGATGGGATTAAGGTAACGATGATGATGATGATGATTTAAGAAAAGGGTTAATATTTGACGTGAAACAGTTACAATAACTGTCAAACATTGACCTATTTTTTTAAAATAGTAAAAAAAATCGTTTTGAGTTAGATTTTTTAATGGGTACTCTGAAATGTTTACTAACAACGGTTGAACATTATATGATCTCTAGTGAAAGGTGAAAGGTTTAAGTGTGTTAGATCACCTTTGTATTAGTTGACATGGGTTGTTATAGTTGATGCATTACGTGTATTAAGTTAATTAAGTGATGCACAAGTGTGGTTAAACATTATATGATCTCTGGTACCTAATTATCTAATTTATGTAGGCCAGGTTCAAACACACACTCACATAGTCAGTAGATGGACTACAATAACCATTCATGTAAAATTTTATGTTGGTAAATGATGTAGAACAACTAACACAAGAGTATATGGTTACACAGGATTGTCGCCAATGTTTAAAAAGGCGGAAGAGGCGTACGCCTCGAGGCGAGGAGCGGGAAAAAAGCCTCGAGGCTTAAGCCTCAGGGTTGGATTTGAGGCTTACGCCTCGATGCGCCTCACGCCTTTTTGCTGAGGCGCGGGGAAAAAAAAAGTAACTTTTTTTCTTCTTTCATCACAAAGTCTGTTTTTTTAAAGGTTAAAATTCTTCATTTTTCTAAAATTGCACTTAACTTAAAAAAATGTTGTTTTAATCTACCAACTCTTATTCTTTTTTTATTTTATTTTAGTTTTAAAGTTGCACTTAATTTTGTTTTTCTTTACTAATTTGTTTGAAATAAGTGTATAAATTTGTTTGAAACTATATTTTGTTACAAATATATAGTTTGTTTGAAATAAATGTACTAAATTAACTTCAATATGACTTTTTTTTAAAAGGTTTCTATATTTTGGTTTTCAACTTAGATGAATATGTTTTCTTTAACTTATACTAATATATTTTAAAGGTTGCTGTTTTTTTTAATAAACTTAGGTTAATATTTTTATTATTTTTTTAATAAAGTTGCTATTTTTTTAATCTTAGTTTGAAAATCAATGTTTTTTTTAATAAATTTGCTTGTTAAGTTGCATTGATTAATTTATTGTCATATTATAAAAGAACCAATATGTGAATGAAGCTAAAAAAATGATTTTGCCAATACGATTTTGCATTGATTAATTTATTGTCATATTTAAAATAACCAATATGTTAAAATTGATTTTCTTTTTCTAAAAAGTTATATTGGGGGAACAAAAAAGTGTCAAACTATGTGAGAAAGCGCTCAAGGATGTTTTTTTTGTAGTTTTATTTCATATTTCTTTGTTATTTTATTTTTATGGTTTTATTAGTATTTTTTTAATATTATTTTGCTCTTTTTTTTTCTTTTCGGTGAGGCTTACGCCTCGCCTCGCCGCGACTAAAACGCCTCGCCTCGCCTTTCGCCTTTTTAAACATTGGTTTTAACTGGCACTATGTTGGGGCTCTTGCGAAAATATGATCCCTCTGCCTCTAGACACATTTTCGAAGAAAAACTTTTTATTGCTTTGAATAAATAAATTTCCATGATGCATATTATTTGTATACAACCAAGGGAACATACGACAAACATGGTGTAATACACAGAAATGTTACTATTTAAATAATACATTTGTGCCATGGGAATTTAATAATTAATATATAGTTGAGTAATATAAAGATGTGTATATCACTTAGTGGTCAATCTTAAAGGTTTGCTTTAAATCTATTAATATGGAAAATCAATATCAGTGTAAAACACCTAAGTTCATCCGAGCTTTTATATATAGGTATTAAATAAGTTCCAAGGGAATACTTGCAGTTGGTGTGATAGTTCGGGGGTGTTCTTCTAATCTAACCTTTGATTATTGTGTTCTTTTTATTTGAATCTTTCCTTTTTCCAAGTTATCAGCTGGAAGTATATATGCCTACCTGTATCCTTATCTGGTTAATGCATGTGCGCAAACATAATATTTCATTAGTTTGTTATGTTGTTTTGAGCAGTTACGAAGCCAGGCACTTGTTTCTGTACACTCTGGTCTACAAAATAACCAAGGAATTCCGGTAGCCCATGTTGCCAAATGGCTTGCGATGGAGGTAACTCTGCGTTAACAATTTAACCTTGTTTTTACATTATCAAAGAGGTTCAAATTCTTCGTATTTATCAGTACTATGTTGGTATCAGGGAGAAGACATAGAAAGCCTTATGGAGTATCATGGATTTTCGATAAAGGAATATGAAGAGCCATATATGGTGAAGGAAGGCTCATTTCTCAATGGTGACGACTATCCTCTGAAGTGTTCCAAGCTGGTTCACGAAAAAAAGTCAAAAAGAATAGTTGAGAATGTTTCATCTCCTTGTCCGATGAAACCTTTGTTTTCTAAAGGAGTTAAGCTCCAATCTGTTAAGGTTAATGAGCAGAAACCACAACCTGTTCTATTTAGTGAGATTGAAATGTCTTCCCATGCCATTGATGATGAAATGCCTGATTATGAAGTTGTTTCATCTCCTAAAGATGCCATGCAAGTGAAGCCAATGCCTAAACCATTGATAGTCAATCAATGGAGTGGAAATGACCATCAGGTGGTGACTGCTGCGAGTCCTTTGCCCAGGGATTTCTCGTTAGCTCATAGCTCCCTTCAATTACTGGAAGCTAGAATGGTAAGTGAAGAGAAACCAAAGTATGACACACTTTTTAGAAACTCTCTTGAGAAAAACAAACATTCTGACATGAATACGACACCATTGCAAATCATGCCGAAGAGAGTGGAGCCTGATATATTGTCAGCTCTGCAAATGAATTCTGCTATTGAAAAGCCAGTGCAACAGCCTGTGTTTGTTAAAGATTTGGAAATTGAAGAACATGCAAGTATCCATGAAGAAGTGGAAAATGATGAAGCTAATGCAGATTATGATCCTGAAGAAGTTGCAGAGGCAAAACTCAGATTGATCTTAAGGTTGCAGATTGTTATATTGATTAGGCGTAATCTGTCCTTTGTCTTTATGTTCTTACATTTCTCTTTAATAGGATATGGAAGCGGCGTTCTTCGAAGAAACGAGAGTTGCGTGAGCAGAAACAGCTAGCAGCAAATGCTGCACTGAGTTTGTTATCAATGGGTACTCCAATTTGGAGTTACAGTGATGTAAGTTTTTTATTCACTTCTGATAACAAATTCCTCTGACCTACTGTCTCCTCATCCTCTTAGGTTTCATTTCATAGTTCCCTTTGCTTTGTAAACCAAACTCCCCCCCCCCCCCCAAACACACACACACACACAACAACAACAACAAATGCAAACTTTAATCCCAACTTTAAAAACATCGATAAGAAAACTATCTCCCAGATTAAAAATAACAGCTAGACAAATCTACATGACACATTGTTCTTTATACTTTCTCTGATCACCAACTCGCCGATGCTGCCACTCAATTTTGACAGCATCCGGTACTGGCACCTTCTCTGGTGAGTCTCCGATGAACCTCCATAGGCGCATCTCGTGCGAGTCACCAACACTTGGGTGAGTCCCCAACATCTCTCCAGCAAGCCTCTGGTGAGTCACATGGGAGCCTCCAGTCAGACCCTGACATCATGAGTCCCTGTTGTCTCTCTGGCGAGTCTCGATGTGCCTCCGGCTTGTCCACATTGACTATACATTGAGCCTCCAACGATTACCTGGTGTCTCTCATAAGTACTACTACAACAGTGATCTGAGGATGAGAATTGTGTGTGTGTCTATATATATATATATATATATATATAAAGAGGTTACTTTATATATATAAAGAGGTTACGTTTACCTCTTTCACAAAGTGAGAACTATGGTGAATGGTGATGGACGGATATGAATGGGAGGTTACTTTTTACTTGGAAACCATTATTTGTTGGGGAGTTAGGAACCGTTTTACTGGCTTTTTAAGGAAAAAAAGGGACACGTGACCCACTTTTATAGAAACTAATTTCATAGAAAATATGGTAATCAAACACTTCAAAAGATGGACAATGAGTAGAAAATTATCATTTTCCATGGAAATTATGACCAATTGAAGTTAAAATTGTATAAAGAAATCACAGTGAAGTTATATATACATGTACGCAAACATTTTTATAATAATCTTAAGTTCCGTTTATAATTGCGATTGTGTAGAAATCAGTAGCATAAAACTCCGATAAGTATGTAATTAGACATTAAGTAACAATACCATTATTTTCCGTCACAAATTTTATAGAAATGGTATAAATTTAATGACTATTAATGTTATAGTTAACTAATTCTATAATGAGTTATATAACTTGTGATGAAAAGTCTTACTGAATTATTGATTTATTAAAATTTTAAGAACATATTTGACTGTAATTTAAGCTATTATAATTAAGTTTTGTCAAACAAAATTACTAAGTTATAAATTATTATTTCTTGAACATAAATTACTATATATACACATGATATGGTGAGTATAATCTCCACTATAGCCTATTAAATTGTACGATCCACATATTTTTACAACAGCCCATTTGGAAAAACGCTGTCCTTGTCATTTCAATCGAGAGCAAAGATCTATCTGGCCACAAACCTTAGCCCAGAAGTTCTTCACTATAAAACTCCAATGACTGAAGGTAACTCTGTCAATCGAGGCTCAAACCATGCTCGCAAGCATTGGAAACCTGTCGGGTGATCGAAGATGACTGTAGAATGTGCGATTTTCAATCTTAAATTTGTTTTTGATTTTTTTTGACTCAGTCCAACTTGGACTAAAACTCGCTATGACTAGTTAGAACTGAGTCAAGTGACCAACAAGAGATATCTCGCCGATTCAGACTGTGTTTGCTGTTTAGGTAAAATAATTCATTAGTCAACTCGTATATCGAACTCAGATCAGCAGTGTGCAAAGCCGAGTAAACTTGGCCGATACTGACTTAACTCGGCTGTTACTTTGAACCATGATCGTATCACGTGCCATGTATCTGTGCAACATAGATTTGAGCACAAGAATGCGAAGTACTCTCTCCGTCCCAAATTAAGAGCATGTCTTTATTCGTTGAACTTGATTAACTCTTGTTCATCATCGTGGAACTTGATTCGTTGATTATATCCAAAAAAGAAAAGTGGACCTTAATTTGGGATGGAGGGAGTAAGAGACAAAGGGTAAACTTGTCCGTATTTTATTCCTGCCCCGTGCTTTGGCTCCCACTAAGATGTTTCAGCACATTGGTCTCACCGTCCTGCAAACTAGTTATCAGGGGCTTTCTACCAGATAATGCTAAATAAATTGCATTGTACAGTTATACTAAAGTGGTTTGATTTTTTCTCCCAACGGTTTTCCCACCTCCCTTCGTCATTGGTATATCGATCATGAACAGCACGACCGCTTTTCGTATGTGAAAATAAGCAAGTAGATTGAATTGAATAGAAGTGATTTTATGTCTCTGTTGGTTTCATTACTTCCCTCTAGACATTGTTTACCCATCATGGAGCAGATTTCACATTGTCCTATGAAAATGTAGATGTCTGTCATAACCCAAGATTATTGTAAATGATGTCGAGGTCATACTTGTTATGGTTATCTTTCATTCCCAAAATATTTTTATTGTAATTGAGAGTTGCATATGTACATACAATATGCACGTGCCATCATGTATAGATCAACAGACGTGCAATAGATGTATGTGTGAATAATTCTTACACACTTTTTTTCATGAGAATTAAATAATGATAAACCTGCGTTTGAACATATAAATTCCTGTCTGTATTTTTCAGTCTCGGCTTATTTTACTAAAGCTTTTTTTTTTTTTTTTTTTTTTAAAGCGACCAAGCATATCTGGCGAGATTAACATTGACCGTGTAATTAGTGAGAGATATTATAAACACGAACAATCATGGTCAACACTAAATGTTTCCGACGTGATAGCAGCTAAACTTAGTGGAAGAAACCCAAATGCCAAATGCCTCTGCTGGAAAATGATTTTATGTTCTGAGAGAGACGATCCACATCTGGAACAGAGGAGCCAAATTTCCCATTTGGCAGCAGGCTCCTGGTTGCGCTCTAAGCTTATGCCTTCCAGAAATAATAGCGATGACAATATGGTAATATCATCTGATGGTTTCTCAATATGGAAGAAATGGTTTTACAGCCATTCCGATAGTGACCTGGCCTGTTGTTTGTCAGTCATTAAGGATGCAAATTTTGATAATCTGAACGAATCGGTTACGGGTGCTAGTGCGGTTCTGTTTGTTGTATATGAATGCATCCCATGGGAGCTCCAAAAGACCCACCTCCATAATCTTCTTATTTGCTTACCTTCTGGATCCCGCTTGCCCTTGTTGATCCTGAGTGGTTCAGTGAAGGATGATGCAGATCCTTCCACCATTGCGAGAGAATTAGGGCTCCATGAAGTTGACCAATCACGGATAAGTACCTTTTCGGTTATTTTTCTTGTTAAAAATCAGCATACGAAATTCACTGGTGGCTTTTTTAGTGACATCCAATTAAGAGAGGGACTACAATGGCTGGCAAGCGAATCACCATTACAACCTATTCTTCAATGTGTAAAAACCCGTGAACTCGTCTTAACCCACATGAATCATACGTTGGACGTGTTCGACAGTATCAATGCTTACAATGCGAGTCCAGACTGCTGCATTTCAGCTTTAAATGAAGCAGTGGATGGATCTATCAAGGAGGTTGCTTCTGCAGCTAATACAAACCCTTCATGTTGGCCTTGTCCCGAGATTACTTTGCTGGAGGACTATAGTAATGAGCACAAGGCTGTGGAGTGGTACTTGCCAAGCATAGGATGGAGCTCATCTGCAAGAATCGAACCACTTTTACAAGCAATAAGTCTCTGTAAACTTCCTACCTTTCCTTACTACACGTCATGGTTGTGCAGAGGCTCGGACTTCGGCGACGAGATTGAGAACCAGAGATTAAGACTCGAAGAATGTTTAGTCAAATACTTGACGGAGTCAACTCAAATAATGGGATTGTCGTTGGCTAAAAACGAGGCACATATAATTCTACAGAAGTGTGCTCGCCTTGAACTTCGTAATTCGGCTTACTACATAGTTCCAAACTGGGTCATGATCTTCCGACGAATTCTCAATTGGCAATTAATGAATTTATCTAATGGGATGGTATCTACCGCATATATATTGGAGCACAAAAATGTTGCTACAACAAATTCTGAAGGCCTGGATAAATTAGGGTTAGAAGATGGTGTATCTTCACCTTATTATTTAATTCCTCCGTCTCTAGATGAAATGATTGAAGTTGGCTGTAGCCCCTTTACACCCAGGTTGCATAATTCAGAGCATAAAGCATTTCAACCTCCTTCAGCGACAGTTTTGAGGGGTAGGGAAGTTCATAAGGCTATTAATGAAAGTGACCCGATGGAGGAAGAAAGGAATTTTGTGGAGGACGGTAGATTGGCTGAGGCAAATGAGGATAATCTAACCAATACTAGCAGTGGGTTAGTGGTGGCCACCAAGGTTACAAAGGAAGCTGACAGATTAAGCAAGTTGCTGGAGCGGTGTAACATAGTGCAGAATATGATAGATAAGAAGTTATCTATATATTTTTAACATGCTGATTATATTGCTTGGATTTTTTTGTACCATAAGTGTAATTTTTTTGGCATGGAAATGTTTTGTATTTATAAAAATAGGTGATGTGTTGTACAATGAGGAAATTACGAGTTTGCCTTGCCTTTTTTTTTTTCTCTTTCTTTCTTGTCATTGTTATCTATTCAGCTTTTTACATGATTTGGGTATGAATCGCATTTGCATCCGAATTTTGTGTCGGCCTAGAATGACCCATTACGTATTGATTGTAATTCTACTAGGTATTACATTTTGGTTGGTTTGATCAGCTATATTGGGATTGTGGACTCAGCAAAATGTGCGCTTTTCTTTCGTAAAGTGCAAGATGCATATACTACATTTTTATGCAAAACTATACATATTATTTCGACTTTTGTTTGGCAAAGTGGAGACATCCAAAATTTTTAGGGCCTTGGGCCATGGCTATCAAATTAACTGTGATAATATTTGCGATACCATGGGGACCAAAGGCCAAGAAATGGAACATTTTGTGTTCAGATTAGGCTCTAGAATACGAAATATAATGTCAAAATAACCCTAAATATTTTTGTGTACTTTAGAATTTTAGTGTTACTTTATGGTTGCGTGCAACTCCGTACATAAATTGCTTGCCAAATTTTTTAAAATTTTGCATTAGCTTCTTATGGATGTTCTTACTTCCCAGTTTTGAAATGGTGCAACTAAGTAAAATTGTTGTCTAAATTTCGTTTACCTTTTAAAGCTATTTGATACTAAAAATTAATTGTGATTTACATGAATTGTATCACAGTGGGGCTCATGCTGGTATAATGCACGTAAAATGCATGCGTTACAGGGTAGGTGTTTTTTTATTTTTATTCATGAAAAATAAAAATATTATTTTTCAAGGTTTTAAAAAACGCGTGGAGTGATCGAGGCGTGGAGGTCAAATCTTAAGTCTTAGAAGTCTAGGCGGGCCTTATGCGTAGAAAGGCGTTTAAGCTTTTTTAATATTTTTTAACCATAACAAGGCTATTAAAAATATTAAAATTGTACTTATTATAAAAATATGTCTGCATATTTACAAATTAAAATACTATTTGATTATTTTGAACGAGATAATGGTCCGGTTAGTAAAAAAATTCTTCAAAAGGCGATATCATTTCACTAAAGCATTGTTGTTTTTAGAAAAAAGTGCGCCTTAAGGGTTTTATCAAGAATAAGGCGTAAAAAGCTTAAGGCAGGACGTTTCTCCCAAATCTCAAGCCTAAGTGTTTTTTTTAGAACAGTGCTATTTTCACTCGTGAGAATGTTCCCTACACACCCGAACCTAAAAAGGCATAAAGCACAAACCTCTTCAAACTCTGTAAAAACTGCCTACAAGAAATTTTAAGTGGGCAATTAATGTTTTGCATCGGTGTATAGGGGTGGGTGGATACATAATTAACCCTTAACAATATTATTGTTTACACCGTCCATTCCATTTTATAATCAACTGATAAATGTTGTCAAGAAAATATCGATTGAGAATATATTCACCGTTCAAATGAACACGAAATATACAGTTTACAAAAAGGTTTGTAAAATTTTGTTCTCCCCAATGCAGGAAAACAAAAAGGGAAATACTTTCAAAACATCCAATGGATATATCTGCGGTTTTAAACGCTTGTACACCACCCAAAATAAACAGACTTCCAAAGCATTCCGGAGATGATTTGGGGTATATATTTGGGGGGTGTTGCATTGCTCAAACAAAAGTACTTTCACCTTCCTTTCAAGTACATCCCTAACAATACCAAATCACCCTAAGAAAACCTTCTTTTTAATATCCCTTATTCTTATTGGAATTACCAAGTACAAGACAATGGCTGAACGAAGATCAATTCATTCTCTTATCTGACTTGAGGCATCTTGTCTTGTGTATGAATTCTATCAGAAGAGACACTACTGTTGTAAAAAATAAGTATAGTTTTGTACGGGACGACAAAATTACTTCTGCTGTCAGTTGCACCAATAGTCCGTTTTCTCTTGCCATGCATCTTCATGTTCCTTTCAGACGGCATACTAATATGCACATAGACTTCTCCTATTAGTAAAACCCTAGTTAAAATTTATGAATAATTCTGAAGAAACAGCTAACTATTACCATGTCAATGCAAATAGAACAGGGCACTACGAGAATACTTCCTAAAGGTTTCTTGTTAGCTCAATCACTGCAAAGAGTGGAGAATGAAAAAAGTTTAGTTATAATTGGGGGGAGATGTACACAGGAAAGCTTAAGATGGAGGCAAAGTGTTGAAGATGCTATACCTCTATTTCTCCCATGGGTGGCCTTAACACTGACATGGCAATCAGAAGATATACTACTAGGCTAACCACAAAATAATCAACGGAAAAAATGGCTTCTAAGTGCATTTAGACCATCTCAAAATAGAAATGCTCTGATCCCGAGCGTGGCTGGCATTTTAGTTGGGGCCGTGGAAGTAAAAATAATGACACGACACGTCAACTATTGCCCAAACCAAAAATATGCCAGAGACAAACCACCATATTTTTCTGGGGGAAAAATTGCTCAAAAATAGCTTTTGAAATTTGAAAAGATTAAAAAATGTCACAAAGTTCCACGCAAAAATGGTTGACGGTTTTACTGTTCTTTTTTTTTTCCCATCTCTGAAGGGGTTGGAGGAGTAGTTACTTTTTACTTTTCAGTTGTCAAACTCAACTACAATTAGCAGAATAAATCTCCCTAACTCACGGCCTTTCTGATTATTATCACCACATTAACCGTCATTTCCACTAGAGGATGCTAAGACAAATAAAAATGCCAGAGGATTCCTATGAACAACCAAGATCAAATATAATGATTCATTCATACATTAAGACAAGTCTTTAATCTGTACAATGATGAGTGTTATATCATCTGTCCGGTTCTCACGCTCCAACCATAATTTATATGATTCTCCAGCAACGGCAGAACATGCATCCCGAGGATCTACATATTTGGTCACCTAAACAAGTAAAAAATACATGATGTCAGAAACTGCAACTGAACAATCTTACCCTAAGCTATATAATTCATCAACAAAATATTTAGACATTAAACCATAATAAGAAATCTAGGGCATGAAGGCATTCAAGGTCAATATATTAATATTAAATCCCATTTAAATTTGCTATAAGATGAGAGGATATATGTAAAAAAAGATTCCCAAAATACACAAGGAGAAACTGCAGATAGAATGAGCTGGAGTTCCATAAAGGTACTCTTGTTCAATTGGCTGAAGGTGTTCAAAGAAAAGCTTGTATGTGAAGTTATCTCTGTCTAATAGGCCCAGAATACTTGAAGAAAACATTATGGTTGTGAAAAAGGAAAGCAACTCAAGATTTATAGCACGTTCTATTGCGTTTCTCTCCTCAATAGTGGAAATCATTATTAAGAGGTTTAAAAGATTATAAATTTGTTCCAAGTTATAAATGCATAAACGGCCTGAGCAATAGAAGATGAAGTTGTTCATACTGTAATGCAAGCAAACAGCTGTTTGAATTGACAGAGGATCTCGACACATGAGGATTTTCAATGCTTACATTGTCAATGAGCAAGGAGTGGCCAAATTATATGACTGATTTTCACAACCGTGTATTTTCTACCAGGGCTGATATTCAAAGGGTATGGTAATAGGCTATTAATATTAGCAAATGGGTTCCACGTAGGATTCTACATTGCTGACGTGTTAAAATTAGGGATGACACCCAAAGGGTAAGCAACCAATTTTTTGCATCTAGGAATTACATTATTGTTGATTAATAACTGCCATTAAAACAAAAGAACTTTTTTTCAGATCCCTGGAGTATCGAATTTCCACTTTAAAATAATGAGGTTCTTATGTATTAATATTAGTCCCATTTAAAAGCGTTTTCGTCATATAAGTCCTGTTGATTAGTCCACTTTTAAACAACTCCTATTAGTCTGACGAGATAAAAGGAAAACTTTTAAATAAGTCCTGTTAACGCCTGTCGGCACCTTAACAACGTAAAGAAAAACTATTAAATAAAGTCCTATTAGCCTATTAAAAGGACTTGTACAGTTAAATAAAAGTCCATAGAACTTAAATGAGGGCTGACTAAATAAATAGGACTAAAATATAATTTTTCCTAAAATAATTCTAGTAAAATAGAGTGGGAAGAAAAAGAATAATAATATTTCCATTGGGCATGTTCGATGGGGCTTGTTTAGGGGTTTCCATCCAGTGTACGTACCCAATCCCATCTTGTTTGTGATTAACTCAAAAACAAAAGCAAAACAAGGATTAAAAACAAATTTTGAAGACATCTCTACCACATGTACCACCTCATACCATTTCCGCATTTCATCTTTTTCTCCCTTCCTAACCATTAGATATTAATATTATGATTAGCTTTCTGCCCAAATACTATCCACCCGTTCACTTTCTATGCAAGTTTACATTGTTTTCACAATTCTAATGTTGAGAAAATCTACTTTAGCATATGCAGTGCCACTATCACCAAAAATCTTTACAAAGACTAAATTAATTTCTAAGATTCCATTTTTAGAAAATTCAGGATATATTATTGATCCATGATAGATGATCAAGTGAATTTATTTGATAAAAGATTCACGAGTAACCCAACATCCGATGATGAAATAAAAAGTATAACAGTGTTACAATTGTTCTATTAAAAAAGTTAACAATACGGTCTAAAAATGAGATACAAAAAAATTAAATATATAGCAATTAACTTCCAAAATCAATAGATGAATCAGGTTATCTGAGAACACTTCCAGATCGAATCTAACATATAAGCACTTACGAGGTTACATCATGAAGTAGGTACACTAAGGAAATGCTATCAACCAAAAGTCAAAGTAGCAAAACGCCCATGTGCGTATGTGTGATAGTTACAGTGTTTGTTACCGAATTTTCAAAAATTCCCAAAGCTTTATACAACTTACAAGTGAAATTGACGATAAAAGATATTAATTGAAGTATTATTAACTAAGATGGAAGCAGACAGAAATATCACAAATGAGGTTCTAATATGACCAAGTTCAAAATGTTATCAATATTCTCACATACCATATCCACAACCTTGTGGCTCGAAAGGAACTCGAAAACCCCATCACTTGCAACTACAAAGAACGGATACCGCTGTTTTAGCTTCACTATTGATACTTCAGGAACAGAAAATACACCAATATTTTCGGCAATACTATCCCCTACACTTCGCGTAAATGCAGTCCCAGGGTACATCCCATTTTGCACCCACAATCTCGGTGGATCATCACCTTCACTCTCTTCATCCCCCCACGATTGAATACGCGGGTCCTTATTCCCTTCCACTTGATCCACACTCAAAACTCTAGCCCCACAAAGCTTCACCCTCTCACATTCATCCTTCCGAAACGGCGTCTGGTCTTTAGACAAATCTTCAGCAACAATGTGATTCCCTTCTTTAACAGCAATCACAGCTCTAGAATCTCCCACATTCGCCACATAAAGCGTGTCACCGACAATTAGGGCAGTAATTGCGGTCGTGCCACTCATCGAATCGTCTATATCGCTACTGTGAAGGTCATGATTTGTTGAAATGAATGCAGATTCATAAGCATTGGAGGGATCCTCCAACAAATTAGGGTCCCTTGACAAAATCTCAACTAACCTAGTCTTGACAAAATTTGAACATTTTGCACCAAATGGGCCATGCCCATCAAACACACCAAAGAAATGGACATTTGGGTTACCTTGAATATGTGTCTTGATACAGTAACAATCTTGGTTTTCTTTATCGGGCATGTCTGGGTAGTACCCACGTTGTGCTAGGACAGTATATTCCAACCTGAAGTTATGAGAGGGAACAGCAACTGATTCTATGGACATGCCAGTAGTTACATGTTTTCTTCCATGTCCATTATTTGTACCCAATTCTTGAGAGTCCCTTTTATCATCATGTGAAGATGATGGGTATAGGCAACACCACTTTCCACCAATTATTTTTGGTGCTAAATACTTTCCCTGGATACAGCCCATGTTGTTGACAACAACTTTTGCACAAAATATGCAATTCTGGATGAAATTAGTCAAATGGGTGTATCTATAATTTAAATTTTTTGTTGTTACCTAAAGGGTTTTTCAAGAATAACCACAAGAACAAACCTAGAAGCAAAACAATGCAAAATGCCTAGTTGCGTTTATGGGATGATGATAATCAACCGAGTTTTTCCGAGAAAATGGGTTTGTGTAAAAAATTCCTCAAGATTGGAATGACCCAATTGGCAAGAAATGATCCGAGCGAGATTTGGTAGAAAGGAACCCCATGTGGGGAAAGGGCAAGAAAATCCTAACAAGCAAAAGGGACAAAGCTTTTTGGTTTGATCACCGAATGGCTTGTGCCAATTGTAATAAAAGACGTGTTGGATTGGATTTCTAAGGCTCTATAAAAGATTGTACTTTTGACAGTGGATGACCTAAGCGCGTGCATAGAGCGTTAAAAGACAAAATATGTTCTCTCGTACAAAAACCCCAAATGAAAGTGAAACCCTAGAAACCTAAGATCTAGAGATGTTTGTTACGACGGAGAGAGGAGGTGATAGTTTGCCTTTGGTGCCTATATATAGATTTGGTGTACACGTACGTACTTATGTACGATGTGCATGGGGTGCTTTTCTCCCAATCAAATTGTGAAATTGAGAAATTGAAAATTAATGTCTAAAATAAAACGTATTAAAAGTGGTGGTGACATAAATTACGGGAGATCGACAGTTTAATCGGATTTGGCTGACATTTTATATCGTGTCGTGCGTGGAACCTTGTCAAATTGTGAGGGATCGACAGTTTAAACGGATTCGACTGGCGTTTTGGCAAGTGAAAATGTGATATTTTGATGAATTATTATCTGTGGCGGGAGGACTGCTATAATGAATTTTGGTGAATTATCACCCGAGGCGAGAGGATCGCCATACCTAATAATTATTGAAGTAAGAACATAAATATTTGAGAAATTTTAGTAATTTGAGTTAATTAATAGAAGATTAACTCCGCGGGATTTGAGAGTTTAAAATCATATTGGTGTGCCTTTTTAAATGGGGATTTCTGCGGGTAGTTAGTGATTTATATTAATTGCGTTTAATTATCCCGTTTAATTTAAAATATTCTATTGTGATTGTGGGTACCCGAATTTGCTATCATGGGCCCAGATGAGTAGCCTAATAAAAACGACCCAAAGTCCGAACCCCTCGGACCTTAACTAAATTCAGTTATGACTTAATCTTCTCCTAGAATCTCGTATAGAGATATTCCAGGAGAGAAAGATGGATGTGGGGGAGTCTAACACCCCCACTCCCCGAAGATAAACATGTATATAATAAACCCTAAGCCTGGGGCAAGAGACACGGTATTCTCTGTAAAACGCTCCCCGGAGTATATAGAAATAATACTGATTGCACCACCGTGGACATAGGCATTCTTGCTGAACCACGTACATACTGTGTTGTGTGATTGGCATTTTATCTTCTCTATTTGCTTTGGTGATTGTGCTTTCTTATTTGTGTTGAATATAATTGTCACCACAATTGGCGTCGTATGTGGGAACGTTTGTCTTCCCTGAGAAAGCCCACACCAATAAAGAAATTTGAAATGTCTGGTCACAGTAGTAATTCCCCTCAGGCAGGAGATGTCCAAGAACAACCTGCTCGCAGGATCAGATCTGAAGTTCGGCGTTCAGATCAGAGGTCTTGCCCAGAGAGGCCAGCCTCAGAGGAGAGCCAAGGACCAGCGAAGTCCACAAAAATCTCCAGACTGATTGATGCCTATGAGACAAGGCTCCAAGAGAAAAGTGAGTCCGCTCGCAAGCAAGAGGCTGAGAATGCTCGCCTCAAAAGGAAATTAGAAAGGATGGAGAAAGAGCTCCATCGCAGCATTAGGCCACGTCCATACTGCACTCCTAGCCCTCAGGCGAGCAAGTCTCGCAACCGATGAAGGAGCCCTAGGCGTGGATCCCAAAAGAGTGAGAAGCACGATTCAAGCAACGACTCTCTCGAGCACCAGCGACCGGCTCGCCGTTACAGGAGCCCAATTCGTAGCAATGAGAACATACAAAATTTGGTGCGAAGAGAGATGGACCAACACCCAGCACATCGCAGCGCAAGATCGACCAGGGAGCTTGCTAGACGAGCTCTCAAGACCCAGATGAAATCCCCATTCTCAAGGGAGATAGAAGAAGAGGAAGCCCCCAAGAAATTTGCTATTCCAAGATTCAAGATTTATGACGAAAAAACTGACTCCATTGATCATGTTACGCAGTACAGGCAAGCCATGACTCTCTGGAACCACCGGGATGCACTGATGTGCCGAATTTTTCCCTCGAGCCTGCATGACTGTAATACCCCGTATTTTTATGCTTTCTAAATTTGGGAATTTATTAAATTTAATGTGAGTTATTAATTAAATATAAATTCGAAAATTAATTATTTTTAATTACTAACGTGACGAGAGTTAGTAATCATTGGAAACTTGTTAAATATTACTAATGAGCAAAGTAATATATGATATTGATTCTATTAAATGTCACGAGTGAATAAAATGACAATTTTGAAAATTTAAGTCGGGACGCGCCTGTGTCGTGTCGGGACTAAATATGGATTAATAAAAGTGAATAAATTATAAGTTGCTCGTATAGTCATTTTGAGTGCGCCAAAGTGTCCGAAAGGGTCGAGATAGTCAGAAAAGTGTACCCGGGGGTTTAGTTTGGGTCTCGGGGCGTTTTTAGGCTTAATTAGTACCCCGGGAGGGCATTTTGGACATTTTGTAATTTTGGGTAATTGAACCCACGAATTTACAAGGGTTATATCAGATGCCTAAGGTTGTCTTCTAGGGTTAACACAACCAAAGACAAGTGACGGCCATAGGAGAGGGAAGGAGAGAGCTTGCCAAGGTGTTTTAGGCCTAAAACTTCTTCGTTTGCGCCGCCATCGCCGCCAAACGATAGATCACGTCGCAAGGATCGTAACCACACTGATTTCAGCCACAAACCAGAGACAAAAATCTACAGGCAAGTATTTATCTTGCTTAATTTCGTTAATGCATCATTCATGTTAGTCTAGGGTTGATTAGGATGAGTTTCATAGAAGAAAACCCATGTTGAAGATAGGAAAATTGCATGTAGTAATGATATGAATGAAAATCTGGAAATCCCCTTCATATGTAGAGGTTTAACCACGAATTTATGATGAATTAGAAGTAGAAATTCTGGAAAAAGACTGATTAGAACAAAGTTAAAGAAATTTCTAGGGTTCATGAGATTTATATAAGTTTTGGCCCATTAATCCATGGATATTGATGAAAATTGGAGATGTTTAATTTGGGTTTATAATGTTTGTAGTACGAATTTCTGGGAGTTTGGGTGTTAAAAATCTGAATTTGGGTGATGTTGGATGATAGAACCCGTAACTGTTAATCTGCAGATTTCGCCATACCTGTTTGATCGATCGATCGAACCAGGAGTGTCGATCAATCGACTCATCGATCTATCGAGCGCCTGCCATCGATCGATCGACCCCTCCTGGCAGACTCATATTTCCCTTCTAAATAGTTGAATTAAATTTAAATGAGTAATAATCTTTGGACATCCTTATTAAAATATTTTGGAGATGAAGGAGACCAGTAGGACTTACTAGAAATATGAAACCTTTAATGTAAGACGAGATTTACATTCTTCGGGGAGGTTTATACATAAGGGACGATGGAATTATTTATAAAAGGGGGAGGCGCGTAAGGTAGTTACGTTGGAAAATAAATGAGTTACCTACTGAAATTTACACTTAGGAGTGTAAGGAATTCACGAGTGTCACTTGATAAGTTAGAATAATCCCACATATTAAGAGAAGAGGTAAAACGTATTACGTGATAACTAAATAATGAGTAATAAGGACAAATGTCATAATTACGGGTTATGAGATGAACCTAATTTGGATATGGTAATAGTAGTATATTTATATGACTTTGTTTATGCATATACTATATATGTGTGAAAATTGTGCCCGCGCTACTTACTATCCTCGAGGTTACCGCGCTGGGACAGCCTTATCTTGATGAGCCTTTATGGGGGATATTGACTCGTACCCTATAAGATAGAAATCCTTTGGTACAGGCTATCGAATCGATAGTTCAGACGGTCCTAAGAGACGTGGGGGCATGTACTAACCTCTTAGAGACTTGGAATCTATGCTTCACCTCAATATTGATTGTGTTTGTGTTAGTACAATTCGAGAGTGATTCCGAACTTGTATTTTCCTTAGTACGAGTGATACGGGGACTGGATAGTAGAGTATGCTTGCACCATAATTATTATGTGGGGTGCCGTTAGAATATATATATTACATGAGCATTTAATATATCTATTAGATTCTGGAATTTGGGAACTACCTACTGTGTTTATGGTAAGAAAGAAAATGAATCATTATTTCAATTGGGAAACATGTGTTTGAAAAGTATAATATGATACTGAGAAACTTTATTAGCAAATAAGGTTTAAATGAGAACTTTGTGATCAAATGAAATTAACCTCTTACTCAATTGAATTCGTCAGTTTAAATCTTATGAGTAACCTAAGATAAGATAAGTTAAACCGTTGGGAAGGTTAGTGCGATAGGCGTGCACATTAGAAGAGAGGTGAGAATTTCTCAAGAGAGTGCCGCACTAATATGTTGTTGCATTGGCCTGTAAACATTTTAAATACTTGCTAAACAAATTTTAAATCGTTTTTACAATCGGGCTCTGACCCGTTTCCATTTTCTTTTCTCTCTTGTATATATATGTATATATTACAGGTGCCCAGCCACAGGGGCGTCTTGCATAAGATCCTTTGGAAGGAACGCGCTGCAGCTTAGGTGGGAGTTGCAGGCCTCTTGCTTAGACGACCTCATTTGTTGATTCCATTCCTAGTTCTATTTATTCAGTTGGGCATGTGTCGCCCTTTTTCCATTATTCAGTTGTTTATGGGATATTGTGACTTGTTTATTTCCATTATTCACACTTTGGATTTTATTCCATGTTAGGATGTTTTTCTTTAAGTTTTAATGTTGGGATTAATTAGCTGAATGTTTAAATTCTTTGGATTATATGTTACAGGTTAATTGTTGTGTGATTCTTTAAAATGCGAATTATGTAAAGTTTTAAATGGTGGTTTATGAAATAAAATTTGGAAAGAAATGTCTAAAATGGTTTTGACACTTAGGTTAATTATTTAGGGTGTTAAATTGGAAAAGATTATTTTACGACAGTGATGCTAAGAATGATCCAACTGTTCACCTTGAATTTAATTTAATAAAGGAGTGACGGCTCGGTATTTAATTAGGCGGGGTGTCTCAGGTGGTATCAGAGCATCATGTTCTAGTGTCCTTAGGATCTGTACGACTTATTTCTCTTTCAGCCTAGCATTTTTGTTATAGAGCCCTATGTTAGGATTGTTGTACTCTTACTTTTACGATTATGTCTTCAGCTATTTGAGATTTGATAATAACTGTAGACTAATAAATTTCTTCACGTTTTATATGCCTCCGAGACGTGCACCAAAGGATAGGTGTGCCCAAGCCGAGCAGCCAGCAGCTCCGGCTCAGGGAACGATGAATGCTAATGAGGTAGCCACTATTGTTGCTCAGGCAGTGAATGCCGCGTTAGCGGTAGTACAGCAGGCTCCACCCCAGATTCAGGAAGTGGCGCCAGTACCTGCACAGCTTCCATCAGCATGGAAGCAGGTTAGGGATGCCTTTTAGAAGGCGCATCCCCCTGAGTTCTCGGGTAGTTCAGATATCATCATCGTCAGCCAATGGAAGAAAGATACCCAGAGGCATCTGCGTATGTATGATTGCACGGACGTGCAAAAACAGTTGTTGGCTTCATTTAAGCTAGTGGGGGCCGTTTTGCAGTGGTGGGAGTCCACCACCACCTTGGAGGAGAGGGATACTATCCCGATTCAGTTATTCTGGGAGCGGTTTGACCGTAAGTATTTCCACCCGCCGTGCAAACTGAGATGAGATGAAAATTACTGAACTTGAAGCAGGAAAATTCTACTGTTGCTGAGTATGAGGAGGAGTTCAGGAGACTTCTCACTATAGTGCCAGATGAGGCACCCACTGAGGGTAAGAAGATACTGTTGTTTGTGGACGGGTTAGCTTGGAGGATCCGTCAGCACCTTATAGGGAATTTGTCTCTGAGTACCTTTACAGATGTACTCAATGAGACTTTACTACACTTCCAGGATCACCGCTTCCATTTGCAGGGAAGCAAGCGAGCAGGAGAGTCCGACCAGCAGGGCAGGACAGGGGGTAGTGGCGCTAGTGGAGCTCCGACATCCCAAGGGTAGACTCGTCAGCATGAGCAGAGTTCCCATCAGGGGGATCCTGCCAAGCGATTCCGATTAGTTGATTCCAGGCAGGGATTTGGGGGATATAGGTAGGGTTAACAGGGCCAGCCTAATCATTAGGGCCAGTAAGACCAACACCGCCAACAGCAGGGTCAGCAGCAGAGCCAACAGGGCCAACAACGTTTTCATCAGGGCCAACAGGGCCAGTGGCGGGGCGGTAACGGCCAACAGGGCCGTGGTCAGTAGGGTCAGAGGGGAGGTAATTTCAAAGGCCGATGTTTTGTGTGCAGCAAGCATGGCCATAAGCGTCAGGATTGTCCTGAGAGTGATAGGGCCCCACAACAGTAGGGTGCTCGTAATGAACCGCAGAGGCCACTTTTCCCAACCGCCCTCCCAGCACCAACTCAGGTACCAGCCCTACCAGCCATTCCAACCGCTCCAGTGCAGCATGGGCAGTTACAGTACGGACGTGTCTATAACGTCCACCAGGCAACAACTCCATAGGAACCACGCACGATTGAGGGTATGTTTCCTATCCATGGTACTATGGGTAGAGTTTTATTTGATACTGGGGCGACGCACTGTTTTATAGCTACCCATTTTGCGAAGGCCTTAGGGTTATTAGCCACAGCAGAGAGCACTATGACGTGTGTAGACACACCACTTGGAAATGGTTCGCTAATTTTCTTTATATGCGGGGGTGTGGGGGTAGAGATTGGTAACTTGGTATTACCAGCAGACATGTTAGTCTTAAATATGCATGAGCACGATGTTATTATCGGTATGGATTGGCTCGTAGCTTACAGAGCCATGATAGATTGTTTTGGTGGGAGTATTGTCTTTGCCATTCCGGGGCAAGAGATGTTTGTAGTGGCGATGCCTCGCCCAGAGGGAGGCTCGACCTCTCATTTATATTACATAGAGGAGGATACCTCTAAGGAGGTTGTGATTCCCTTAGACTCGATCCCAGTTGTTCGTGAGTATTTCGATGTGTTTCAGGAGATACCAGGCTTACCCCCCAGTCATGAGATAAATTTTGTCATAGATTTATTACCAGATACTCGACCTATAGCGCGCTCTCCATACTGTATGGCTCCGGTGGAAATGCGAGAGCTACGAGATCAGATAGAGCAGCTGTTAGGTCAGGGCTTCATTCGCAGGAGTACCTCACCTTGGGGCGCTCCAGTTTTGTTTGTGAAGAAGAGAGATGGTTAACTGAGGTTATGTGTGGACTATCGGAAACTGAACAAGGTCACGATACGGAACAAGTATCCGTTGCCTCGAATCGATGATCTGTTCGACCAGCTGAGGGGAGAAACTTTCTTTTCGAAGATAGATCTGAGGTCGGGGTACCATCAGCTACGTATTAGGGACCAGGATGTTTCAAAGACTGCTTTCTTGACGAGATATGGTTCCTATGAGTTCAGAGTGATGCCATTTGGCCTCACAAATGCTCCAGCTGTATTCATGGACTTGATGAACCGAGTGTTCAGAGAGTTCTTGGATCAGTTTGTCATCGTCTTCATAGATGACATTATGATATATTCGCACTCCGAGGAGGAGCATGTCGAGCACTTGAGGTAGGTTCTTCAGACTCTACGAGAGCATCAGCTGTATGCTAAGTACGAGAAGTGTGGGTTCTGGTTGCGGGAAGTACAGTTCTTGGCGCATGTTGTTTCTGAGCAGGGGATAACAGTTGACCCGAGTAAAGTGTTAGCGGTGAGGGAGTGGGGACAGCCCACGACACTGACGAAAGTGCGTAGTTTCTTGGGATTAGCGGGATACTACAGTAGATTCATTCGGGGGTTCTCCAAGATAGCGGGTCCATTGACGAACCTGACTCGCAAGGGGGTGCCATATGTTTGGGATAATGCTTGTCAATTGGCCTTCAACGAGCTGAAAGACAAGCTTACTTCAGCACCGGTCTTTGCTTTACCTAAACCGGGCATGGAGTACCTGGTTTACACCGATGCCTCTTTACGGGGAGTTGGGGGAGTACTTCAGCAGGAGGAGAAGGCTATAGCTTTTGCCTCCCGCAAGATTAAGCCGCACGAGAAGAACTACCCCACTCAAGACCTAGAGTTGGCAGCGGTCGTTTTTGCATTGAGGATTTGGAGGCACTACTTATTGGGAGAGAAATTTCGCTTGTTCATAGACCACAAGTCACTGCAGTACCTGTTCACTCAGCGAGAGATGAATATGCGTTAGTGCAGGTGGTTAGAGTTTGTAAAGGACTATCAGTTCGACATACAGTACCATTCGGGGAAGGCCAACGTAGTTGCTGATGCGTTGAGCCGTAGGCCGGTAGATGATGTAGCGGACATCTGGAAAGAAAAGTGGAAAGAGTTGGGTCATCAAGACGCAGTAGCCCGTTCCTTCATATCTGTCATGACAGTGACACCCGAGATTATTACGAGGGTGATACAGGCACAGACCGCAGACCCATTTTGCCAGGAGCAGATTGTACGACTTTTAGCCGAGGGTGCTGAGTCCTATTCTATTAGTTCTGATGGGGGTTTGAGGTTTACTGGGAGATTAGTGGTTCCGGAAGGAGCAGACTTACGTCATGTAGTGATGACCCAGTCTCACGGGTCCCGATTTGCAGTACATCCTGGGGGAGATAAGATGTACCAGGATATGAGGCGGCAATACTGGTGGAGTGGGATGAAAAAGGCTATTGCTGAGTTCGTATCCAAGTGTTCTACCTGCCAGCTGGTAAAGGTGGACCATCAAAAACCGTCAGGGTTTCTTCAGCCATTGGAAATACCCGCGTGGAAGTGGGAGAGTATTTCCATGGATTTTATTACAGGGTTGCCTACATCACAGCGGGGCCACGACTCCATCTGGGTGATTGTGGACCGTTTGACCAAGGTGGCTCATTTTCTGCCGGTGCGAACAGACTATACGACGAGTCAGTATGCTCAGTTGTTCATTGCTGAGATTGTCAGATAGCATGGGGTGCCCCTGAATATTGTGTCAGATAGAGACAAGATTTTCGTGTCGCGTTTCTGGGAAAGCTTTCAGGAGGCTATGGGTACAGAGTTGAGGTTGAGTTCAGCTTATCACCCACAGACAGATGGACAGACAGAGCGTACTAATCAGATGTTGGAGGATATGCTACGCATGTGTGTCCTTAATTTTGGAGGAGGTTGGGAGCCACATCTTCCACTGGTAGAGTTCGCTTATAATAACTCTTATCAGTTCACGATTGGCATGGCTTCATTCGAGGCTTTGTATGGCAGGCCTTGTCGTTCCCCAACTTGTTGGCTAGAGGTGGGGGATAACAAGTTTCTCGGACCATAGGTGATTCAGGAAACCTCTGCGAGGATTGAGATTATCAGGAGTCGCATTCGAGTAGCACATAACAGGCAGAAAAGCTACGCCGATGCGAAACGGTTCTTCTGAGAGTTTAATATGGGTGACCAAGTGTTACTACGTGTATCTCCTATGAAAGGAGTGATGAGGTTCGGGAATAAAGGGAAATTGGCCCCGAGGTACATGGGACCATTTCCCATTATCAAGAGGATTGGGCCGGTAGCATACAGGTTGGGACTGCCAGAGCATCTACATCGCATCCACGATGTATTCCACATCTCGTCGTTAAGACGATACCTTCGGGATGATATGGCCCATACCCACATCGTGATAGATGAGATCGACTTACAGCCTGATAGCTCTTACGAGGAGAGACCAGTGGCTATCCTAGACCATAGAGAGAGGAGGTTGAGGTCGAAGGTAGTTCCACTTGTACGGGTCCAGTGGGAGCATCATAATGTGGAGGAATCCACCTGGGAGCGCGAGGCAGATATGCGCAAGAGATACCCATATTTATTCTTACCAGGTATGCCTTGTTTTTTTTCGAATTTCGAGACGAAATTCTGTTATTAGGGGGGAAGTATGTAATACCCCATATTTTTATGCTTTCTAAATTTGGGGATTTATTAAATTTAATGTGAGTTATTAATTTAATATAAATTTGAAAATTAATTATTTTTAATTACTAACGTGACGAGAGTTAGTAATCATTGGAAAATTGTTGAATATTACTAATGAGCAAAGTAATATATGATATTGATTCTATTAAATGTCACGAGTGAATAAAATGATAATTTTGGAAATTTAAGTCGGGACGCACCTGTGTCGTGTCGGGACTAAATATGGATTAATAAAAGTGAATAAATTATAAGTTGCTCGTATAGTCATTTTGAGTCCGCCAAAGTGTCCGAAAGGGTCGAGATAGTCAAAAAAGTGTACCCGGGGGTTTAGTTTGGGTCTCAGGGCGTTTTTAGGCTTAATTAGTACCCCGGGAGGGCATTTTGGACATTTTGTAATTTTGGGTAATTAAACCCACGAATTTACAAGGGTTATATCAGATGCCTAAGGTTGTCTTCTAGGGTTAACACAACCAAAGACAAGTGACGGCCATAGGAGAGGGAAGGAGAGAGCTTGCCAAGGTGTTTTAGGCCGAAAACTTCTTCGTTTACGCCGCCGTCGCCGCCAAACGATAGATCACGTCGCAAGGATCGTAACCACACTGATTTCAGCCACAAACCAGAGACAAAAATCTACAGGCAAGTATTTATCTTGCTTAATTTCGTTAATGCATCATTCATGTTAGTCTAGGGTTTATTAGGATGAGTTTTATAGAAGAAAACCCATGTTGAAGATAGGAAAATTGCATGTAGTAATGATATGAATGAAAATCTGGAAATCCCCTTCATATGTAGAGGTTTAACCACGGATTTATGATGAATTAGAAGTAGAAATTCTGGAAAAATACTGATTAGAACAAAGTTAAAGAAATGTCTAGAATTCATGAGATTTATATAAGTTTTGGCCCATTAATCCATGGATATTGATGAAAATTGGAGATGTTTAATTTGGGTTTATAATGTTTGCAGTACGAATTTCTGGGAGTTTGGGTGTTAAAAATCTGAATTTGGGTGATGTTGGATGATAGAACCCGTAACTGTTAATCTGCAGATTTCGCCATACCTGTTTGATCGATCGATCGAACCAGGAGTGTCGATCGATCGACTCATCGATCTATCGAGCGCCTGCCATCGATCGATCGACCCCTCCTGGCAGACTCATATTTCCCTTCTAAATAGTTGAATTAAATTTAAATGAGTAATAATCTTTGGACATCCTTATTAAAATATTTTGGAGATGAAGGAGACCAGTAGGACTTACTAGAAATATGAAACCTTTAATGTAAGACGAGATTTACATTCTTCGGGGAGGTTTATACATAAGGGACGATGGAATTATTTATAAAAGGGGGAGGCGCGTAAGGTAGTTACGTTGGAAAATAAATGAGTTACCTACTGAAATTTACACTTAGGAGTGTAAGGAATTCACGAGTGTCACTTGATAAGTTAGAATAATCCCACATATTAAGAGAAGAGGTAAATCGTATTACATGATAACTAAATAACGAGTAATAAGGAAAATGTCATAATTACGGGTTATGAGATGAACCTAATTTGGATATGGTAATAATAGTATATTTATATGACTGTGTTTATGCATATACTATATATGTGTGAAAATCGTGACCGCGCTACTTACTATCCCTAAGGATATCGCGCTGGGACAGTCTTATCTTGATGAGCCTTTATGGGGGATATTGGCTCGTGCCCTAGAAGATAGAAATCCTTTGGTACATGCTATCGAATCGATAGTTCAGACGGTCCTAAGAGACGTGGGGGCACAACTAACCTCTTAGAGACTTGGAATCTGTGCTTCACCTCAATATTGATTGTGTTTGTGTTATTAAAATTCGAGAGTGATTCCGAACTTGTATTTCCCTTAGTTCGAGTGATACGGGGACTGGATAGTAGAGTATGCTTGCACCATAATTATTATGTGGGGTGCCGTTAGAATATATATATTACATGAGCATTTAATATATATATTAGATTTCGGAATTTGGGAACTACCTACTGTGTTTATGGTAAGAAAGAAAATGAATCATTATTTCAATTGGGAAACATGTGTTTGAAAAGTATAATATGATACTGAGAAACTTTATTAGCAAATAAGGTTTAAATGAGAACTTTGTGATCAAATGAAATTAACCTCTTACTCGATTAAATTCGTCAGTTTAAATCTTACGAGTAACCTAAGATAAGATAAGTTAAACCGTTGGGAAGGTTAGTGCGATAGGCGTGCACATTAGAAGAGAGGCGAGAATTTCTCAAGGGAGTGCCGCACTAATATGTTGTTGCATTAGCCTGTAAACATTTTAAATACTTGCTAAACAAATTTTAAATCGTTTTTACAATCGGGCTCTGACCCGTTTCCATTTTCTTTTCTCTCTTGTATATATATGTATATATTACAGGTGCCCAGCCACAGGGGCGTCTTGCATAGGATCCTTTGGAAGGAACGCGCTGCAGCTTAGGTGGGAGTTGCAGGCCTCTTGCTTAGACGACCTCATTTGTTGATTCCATTCCTATTTCTATTAATTCAGTTGGGCATGTGTCGCCCTTTTTCCATTATTCAGTTGTTTATGGGATATTGTTACTTGTTTATTTCCATTATTCACACTTTGGATTTTATTACATGTTAGGATGTTTTCCTTTAAGTTTAATGTTGGGATTAATTAGTTGAATGTTTAAATTCTTTGGATTATATGTTACAGGTTAATTGTTGTGTGATTCTTTAAATTGCGAATTTTGTAAAGTTTTAAATGGTGGTTTATAAAATAAAATTTAGGAAGAAATGTCTAAAATGGTTTTGACACCTAGGTTAATTATTTAGGGTGTTAAATTGGAAAAGATTATTTTACGACAGTGATGCTAAGAATGATCCAACTGTTCACCTTGAATTTAATTTAATAAAGGAGTGATCGCCCAGTATTTAATTAGGCGAGGTGTCTCAATGACGTGGCGCAGAAATGGTTCGAGAGGCTCTCTCACAGGCCTATTAGGAGCTTTGTGTCCCTGGCCGAGCTCTTTATGGCCCGCTTCATTACTAGTAGCTCCCATCCCAAAAGGATCGATGCTTTACTAATAATTAAAAAGACGCCTCAAGAGAGCCTCTGAGACTACGCGAAGAGGTACCGGGAGTTGTTCAATGAGGTTGAGGACTGCTCGGAGTAGGTAGCAGTGGCCTCTTTCAAAATTGGGCTACCCAGCTCTTTCCTTCTGCACCAATCCCTGACGAAGAAAGAGGCCACGACCATCGATGACCTAATGGCTTGTATCGAGAAGTACGCCAAAGTGGAGGATGTGACCCGCCTCAGCACAGGGGAAAATGGTCAAACTAAGCTCGCTCCCAAAGGCAACGACAAAGCTGAGAACCAGAAGAAAGGAGGCAAGAATGGCTCCAAGAACGGAGGCAGGAATGATGTTTCAAAAGCATTTCGGGTAGTCAACACTGTCTTCAAAGAACCAATTTATAAGATTTTGGTAAAGATCAAAGACGAGCCATTTATTAAGTGGGCCAGAAAGATGGGAGGAGATCCCTCGAAGAGAAACAACGTGCCGAGATGCGCTTTTCATAAAGAAGGAGGACATAAGACTGAGCACTGCAAAGCTCTTAAGTCTCACCTTGAAGAACTGGCCCAGTTTGGGCACCTGAATGAGTTTGTGGAGAAGAAGGCAGAGAAAGTTACTGCCAATGGAGAAACAAGACCTGACAACTTACTCGAAGACGATGCTGGCCATGAATTCACGATAATTCATGGGGCATCTCATATGATGCAGATTTATGGGAATTCAGCTCGGATGGAGGTAAAAAAGCTTACAACAGTAATACAAGCTTTTTAGATCGATCCAGCAAAGACACAATTAGGAAAGCGTCGGCGAGCAGATGACGTCGACTATAGCAAACATATCGTGTTTACAGATGAGGATCTGGTGGGAGTGAGAACTCCACATCATGACGCCTTGATCATTACGCTCAGGATAGCCAACTATGACGTCGACAAGTTGCTCGTCGACCAAGGAGGCTCATCCGAGGTAATGTATCTCGACCTGTTCAAAAAATTGAAGTCGAGCGTTACCGACCTGAAGGAAGCCACTGTCCCTTTAGTTGGCTTCGCTGGAAAAGTGACTATTCCATTGGGAAAGATTGTGCTACCAGTAAGGGCAGGAAGTATCTCCAAGATGATTGATTTTCTAGTAGTCAACATTGACTCACCATACCAAGCTATCCTCGGCAGAGGGTGGCTACATGCGATGAAGGCAGTCCCCTCGACCTACCATCAGAAACTCAAATATGTGACCGAGCGAGGAGTAATGGTTTTCCATGGCGATCAAGCGATGATAAGAAGGTGCTTCATAGCGGCCATCCACCCAAGACCAGAGAAGAAGGTCGAAAATCCCAATGAGAATGTCGAGGAGCAAGAAGGTTTGATACCTTCAAAATAGCTGTTAAGGGACGAAAGACCCGGAGTGGAAGAGATCGGGCTCTTCCCCTCTGAGCGGGTCATCGAAAACCTGGAGGAAGTTACAGCTGGTGGTAGCGAGAAGGACATGATATTCTTGATTGGATCTTCTCTCACAAATCAAGAAAAGAAGGAATTGCCGATTCTGTTGAGAAGCAATGTAGAAATTTTTGCGTGGGAACCATACGAGCTGCCTGGAATTGATTCCAGTGTGGTTTGTCATCGGTTGCATATCAACCCCACTTTCAAACCTATCATGCAGAAGGCATGGCGAACTGCACTCGAGAAGGCAAAAGTTGTAGAGAAAGAAGTTGAAAAATTACTGGATGCAGGATCCATACGGGAGGTTCAATTTCCTAAATGGTTATCTAATCCAGTAGTAGTTCCAAAGAGTAATGGGAAATGGAGAGTCTGCATTGACTTCACTGACTTTAACAGGGCATGCCCTAAGGACAGTTTCCCTCTCCCAAAAATTGACCAATTGGTGGACGCCACAGCAGCTCACGAAAGAATGAGTTTTCTGGATGCATATTCGGGGTATCATCAGATCCCTATGTATGCATCAGACCAGGACAAGATAACATTCATCACCACCGTCAGATTATACTGTTATAAATTCATGCCCTTCGGGCTTAAAAATACAGGGGAAACCTACCAACGGCTGGTCACCAAGATGTTCAAAGACCAAATGGGAGACACCATGGAAGTCTATATCGACGATATACTCATCAAGACCAGGAACAAATAAGACCACCTTTCAGACCTATCAAGAACCTTCGAAATCCTTAAGAAATACCGAATGAAGATCAACGCGAGCAAATGTTCTTTCGATATCCAGTCAGGAAAGTTTCTTGGGTACTGGGTCAGTAAGAGAGGCATCGAGGCTAATCCGGACCAAATCAATGCAATCAACAGGGTGCAGCCCTCTTAGAAAATAAGGGACGTATAGAAGCTCACCGACATACTCGCTGCCTTGAGCCGTTTCATCTCGAAGTCATCTGAGAAGTGAAAACCATTCTTTCAGATCTTGAAGGGAAACAAGATAGTAGAATGGAATCAAGATTGCTCGCAAGCATTGGATGAGCTCAAAGCTTACCTTATATCACCACCCCTGCTCGTCATACCTCAAGAAAGAGATCCCTTGTACTTATACCTCTCCATTTCCATCCACGCCGTCAGTTCTGCACTGGTGTGCGAGAAAGCAAGAATCCAGCACCCTGTCTATTATGTAAGCAAGACCTTATTAGACGCCGAGTAGTGGTACCTACCACTAGAGAAGCTCTCCTTTGCACTCATAGTAGCTTCGAGAAAGTTGAAGCACTACTTTAAAGCTCACACTATCGTCATCCTTACATCACACCCCCTCAAAGTAGTCCCGCAAAAAGCAGATTTGTCAGGCAGATTGACTAAATGGTCGATCGAGCTCGGACGATTTGACATCCAATTTCAACCAAGGAATGTAATCAAAGGGAAAGTCCTTGCTGATTTCATAGTTGAGTTTACAGGCAAGCAGCCTCTCGACCAACTTCAACCCATAAAGCAAAAAGAGAATCACGCAATAGATGGAGTTTGGTGATTATTTGTTGATGGAGCCTCCAACTCAAAGGGGGAAGGAGTAGGCATTGTGCTAGTTACTCCAAAAGATACCTTTCTTGAACAGGGAATTAGGCTTGGATTTGAAGCCTCCAACAATGAGGCAGAGTATGAGGCTTTGATAGCCGGCCTCTAGAAGGCACAGAGGTTGGGAGCGAAGCAGTTACAGGTGTTCGGCGACTCACAATTGGTCTCCAATCAGATAAGTGGGGACTAAAATGCCAAAGATGAAAGAATGGCAACCTACCTCGCCTTGACAAAGAGGCTAATGTCCAGCTTCGAGGAAGTCAGTGTCCAGTAGTTTCCCAGAGGTCAGAACAGCCATACCGACGCCCTGGAAGCCCTAAGTTCGGTAATCAATTCCGACTTAAAAAGAACGATCCCCATTGACTTCCTCGCCCATTCGAGCATCAACAAGAGCAATGAGCTGCCAAGCGTGGAGCATGTACTCCAGATCGAGTCAGCACCCAGTTGGATGGACCCCTTAAGGGATTATTTGAAAGATGGCGCACTTCCAAATGATAGGAAGATCGCTCACCAGATAAGAGTCAAAGCTGCTCGTTTTCACTTATCTCCTAAGGACAAGCTGTATAAGAGATCGTTCTTCGGCCCTTACCTTCAATGTGTTCACCCGAAGGATGTCGAGAAAATTCTACACGAGCTCCATGAAGGAATCTGTGGAAGCCATATTAGAGGAAGATCACTAGATTTTTGAGCTATGAAGGAAGGCTACTGGTGGCCATATATGCAAAAAGATTCGGCAGTATACGCTCGCAAATGCGAAAAATGTCAACTACATGATCCTATGGTTCACTAACCTGCCAACGACCTAAGATCACTCACCAGCCCCTGGCCTTTCGCCCAATGAGGAATGGAAATTATAGGCCCACTTCCCACCGCCACCGGTAATCGTAAGTATATGTTGGTCATAATGAATTACTTCACCAAATGGATCGAGGCAGAACCACTGACAAACATCCGAGATGCAGATATGATGAGATTCATATAGAAAAACATAATTACCCATTTTGGAATTCCCAGAACCATCATCACTGACAATGGAACACAGTTCGAGAGTGGCCCTTTCCAGAACTTCTGTAATGAACACGGGATCAGGCACTATTTCAGCTCTGTGGCGTACCCCCAAAGCAACGGTCAAGCCGAGGCTTCTAATAAAATAGTGATCGATGGGCTGAAGAAATGACTAGAGTGAGCCAAAGGTGCATGGGTAAGTGAGCTGCTGCATATTTTGTGGGCTTACCGCACTACCCCACGACGAGCAACTGGGGAAACCCCATTCTCACTAACATACAGAATGGAAGCAATCATCCCCTTGGAAGCTGGTCTACCAACGATGAGAACCACCCTTGTCGACCAAGGCCAGAACGATGTAGCATTACTCGCTGAACTTGATCTAGCTGATGAACGCAGAGACTTAGCCCTAGTAAGGCTAGCGAGCTATCAACAACAACTCACAAAATAATATAACAAGAAGGTCAATCCGAGGGCATTCCAGATTGGGGACTACGTCCTAAGGAAAGTCCTTGGTAGTGCAGTAAAACCTTTAGACGGTATGCTAGGGCCGAACTGGGAAGGACCATTCAAGATAACAAGAGACGATCTACAAGGAGCCTATCCCTTATAAATGCTGGAGGGCAGAGAGATACCCCTAGCATGGAACGCATCCAACCTAAAGAAATTCTATTTCTAGCCTTTTCTTTTCTTTTTATTGTCTCTCTTATCAATTCTTTCGAACTTGCAACTCGTTTTTTATTTATTTACATGTGAATTAATTTATTTATTTACTTGTGAATTAATGAAAGATGTTTGGCAGTTGCATTCTATTAAGTATTGAGAACTTTATAACTTGCACAATCTTTCCAAATAACAGGCACCTTACTCAAAGCATAAAATTAGGGTATCACCCTCCTCAGGTATTCGTTATGAAACATGAACAACCTCCTAGCATTGCTCCGGCAATATATGAAGCCCTACAGGGGATCCTTAGGTAATTAGACCAAAAACGAATTGGTCACCAGATTATGTTTGGATCAAAAAACCTGCTCGAATAGAATATCCAGTGCCAGGTGTGTCCTCACCATTGCCACATTTAGGCCTAAATAAGTGTGACGACATGACTTAAAAGGTAAAGTGAGGCAAAATGATATCTCATAAGCATACTGGACTGGGAGGTCACTAACTCAATATTACAGCCCTACCAATCTAATTGGCCATCAAGTGCCCAAGATAATTAAGTAAGAGATAAATGATGAACACATGTTTAGTCAGCGATATAGCCCAAAGCATAGATATTATATTACTTCATCACATTTACAACAAAGATGTACCACCCATGTTTAGTCGACGAGATCGCCCAAAATATCAATATTACATTACTTCATTACATATACACAGAAAGTTACAGCTGTTAAAATCCTAATGAGGCTGAGGCCTCTGAACAAGATAATCAGCTACTTGTGCTCTTCGGCCATCGTCCGGATGAGGAGCCAGTTCCTGCTCGACCTCACTGACGGTTGGCTCTAATAGCTGCCTAGGGATAACATCGATAGGGATCCATTAGTCATCCCTCCTGAAAGGGTTAGGCCGTAAAGTTGAAGCAGAGATATCGTGACGGTACCAAAGTACTGAGTTCCTTGGAACTTGTAGCTCCCTGAGGGCACTCAACCATCCCTTGATAAATGCGAGCTCTTCAAACTCTGTCAGCTTCGTCGGAGCATCAACACCCAACCTTGGTCGTAACCATCAACCCATACTCGCCGAGGTCCTTTCTTAAACAGATGCCTCAGCCGTGTGATATCCCTTTGGAGCCCAACATCAATCATGTATGCTCGACGAACATCTTCACGGAGCTCATCCATTTCCCTAGCTGGGCTTCTTACATTTGTACCAGCTCGCAGAACAGTCGATGGGGTAGAACCTCGCAGCACCGAAGGAGCATCGCTTGGTACTGTGCCAGCTCGTGATGAGGAGGAACCCCTTAAAACGTAAGGCACGGTGCTCGACGTATGCTCCCTGAGGCGCAACACTTCCCTCCTTAAGGACTCATTTTCCTGTTGCAGAACTTCTTCGACTTGGTTAATCTCAGTAGCATCGAGGAGTCTTGCTCTCAGAGTGTTCACTTCCTCTTTAACAGAACCTCTAACTTCTTCCATTTCATGAAGCCTGTCTTTCAGTTTAGCAACGAGCTCCATCTGATCTATGAAACTCTTATTCCTCGATCGCAGCAATTTGCAAATTCTTATAAAGGTCTGGCGAACTTGAGGACTCACATCAGGACCAAGCATTCTTCCCAGTTGAAAAGTGGCTGGTATATATTCATCTACATCAATCGACTACAGGTCATAGAAGAGCAGTAAAGGATAAAATGAATCAGTACACTGAGGTAAAAAGTCTTTTCATTTCATTCATACATAAAGGATCAAAGTACATTGGGAATCAGAAAGGAACATTACAAACAAGTTAAAAATATAAAAGCAATCCTAAGAGCAGTCTAAATAGTAACCTCAGCTTGATCGAAGGAAGCCAACTGCTTTTCCTTATTAGCAGCAGTAGGAGCTTTACCCTCAGAGGAAACAACTACTATTCTTTGAGCAGGAAGAGCACCAGTAGGAACAATCTGTGAGGCAGGGGAAACACCTTCAATGATTGGGGCAGGGGATTCATCTACAATAGACTTTGGGCCTGGATCATGCTCGTCAAACAAGGGTGAGTCAGTATCCACCCCAGCAGCTAGAAGAGCCTTGTTCCAGCCCTTCTTGAAGTTTAGCCGACTGATGTAGCCAATCTGAACATCGACATCTTCATACGCCGTAACCCAACTATTATTGTAAGAACTCTCCTTCAGAGCAGCTACCTCAGACTCCTTATCTTTCAGCTTCTCCACTAGTACTTTATTTTCCTCCACCACCGCCAGCTTACTCGAGCAGACTAAATTATAGGCCTATAGCAGCTCGTTCAGACTGTTGACCACTGCCTTCTCAGCTCGATTGGCTTCAACAGGGGAAAGATCAAAGGATATCCGAGCAGTATCGGTAGTCTTTAATCTCACCTCGAGCTCAATACTCTTCCACTTCAGAGAAGCGTTCTGTTTCTCCAACTCAGCCTTCTTATTCACCAACTCGTCACGAGAGCGATAGAGCACAGTGAAATCAGTCACAAACTGTAAACAAAAAGAAGGCATTAGAAGAGAGCAACGAAACAAAGATTTACAAGTATTAGAAAAAAGAAACGAACTTACCAAGGCTAGCCTCTAACTCGCTTGCAAGGCTAACTGGTCAGTCCCCATTGCCCTTTGGCGATAAGCATGAAGGACTGCTCTCTCGAGCAGCGCAGGAGACAGTTAAGGAGAAATGGAAACCGAGGCCCCCTCTGGCAATGCAAATACGGGCACTAGAGCTTACCCAACCTTTGTCCTCGCTTCTCCTCTCTCTTCTTCTCCTTCTTTGCCCTCTTCTTCTCCTCCACCTTCTTTTTCTCTTCAGTCTTCTTCCTCTCCTCTTCTCTCTCTCTCTCTCTCTCTCTCTCTCTCAACTGCTCTTCTTATTTTATCTTCTTCTCCTGCTCCTGTGCAGCAGACTAAGAACCAGTGGCAATATCCCCACTGCTGGATTTCTGCTTCTTCGACCTCTGAGCGAGAAGCACATCATCCTCCTCATCATCATCACGGTCAAGTTCCTCCTAGGGGGAACCATTTCCTCGCTAGAACTGCTGGATATACTTGAAGCCTCTTGAGCCTCAGAAACCTCTTCTGAACTAGAAGAACTTTCACTACTGGAGTTCGCCTCACCAGAACCACCTTCAGCACCTCCTCTAATATCACTTTCAGAACTGCTTTTTTCCTCATCCAACTGGATGGGGTCAACAGAAAATTCTTCAGTAATATCTAGGATATGAATGCTATCTACAGGGCGCGCGATGAAACTGAACCCGATGTTCTTGTACTCCAGGGGAAAAGAGGCTAACCGGGGATGTTCACCTTCAGCCAAAGGCTATCTGATGTTTCAAGCCTTGATCAGCTCAGCATCTCGAACTTCGCTAAGTGCAGGTTCCAAATTCTTTGTCCTCGCTAAAAATAAGAGAAAAGAATATCAGAAAAAACATACATTAATAAAAATATCAAAGAGCAGAGTGAAGATTACCTATGTACTCTTCCCCATAAAAGGGAATAGTGATTGTTGATGTAAAAAATTAGATCATATATAATTATTCAATCACAGATAAATAAATGAGACAAAGAATTTGTAAAGTGGTTCAGCCTTATAAGAATGGCCTACGTCCACTGTTATGTTATTGCTGAGTGTTTGGGAATTCTCAATTACAAGTTCTATTAAGAAATTTTGGTCCCCTTACAATGAGGATTGTACAATGTATTTATAGCCCTGAGGATGTAATGTGAAAGGGTAATACATTAAATGATGTACATATGAAAGGGTGATACATTCAATGCCCCTTAAGCGTGTGCGTCAAAATGATAAGCATTTAATGAATAGTCAAACTGTTGGTTATCCTGCTATTAAAGCTTTGTTCGAGGTGCAGCTCGGACCGCCTAAGCTTCTCGGTGTTTATGAGTTCCTCGGGGAAGCAGTATTCCTCGTTGTATTATGGTTCCTCGGAGCGTGCGAGTTCCTCAGAAGTATTTATTGTTGCCATGTAGATTGCCACGTGTCATCATTCAATTGAGCCATGTCAGCAGACTAAATTTGGTATCAACAGAAGCCCCCAATGTTTCGTAGTTCGAAATTTGAGGAGTATGGAACATTCTTTCTCGGAATATGGTAGCTTTAAATGGTCTTCCTGATTTTTAGGAGTGTTTCCCTTGTATTTATTTCTCCTTCCAAATTCGTAGAATCAGGCTTTTTTGAATTTCTATGCCTGCTTCGATTCCCGCGCCCCTTTTCGTCTTTTTAGCCGTCGATAACGTAATCGTCTATTTTTGTAATCATTTCTTTTCCTTTTCCCAAGGTAGAGTATTTAAACGCTGCAGAAAATCCCATCGTCTTCTACTTTTTCAAATTTATATCTTCGAGTTTTCCGTCGTCTCTTTCTCTCCTGTGTATTCATCTCTTCCATCATTCGTTGTCATCAGATCCACTCTTTTTCTGTAAGATTTTCTTCCTTCTTCTTCATTTCTTTTATTCATCATGGTTTACCCTGTTGAATCTCTTAATAAATTTCGCTCTGATTTTTCTATTCCCTCCTGGGTTGTTCTGGAAGAGCTTTCTGAGCCTTCTGATTATTTCCGTTTGGCTGAGGGACATTGGTTCCCCAGTCTTTTTATTGCTGAGTGTGGATTTTCTTTTCCACCTAATCTCTTGTGTCTGGAATTCTGTCATTACTTTGACGCTATTCCTGCGAGAATAGCCCCAAATACATGGAGAATAGTTAATGGGGTTCATAGGTTAAATCAAATCCATGTAACTCGCATAGGAATTCCAAAATTCATGTTTTGTTATAGATGGGCATTTGGTGATAACACCTTTTATTTAAAAACTAGATTTTTAAATAGGGCTTTAGTGGTAAATCTTCCGGATGCCAATAGGGATTATTTTGAACATGGGGTTGTCATAAAAAATTGGCAACATGCTCCTTTATCTGGAGATTAAGCTTATCAGGGTCCCAGATGCCCTCCCCATGGCAATGGGATAGGTTATTTTTATTTCCTTTTATTTATTTTAAAATCATGCTTCCTTTATGTTTGATAAAATGCATCACTGATGGCAATGTTTATTTATTTGCAGTTGACAACAAAAGAAGGTGTCCAAAAGAAGCAGATGTCAACATAAGACATTTGAAACTTATCTGGAGTCTGCATCAGAGTGTTGCTGACGAGCACATTAGATCAACCTCATATCTGCTGCAGTACAAGAGCTACACAACTTATTTTACTGCTCGTCCAGTAATAAGTGAAGCAGAACCAGTACCAGCTTCTACCAGTTCCTCGCCTGAATCACACGTCCCTTTAAGCGAAAGGATGAAGAGAAGAAGACCTCCCACTCTCTTCGAGAAACCTGCCTCTGCTGCTGGAGAGGCCAAAAGAAGTAAGACTGATGTCCCAGAAGGGACAAAGAAAATTGATGAACCTTCCTCGACTGCTGTTGTTGTGAAGGTTGTAGAGAAGACCGCAGTGGCTCCGAGAAGGTCTGCTGCTCTTGGAGAGGTGATTGTAATATCACCGACCAAGGGTTCTTCCTTGGTTGAATCTGTTCCTGTTCCCCCGAGGAGGCTGAAGAAGATCTCCTCGATCAATTTGGCTGACACCATCACTCAGCCCTCAACCACTGGAACTGGGGTTCCTACTTTTGTTCCCCCGAGCTCTGCCATGAGCTCGGTAAAGTCCTGGATCATTCTCGAGGTCCAAGGTACTGAAGAAAACCTTACTCGGGACATGGTCACTTCGTTAGCTACTCGCCACCTTGCTTCTGTAATTCTTCTTACTTTGAACTTTTCATATTTCCCTTGTCATTTCTGTTTCTAACTTGCTTTCATTTTCTTTTCACAGTTGACGAGCTGCTTCAATATAATTCTGAAGAAGGATGAAGTAATTAAACTTCATGCTCCTCATCTAGTGTGGAGGAAGATCTGGAGGAAGCTATTAAGTCTTTAGAGGATTCTCGCCAGACATATGCTACTGACAAGGCTGTTTGGGAGAAGAAGCTTGCCTCCACCGAGCAGGAGAAAGCTCGAGTTGTTGATGTCTCCAAGGAGTTGGAGAAAAAAGTGAATAGTCTGGAGAAGAAGAATAAAGAGCTTGAAGAGAAGCTCAAAACTATTGGGGAGCTTGAGGATAATCTTAAGGTTGCTGAGGAAAAATTGGGCCAGCTTCAGGAAGTAAGTCGACAAAAGGAGGAGGTTGAGAGAAAATTGAAAGCTGCTGATGACCTGCTGTCCGAGAAGCTTTCCTCGGAAAAGCTAAAAAGCAAAATGGCTGTGAAGAAGTCCTTCAGCGCTGGCTGGGACAAGGGGTGGAACAAGGGATTGGCTACCATGGTGTCGCAAGTGGACTATGGTAGCCTCAAGTACTTTAGGGATGGATGGGTCGCTGCTCTTCAGGAGATGAAAGTGGATGAAAATTCTGAACTCTTTCAGCGACACATCCCTGGTCCTCCTCCAACTCCTGAAGACTTAGAAGAGGACGAAGCTGCCTCCGAAGAGTCTTTTATGGTGATGGGAGATCATCCCACAGCCATCCAGCCTGCTGACGAGGAACCTCAACAAATCATTACTTCTTCCGAGCAACTGCTGGCGCTCCCCGAGCAACTTTCTACTCCTTCCGAGCAACCTACTTCCTCGTCCCAGCCTCCCGAGAAGGTTTTGGGAGACAAAGAAAAGGTGTAGAGTTGTTCGGGTTTATCTTTATATTTTTCTTTTGTCAATTGTAACCATGAATATGTAACTCTAAAATCTTGTACTTCTGACCTTTATCATACTGTTGTCTCCTCTTCATACTCTGTCTTGATTTTTATTGATTATTGCTTTTTCTTTCTCTGCTAGTTTCTGGCCAAGATGGAATTACTATCTGCCCATGATACAAAGCTGCTGTGACAATGTAATGAATACTTTAAGGCTGGTCACACAGACCTGAGTGGAGCACAAGTCGTCGACATCCTCGGCCAAGATGCTTCAGAACAGGCAGTTGAAGCATATCAATATCTGAAGTGTCTACTTGATCGAGCAGTGGCCAATAATATGGCCTATTATGATATGATCGAGGATCTCCAAGGCACCCTCGAAGACCTTCAGCTACAATACAAAGAATCCACTGCCCTGTTGCATGAGGGGTACGAGAAGAAGTACCAGCAGATCATTGTCGACAAGGGATACGAGAAGCTTTTTACTGGGTACGATGTAAGGGAGAGAACCTTGAAGGGTGAGGTCGAGGAATGCAGTCAAATAGCCGAGTTGCTGGAGCAAGAAAACAACAACCTGCAAAGGGAGCTGTCACAGTTGAAGTCTACAGCTTCCACTTCAAAAGCCTTGATCCCAGTGACTGATGAGGCATTTTCATTCTTGGAGGTTGAGAACGCCAACTTGAGGGCCGAGTTGGAAACCTTGAAAAGGTCTGGCTCTTCTTCTTCTTCTTCTCGGGGACGAGCAAGAGCTCCTCGAGGACGAGCAAGAGCAACTCGGATTCCTGTCGAGGAATAGAGGACTCAGTCTGCCTTAGAGAACCAGGCCTTCCAGCTGATGGCGAAGAACCAGGCATTGGCTGAAATGTCAAAGAAGATCAGGGACTTGGAAGAGAATATTTCCATGCAGAAGTCTACCTTGGAGAACAAAGAGATATTCATCAAAAATCTCCACGAGCAGCTAGAAAGACTAACATATCAATTCCACAAACAGCCCAGGGAGTTCTGGATGGCTGGATACAACGAAGCGCTATACCACTTGGACGATTGTATCCAGAATGCCAATAATGAGGGCTACAAACATGGCTGGTTGAATGCCTTAGGTGTGCTGCAACTCGAATAGGGTCATTACCTGTGGGACTACCATGATCCCGGGCTGTTCGACTTACCTGTGCCACCATACAAACTGGATATGAGTTGGATCCCTGCTTCGGCCATTCCTCGGAGCTTGATTTCCAAATATCTCGGTGACTACAATCTCCATTCAAATGCTGAGATATCTCGTCCCGAGCACCTCTTAGATCGACCATTCGTGATTAATGTCACGATGTTTAAGGATCTCAACTTTATAAATTCTCCTCTGGCTTTAAATGATCCGCCTGCTGGCGAGGAACCCGTGTCAAAGCAGAGGGGAAAAGACCAGTAGAATAGGAATTTTGATGTAGTAGTTTATATACATTTCAATGTCAATGTAACTTTCATTTCATTATCAATGTAATTTATTTTGGGTCTAATGAAAGACTTTCATTTTTGTTTGCAATTTTAACTGCTATTGTCTTGTAAAACACTTTACATCTGTGCATGTGTATCTGTTAAAAAGATAACAATATTGTGTTGTTTGTCGACCAACTCAGTAATAATTAAAAAGTTACGAGTATAAAAAATGTTGCTCGATCACTTAATAGTAACGTTTTGTTTCTCGACCAACTTAGCAATAAAGTAACGAGTATAAAAAATGTTGCTCGATCACTTAATAATAAAGTTACGAGTATAAAAAATGTTGCTCGATCACTTAATAGTAAATTTACGAGTATAAAAATGTTTAAAATGTTTCCAACCAACCAAGGTCGTTAAATTCTCCATATCGACCAACTACAGTTAGTGGGTTTTTATCCCCGACCAGCCATAGTTAGTAGATTTTTCTCTTAAATGTTTCCGACCAACCAAGGTCGATAAATTTTCGTTGTCGACCAACTACAGTTGGTGGGTTCCCCGACCAGCCATAGTTAGTCTTTTTAAAATAATTTTACCTCCCGACCAACTCAAGTTGGCATTTTCGAGAATATATTCATTTCCTAACCGACATAAGTTGGCATTTTTAGGAATACTTTTATTTCTCGAGAAACATATAGTTTTTTTTCCCTTAGGAATATAAATTTTACTTCCCGGAGGAATACAAGTAGCTTTACTTCCCGGAGGAATACATGTATCTTTACTTCCCGGAGGAATATATGTAGCTTTACTTCCCGGAGGAATATTGGTCGCTTTACTTCCCGGAGGAATATTGGTAGCTTTACTTCCCGGAGGAATATTGGTTTCTCGACCAACCTTAGTTGGCGTTTTCGAGAAAAAATTTGAGTAGCCTGAGCTTTGCCGTGTTGTGCCGAGTAGTGTGTAGCACTAGTATTCTCCGAAAAACTTTCAATAAAAAGAAATAATTCAGCAGAATATCTTTATTTTATTCATCACTGATAATACTTGCACAGGTGCTCTGCGTTCCATGCATTCTTAAACTCCTCCCCTTCTAGAGTTGCTATTCGGTAAGTTCCTGGTCGAACAACTTCTGTAACTCGGTGTGGTCCATGCCAGTTTGCCTCCAGCTTATTGTGCTTTTGAATTACTTTCTTCATCACATAGTCTCCTTCTTTCAGGTCACACTTCTTCACCCTCTTGTTGTAGAACAAAGATGTTCGCTGCTGGTAGGCAGCATTTTTAATGGCTGCTTCTTCTCTAACTTCCTCGAGCATGTTTAAATCCAATCTTCTCATTAAGTCGCTGACAGGGGAATTGAAATTCAGTACCCTGTGTGTTGGGAGGCCCAACTCGGCAGGTATGACAGCTTCACTCCCAAACGCCAGCATATATGGTGATTCTCCAGTTGCTACTCGGGGAGTAGTTCGGTAAGACCAGAGTACTGATTGTAACTCGTTGATCCAGTTTTCTTTTGCATCATCCAGTCTTTTCTTCAAGCCATTTAGCAGCGTTCTGTTTGTCACTTCAGTTTGTCCATTGCTTTGAGGATGGCCTGGTGCTGAGTGGACCTTCAAAATGTTTGACTGATGGCAATAGGCAGCAAACTCCTTGTTATCAAATTGTGTTCCATGGTCTGTGATGAAGGCATGAGGAAGACCATATCGACAAATGATGTTCCTCTAAACAAATTGGTACACCTTGTCGTATGTCATGTCGATGAGAGGCTCAGCTTCAACCCATTTAGTAAAATAATCCACTGCGATGATGAGGTATTTGAACCTTCCACTGGTCGTAGGTAGTGGCCCGACCATATCTATTCCCCACATGGCAAATGGCCAAGGAGAAGTTATGGGTGTCAATAGTGCTTGTGGAGTTCTTCGAATGGAGGAAAAACGCTGGCACTTGCCACATTTCTTGTCATAGGCTATACAATCAGCTCTTATCGTCGGCCAGTAGTATCCCCGCGTCATTATCCTTTGTAAGAGCGTCCGACCTGCTACATGTGCTCCACAGGACCCTTCATGGATCTCTTAAATCAATTCTTTCACCTCGGAGGGATGTACACATCTCTGCAAACCTGTCATAATTCCTCGTCTATAAAGAATATCGTTAGTTAATACATATCGAGCAGCTTTAAACCTCAATTTCTTGGCTGCGAGCTTGTCAATTGGTAATTCTCCCTCCTCAATGTACCCTGATTGGATCCATCCAAGATGGTCCTAAATCAAGGGTAATAAAGTTTGTCGTCAGATCTTCATCTATACTCCGACCAGCTAAAACTTCAATTGGGATTATTCGTCGTAGCTCGGTACGAGTAGCTGATGCTAATCGAGCTAAGGCGTCTGCTCTCGCATTCTCCATTCTTGGTATTCTGACCAGCTGAATAGCAGCAAATTCTGACACCAGCTCTTTTGCCTTTGTATGATATCTGATCATTAATTCTCCTCTAACTGCATATACTCCCAACATTTGATTTACGATCAATTGAGAATCACTGAAGACAATAACCTGTTGCACCTCCATAATTTTTGTCAAATTAAGCCCTGTAATCATGGCCTCATACTCAGCCTCATTATTGGAAGCTTTAAATTGGAAACGTAGGGCATATTCCATGTCGACCTCGTCCAGAGTGCTCAAAACTATCCCCGCGCCACATCCTGTAGTGCAAGATGAGCCATCTACATATAACCTCCATATAGGTAACTCGTCTTCAAATTGCTGATCTGATAGAGTTCCTCAATGAAATATTTGTTGCTTCCTTTCATCCTCCCCTGATATTTCTTGCTCCTCACCGATCATCTTTTCTTGCCCTTTTACCAACCGGAGTTGGTCTGAGCTCAAATTTGATGATCCTGTAACATCTACTTGCTCTTTTACCAACCGGAGTTGATCCGAGCTAGTATTTTTTGGTCCTGTAACATCCACAGGTTGATCAGCGAGCAACTTTTGCTCCTCGGGGGTATCAGGATAGGTGAACTCTGCTATAAAATCCGCTACAGCTTTCCCTTTTAGCGATGATCTGGGTTCATAAACTATATCATATTCGCCGAGCTCTATTGCCCAGTACATCAATCTCCTTGATTTTTCTGGTTTATGAAGGGCTTGCGTCAATGGAATATCAGTGTATACTACTATGGTATGAGCCTGGAAGTATGGCCTCATTCTCTTACTCGCCTCAATCAACGCCAGTGCCAGTTTTTCCAGCCTTGGATATCTGATCTCTGCTCCTCAGAAGGCCTTACTCGTATAATAAATTGGTTTTTGCACTCCATTTTCCACTCTGATCAACACCGAACTAACTGCATTCTCGAATAGTGCAAGATATAAGTATAATTTTTCTCCCATCACTGGCCTGAACAACAGTGGAGGTGCTCCCAAGTATTTCTTCAAGTCTTGAAAAGCCTTTTCACATTCATCATTCCACTCAAAAGTCTTTCGGAGTGTCTTGAAGAATGGGAGACATCTGTCAGTTGCTCGTGACACAAATCTGTTGAGTGCTGCTACTCGTCCTGTAAGACTTTGCACTTCTTTCTTCGTCGTTGGAGATCGCATCCCTAATAGAGCTTTGATCTTTTCAGGATTTGCTTCAATGCCTCGTTGATTGACAATGTACCCGAGAAACATGCCTTCTCGTACTCCAAATATGCACTTCGTCGGGTTCAGCTTCATTTGATATTTATCCAGTTGATCAAAAGTCTGGCTTAAATCAACTAGATGATCTGCAGCTTTCTTGCTTTTTGTCAGCATATCGTCAACATAGACTTCCATATTGCAACTGATTTGTTCAGCAAAGACCTTGTTCATCAGCCGCTGATATGTCGCACCTGCATTTTTAAAACCAAAAGGCATAACATTATAACAATAAGTTCCCCTAGGGGTAATGAAAGAAGTACTCTCCCTGTCTTCAGGTTTCATTTTAATTTGATTGTAGCCAGAATAAGCATCCATGAAGCTCAGCAGCTCGTGTCCCGAGGTAGCATCCACTAGTTAATCAATTCGGGGCAGTGGAAAGTGATCCTTTGGGCATGCTTTGTTGAGGTCAGTGAAGTCTACACACATCCTCCACTTGTTGTTTTTCTTCTTTACCATCACCACATTGGCTAACCAGTATGGATATTTAACATCTTCAATAAAACATGCCTTCTGGAGCTTCTCGACTTCCTCCTGTATAGCTTGATTCTTCCCGGGGCTGAACACTCTTCTTCTCTACTTCACTGGCTTGATCTCCTTATTCACATTGAGCTCGTGACATAAGAAATTTGGGTCTATCCCAGGCATGTCTTCATGACTCCACACAAAAGTTTGCTTTCTGCTTCTTAGGAAAGTTATCAATTCCTGTTTTAGTGAGGCTTCCAACGACGAACCTACTTGAGTAGTTCGCTCTGGGTGCTCGTCGTCTAGAATGATGTTTTCAGTAGCTTCCACCACTTGACCCTTCACGAGTTGAGACTCATCTCTAGGATCCAATGTTTCAATTTCTGCACCTTCATCAACTTGATAGGTAGTAGTCTTTTTCCTTGATTCCTCCAGTTCTTCTTGCTCGGCGGATGAATAATAGCATTCCCGAGCTACTTTCTGATCACCTTTCACAACTCCTACTCCAAATTTATTAGAAATTTTAGGCACTGATGCACTGTAGATGGTACAGCCTCTAACTTCTTCAATCCTACTCTTCCCATGATGATATTGTATGATGATTGACCATTCTTATCCATCACGAAGAAGCGTATTCTTTCTGTTCGATAAGCAGGCCACGTACCAATGAATATATCCAACTTGATCGTCCCAAGTGGAAAAACTTTCTCGCCAGCAAAACCGAGGAGGGGTCTATGATAAGGTTCCAGTTGAGATAGCTTTAGATTCAAATTGTCGAAGCACGAGTAGAACATGATGTCTGCCGAGCTACCATTGTCTACCAGTACTCTTGAAATCATTACCTCTTTCATTCTCATCTTGATCACCAGTGGGTCATCATGAGGATATAGAACACCTGCCATATCATTCTTCGAGAAACCAATTACTAATTTCTCTTTGTTCACCTTTCTCGGGCGATCTTCCTCAGCTAAATTTATTCGTTGAATGTACGAGAAAGCTTGAGCCTCACAGAGGTAAGATTTTCCCTCTGCAGTAAGGTCTTCTCCTCCTGCGTCTCCACCTGTTATAACATTACAGTCAAATGACCCAAAGCGTATTGAAAATACCTCTCTTTCTGGCTGTCTTGGTCTCTTGGGAAGATCGGGGTCGTCTTCTGGATCAACTTCATTGTTTCTTTTCTTGTTCTCCTCTGCTCGACGAGGAGATCTAGACCTCTCTCTTGCTCGATCGTTATTTCTTCTTTCGTTTCCACGATCAACATACTTTGACAGCTTTCCTCGTCGAATGAGTGTTTCAATTTCATTCTGAAGAGCTATGCAATTTTTGGTCATATGGCCATGATCTTTATGAAACTCGTAATACTTCGCCTTATTCCTCTTGTCAGGGTCTGCCTTCATTTTCTCTGGCCAGTTTAACTCCTCGTTGTTCTTGATTTATTCTAGAACATGGTTGATATCCTTCTTCAAAGGAGTGTAATTATCATATTTCTTCATTACATCCCATACCGACCTAGTTTTTGAATGTTTGTCATTACCATTGTTCTTGTGCTCTTTCTTCTTAGTTTTATCACCTTCCACCTTGGTTTCTTTAGCATCCATATTCTTCTTCGCAGCCATAGCCTCCTCGGCATTCATAATCTTGGACGCTTTTCCCATCAGGTCTGACATGGTTCTAGGAGGATCTTTGGCCAAAGTGTAGTACAACTTGTTCGGCAGTAGTCCACTCATCAAGGCGGTAATCGCTGTCTTCTCCTCATAATCAATGACTTCGAGTTTCTCATTATTAAAACGAGTTATATAATCTCTGATACTCTCACCAACCTTTTGTCTAACACTTAACAAGTGTGCTACTCGTTTAACTGGCTTTGCCCCAAAACAGAAATTCCCAATGAATAACTCGGCCAGTTGAAGAAAGGTTGAGATCTTACTCCGAGGAAGATTATTATACCATATTTGAGAAGATCCGGTAAGAGTTCCCGAGAATGCCCTGCATCTCATCTCATTTGGAACAGCATAGATGTCGGCAGCAGCTTGATATTGTTTTATATGAAGAACAGGGTCAGTCTTTCCATCATATTTAGGGGTCACAACAAGTGCTTTGAACTTTGATGGTGTTGGAAAATCTATAATATCCTGGACAAAAGGTGTTCCTCGAACAAAGGTTCATTGTAGAGGGTTCTTGGCCATAGCCATTTCCCCTAATCTATCCTTCAGCCTCTGAATAGAGCCTTTCCATGCATCATTCCCTTCCTTGGGACTGTTGGTTTGAGCAGCTGATCGCGTTGATGTGGCTTCCTGAGATCTATCTTGACGAGCAACTGGTCGCGACTGGGCAGATTCTTCCCTTAAATCTGATGGTTGTCGAAAACTCCTCGACACGACTTTAGGAGGACTTCTACTCCTTCTAAGTCCTAATCGATCAAAAGGTGATACCCTACTTAACCTCTCTAGCGCACTAGTCCTTTCTGGAGAAAGAGTGATACGTTGTTCAGTATCTGTGGCTTGCACTGACGAAGTTCGTCCAGGTTGATAAGAAAAATCTTTAGACTCTTCATTGCGATATGATTTAGTACGCCTAGTACGTGAGGATGGTGCACGGGTGTTTCTTTGAATACTTCGCAGTCCTGAATGAGTTGGTGTACCGCCATGAAGGGTTTGGATGAGTTGTCTCATTATTTCTTGCCTGACGGTCTGGCCCTGAGCCAGATTTGTCATTATTCCAGCCAGACCTGGAATATTTGGCGGAGAAGATGGATTTGGAGGGGTTCCAGCATTTCGATTGCTGGATTTCGGAATATCATCCATTCGTAATGGATTGTTTTTGGTGAAAAACGATATTGCCAGTCGTTTCCACAGACGGCGCCAATCTGTTGATGTAAAAAATTAGATCATATCTAATTATTCAATCACAGATAAATAAATGAGAAAAAGAATTTTTAAAGTGGTTCAGCCTTATAAGAATGGCCTACGTCCACTGTTATGTTATTACTGAGTGTTTGGGAATTCTCGATTATAAGTTCTATCAAGAAATTTCGGTCCCCTTACAATGAGGATTGTACAATGTATTTATAGCCTTGAGGCTGTAATGTGAAAGGGTAATACATTAAATGATGTACATATGAAAGGGTGATACATTTAATGCCCCTTAAGCGTGTGCGTCTGAATGATAAGCAATTAATGAATAGTCAAACTGTTGGTTATCCTGCTATTAAAGCTTTGTTCGAGGTGCAGCTCGAACCGCCTAAGCTTCTCGGTGTTTATGAGTTCCTCGGGGAATTCTTGTTCCTCAGAGCGTCTGAGTTCCTCGAAGCGTCTGAGTTCCTTGGGGAAGTAGTATTCCTCATTGTAGTATGGTTCCTCGGAGCGTGCGAGTTCCTCCGAAGTATTTATTGTTGCCATGTAGATTGCCACGTGTCATCATTCAATTGAGCCATATCAGCAGACTAAATTTGGTATCAACAGTGATTCTATCAGACCTCGCCCCCTCAGTCTGGGGGGAGATCTGCTAATTCCTAGCAAGAAAGCCCTCTTGCCAGTAGTCCTTGTGGGAATCAGGTAAATTTACTACCAATACCCTGTCAGGACTCCTGGCCTTAAGGTAGAGAAGATCAGAGCTAGTTCGAGAGAAGGAATAACAAAAACAAATTTCAGCAAGCCCTAATTTAGTGCCATAAAGTTGATTTATCCTATGGACACCATTGACTATCTTCCAGACTTTGGGCGAACACTGTGCAGGAATGATGTTGAAATAACCAAAGAAATGAAGAAACAAATTGTTTGGAGGGAAAGTAAGACCTCCTTGGGAAAGCAACTGAACATGAATCCAATGAGCGCCCTCTATCTCTCTAACATTCTTAGGGACAGAGACGCATTCAATCTCTACCCATTCAGGGATATTGTAAAACTTCCTAAACTCAGGCACTGATTTATTACCTATCTTTGTCATTTGTAAACCCTAAATTGCAAATTCAAAGAAAACTCAATAGAGAAAGCACAGAGAGAGAGCAAAGGGGACTTACGAGATGAAAGTTTGACTTGAACGATGCAAGATCACAAGCCCAGATGACAAGGGAGATTGAAAGCGAAGAAAATGAAGAGCTGGAGAAGAGGGGACAATAGCTAAAACTCGCAGAAGATGAGGGAACACTAAGAAGTTTGAAACGAAAACTATGGAACGCTGCTCCAAATAACTTTTAAATGCTCCCAATCATCGTGCACAAGACACGAAGCAACTGCCGCCTAAATCAGTTCTCAACTTTGGGAAAAGTTACATGATTTACAAAAGAGCCATTATGACAAATCATTTAAATTTATTGAGCCCAAATTGTGGCCCAACAACTTTAGGGGCAATTGTGGGTACCCGAATTTGCCATCATGGGCCCAGAAGAGTAGCCTAATAAAAACTGCCCAAAGTCCGAACCCCTCGCACCTTAACTTAATTCAGTTATGACTTAGTCTTCTCCTAAAATTTCGTATAAAGATATTCCAGGAGAGAAAGATGGACGTGGGGAAGTCCAACATCCCCACTCCTCGAAGATAAACATGTATATAATAAACCCTAAGCCTGGGGCAAGAGGCATGGTATTCTATGTAAAACGCTCCCCGGAGTATATAGAAATAATACTAATTGCACCACCATGGACGTAGGTATTTTTGCTGAACCACGTACATACTGTGTTGTGTGATTGCCATTTAATATTCTCTATTTGCTTTGGTGATTGTGCTTTTCTTATTTGTGTTGAATATAATTGTCACTACAGTGATATTTATTGCGTATAATGCTATTGTCTGGATTCAAGGATTTTATTTGAGGGGAGTAGTGTGTATTCATGCTCGGGGCTATGACCTCATGTGTTGACTAACTTTTCAGGAATTAGTATTTGGAGAAGCTGCATTGAATTATTTAAGGATTTTCTTGGAGGTGCAGATGGACTTGCTCTACCTTATGCGTATTGATTTAGTTTAGTTTTTCGTTCCTTCGTATTTACTTTGAGACACAGTTTATGGTTTTGACTGGGCCATTCGTTTCCAAAGTTGTATGGGTTTTATTCAGATATTTTCACTAGATTTAGTTGGAGATTATTCAGTTGTATACTATTGGAGATTAGTTTATTATTTGGAGTAGCATGTGATGGATTTTAATCGTTCAATTGTTGTTATCAATTGAGTTGATTCAATTTTTATCTTATGGATTGATTTAATTATATCTCATATCTGTCTCATGCTAAGAATGGTATTTTATTTACTCACGCTCGACTTAGTTTTGGTTGCGTCCGATGCCAGAATTAGGCGGGGTGTGACAACTTTCTCTCTAGCATCTTGACCTCCACCTCCACTCCCACCCCCACTCCATCGGAGACTCGCCAGAAATAACACACCAAAAAATCTCACAGGAGCTTGCATGAATTCTTGCTGGAGTGTTTCTTTCTCTCTCTCTCCGTCTATATCTTTACATTTTCTAGTTCGCGCCAAAGGCACCATTGCTCGCGCTAGTTTTTCGCCCCCAAAAATGAAGTTTTTGCCTGAAAAAATAGAGGTTTTACTGAAACAGTAAATTTATCTGTTTCGATTTTTTCATCAAAAAAATTGATTATGGGTGTTGTTTGATAGATCTTAGCGAGTAGATTCCAAATATATAAGTTTTTTGAATTTTGGATTTATAGCTTTGAAGTTATGAACTTTTAAAGATTTGATTTTTTTTGCAAAAAACGAGGAAATAGCCGTCAAAGATATTTTAGGGGTGTGTTGGTCATTTTAATGTGCTGACTTGCTAAAATAGGACTTTTGACAACATTGATTCGGTCAAATGATCTCTAGTCTTATTAACAAGTCAATGCGATTTGTTTCATATTATCCTTTTTTAGAATATAGTTCAATTAATATAGTAGTAATAACTGCGTTCATCTATAAATGAAACTTTTCTCATGGATAAATTTCACTAATGACCATCTCCAAGTCAATAGTCAAAATTGAAAACAACTATTTTTATCGATTCGAATCCCGTTTTTACTGCTCCACGGCCGTTGACAAACTAATAATTTGATCTTCGAGAAATAAATTTTTATGTCCCAGAGTAGTTAAACTTACTATGATGCGACAAGTCATTTGCAAAGGTAAGGGCATGCGCAGCATTTGACTTGCCGTGACATATTTTTATTTGTTATTAATTTGAATATTGGTTGTAATATTAATGGTTTTAACTGAAATGATATTGGAAATGATTAAATTTCACTAAAATTAAATTGCAAATGATGAAATTTCACTAAAATGAAATTGCATCAAACTAAATGGTTCATTACATTGATAGTTTTAAAATAATATTTACAATAAGTTTCATCCAATCCTAAAATGAAAATGAACAAAACAAAATATACGGGGAGCTGCCCTGACTACCGCATCGTTGTTTACGACGACTAGGACCAGAAGATGACTTGGGCACGTCATGAGCATTTGATGCGGAGCCATCAAACAGCTGTCGCAATATATCATGCTCCATACACATCACTTCCAGTTGGATATGCATGGTGGAGAACTCTTTCATCGTGTGCCTCATCTGTATTTGGTGGTACAATCTTGTGTTTGTGTGTACAACACATCTCGCAGATTTTGTTCACGCCGGACGTAATCACGCAGGCAGCTCTGATACTCATCCTACATAAATGAAATAATTTAATACATAACAAAATAGTAACAGAGTATCAGTAATAAAATAAAGAAATAAAATGAAATATTACATTCGGCAGCTGATAGATATCAGAAATTATACCCATTGCGACCTCAAGGTCGTAATAGATAATGGGAACGTACTCGTCCGACCTTTCTGTGATCACTACACTCACCTACCAAGGACCATATGAAGGTTGGTGTGGTTGTCGCATCACAGGAGGGTACCCTTTAGGGTATTGAAAAACTTTTTCAGGGTACGCGATATTGAACTCTAGGCATATCAAATCGACCTGTAGAGAGTCCATAATAGCCATTCGATAGACCCGCGCTACCAATGACAGATAACCACACTCCCGCCACTATGTCTCGTGATCCATATACATACGACGAAGCTAAGTGCAAGTGGCAACCTAGGGGGTCTCAGTGGCATGTGATCTCCTCAGGACGTATGTGTTAACATACCATGTTGATTGAAGGAGGAAATATGACCAATGAAAATCTAAGATGTAGTAATTGACAACGGTCCACTAAATACCAAAGTAGGATCCCATCACCATCCGATATGATCACCCTCTCCCCGTAATAATAAGGGAATGCAACACCTCATCCATGTTGATGTTCTGACTATTAATCCTTGGTCGCCACACTATAGTCTATAATGCCCGAATCTCTAATTTCGCCATGAGCCATAGGCAAATTATGTTGAATCGTACCCACTGCATGCTATCGGTTCCCCCATATCCATCACTTAATGTAAAGGAAACCATCATTGTTGGCATGCTACTCATCCAGTAATGGGTTCACACAACATAGGTACTCAAACCACCAAAACTGGAAAAGAAATTTATCACAATATAGTAGCATTTTCAAATTAATAAAATAATCGAATTAAATTACGTGAATAAAATAAATTAAATAAAATATAGTTTACATGGAGAAGTCAAGTGAAATAATTTGAGTGATTACTCTAATAGGGAATGCCTTGTCCCGTGCCTTATCGGCACGCGACATACATGTCATAATACAAATTCACCATGATGGAGCCACCCCAGTCATAGTCATCTAGATGATATAGGTGAACCGATGAAACCATCCAACCCATTATGATGCCACTATTACCAGTTATGAATAGATGTCGATAAAAAGTAGACTAGATTGATCCTATATTTTAGATTTTTTATTTGGTCTTAATGCAGTCCAAAAATAGGAGGACCGATTTTTTTGGTTCGATCTCAGATCAGTGCTAATTTGGTTCGGGCTTGACCAAACCGATCCGCTTTTATACTCAGCATATTATGAAATATATATGTATACTTATGTATTATATGCCTACCCTTTATAGTGTATGCACATATATTATATCTATAATAAAAAAATCTTATCACTATCATCTCAATCTGATTTGGTGTCGAAGTCAAACATTTCACTATCAAACACTTTTCACATTTCTTCTTCTCCTCCTTCTAATAGCCATCAGTCATGGAAGGCAAATCTCGAGGTGATTCTCAACCTCAACCTGCAATCCAAACCCAAATGGGCCAAAGTAGGTGATTCCATCTCTTCATATTTCATCTTTTTTTTATTCTCTATCCACTACTGACTCGCTTAAAATATTACATAGCTGAAGTGCAAGCTAATCGTGAGAGTAGTAAAAATTCGATAGAGCCGGAGTCGTATTTCTCAGGGATTTAAATAAAGTAAAGTTAATATTTGTTTAGAAAAGTGTTAATTAGCTAGAGTAAAAATTAAGAAAATAGGATTTATTTATAAGAGAGTGAGTTAAAGAACTAATGTGAAATAAAACTTATGAAGAACAAACTAAGTAGAGATAATTGAAGATAAGTGAGTATTAAATAGAGAGTTGAAAAACTGAGATTAAAAGAGGATTAGGAGCATTCCTCCACCTTGGACTAACATAAAATATATGGTTTCTTATGGTTAAATCGAAATCAAATGGGAACAATTTATTTCTCCACACTACAAGAAAACTTGGATATGGCGACGCTTTGAAAAAAGTTGGTATATAGAGTATCTGCCGACATTTATTTTATAACATTGGAAAACTCTTGACGATTTTAAATAATTGTCAAAAATTTTGTTGACGTGTGTGTAAAACGTCAAAAGATTGCAACGTATATTTAAAAATGTGGATTATTTCTCATCTTTTTTAACTATGAACACCAGTTTGCAAATTAGTTTGGCGCATATAGGGCTTACCACTTTAATCTTATTTTTCGGTTCCCACCTAAACCTACACTACTTTCCTTCATTCACAATTATTTTCTGTGCCCTAGCCTTCCATCAAAATTGCCAAACTGTTAGAACCACACCTCCTCCCTCTTTATATTAAAATAAGTGATACGATCATTATATTCTCTGTTGATTATGTTCCTGGGCCATGAAGAGAAGTCTTAGTTTAAGGCCAGGTCTCCATTTCTTTGTTTATTATGTTTTAGTTTCAATTTTTTTAACAAATTCTAACTTTTGAACTTTGAGGAAATGTAGTTTGATCCGTATTCGTCTCTAAAATGGGAGATAGGTCATGTTTTAGATTCATTTCTCATCATATTTTTATTATTGTTATGGATTTTAAACCTAATTATTTAAATATCTAGATTATTATGATGTAGTATTACATATTTTCTTAACCAGAATAAAATTTCCTCTATTTTGATTGATGCGATTGTAATCCATACTTGTAATTATGTGTAATGTACATTTATATGTAAAATATTCAGACACTAAATTTATTTTGAATAAATTAACTTATATTGCATCAAGGGATAATTACAAAAAAAAACCTATAGTTTTTAGGTAAATACAAATATCTGACTATCATTTCGTAAAGTTATGATTAAGGTAAACCTATTTTTTTGTTTTTTACTCATGTATGTCTCAAGAGACTTGGGGAAACAGAAGGCTAAATTATTGAAGTGAAACCCTCATTCCCTACTTTCAGTTTTCTCTTCGTCAGGTAAATAAAAACGGATCCTTCCATTTTTTTCCTACATCACCTATGAGTAGTAAAAACATATATTAACACTATTTATTATGATCAATTGTTACTAGGATACAATATTTTTCTTGTGAAATTCATATGAGAGAACATAAATGGGTAATAATGTTTATTTTACGGAAAGAACTTAAATATTTTTAATGTGCACAATATGTTTATGATTGTGTTTTTTGTACTAATTTATTGAATTAAAATTGACGTATTGTCATCTCCCTCTATATACATGTCTTATATTGAAATGGTGGGAGGAAATTGAGTTTTATGATGTCTTGGTTAAAATGATTTTTGTGACATATTATTTTAGAACGAATGTTATGAATAGAAGCACCAATTTCTATACTTGATATTCATTAAATTTAGCATTTATTATATGTATTTAAACGTCATTGGTCTAATTTAGAATTGATTCGTGACGTATCTTGAATAATCACTATATGATTAACAATACTATATTCACCTAGAAATTTAAAACCTTTTGGATTAGTTTTTATGCTTCAATGCATGATAGAGTTTGAAAGCTTCCTATGTTCCATAGTCCTACCGAAAACTGCCTGGCACATTGGAAACTTGATGTTTTGGTATTTTTTTTGTTGTTATGACAAAACAAATATATGTCCTAAATTTGGCATGTTAGATACCCCATTTGGTAGCTTCTTTATATTGGTGTCCCTGATATCCATCTTTTGTAGGTTTCTTAGTCTCTCCACTGATTTGGGAAGCTTTCTAAGCTTGGTTTCCCATAAGTTTAAGTACTTCAAATTGAACAACCAATCCAATATATTAGGTTCACTTTTATTATAGACTGACAAGTTCTAGTATTTCCCTTCTAGCCTTGATTCTCTAACATCATATGTTGTGCACAAATTCTCTTAGTCTGATGTCATCACAGCCAATTCTCGCATTACATCATGAACTCTAAATGTTTTATACCATTATTAGTCTTAGTGAGATGGATCATGCTTTAGAAGATAAGTTCCATGCTTTATTGTCATTCCTTTTCTTTCTATAATAAACTCCTCTACAACCCAAAGTATAATCATTTTTTTCCATTTGATAGGAATACCATCGCAAAAACTACTGTAGTACACAAAACTGTGCTTTAGGTAGAACGGTAGGTCAATAAAATCAACAACAAGATAACCTTCACTCGTTCAAGCACATGTTATAGTTCAGTTGCTAATTGAGGCTATCGTGAACCTTCTTGCACTCAATAAATGTCTACCCATCCTATTCCTTGAACACATGAGCCCCCTAATTGCCACTATTTTGAAAGGCAACCCTTCAAATTTCTTTATAATCATTGAGGATAAGGATTCCAAGTCTATTAAACCATTGTGATTTGAGTGACTCCAAAAGGCCTTATAGAAACGGGCCTATGCATCACTCTTCGGGAGAGGCTTTAGACAATGTACATGACTTTCGAGTCCCACTGAGGCCTCTACGTTCTCATTTCTTTTCGTGAATATAATTCTACTCCCAAAATTATTATCTGGAAATGAACCTATTATGTTACTCCAAAATGGTATGATTCAAACATCATCAAAGATAACAACACATCTTTTATCGCAAAAATGATCAATTAGCATCTTCATGACCTGTTTGTAGGCCATTGGCTCCAAGCTTCAGGGATCCACCACTTGGGTTTCCTTGCATAATTATTTGATAATTATTCTTATTAGTTCTTCAACCCCATTTGTTAATGATATAAATATCCACACCCAACAATCAAAATCTTGCTTAATTACCTGATCATTGTAGACCCTTATAATTAGAGTGGTCTTGCCTAAACCTCTCGTTCTGACAATTGAGATAATGGTCTGTCGAGCATCGTCTTCAGCTAACCAATTCATTAGTTTTTCTTTGTTTTAATCCATCCCCACTATCTCATCTTCATCAACAAAAATGGATAAATCCCCGTTATTCTACCACTAATCAATATATGCAATTCTATCCCTCCCCTAGACGGTTTTATCATCGAATTCATGTCGCTTCCTCCTCTCGAAAACCTTAAAAACTTTTCCTTTGATCTTTTGAAACTTTGAAGAGATTTTATACCGTGTATTTATTTTCTTAGGACGATAAATGATGTCACGAACTCAATGATCAATCCTTTTTCTGTCTTGTGAGGTTTCTTTATAATGCATCAATTCATATATGAGATCCTCGACTTGATGTGTAACTTATCTTACTTACCTCACCCAAGTTTCAAATAATTTACTCCTTCCTTTCTTCTTTCCGTCTCTCTTATGAATGATCTTATACTTTTAAGCTCAAGCTCAATTTCATAATGAGAATCTCCTAGCAGTGATGCTTTTTGCTATAAGATTATTGTCAATTTATATAGTAGAAAATTTATAGCACCGTCTGCCATTTTTACAACTAGTATCCCCCTGCCCCAACCTCTCTCTACATGTGTGTGCGTAGAGCGCATGTGTTGTGTCAATGAGAGGAAACAAAGAGGAAGGACACTGGAAGGTGGAAGCAAAAAAATAAGTGTAATGTTTAATAGACCCAGGGGAAGACTTCAGAAAGGTTTGCATAATTCATCTTATTAATTTTTTTCCTTGTCTGTTTGGGTTCCTTTTTTTCTTTTTTCCAATCATGTTGGGCACATAAAATGTATGCAAAAATATAAACTCACAAACTAGTGTGGTAGTTGGTTCCACCTCTTTATTTGACCAGTTAATATTTTTGACTAGATATTTGATAAACTAGTTTTTATGTACCTTCCATGTGTATAACATTATTATTTGTCTTTCTCGCAAATTGGTGCAAACCCTGATCAAATTGGTCAATGAAATATGAGATATCATCTATTTGACCTACATATATACATTGACATCCATAAATGAATGTTGTATGTCTACATATTGTAAGTTTAGTTATTTTATCGAACATGATTTGAATTTTTTTATTTTAACACAATTTCCCCCGAATGACCTATATTATACTTTTATGTATTATAACATGGGCTGCAATAATGAACCTTAAGAATGGTTTTAATTGTAAAAGTATCATCTTTGTTCTGTTCTATATGTTATCAGGAATTATATATTATATATCATTCGATTCTTTTAACTTTCTAACATAATATATCATATAAAACACATCAATTATTCTAGAGGGCGGACATGTGTAACTCCCCAACCCAGACTTATGGGTTACCCGTAGTCAATCGGGTCCGACCCGAGCATTAGGTGTGAAGTGCAATGAAACAACCTATACAATGTTACTGGTCCAGTTTTATTTTAATTAACGTTTCACTTATTAGCATGCGATCCCAGCTTCAAAATAAACTACGTGAAGGACCCATAGGGAGCACCCTGAAGTCCAAGTGCATAGAGATACGAACGTAAAAATAAAGAAAATACTACCTGTATAACATCCTCAAAATACGAAACCGCTCCCAACCTACCGTAACAAAGCAAGAGTGTGAGACTATGCCCAGTGAAAAATGTACAAATGAAGTATAGAATCAAACGACATAAAGGAGACTCAACATGTTACGCCTGCGTACACAAGCAATTACATAATATATATATACATACATATACAAAATACATGAAAATATTTTTAATTTCGAAAACCTTACTTATCCGGATTAATTTACCTTAATCTTATAGATATTTCCTCTATTCACCCTTAGTATTTTCCCACTTTATTTAACACATCCGGTTCAACACTTGAAACCATTACGTTTGACTTATTCGGTCACATTCCTTTACCCTTTCTATTTTATCCAACACACTTTATTATTTTCGTTGAAACTCACCCTTTAAACACACGCAAACCCCAAGTAAGAAAATACATATTTAATCTTTGAAAACCTTTTTGCAACAGTTATGGGTTTAATCGCTTAGTTGCTTAATCATCCATTTACCCACTCACTTTAACTTTTTCCTACTTTATGGACATTTATCAATTATACATTTACTTGTCCAATATAACCTTTATCGGAACATTTATTTTTTCATTAAAGTTAGGTTGTATTAACATATTTTACCACACAACCCATTTCTTTACATGTTCCTTATTCCTTTTATCTTTTCTCGAAATCTTCCAATATCGCATACTATGCGCACCATATGCTCTGTCCAGTGATTTTGGGCTTTTCATACTAGGGCTTCAGGCCCTTCTTGCTTATCCCGGTGTCATCCGGGTTCCTTTTATTATGTTTTAATATTTTACAAATGTTCACATTACCCACTTTTCCTTTTTTACCCGGCCGCATCCAAAATTCGGGGTTACACCCTAATATGTGTTACTCTTTGAAATTTGATCATTTCATATCCTTTTCATTTAAAACTTTATTTTATTTCAAAAATCATATTCATTTTGGGCCACTTTGTGTAATAACTTTCCAACATTTTTATTTCATAAAAATATTCCACTTTAAGTAAAGTCACCATTTAACCCATTTGTTTCCAAAATCACCCTTTACTCCATTTATACAAGTTTTAGTTTTCCAAAAACACTATTAAGTCATCCATACTAACAAGTATTTTAACATATTAATACACTTTTTAACCTTGTAGTAATATTGTTCTTATTTGTAAACACATTGATCTCTTTAGTTCTTTTTAATTTAGTAAGTGTTAATATTTTGCTACTAACTTTCCCATATTTACCCATTAACACTTAGTGAATATCTTTATCAATAATTTTTCAAAATACACATTTCTTTACTTTCTTTATTCAAGAAATTCATTTACACTTAAGACTAATTTTATAAGAAAATACTATTTTTTTTCATTTTACATCCAGTCTTTACACTTTATCCTTACCACATTTTTAACCCTTATTTCACACACTTGAAAACTAAAGTTTTCATCCTTTTATCATCCCATGTTTAAACCCAACCAATTCTTCTTTAAACTTATTTATACACTTAGTGCCAAATTACTACAAGTTTATATGCATGAGAAGATGGATTTTAAGCCTTAAAATCCTACTAATGGTTTAAATATTTTATTCATTATAGTTGCAAAAATATATTTTCAAGACATAAAATGCATTTAATTTCTTCGAACCCAACAAATGTCTATTTTTTATAAAATCATCCTTTTACAAGAAACTTTATTTCACTAATGTTTACAAAATAAGTCATTATTTCCAAATGTTTTATTTCATAAAATGTTTATCACCAGTCTTTCTAGATATACATCATTTTTATAAAACACCAACTTTTAATATTACAAAGTTTTGAAATATTTATTCATCCTCTATTTTCAATAAAATATCATTTTTCAACATTTTTTATTTCGTACAAATATTATTATCTTCTACACATTAATTATACCATTTAACTAAATGCACCCTACTCAAATAGTCTAACTACAAAAGTACAAATGTGCAAAATAAATCTTACACTAAGAGTAAGGTTTTTCCACCTCTAATGGCTCAAAAAATGATAGGCATGAAAGGTCTAAGAAGATGAAAACCTCCCACCTCCTAATGTGTCCTCAAGGAGGTTTCCCCACCCCAAAAGTATGATCCATCAAGCTTTCAAGTAAAAACCCCTTCAACTCTATGAAAACCTACCTTCATTTTCACTAAAAATCTCCCAAATACTCCTAAAAAATTCGTAGATCTTCTTTATCAATGGTGGAAATGAGTATTGTGGGTTGAATAAGGTGGAAAACTACACAAAATGGCGGTGAAATGGTGGTTTGGTGGTGGGCGGAGGTGGAAGACCACCCACCTCTCTCTCTCTCTCTCTCTCTCTCTCTCTCCTTCTTCTATTTCTCCTAACTCAAAATAACCCAAATACACCGAACACACCCTTATAAAACCCTTCCAAAGTACAAAAATCCCGTTTTCCCTTTTTGTGTTGATCTGGGCTCGACGGCTCAAAGATCTAACAATTGAGATGGTGGCAGCGCACAAGGGCAACTGAGATTAAAAATTCGATCTATGTCATTTTAAAGACAACCCTAGGTCGTTCGAACGACTTCCCCATGTCATTAAAAATGTATATCGCGTGACCCTTTGTGTGACCCTGCTACTGTAAACTAGTAGCACGTCGTTAGATGCCCTGTATCTCACGACCTTTCTTGCAACCTCACCTTATCGTTTGAACGACATTTCATGGTCGTTTGAATGACCCAATTTCTTCTTCTTTTATTTTTCTCATACTTTACCCATAATTCTTCCATAATTGTCATTAACTCCCCCTCACTTGTAATTCATGGATAATTTAATTAAATTATCGGAGCATGATATTACAAATTTCCCCTTGGGGAATTTCGTCCTTGAAATTATCGATCCATCAATCCTCAAACTTATGGGATACACCAATTTCTATCCTAAGTCTTAGAATTCCCCAAAGACAAACCAGTGAAGTCCTTAACACTAAGTTCACCAACTACTCAACATGAGATATGCTCTAATGCTCACCATCTCGTTGACCATGACATTACATAATCGACCCTGAGTCCAAACCATTCCTAGCACTACTTATGCTAGTATCTAAGACATACCGGCGCCTCTACTGGAAAACCCTTTCTAGTGGTCAACGCTCACCTAAAGAAAATCATAATATAACCAACCGTCGTATATATCATCAAAAATCAATCCTAACTTAGGACTGTACTTCCTATGTTCCATAACTTTTCATGTTATCCTAACTACACAAGTTGCATGAGTTTGCCAAGAACCATACTATGTTATTCTCTCACTCCAAGGAGGAAGAATCCCATCAAGTCATCACCGTACGCCAGGTTTACACCTTTCGCTGTGTCACCCTAATGAACCTAGTACTACCCAGGTGGATCATCCTTGAGTAATCGCTAGAGTCTCACTCTAATCCACTCTCCATGGAAAAGTAACATTGTGTGATAAGTTTTCCTTTATTTCCAACATTATACTGTATACTCAAGTAATCATCCTTCTCTTCACAACCCAAGCGACTGACAGTCCACAAATCTAAAGGGAGATAGATACTACGAACAAATCGTGTGGCCGAAAATGTAGCCACCCCTACACAAAACCTTATGCAATAGTAAGATTACCTCAGATGGGCGCATCGAGTTACCAAGCTGCATTGACTAAACCCGACCCACCGCACTCTATTGGGCTCAATCGTGCTGTACCATGACATGGAATTAATCCGAGTCACCACATAGGTGATAATATCGATTCCCAATTACCAAAACAGAAAGGAACACACTTGAGTTAGAAGGAACAAGCAACCGTCCCGAGGAATTTCGCCCATAAGCATTCCATCCTGACTCACAGAAGCGAGCCTACGCCGTGCACTTGAAGTCATGCCACTAATTCTTAGAGTTCTCATGGATAAAAAATTCTAGCCAATCCCCTTTGACTTGGGTCACTGATAGTGGTGAATTGAATCGTAACCATTCATGCTCGTAATACGAAAGCAATTTATGAATTGGTAGTCTTTTAGGAAGTCAATTCTCGACTTCCCTCCTTAGGAGCAAGGCCCTACCTTTCACATCTTTGGCATAGTTGATTCATTTTGATTAGCGAACACCTTATGCTCTAGTCATTGATCTTGTCCAATCACTGTAACGGCGTCACTAACTTACTACACCTAGGTTATTCCCTTCTTTAACATATCGTGATCGAAATCCTAAACTCCCATAGATATTACTTAGTTCAAGCAAGGTACTCACCTAACCGCATTCTTTTGACCACAAGATATTACCACCAATTCACCTTAACATTTCTACCGACACAGGATTTTCGTGATGACCACACACGCCGTCATTGGAACCCTAAGGATAGTAAATACCACACTAGGCTACATCCTCTAACCCCTCCATCTTGACAAGACGTGCCAACAACCTATCCTTACATTTCTAAGGCTACCTGGGCATATAACATTAATGCGTCGATATAAAAATCATGTTTCAATGCTACCCCTCCTTCATTGCCATTTTCAAGTCTCCACGTGGAGTCATCACTATAAGTTTTGAATACCTCTCTTAGTACATTGTGAAATCGGGTATTATCTCACCCATACTAGTCGTTGCATGACATCTAAGCATCACTCCTATAATGACAAGAACTTCCACCCTGACTTAGGGATTACACTACCATCTATGCCGATTAGAAAGCCATACTTGACACGTATACTGTATGACCTCTAATCTGGGATTTTCACGTGACCCTCAACACCATCGTTACTAGAATGATATTTCCCTCTATTACGGGACTTAATTGGTCTCCTAAGAACGCCAAACACATTTCATACAATGTCCCAACACCTGATAAGGTTTCATTATCTATACCTTTATCATCATAGGTACACTCTACAAACCTTTCGATGCCCATATCAATATTACTTGGTGCTCGCAAAGGCACTAGTCTACGAGCTTCTATCTATAGTGTATCTTAATCATTAAACGCCTCAAGGCATCACAATATTCGATATTTATCCTCAATGATGCCATACACAATTTGTCCTATGGGTACCTCAACGTTCCTATGAATTACTCTCGTATTAGGACTACCTCACACCTAGAAATTACCTCGGCGGTTAAAACGGGTCTCAACACTTAAATACTAATATTACCTTTTTTCTAAACGGCTGTGACTATAAGCCATGTACAAACCACAACCAACGATACTACAGGTTATGGCAGGATACATGACGTCACCTGTAGCCTATAAATCTCAAGATCTTCCTCACCCAATCCTCAATGACTGTTCAACTATGGTAATTAAATTGCCTCACTATGTTAATATCATATCGTGTGCTAACCTACCTGTCAGTACGACTATATATATCTTGGTAGGATATGGGATAACGGGTATTGCCTATGAATACCAAGTTTTATACCGTAGACATTACGTGAAATCTTATTCCTCAATATTACCTTATAACCAAGGTACACCCAAACGAAATCCTCAACCAATGGAACTAATACGTTCTCAGCACAAAGTCGATACTTACGAATGTTATTCAGTTATCTTGTCTCCAAATGTGAAGTCTACAACCATTGCAGTTAGGTCACAATAAACACTACCCACTGTTTCGACTAATAAGATAATCTCATTACCAAAGTTATCTCACAATACCTTTCACACAATAATCACGGTGTTGTCACTATAATCCCACACAACTTCATGAGTTCACCGAATTACCATCAACTATGATTTTCTCCAAGAATCAAATTTGCCTAGTTATGTCACTGGCGCTATTTACCCATAAGTGCCACACCTAAGGGTTATGTACTTTTAAATCACCAATCACTAATGCCTAGTCGAAACACCCTAATTATCAACTTCTACCGTTGACTATATGCGAATTTTGCTACTTTCCCAATGGGGGTCATTTTATTCTATCGACACTTCAAATGATTTTATGTCACTAAGGATTTAGCACAAGCACCTCACACTAACAATCACGGTGTCACCACTATAGATTTTCATGAACACCTATGAATTACACCAATTCTAATCAGAACCGTGATCAATTTGATCGCGTGCCACTTGGCACCAACTTACTTGTAGTGCTAACCTCTTTAACTGTACCGTCGAGGACATGAACTACACCGTCATCAAGTTAACATGACCGACCTTACCCAACACCGACATCGAAATAACCAATACCGACCTCACCACGTTACTCCCGAAAGGAACCTTGAACCTAGAGCTCTGATACCATATTTAACTCCCCGACCCAAATTTATGATTTACGCGTAGTCAACCCGATACGACCTGAGCGTTAGGTGTGAAGTGCAATGAAACAACCTATATAATGTTGCTACTCCAGTTCTATTTTAATTAACGTTTCACTTATTATCACATGATCCCAATTTCAAAATAAACTACGTGAAGGACCCATGGGGATCACCCCGAAGTCCAAGTGTACAGAGCTACTAATGTAAAAATAATGAAAATACTTACCTGTATAATGCCCTCAAAATACGAAATCGCTCCAAACTTGCCATAACAAAGCGAGGGTGTGAGCCTATGAACAGTGCAAAATATACATATTAAGTATAGAATCGAATGACAGAAAGGATAATCAACACATTATGCCTACGTACAAATGTAATTACATAATATAAATACATACATATACATATACAAAATGCATGAAAATGTTTTTAATTCTGAAAACCTTACTTATCCTGATTAATTTACCTTAATCTTATAGAGATTTTCTTTATTCATCCTTATCATTTTCTCACTTTATTTAACATACCCGGTTCAACACTTGAAACCATCACGTTTGACTTATTCGATCACATTCCTTTACCATTTTTATTTTATCGAACACACTTTAGCATTTTCGTTGAAACTCACCCTTTCAACACAAGCAAACCCTGAGTAAGAAAATACTTATTTAATCTTTGAAAACCTTTTTACAACACATTCTTGTGTTAGTTATGGGTTTAACCGCTGAGGTCCCTTAATTACTCATTTACCCACTCACTATATCTTTTTTTTTTACTTTATCGACATTTATCAATTATACATTTACTTATCCATTTAAACCTTTACTGGAACATTTATTTATTCATTCAAGTTAGGTTGTATTAACAAATTTTACGACACAACCCATTTCTTGACATGTTCCTTATTACTTTTATCTTTTCTCGCATCTTCTAATATCGCATACTTTAACGGGCTCCACACCACCGGCTATGCGCACCATATTCTCTAGCTAGTGATTTTAGGTTTTCACCCTAGGGCTCCGGGCCTTTCTTACTTATCCCAGTGTCATTCGAGTTCCTTTTAATGTTTTTTAACATTTTACAAATGTCCACATTACCCACTTTTTCTTTTTTATCCGGCCGAATCCAAAATCCGGGGATACACCCCAATTTGTGTTGCTCTTTGAAATTTTACCATTTCATGTCCTTTTTATTTAAACCTTGATTTTATTCGCAAAATCATATTCATTTAGGACGACATTGTGTAACACCGTTCCAACATTTTTATTTCATAAAAATGTTCCACTTAAGTAAAATTACCATTTACCTATTTGTTTCCAAAATCACCCTTTACTCTATTTCTACAAGTGTTAATTTTCCAAAAATATTATTAAGTCATCCATACTAACTTCTTAAGTTTTTAACACATTAACACCATTTTTAACTTTGGAGTAATATTGATCTTATTTGGAAACACATTTATCTCTTTAGTTCTTTTTAATTTCATAAGTGTTAATATTTTGCTACTAACTTTTCCATATTTACCCATTAACACTTAGTGAATACCTTTATCAACAATTTTTCAAACACACATTTCTTTAGTTTCTTTATTCAAGAAATGCATTTACAGTTAAGACTAATTTTATAAGAAAATACCATTTCTTTCATTTTACATGTAGTCTTACAATTTATCCTTACCACATTTTTAACCCTTATTTTACACACTTGAAAACTAGAGTTTGCATCCTTTTATCATCCGATGTTTAAACCCAACCAATTATTCTTTAAACCTGTTTATACATTTAGTGATAAATTACAACAAGTTTATATGCATGATAAGATGTATTTTAAATCTTAAAATTCTACTAATGGTTTAAACATGTTATTCATTTTAGAATTTCATTATACTTACAAAAATACATTTTCAAGACATGAAAGACATTTAATTTCTTCAAACTCAACGAATGTCTATTTTCCATAAAATCATCCTTTCACAAGAAAATTATTTCACCAATGTTTACAAAACAAGTCATTATTTCCAAACATTTTATTTCGGAAAATGTTTAACACCAAACTTTTTAGAAAATATGCCATTTTCATAAAAGACCAACTTTTAATATTTAAAGTTTTAAAATATTTATTCATCCCTTATTTTTAACAAAATATTATTTTCCCAACATTTTTATTGCATAAAATTATTTGTTATCTTCTACACATTAATGACACTATTTAACTAAATGAACCATACTCAAATAGTCTAACTACAAGACTACAAATGTGCAAAATGAATCTTACACAAAGAGTAATATTTTTCCACCTCTAATAGCTCCAAAAATGATAGGCATGAAAAGTATAAGAATATGGCAATCTCCCACCTCCTAAGGTGGCCTTAAGGAGGTTGCCACACTCCAAAAGCATGCTCCATCAAGCTTCTAAGAAAAACCCCCTTAAACTCCATGAAAACACACCTTCATCTTCTCCAAAAATCTGCCAAATACTTCTCTAAAATTCGTATCTCTTTATTATCAATGGTAGAAATGAGTATTGTGGGTTTGAACAAGGTGGAACACTACACAAAATGGTAGTGGAATTATGGTTTGGTGGTGGGTGGAGGTGGAAGACCACCTCTCTCTCTCTCTCTCTCTCTCTCTCTCTCCCTCTTCCATTTAACCCATCTCAAAATAATCCAAATACACCAAACACACCCTTCCAAAGACCAAAAATCCCATCTTACCTTTTCTGGGCTGATCTGGGATCGACAACTCAAAGATCTAACTGCTGAGATTGTGCCAATGCACAAGGGCAACTGAGATTAAAACTCCGATTAACGTCGCTCGAACTACTTCCCCATGATGTTATAACTGTAGATCATGATCGAAGGGTCTGTAAGCCATTGGAATGTCATTAGGTGCTCTGTATCTCGCGACCTCACCTTGTCGTTTGAACGACTTACCATTGTCGTTTGAACGACCCATTTTCTTCTTCTTTTATTTTTCTCAAATTTTGCCCACAATTCTTCCTTAATTGTATTAACTCACCCTCAATTATAATTCATATATAATTTAATTAAATTACTAAAGCAGGATATTACAACATGAGCATAACTGAATGGTTAATGCACCCCTCTCAACTCCACATGAGCAGTCTTACCATATAAACGAAATTGAAAATGAGTTTTTTTTGTTCTTCGATAATGGAACTAACTTAACTAAGTACAATAAACAAATAAATAAAGTAAGAAAAAGAGAAAATGAGTTCATTTTTAATATGGACATATGGTCGTCTCCCTATATGTACATGCCTTATATTAAAATGGTGGGAGGAAATTAAGTTTCTTGATGTCTTGGTTAAAATGAGTTTTGTGACGTATTATTTTAGAACAAATGTTTTGAATAGAGCACCGCTTTATGTGTTTGTAAATTCATGAAATTCAGAGTCTGTTATATGTATTTAAACGTCATTGGTCTAATTTATAATTGAATCTTGATAGAGATGGAATAATCACTATCTGATTAATAATCCTATATTCATTTAGAAGTGAATATGAATAGATTAGTAAGATTAATAAAAGTTATTTATTTATCTAGAGTGAAATATGCCAAAGTTTTTGCTTCTTTCCATACTCATCTTATTTTACTGATATTTTATTTTTGTTAGTGGTCTTATTACCTTTCCCTCTTACCATCAATTTATTTAAGAACAATTTTATAATACTTCCAGATAAAAGAGGAATTTGATAAAATGTCACTACAAAGTTGTGGCTTTGGAATCCTAGATGTCGGTTACCATTCAAAAGTGACATTCAAATTTTTGTAAATGGTTGTTATATGTTTACATTCAAATAAACTGTATATGCATCAATCTGTATCGATATTAATGAATTTTGTTTTTTTAAATAAAAGGTTCCATATATCATGATGAGTCAACTGGGTTTGTTGTCAAACTTTTCTCCGAATGCAGATCTATGGGATGAAGAGAAATAAGAAATTTCATTTAAGTTTCTTGTTTATCTAGTTAACTATGCTCATATAGAAACTACTGTGATGATGTTTGAGTTGGGAAAAAGAGATTTGATTTTCTTCTTTGATTTCTTAATTCATTAAAACATTCTTATCATTGTTTAGGTTATATTGTAAAAGAGGGTTCTAGCTATCAGTCATGAATAATGATATTAAATTTCAAGTGATGTTTAATTGAAAAGGGAAATGTTCACAAATTTGAGATTTTTTTCGCAAATTATGAGAATTTTCATTTCTAGGAACATATATTACTAATTAATGCCAATTAACTCACCCACTTCCATGACTCAAGAGCTTAAAATCCCTCATTCCCCCGCTTCCTCAAATCCCTTCCATTACTTGACCTCTCCCAATCATGCAACTCAATAAGGGGAATGCCTTCATCATCTCGAATCCCCACCCTACTAATTTTATTTATGTTAATAGCCTCTAAGAACCTATTTATTAATGCAGTGTAACTATACAAATAAGAGAATTAACAGAAAATTATTGGGTAGGAAATTCACACTTTATGAATATCTATAAATACAGTTGAAGGTTATATTTTTTCATTATAACCAACCTAAAAAATTAATCTGCCATGTAAGATAAAAGAAACCACCACAAAGTTAAAACTTTAAATACGTGAAGCTTCAAATTAAGCTACTAATCCATTTCAACTCAAAAGAAAAATTGATATAAATATCCGTCAGCATATAAAATTAGCATTTTCTTATTCCATCTTTTTCGCTGAACATTTGAACAGTAGGGAAAATATACCGACACAATTTTGTTTCTTATTAAAAAAATTCTAACACACCTGGAGCAAACTATATGTTAGTAAAGGTATATGTTTATTAGAACATAAGGTACTCGAGAGGGTGCAACATGATAATGCAATTACTTTTGTCAACATGTATTTTTTGTGTTTGATAGAAAAGTTATCATAGTTACTCATATAACATAGTGCATCAATGTTAAACTAGGAACATATCACAAATGACCTAAGGAACATATATCACCAATTTTACATAGTGCTCATTATTTTTATTTATAAAGAAAATATTAATAAATGAAGAAAGTGACATATAGAATTTTAATAAGAATGTGGGGCCTCTTAGGTGAGATACAAAATATTGTATCCACCACTGTAAAAATAATTGCAAACCTCTAGTTGCTCCAACTACTATTCAGAGTCTTCTTTCCCAATCCAACCTGATTCCAGACTTCCTCTACCACTTTATGAAATCATTTATTTATTTTCTGAAAGAGTGCGCGTGTGTTCAAATAGAAATATTATATAATTAAATCCTAGTTTAACCCAATTAAACCCTAAACATGCAACTAGGCGTGATTGAATAAGATGTAAAACATGCTAGTACGATCAAACACACACAATTGATAAAAAATCCCCCAAAGGGGCAAAACCATTTATTTTCATTATAATATTGTAACATACAATTTCGGATTATAATGAAAAATACAGTGACACAGAATTACCCGCAGGCGTCGGATCTGTAGTCGGCGGCTGAAAATTTCCCTTTCCAGGAGGGCAGCAATGAAGAAGAAGGACGGTCTTCTCCACAAGGATAAAAACAGACACACTATGGTGTTCTAGGGTTTCAACGGGATTCACAAATGATTTGGAAATTTGTGTGAATCAAGACATGAGTTTGGTAACTCACAAAAGTGAAGACTTTGAGTTTATGAACTCTGAAAATCGTGTGTAGAAGTCTTGGACACAAACTCCCCGTAGTGGGTTTATAAAAGAAAATCTGGGCCTAAAATAACTGAACACGATCTGCATGATTTTATCCCAGGCGGACCGGTCCGGATCTGAAGCGGATCGGTCCGAGGTCGGACCGGTTCATTTTTGAAATTGGTCTCTTCGGTTCGCATTCGGTCTGGGGTCTACTGGTTCAGGAGCAAGGCGGATCGGTCCGGGTAGAGGACGGATCGGTCCGGGGGCGAACCGATTCTTTTTCCAAATGGGCGGATCGGTTCGGGGCAGACTGGTTGCTTTTTAAAACAAACGGACCGGTCCAACTGTCCAGAATTTTTATTCCTTCCTTGAATTCTTTGACATTCGGATCCGTTGATGTAGAAGCGAACTTGAATTTCTTCAACGGTGTAACGACGTATGACATACATATTAATGATGGACTCCAAGAGAAGGGTGTGTTAGCGTAGTTTGCTAGCAGTGGGGTGGGACTTACAAAAAATAAAGGGATAATTCAAAGCTAGTCCTATTTATTGGGTAAAAAATGCACCAAGTACTTTTTCATTATAGACTACATATGTTTAGACAACTATACCCTCACATGTACCCATTTTAAACCCATTTACTCTCTCTCTCTAAAAATAAACACATAATCTCACACTCTTTCTCTCTCTAACAGCCCCACTTCCACCTCCACCCCCACCCCACCCCACCCCACCGGAGACTCACCGAAAATAGCCTATCGAAAAAACTCACCGGAGTGTTTCTCTCTCTCTTTGTCTATTTCTTTATTTTTTTAGTCCGCGCCAGCGGCACCATCACCCGAGCTAGAGAAGAAGAGGTTTCGCTGAAAAAAATGGAGGTTTTACAGATAAATTTATCTTTTTCAATTTTTTCATCAAAAAATATCGAATATGGGTGTTGTTTGATAGATCTCGACGAGTAGATTTTAAATATATAAATTTTATGAATTTTGGGTTTGTAGATCTGAAGTTATGGACTTTTAAAGATTTGGTGTTTTTTTATAAAAAACGACGTTAAGTATAAAGAGATGTGAGGGTGAGTGATTTTGAGGGTGTATTTGTCATTTTAATGTGTTGAGTTGACAAAATATGACATTTGACACCATTGACTCAGTCAAAGGATCTTTTTCATCATTGACCAAGTGAATGGGACTTCAAAATAATTACCCCCAAAATAAATTTGAAGTGAACTACGCAGATGGTGGTCATATCTTCAAATTTTTGTACCAGACAGATTATACTCTTTATTAATAATACATATTGCTTTTTACGCTATATCCTAATTTTTCAAATCATTTACTACCACAATTTTTATGCTTTACATAAATGGTTGAGCAGGCAATCCATAAGGGATAGGATAATCAAAATTAAAAAAGAGGAAATTTTTTCTATTAATCTATATAGACTATATAAAAACTGTAGACTAAAGTGTTATGAGATTGACACGTGTCATATGCATTAAATAATCCTCCACTTCTCACATTTTCTCTCACGTTTTCTTCTCTTCCCATTCTTCCCTTGATATTGAGACGTGTAAATTGGCTCCTACCATTTTCAGAAACCAATGTTTATTATGAAGCTGCTTAGGTTTTCTCAATTTTATCTCTTCTACTATGAAGTTGCGATTGATTGGATCCCCAAAAAAATCCGCCCCCTTCATTTTTCGATTTCATTGAAAGAGAAATTTCATTGTCCGTTCACATTTTCCGGTTTCATTGAAATCAAAAGTGTGTTCCCTTTGTCATGAATCCGAAAGATAGTTCAGATTCATGGTTCGATCGTGTTCAAAGAACATGGGTTTTACCATCCTCAGCCTTCCCCCTTCTTCACTATATAAATATAGATGAGGCAGAGTTCCAAAATCACATCAGCCGTTTGTAAGGTATTATGTAACCTATATTATTTTCTTAATAAATTTTTGTAGATTTACCTTCTTTTTATTTATCTTTATATTTACTTAAAATTATATTTTTTGCATCCAGTTATATTGAAGTTGTTGGATCACTCACTATCTCAGCAGTCCATTTACTCATAATAGAGAAGGTTAGTTCCGTGTCTATTTCGTAAATCCGACATGTATTTTTTTTTTTTTTTTACTGTCAACATTCATATGTTATTTTGACCCAATGAACCTCCAAATGGATGATGTATATATTTTGTTTTAATCTATTGAATTTCCAAATGCTGCCTACAGGTTCTTTGGACAAATTTTTTTTTACTGTCAACATTCATATGTTATTTTGACCCAATGAACCTCCAAATGGATGATGTATATATTTTGTTTTAATCTATTGAATTTCCAAATGCTGTCCAACAAATTATTTTGTTTTAATAGTTGAGATTCATTTATATTGTACTGTTTTATGTTACTGTAATTTTAAATTGAGAAGAGTTTAACTGAAATAACAGTTTTACTTTTGCTTTGAATTGAGGATGCTCAATATGTAGGAACATTATTTTTCCTCCAAATTACGAAGTTACTTTAACTAAACACAGTTTTTTTTGACAAATTTTGTCTTATAGATTATTTTTTTCAATTGTTTTCTGTTAGTGTAACTATTAAATAATTGAGCATCCACATTGGTCGAGCTATGCAGGTTTTGAATTGAGGATGCTCAATTATTTAATAGTTTCACTAACAACGTATATTTTTTTGTATTTGATTTATGTTCTCATTGTATTGGCATAATAATTTGTTGAATTTTTATCTTCGAAATATGTTTTGTCTTTTTAATATTTTCTTGCGAAAAAAATATGTTAATCATTATTTGCCGTAATGTGAATGCTAAGAATACATCCAATTTACTCTTAAGAATAAACCTTTTTGACTAACTTATTTTTTTAATTTTAACAAATAATTTAGGATAATTATGGTTCGTACTGAGCGTGAAATTCTTCTCAAATCTGACTTGATGTTCTCGCGAAGAGAAATTACTAACGTGGACAATCCCACTCCTCGAGAACAAAGATGTATTTCACGTCGTCGAACACCTGCACTTCAGTCATCTATGTCTCAATCCCAAAAGAATCCTAAAAAATCCCCTGCAGAGAAAATATATTATGTTCTGAAGGCCTTAGAGAGTAATTGCGTCATGCAAATATACAACAATGAAGGACATATCATTAACTGTCCACATATTGAGAAATCAAAAGCGACTATACGCTCTTCATTAATCAAGAAACTGCATACCTCAACCAATGGATCTACTGAAGAACAACGTGATTCTACCATCACTTTCATGGATTTAGATCCAAATTCAGAGAAAGAATCCAATGGGGTGCCCATTTTTGTTTCCGATGATGAAGAACCGTTGATGCATCCATCAAACTCTTTTACTTCCTTAGATCATTTTGAAAATTCAAACTACTATGACCAACCATTCGCAATTCATCATGGCACCACTTCATTCGAAGATGATCCCTCTGAGAATTCAAGCTATTAATCAATCTATTGATACAACTCAATATATCATCCATCGCTTAGTCTTTATGATGATTTTGTTTTTTTTGTTATTTAAATACATTTATTTATTACATACAGTTATTTAATGAAAAGCGATGGTTTTATATTTTATTGTTGTAATATGTTTATGTCTGTATTACGTACAACTATTTAATGAAAAGTAATGGTTTTATACTATATTGTTGTACTATGTTTTCATTTAATGAAGTTGAACATGTATAAATGTTTTTAGTTATTTCAATTATTTTTGTATGTTGCATATATACATGCTTATGCAATGCCAATAATCTCTAAGCCTTTACGCTGTCTAGCATTACTACTCAAATAATATACATCTTATTCTCAGATGGATTATAGATAATGATGTAGACAAGCTAGGATGCATAGGAGGCTTATACGGTCTTCCGCACTTTCTCGACCATTAAACCCCCAAATTAATCCTTCTGTATCAACTTCTATCCATTTGTCTCCCAATACACCTTCAACATACTCATATACTTCAATTAACGTTAACTCACCAATATTGAGGAGGCCACATGTAAATTCATTTTCTTCGAGAACCCGTATAAATGCCGATGGATCCATTCCCACAAATACTTCAACACCAAATATTGAACCTAACGCAGGCATTGGTGTATATTGTTGCTACACGTTAGAATGGGCAAGATCTGCGCTATTGTACTCAAATTCATCAAATCCCACCCCTAACATAACAGTCAATAATCCCCAAATCCGTATATCAGGTATGAATTAAAATTGATAAAAATTACATTTAATACCAAATGAGTCATGTAAATTTATAACCAAATTTATATATTTTTTTGTTTTACAACAGGTAAACGAAAACGTCATTCAGCTACCTCATATCGAAAGACTAGAGCATCAACCGCATGCATCAATAGTAAGACACTATAAAATACGTATTTATTAGTTAAATGTGCAGCAAATATTTATAGACATAAATTTATTTTTTCAATATATTTTAGGTAAAAAGTATGGCCTTTGGACGTTTGGCCCTCCTTCAAAGCAATGTAGTTATTGCAGTGCTATTATGTGGTATGAGGAACGCACGGATAAACACAAAAATACATCATCTCCTAAGTTCTCCCTTTGCTGTCAAGAAGGGAAAATAAGACTACCATTTAACAAGGACCCCCCGTCGTTTCTTATAGATTTACTATCTTACAACGGAGGTGTGCGATCATCAAAATTTCGAACCAATATCCGTGCATACAACTCAATGTTTGCTTTCACCTCAATAGGAGGAAAAATTGATAATAGATTCAATAACAATCGTGGCCCATACGTATATCGAATAAGCGGACATAATCATCATAAAATTGGTTCGTTACTACCAACTGAAGGTTAACGACCAAAATTTGCGCAATTGTACATCTACGATACTGAAGATGAGATATCAAATGGTATATCAGTTGTAAGATCATCAATCAATGACAATAACATTGAACCTTTAATTGTGCAAGGACTAATCCAAATGTTTGATGAAAACAACGAACTAGCAAAGGTATTTAGAATGGCGCGTAATCGTTTCAAAGAATCTGATTTCGTAGACATTCGACTAAGGTTAATCACTACAAGGCGTGGTGACCCACCCGTTTATAATTTGCCTCAAGCCTCTGAGGTCACTGGTTTGATAGTTGGTGACCTTTCTGATACTGATTATAGACGTGACATTATCATTGATCATAAGTCTACTGGATTGCAGCGTATCAGCGAACTGCATCCATCATTTATGGAAATGCAATATCCAATCATTTTTCGTATGGTGAAGATGGATATCATATACATATTTGCTATGCAAATAATTCCGGTCATCGTCAAACAAAGAGAGAATGCGTAACGATGCGGGAGTTCTATTCCTATAAATTACAACAAAGATCGAATGAATTAAATTTATTACATCTTTTAGGTCGTTTATTTCAACAATACATTGTTGATGCATACACATGTATAGAGGAAGAGAGGCTACGTTGGATAAGCCTAAATCAAACTAAGTTGCGCTCTGAGCTTTATAAAGGACTTAAGGATGCAGTCTTAGAGGAGATACCACACCTGCATCTGTTGGTAAACGCATTATTCTTCCCTTCAGTTTCATCGGTGGACCAAGGTACATGGATCAAAGCTTCCAGGATGCTATGGCAATTTGTAGATGGGTTGGCAACCCAGATCTATTCATCACTTTCACATTGAGCCCTAAGTGGTCTGAAATTACCGATTTTCTATCCTTAAATCCTGGGCAACAACCCGATGAACGTACGGACATTATTACAAGATGCTTTAAAATAAAGCTCGATCGTTTTATGAAAGATTTGAAAGAAAATAACCGATTTGGTAGAATCCAAGCCTTTAAGTAACTTCTTTTTAATATTTTTCTGTTGAATAATTTTATGTTAATCTAATTTATCATTTTTTAGCTATTTACACGATTGAGTTCCAAAAGAGAGGATTGCCACATGCTCATATCATATTATTCCTGCATCCTGAAGATAAACCTCAAATATCGGCCCAAATTGATTCAATTATATCAGCTGAAATACCAAATGAGGAAGAAGATCCCATTTGTTTCAAAGATGTTTCCCAATTTATGATGCACGGCCCTTGCGGTGAAGCAAATCGTAACTCACCCTGTATGTCCAAAGGAATTTGCTCAAAAAAATTCCCTAAGGCCTATGCATCAGAAACCTCTTTAGATGAAACTGGATTTCCTATTTACAAAAGGAGAGATAATGGAGTTGTTATTGACAAAAATGGAATTAAACTTGAAAATAGATTTGTTGTACCTCATAACAAAGGCTTGATCGTTACGTACGACGCACACATCAACATAGAGTTGTGTACCAAGTCTGGAGCTATTAAGTATCTATTTAAGTATGTCAACAACGGTGCCGACAAAGCAAGGGCTATATTACAAGAAAATGTTACAAGAAATGAAACGACAGGCAAGGATGATGTTAGACATATTGATGAGATTAGATCATATCTTGATTGTAGATACGTATCTACCTGTGAGTCTTCATAGAGGATCTTTAATTTCGATATTCAACATTGAAGCGTTGTTGTTGAGAGATTAACGTTCCATTTACCAGATCAACAGAATATAACATTTAAGGACTCTGAAAGGTTAGACAATGTTGTGAAACGAATAGATGTTGAAAAAATAATGTTAACAGAATGGATGAGGATGAATTCTGAACATCCAGATGCACGTGAATTAACATATGTTGAATTACCTACAAAATGGGTATGGAAATCGAAGTCCAAACTGTGGAAAAGAAGAGAAAGACATGATTGCATTGGTCGTATTGTTTACGCACATCTAGCATCGGGTGAGAGATTTTACTTACGGATGTTACTTAATATTGTAAGAGGGCCCCGCAATTATGAGAAAATTAGAACAGTAAATGGTTTAACTTATCCGACCTTTAAATCAGCATGTTATGCACTGGGCCTACTAGATGGCAATAAAGAATGGCAAGATGCACTTTCCCATGCTTTTATCTGATCATCCGGTAATCAAATACGTGAATTATTTGTTACGATACTCATTTTTTGTGAGGCTTATGACCCCTTAGCTCTTTGGGAACAAAATTGGGATACTCTTTCTGAAGATATTCTGTACATGCATAGGAAAAAACTTCAATTTCCTGACTTGCTCTTAACTGATTCTCAACTTCAAACTTATGCAATTTACGAAATAGAACAAATTATGCGTCGTAACAACAGAAGTCTGAGAGATTTTCCACCGTTACCATTTCCTGATGAATCTTTAATAAAGGATATGGGAAACCGATTGACTCGTGAATAAACATCGTACGATATGGCTGAAATGTCTTCAGATAACCAAAGACTACATGTAGGATTAAACAAAGATCAATTATTGGTTTATAACAATGTGATCGAATCAGTTAATCAACAGAAGGGAGGATTGTATTGCGTTTACGGTGCAGGAGGAATCAGTAAAACGTATTTATATAAGACTATCATTGAACGATTAAGATCCGAAGGTAAGATTATTTTGGCACTAGCATCCTCTGGAATCGCAACATTATTTCTACCAGGTGGAAGAACAGCCCATTCACGTTTTGCAATTCTGATTGACATATGTGATTCATCCACATGTGACATACGACAAGGCACTAACCTTTCTGAATTGATTCAAAAGTGCTCAACAATTATTTGGGATGAAGCTCCTATGGATCTTCGTCATACATTTGAAGCAGTTGATAGATCATTACGAGATATCCTTCGTTTCAATGACCCATCATCGACCGATAAACTTTTTGGCGGAAAAACAGTTCTTCTCGGGGGAGACTTCAAACAAACATCACCAGTTATCCCAAGAGGTACAAGGCATGATATTGTTTGATCTTCAATAAACATGTCGCCAATTTGGAAGGAATGTAAAGTTTTCATACTAAAGCAAAATATGCGAATAGAGGACACAACCGAATTTTCAAATTGGGTGCTTGGGATTGGAGAGGGAACGATAACGACATCTTTCTTCAACGAAGAATTGGATAAGACATGGATTGAAATTCCAAATGATCTTTTAATTGAACATACCGACAATCCAATCGCAGCAATCGTCGACAACACATACTCGGATTTAGTTCAAAACATTAAGAGTGAAGAATACTTAAGATCGTCGGCAATTCTAACACCAACTAACGATGTGGTTGATGATATAAATCATTTTGTTCTTAATAAAATTCATGAAGAAGAACGTATTTATCTAAGTTTTGACTCCATTTGTAAAGCATCAGCAAGAACAACGGATGAAGAGATGCAAATGCCTTTGGAATTTCTAAATAGCTTGAATTTCAATGGCTTGCCTAGCCATAAACTTCATCTAAAAGTTAGGGTCCCTGTGATCTTACTCCGTAACATTAATCAGAGTGCCGGACTATGTAATGGAACGCGTTTAATCATTACTCAGCTTACTGATTGGATCATTGAAACTAGATTTATTACTGAATCACATATTGGCACAAAAGTATTCATTCCAAGAATTGTCATGACCTCAACAGATAAGAAATGGCCGTGCATACTAAAACGAAGACAATTTCCAGTGCGCTTATGTTTTGTTATGACTATAAATAAGAGTCAAGGACAAACTTTGTCTAACGTTGGAATTTACTTGCCCAGTCCTATTTTTTGTCATGGACAACTCTATGTAGCTGTGTCAAGAGTGAAATCATGATCGGGTTTGAAATTTATAATAAGAAATGGTGATGCAATACCTTACAAATACACGAAGAATATAGTATTCAACGAAATTTTCCAGGATTTAGAATTTGGTAAATAAATTACTATTTTTACAGACATTATTTTTTAAATAACGTTGTCCAAACATTATTAAGAACTTCAATTATAAAACATTGTTTATACATTTGACATATTTTTTCATCTTTATGTAGATCCAATATGAATTACTCTCTACTTCAGTGTCCGAGCTAACTGTCGAATCAACAAATTGTGCAATAGTTTTTCGAGTAACCAGGAAATGGAAGGTATTCAATTTAAGAAGAACAATGATCTGATGTCTGTTGACTGTGTCATGCTTGATGAAAAGGTATGTATTTATACTTGAACAATGTAGTTATATAGACATTTAATAATATGCATTCTACTTGAACTATGTAGTTATACTTTGTAGTTATATAGACATTTAATAATATGCACACTACTTAGACTTTGTAGTTATATGTTGTTGAAGATTATAATTTTCAGTTAAAAAGGCGTATTATCTGCTAAAATTCTGGGACTGAAAATATTCAAAGCAAAGAACTATTTATGTCTTTTGTGGTATGCTCTTATCTACATTTGTTTGGTTTATCATTGATGAGATAAGTAGATGAGATAAGTGGTGTATTATCTCCATTTGTTTGATTTAAGTCATAGTGAATTTAGATTCATCTGTAAAGTTATATGAAAGAACATAATAATGACGCAAATTTTTTGAAAAGGAATTCTTTATATTGGATTTAAACGTAATAATCCAATATTATTTAAGCTATGCATTCTTTTTGAACGGGACTGGCTATCATGCGCCCAAACTGCAACTGGGAATGGAACTTGGACTGCCACTCGCTGCAAAAACTGCATTACGAAATGATTCAGTTTAATTTTCATCTATACCTGATTGTACAACTCCCAATAGAAGTTTGATGTGAGTAGTCTCTGAACTCGGGTTGCTGAATACTGTAGCAAGCAACCTAATATTTTTGTCACATTCGATAGTCATATCATAAAAGCCCAAAATTTTAGCACAAATTACGGGTTTTGGCTTTCCAACGCAACACACGTGCCTCTTTGTTTAATGAACCATCCACTTTGTTCAACAAAGGATATCGTTTAAACTTCTTTGTAAATATATCTGCATGCTCAATCATTCAATTCAAACCTTCATTCCCCTGTATAAAACACCAAACACACACTAGCAGTTTTCAACCCTTAATTCCCCTGTTTAGAAACCCAAACGCACACTAGCAGTTCACAGCTCAACCAGTGCTAGCCAATATTTGTTAAGTTGTATACAAATGAATTAAGAGTTTAACGATTCTATGACTGATCGATTGGAGTAATTGATGGAGTCGTACGCGAGTTCATATTGTAAATGTAGATACTATGCAAAAAAATTGACATCATAGACACAAAATATTAAAGACTTTTAATGCAAAAATTTCTATTATGTATGGACTGCAACAAATTGAAAATGGATACTAAATACAACAATATAAGTGTTGCTGTGAAGATTACACCACATCAACAGATTAATAAATGATCCATATTATGAGAAATGTTTTATTATTGATAATACCTAATATGTATTTGCTATAAAATTGTTATTCTGATGGTAAAGAATGTATGTTATAACGACCGTATCTTTAGCGAGCATCATGATTATCATTATTTCGAAATATCCCTCTTTAGGCTCTGTTATATCATATAAACACAGTTATTATGCAATAAACATTTGTGAACACGTGTTCAATGCAAGTAATGAACTATGGTACCTTTTTCGTTCCTTAAAATATTTAAAAACCTTTAAAAATAAAAATTATACCACCCTACTTCTAACTTTTGTACACACGGAGAAATTTTCCATTTCGTATTATCTTCAATTATGGTTTCAAATTTGTCACTCTCTTTTTACTTATATTGATGTATTTTAAAAGTTATTGTTCTCGTTCAGTTTGAAATCAGTAGATTTCCCAACAACAAATTCACCCGATCCCCATTCAAACATACATGAATAACGAAATTACAATATTATCTTAACAATAAATACCACGAAGTGATGGTACGTTGTTTTCAGTATTTTCTTCGATTTTCGACAATATTTTTTAAGTATAAATGGAGTGTGACTACATTTTTGGCACAATCACATGAGAATGAAAGAGATTAGTACATTATTGCTATCATTTATATTTCAAAATATTTCATATAACAACAGATCTTTATATTATATGAAATTTTGGGTCTAATATGATCATATCATATCTCTATCAGGATAATCATATTCACGGCATTATTTGGAAAGCGGAAGTTGAGGAATTTGAATCCTTAATCGAAGAAGAAGAAATTTACAAAATCGAAAACTTCAAGGTTGCTGAAAACAACAGAGGATACAAATGTGTTACACATTCATGTGTAATACATTTCAAAACTGGCACTACTATAGAAGAACTGACAAACAACATCCCAGATATTTCATTATATAAATTTGAAATTGCTGACTACAGTACACTTCAAAAATAGAATTGTGAACAAGGAAAACCTCACAGGTAAAAAGTAAAACAATATGTTATCTTTAATAAACTTATTCATCATTTACATACCATAAATCATAAACAATTTATATAATTTCTTAATCAGATGTATGTGGTATCCTTATCGGAAGAAGCGAAATCGAACTCTTGAATCTTAGGGGAAACAATGTCGAGAAATTAGACATCCAAATATCTGATGCCAGGTATGAAGCCATTGACTTTATTTATCAATTACTTTTTAATTCATATACTTATTACTCTTAAACATAACTTCTTTCTTAAAAATATACACAATACAACAACAACAATTTGAGAATCACATTGTGGGGAAACTCAGCAATTACTCTGAACGAGGTATTGCAAGATGTAACAGAAATGCCAATTACAATTGTAATTACATCACTCAATGTCAAAGAACTTAGAGGTACACATATAGTATTAATCAAATATTGGTAATTATGAACAATTTAATTGATTCATTTTTACGTAACAGGTATATATCTGTTGTCCACAAATGCAACTAAGACGTATATTGACATCAAAATTCCAGAGATTAAACCATTGATTGATAGGTAATTGCTTAAATTAATAAATAATAAAACAAGAATATAATTATAAATCAAGTACTCATACTTTATAATCAACAGCTCAACTAATACACAATTCAAAGCAATGGAGCATATACCTTCAACACAAAAGTTGGAATCACAAAGTGACACCAAAAATGTCCAAAACATTTTAGACTTAAAAAATATGAGATCGACTTCAGAAGATGAGGTAACGTATATTCTATTTATAAATTTAAAGTAGTAATTTCGTTTAAATTTAAAATACTTATTTAGTTCAAAAAATAATTAACAATATCATACAGGTAAAGATTGTTTCAATTCAAGCATCGATTGCTGGAATAAACGATAAGTTTGGCTGGTCTTATGTGGCATGCAAACTATGTAACAAAATGTTGACAAAGCTTGCAGAATCGTACAACTGTAAATTTTGCAACAAAAACAATGCCTTTCCCGTACCTAAGTAAGTATAAGTAAATTAATTTAATTATATCAACTCTATTATGATGAATGAAATTAACTATTAGTTAATTTTTCAAAATTTGCAGATATAAACTACAAATTGAAGTGCAAGACTATACTGCAAATACAACATTGGTGCTTTTCGATAAGGTCGCAGAGAAATTGGTTGGCTTCACACTTGACCAAATTGAAACAAAGCAGAATCAGGTACGTACACAGTTTCTTTTAATTTTTCATTTTTAAAATTAACTAATTCCAAAACATGTAACAATTTATAATTTATACAGGACAATACAACTGACGCAAATCTTCTTTTCATGATTATTATTGGAAAAAAATACAAATTCATTCTGAAGCTCAATAAATTTAATTTTATTATGCAGAAGGAGTACTATACAGTTACAAAATTTGAAGAAACTCAAAAGGAAATTTCAGAACAAGAAGATTGCGAAAGCTCATCAAAGGTAAAATATTATATACATATATATGTTATAATGATATAACTTTAGTAACTAATGAGAAAAGACTTCATTATAACAGATAGAAAAAAAGAGAAAGTACATTCAGATTGTTGAAGAGGATGAATGAAACAGGTAAATTTTCATAAACACAAATATCTATTCATAAAAATTATATACATTAATCTTTCAAATTTTGTAACATAGTAATTCAAAATTTGCAGGTCATAATCTAGCGCTACTACTTTACATTTGAATGTGTTCATACATTGAACATCATTTAATACAATATTGGAGATAATCATTTCATAGATTTTATTTAATATATTCATTACTTACACAGTTATTAAACAACAGTGCTATTAAATGACTTCATTAATATCATGCTTTACATTTCAATGTGTTCTTTGTTATCCGACATTGACTTATTCTTTTACACTTTCAGCACATTAGGATTACGACTGAAACATATGTTATTGCAACTACAACACCATATTTACCTTTTTCATTTTAAATTAGTGGAGTGTATAAAAAAAATACCGTAGAAAAAATAATTTAGTTTACATAAATGCCGCACATTGACAGTAAAGATAAAAGAAAAATCCAATTTTAGTGAAATACATAGGTATGCTTTTGTGTTTCTATAAGTTTAATTTTAAATAAAATTAAATAAAAGTTTGACAAATACTAATGCTCTAAATTTATTGCAAAACGTTGTAGTGAAATACATAAGTATGCTTTATATTTCTATTTGAAGTTCATTTAAATAAAAAATTGTCAAATTTTATTTTTAATAATTTTATTATAAAACCCGCTATTGAACAACTGTAACTTTAATTCCTATCATAATAAAAAAAACTTTGGGTCAACAAATCGTAAACCCCAAAAAACTTTTAACTTTTGGAGGATTGTAACAAATTAAAAGAAAAGAATTACTTAAGAAAATTATGCTTACAAACAAAATCATGTACATAAAAAACTTATGAAAATATATTAAAAAAAAGAGATGAATAGTTAGGTCACCATTATTGTAGGAGTCATCTCACATTAAATATGTTCTATAGAAAATATAGAACACAACATATTGTAGGAGTCATCTCTCTCATTTTTTAGTATTGGTTTTGGATTTTTGGGACCTTAGTTTAGATGTTTGGTTTCATTCATCATATACATACAAAGAAATCTTGGATTCTTCACACATTTTTGTGTATAGTTTTAGCACCATTATTCTGCTCAACATATGTTTAAGGATTTATACATGTTACGAATTTATTTATTTACAAAATATTTCTCTTAATATTTTCAAGGATTTATTCTATTTGGAATAGTGTGTTTGTAATATAAGAGACTATTGAAGGTAGAATTCTATATTGGAGTTCATCATTTTGTAATATTATTGAGTTCATTAGTTTGTTGAATCATAAAATTTAGTCGGTCTTGTCGTAAGTGACTATTTCTTTGAATTATAATTTTGAATTCATTAGTTTGATAGAAGGCTTTGCTCAATTTTTTTTAATTTTACACCTACAAATGACATAAATATGAACCTGCTAATAAAGGCTTGCTTACACGTGGCGAGTGTCTACTTTTATCAGAATGCATTTATGAGGGCTCTACTTTTAAACCACAACCTTTTCATCTCTCAATCCCCAAATACATTGGGTTTGACCACTGTTTCGATGACCCAATTGAAGCTTCCAAGGTTTGGAAAACCCCCAAAAGTTCGGTAAAAGATATAAAATAGATATTTTCTGCTTTTGCCTATATATGGAGAAGTTGGTTCTATTGCTGATTTGTGCTTTGGGTTCCTTTTTCTTCTTGACAAGGCCATGGATGATCAAGTGGGTATGTTTGCTCCTTTTTATTTTTCCCCTATTTTTATTTTATACCATATGTATATGTATATATATATATATATATATATATATATATATGTACGAAGAGAGAGGAATAGAGTACCTGGTATGTGTGTATGCGTGTATTTTGGGGCAGCCATGGAAGCAAAGCTTCCATGGCAGGTGTTATAAGTTTGTCTGTGTGTGTGTGTTTATGTGTGTGTGTGCGTGTGTATTTGTCCATTTGCATAAATCTAATGTTAAAAAATAATTCACGAGTACAAGAATATATGGAAAATATTTTTTTTGCCAAAATCAGAAACAATCTGATCAAATTTGGGTATCAATTTGAAGGCCTAATGCTAAGCTTTGACAAAATACAATAAGAACCACTTCTGATATGCCTATCATCCACTAGGATTTACCCTTAAAATAATAACTGCTTTAAAGGCGAAAATATCGCATGAGAAAAAATAGTTAGCACACAGTACATAAAATTCTAACAATACAGAAAATGGTTAACTTAATGCATTTGATTGGAATTTAAATTAAATTGATTTTCTAGGACCAAAAAACATATTAGCTACTTTAGCAAATTCGCCACTTCTTTATAGTTTGATAATTTGTATGGAGTGGAACATTTGCTTATATTCAGGCACGCATCGCGTGGCCTTCATGCTAGTAATAAAAATATTATAGTCACCACTTCTTATAGACATTTGCATTTACTTTCTTTATAGTACCAATAGTATAAAAAACCTCTAGTGGTTTTGATTGACCATTCATGAAACTACCAAAATCATTTTGCTAAACTCATTCTGTTAGGGTCTTGCTTATATTCCGTCCATGGATTAAACGAGTAAGTATAATCTTCACTTCCATATGAATTTTTTTAGTTTTGGAGAGTTTTTCATTCCATTCATTATATGCAACCAAATAAATTAGTTTCAGAATGAATTTTAGTGCGTGGTTGAGTAAAACGGAATGAAAACATAACAGGGTTAATGATATTTTTATAGTTTATTAAGATTAGTCGCACACTAATAACATGTTCATCGGTATCTGCTATACAATGTTCGGTGAATTCAAAAAATCATAATAAACCACATGGCATTGATGAAAACTCAAAAGTTTCACATTTGACTAAACGATGATGGTGCATTAGTGGACAAACAACGCAATGAATTGATGTTGTTATGTAATTGATGCAAGGTGTTTCTTTATCATAATGTGAAAAAAATTGTTTGGTTATTGAAAAATACTTTCTAGTAATTTGAGATATTATGGCTAGAAGTGGTAGTTAGGAAAACCGTTAGTTGAAAACGAGGTGGTCAAGCATAATTAGAAAGATATACTCAGTATTAGATCATCACATGGCTAAGAACAAATGGCACCCAAAAGTAAAATATACCGTATACGCATGATTGTTAGAAGGTAATAAGAAATTAAATAGAAAAAAGAAATTCAAAACTGAACTCCTAAATGGAATCACATGAACAGATTACTAACATTTCTAAAGAGTTGGTGGTAACTCAACGCATCAGCGGTTTCTTGGTCCGTTGGTGGTGAGTTAAAAGCAATTTGGTTTCTTGTCCATTAATTGTTTAAAATGAGTGTACCTTTAGTCCATAAATTACGTACGCGTGTGTTAAATTAAAAAGGTAGTTTGGAGATATAAAAATGTGATGGAGCCTCATTGTTCTTCCCTTTATATAATAGTAGATCTCAATTATCACATATATCACATTTATCATATATTTCAAAGTCAAAAACTTCACAGTTTATTCACTTTGACAGTTATCACAGTTAAACTAGGGATAAATCATATATATCATAGTTGAATGTATGATAGTTTATGTAATGTTTTAGTTATCATAGTGAAACTAGGGATAAATAAAAAATATCTGAGTTTATTTAATGTTAACGCATTTAAACTAGGTTGTGAGATATATGAAAGGTAACACAGTTAAACAAGGCTAATATAATCTAAAACTGCCACTTAAACAATTTGGGACATCCGACAGATTTAAGGATACATATCTCAATTTGACGCCACGTAGTCAACGTGCTTGATTTGGTAGAAAAGGGGAAAGATTTGCTAATTTTTTCAAATATGTCTTGGATCTAGTTATTTATTTACTGTGTGGAAGTTTTATAAGAATATCTGCGGTTTATTATTTATTTTAATAAGTTACTTAATTAGTCTAGTTTTACTAACTCTTTTGACATGAAAATATATAGGACTCATTTTCTATTATAAGAATATCCATGCCTTCATTGATCATAAAATGTGTAGGACTCACTCTCATATATAATTTTTAATTTAATACACCCGAAATCAGTATATTTCATTAATAACAAACATTATTTTTATGCATGCTACAAAAAAATGTATATCACTATATTTCACATATTCTAATCAGTGACGATTGATTCTTTTTATGGATAACACATTTTCATTCTAATAAAATTGGTTTATTTCACTGTATAAGAGTTATGATATATTTTTACAGAAAAAGATGGATGATCAATAATCGCAATATCTAGAGACCGCAGTGACCGGTGTTGAACGAGATGATATATATTTTGGTAAGTTATGGGACCTGAAAGGCATGGACGTGCGCAGACATTTGGGCTCGGTATCTCTCTGAGTATGATATTTAGACCATCATATAAGCAATTCCAAGATGAGTTGAGATATTTTAAGACACGGCATTAACAAGTTCTAGATAGGATGCGACGTGAGATGAAGGATAAAAATGAAAGGGTATGATGTGAGATAGAGGAAAAATATGAGAATATGAGAGGAAGAAAGCTAAAATGAAAGAGAAAATGGAAGCTCAAATGCAAGAAAATATATTTGCTATGGAATCTCGGATGTAAGCGTATAAACGGGATTTTATGGAGTCTTGTATGCGTTATATGGGTGATTTTATCCAATATAACACCCCGGGCATTTTTACAAGTGAGGTGTCCAGCCGCCGCGGCCAAACTACGTCGGACGTCACTGAATAAGTTATCATTCTCAGCATGTGACAGATATATGAGACATATAAATTTTTTTCATGAGATAATAATAAAATTAATCCTATAAATATAAACATTCAAGAAATATTAAATCCATCACCATGCTAATCTCCAAAATCAAATCATCTCCAAATAAATATAACTCCTAATGAAATATTCCAGCGATGAATATCTGATAAAAATCGTAAACAACCGTGGGACCAATTGGCCCACTAAATCAATAAATAAAAGTCTCATAATAAAAGTGACAAAAATAGAAAGGAGTTCTAACTAAGGCATCTAATATAAATCTCCAGCTGCATCTCCAAATATATCTCCAATCACTCCTATGTAGCTACTCTAACACTATACCTGAAATGTTAGTCAACGCAATGGGTCAGAGCCCACCACATGAATACTAGATACTCTCCCCAATTAGGGCCTGTGAACTTAGACATTAGCATTATACATGATAAACATCACAATAGAGTATTTTAATTTAAACAAGATATAAATATTAACATGCAAATAAAAATAACTATCATTATCTACCCACATAACTAGGCCACCCCATTATTTAAATATAATTATCATGTGATAGTATTTAACTAACTTTTATAATTTAATTTAATTAATCTATCTTATTTTATTTATGCGACACCAGTAGAGTCAGTTCACCCTCTCCCATATCCTGCACATATTGATGGCACGCCCAAAGCTTTACACCGCACATGATCCCCTAACTATAGCCAGTTCGCCCAATTTTGTTAGCCATGCATCTATTGGTGAGGTTCCATATACGACATGTCACTATAGTTAGTTCACCCATATTCTGTCAGCCCTGTACATATTGGTGATGCCAACACACACCCACTTCGCTATAGCCAGTTCGTCCCTTATTGTTAGTCCTGCACATATTGGTGACGCAAATCCATTTTAATACCCGTTTATTATCTTAGGCATTAATTCTCAATTGCTAATTATTTTATATTAGCCCCACCCTATTCATCATCATCATCCTCCCCTTAATCCCATCATATGGGGTCGGTCACATGGATTCTCCTTTTCCATTCTAATCTATTATATGCATTATTATCATTCAAGTTTAATTCCTTAAGGTCTCTCCTAATAATTTCTTCCCACGATAGCTTAGGGAGACCTTCTTTTCTTTTACCCTTTATTTTCAACAATCTTCCTCTTGTCATAGGGGCATCTGTTGGTTTACGCAACACATGTCCGTACCACCTAAGTCTACTTTCTCTTCATTTATCGTTAATGGGACCTAATCCTAACTTTTCTCTCATGTATTAGTTTTTAATTTTTTCCTTTCTATTATCCACTAGGGAATCCTCATCTCACTAACAGGGAGGCTTTGTTCATGCTTCTTCTTTAACGCCCAACACTCCGCTCCATACAAGGTCACTGTCCTAACAACTATTTTATTAAATTTTCCTCATAATTTATTAGTTATCCTCTTATCGCATAACACTCCACTTACTTGTCTCCATTTCATCCAACTAGTTGATATTCTACTCATAACATGCTCATCAAAATCCCATTACTTTGTAACATTGAACCTAGATAACAAAATTTATTAGGCCCACCCTATTACAGGGCGTAAATCCTCAAACCTATCCCTAGTCCCATACCCAAAGGTCTAAAAAATACAAGTACGTACTACCCTATTATATAGGAAGGATCTCTACCAATAAGTTCCCCTATTCTCGCACCTAGACTATTGAGTCAACGGAATGACACAAAAATTTGCCCCACCCAGAATATCTCATTCGTAGAAATCTACACTAACTAGTCCCATACCTAGAAAGTGTTAATACCCAATAAGCCATACTCACTAGTCCCATACCTAGCAAGCACTTCTAAAATTTAGGTGGGATCATAACTACCTAAAAATCCCGTCGTTCCCGTGATGTCAAATATAATTAAAATCAATAAGTCGCATAAGACGTTTATGAACATTCTACCAATTTCTCATAAGGTCACAAATAAATCTAATTTCATCCGTTCAATCAATTTTCAAAATTAAACAACTTACTATATGTAACTAATATAATTTCATCATCATTCAAGTTTATGGTGTATATAATAACAATTTCTCTTTTATCACACTTAAATAATTTTATGTGATTTTACAAGCCACTTTCAATTAACACATCTACTATGATTTTCTACATGCAAATCTATATCCATATTAACAAAAAATTCAACCTCTACCCTAAGCACACAAGGGTTATAAGTCTTAATTCATATTAATTTTTTTTTATAAAAACAGTCCTAGCATAGATTTCACTTTCCCTAATTAAGATTTCTAGTTTATTCTAAGAAAACCATGTAAATTAATGTTTAGGCAATATTTAAAATGCATAATACTAAAGAGAAAGAATAAAAGGATTCATTCCTGTAGAAAATTCAGTTGAAAATTATGATTGAATGGTTGCGTTCCTCTAAAAAAATCAGTAAATACTCATTCTTGAACGATCTTGAGAAAACACAATTTGAGCCTTCAAAACTTGGATTGAATCTTTGATTTTAAATGAGAATAGGGTTTATAGATGAGAGATAATGAAATTATGGGTGGCTACTGATTTTTGAGAAGGCTAAAATGGGTTTTAAAAGTTCTAAACCCATCACTTTATGTTTATATACCCAAAAAAATTTGAGTCCTAATCAAACACAAACACTAAAAAAAAACATTCTGGATGATCAGACCGTCGAAATTGAATATTGATAGTACAAATATAGCACCCTGCCGCGGATGGTATTCTGCACGTCACATGCTTATATGCCGCGGCCCATCTCAACATAGGGCGTGGCCCTACTGAACTCGGGGTGCGCCCCTACCGAATACAGGGGCACGACCCTCCTCTTCACAGGACGCAACCCTCCTCCTCACACGACGCGACACCTTTGTCTCTAGCCTGTTATATGATGGAGCGCTCACATTGCTTGCCTTATAGGCCGTATCCCTCCCTATTATAGCAACTCCAGACTTTATATACGCCACGTGCTCAGAGCACATGGGCATATCTCCAATAGATAGAGAACCACACCTCGAAATGAGGGGGCCCGATTTCAGACTGAGTACCCTCGCCCGGGAAGATTCCACAATACCTGGAAAAACCTTGCCAAATTCTCTCTACATAACCTCAACATACAACATGGGTCTACTCACCTACATTGTAGTCATATCTCTAGCACTCTCGAAATCGCTACAATCATGTATTCTTCTCTCTCATCTATCTTGTACGCCTCTAATGGCATTGTAAACTTGTACTACAATATGGATATAATGAGAGTAGAGCACCAAAGTGGATGTAGGCTCATTTTTATAGCCGAACCACTCTATATCTTGTGTTCATGTCTCCTTACTTTCTTTACTTGTTTATTACACACTTTACTCATGATTTGCTGATACGAGAACGACAAGTGGACGATTTCTCGTATCAACAATTTGGCGTCGTTTGTGGGAACGAGATATTTCAATCTTGTTTCTCTGTGTTTTGGGTTCTTAAGCACCTTATTCTACACATGGGGGTCCTTTGGATCATTATCTCATGGGTGGATTTCGGTTATTGAACTCGTATTTTATATACACACCCTTAAATGGGTATCGCGTATTTTCAGATTTGTCCAGGGGTTTCCTTTTTATGACCTTAGATGTATTTTTACATACCCCAATGATGTTACCTCACCAAGATGACACTGAAAAGTGCAAAGGTCAATAGCCTCGCAAAGGTGGGTGATTAGGGAAGAGTTATATTTACTCTCTTTTAGTTGATTCTTTGCCTATGATCTACAATTTATCATTGGAATTGTGCCATTTTGTGCACCGAGAGGGTATTCACTCATGGATAGACCCTAATTGGTATTCTCTCCACGAGTTCTATGAGAAAAACTCAAGTTTCTGAGATTCAATTTTGGGATTGTCCCTTTACTGCCTGCGTAGGGATGCGACGTGGTAGTTCAACTACCTTACATGCCGCGGCATCTACTGGGGTAGTTGTATTACAGAAACTTCAAAACATCAAGGAATGGACTCAGGTTGTCTCCAGCTCAACCTTGGTGAATATCATACAAAGGCCATGACAGTGCACCTATGTGCTATACTGGCCGCGGCCTCAGCAACAATACCATGTAGCAGTGCATACGCTGCATCCCCATTTCCTACTTGGTTACTCCAATATTCCTGAGATTACTCACTTCTGTTAGTTTTGTCTCAGATTATATATACTTTGTAAAGACTAATAAAAGCAGAAAATGGAAGGAGAACCCAACCATAGCACAAAAGTCAAAGATGAGATTGTGCAGTTGTATAATCACCTCAACCACCTCTATGACAGTCATGCCTCACTACAGACCCAGGTCAACTATTTGAATCAGAGGGTCCTAATGCTAGAGGTCGCGGCCTCACCCAATATGGGGGCGACACCCAGGATGATTGCTTCAACGGCCTTTGCTGCCGCAGCAGTACCGGAAGATCCATCCGCGAAAGCAGTCAACAGGAGTTTAAAAAGAAAACCAGAGAAGGAAGAAGGGAGCTCTAAGGCTTATACTCCATTGTCCCTCGCAATTTAAGACATCTTTGAGTCCATGAAGGAGGACAAGCTGCTGAGGTGGCCAGAGAAGCTCAAAGCTCCACCCCACAAGAGGAGCAAAGCTAAGTGGTGCAAGTTCCATCTGGACCATGGCCATGACACTAAGCAGTGCTATGCACTAAAGGATGAAATTAAAAGGCTGATTGGGTAAGGGATGCTGCAGAGGTTCCTCAAAGACGTTTAGGGGATGAAGTCTAATCTCACAGATTGCACCCCCATTTTTCATGCTTATGCCTTAAATTCCATCTATTTCTACTTTACAGTGAAAACTCCTCTTATGCTGTTTTAAATTAAACTTTGTATTATTCTTACAAAGTCATATATATATATGAATAGTTATATGAAATCAAGTTCACTTTTATAGTGCCTTATTTTAATTCTCATTCCCATGAAACGTTATCTTATAAAGACCATTTTTGTCTTAAACAAATCTTGATTCGAGACAATAAATTATATCGGGAATGATAATATCTAAATGGGCCACAACGTTTGACAAGACGCCTGATTATCAGAAAGCTGATGATAATTGAAAATGGCCAAAGCAAATACTGAAAGCAGTTATCCAAATTGGATTGCAACATCACTCGCAAGGGCTTCCAATGCCCTTCTTAGCTTTCGGGATGCGTCATTAGCTGCGAGGGCTTCCAATGCTCATTCTTAGCTTTCGGGATGCACCATTAAGTCGAAAGACTTGTAATATCTAGCCAGGGATGGCTTAATATATATCCATAGTTGTGGGTGTCTTAATAACATAACCCAGCCTGGGGAGGCTTGAAAGTATCCTGTATGTTAGCTGTGGGTGGGTTAATAACATAACCCAGCCTGGGGAGGCTTGAAAGTATCCTGTATATTAGCTGGGGGTGGCTTAATAATATAACCCAGCCTGGGGAGGCTTGAAAGTATCCTATATCTTAGCTGTGGGTGGCTTAATAACATAACCCAGCCTGGGGAGGCTTGAAAGTATAGCTGTGGGTGGTTTTATAACATAACCCTACCCGGGGAGGCTTAAAAGTATCCCGTATATCTACAAAGGCCCGGCGAGGCTTCATAATATCCCATTTACGATGCTAAAGAAGATAAAGGCCATACTCCCTGAAAGGCAATTGAAGCGACTAGAGGAAAGCCATGAAAGGCAATTACTGTTTTGCTATAGTCTCAAAGCATGCCAAAGCTACAAAATCTCCCAGGGGATAAATATATGGCCACAGTAACTAAATGAATCAAGCGACAAAGGCAAGCACTATAGTCAACTTGCTGCAGCCATGATCAAGAAGCGATATTGTAATGTGCTGCGGCCTATGTAAAGTGTACATCCGGTAATCTACGATGCAGTGCCGCAGCCTTAAACTAATTCAGGGTTTAACTAAGCAAGTGAGATATAAAAGCGTCAGTTGAAGTATTAATGTAGTGGGAGAAAAATCATGCAAATGTTGTACAGAAGCCATTGGGTGGCCGCAACCTAAATCAATATTACATGCCATAGCCTATTCAAGAAAAGCGACATTCGGAGTTGGACCCAATTCTATAGCTACAGAAGGTGGGTTCTAAACACTCAAAGTTTCCACGCCCTATTAGAGAAAAATAGGTGTAGCCTACATTTAGGAAGGGGCTATGAGAACTTTCAAACATTCAACGTAGCGAGGAAAAAGGACCACAACCAATCCACATCAGAGTGTCGTGGCCTTAAGTGATATTCCATTTTGGTTTCTAAATAAGGCCCCAGCCCATGACCCATTCATTTGCAAGAAGACAATGCATAATTCATGCAAGAAAAACATTCATTAAAGCATTTAAGCAAGCAAAGTAGAAGAACAAAAAGCTACAAGAAAATGAGGCAAAAATATTCAATGCAGAAAAGGTGGCCGCAACCTTGACAATATCAGTTAAGATTACATACAAATAGGCCACAGCCACTACAAAAGGCAAAATAACAGAAGGGACGCAGCCCTGCATCAACTCAACTCAACTCAACAAAGCCTTTTCCCAATTATTTGGGGTCGGCTACATGAATCCTATTTTTCCATTCCATTCTGTCCAGTGCAATATCTTCGGTTAAACCACATGACATCACGTCCTTTTTTATAATATCCCACCAAGTCAATTTAGGCCTACCTCTACCCCTTGTGTTACCATCAATACTAACTAAATCACTCCTCCTTACAAGAGCATCCACTGGTCTACGCTTGATGTGTCCAAACCATCTAAGTCAATTTTCTCTCAATTTATCTTATATAGGAGCTACTTTTACCGTTTCATGAATTTATTCATTTTTAATTTTATCCTTTCGAGTTTTATCACAAATCCATCTTAGCATTCGCATCTCTGCCACACTCATTTTCTGCACATTTTGTTTCTTGGTTGCCCAACACTCTGTCTCATATAACATGGCGGGTCTAATGGCCGTCCTATAATATTTACCTTTTAACTTCAAAGGTATACGCCTATCACACAAAACGCCGGTAGCACTTCTCCACTTAACCCAGCCTGCTCTAATCCTATGAGTAACATCATCACTAATATATCCATCTTTTTGGATAATCGATCCTAAATAACAAAAATGATCGTTTTTAGGTATCTTTTGACACTCCAATTTCACCACATCTCCATTTGTCCTCCTATTACTACTAAAATTGCACTCCACATATTCTGTTTTAGTTCAGCTTATTTTAAATCCTCTTGTTTCTAAAGTTTCTCTCCATAATTCCAACCTAGCATTAATCCCTATCTTAGTCTCATCCACTAAAACAATATCATCTGCAAATAGCATACACCATGGAACCTCATCTTGTATTTGTCCATTCAACTCATCCATAGAAAGCGCAAAAAGATAAGGACTTAATGCCGAGCCTTGGTGTAGACCTACCGTAATTAAAAATTACAAATAGTTCAAGAGGCTGCATCATCACGCTCATCTCCCTCCTCGTCATCCGCAACGGTCTCAGTTTCCTCATCAGATGCCGCTACCTCAGCCGCTGCTCTCAGCCTCTCTTTCTCTTCAGTCATGGGCTTGAGCTCAACTATGCACTCTTGATGCTCACCATCACCAAGTCCCCAGGCAAGAATGGTCTCCTTAGAGCCAGGAAAGTTCTTTATGACCCTGTGCCTAAGTTATTGGTAGCCGCAAAGGTAGGCCCTATTATTGATGAGATAAAAGTCCCTAGAGCCATTGAATGACTCCACAGTACTGTCAATGGAAAGTTGAAGGGCTTCGCCATGATTTGCCTCCATTTTCTTCATGGCCACGGCGTGGACTTCGGCATAATTTGTAGCCTTAGCCTCCAGCTCCTCATATTTATTTTGAAGCAGCTTGAGCTTGTTACTGGAAGTTTCCGCGGCCTGTGCAGCTTTCACGGTCTGAGACTGGGAGACCTTGAGGGATTCTGTGGCTTGTTTAAAATTTTCCTCTGCTTCCTCTTTGGCTTTTATTGCAGCTCCCAAGTTCATCTTGGTTGCCTGAAGAGCCGTGGCTACAGACTGCTTCCCAGCTTCAAAAGAGGAATTTCGTGCAGCCTCCAAGTTAGCGGCGTGTACCCTCTTCACTGCCTCTTTCAGTTTATAAAGGGCCTCATACTTCCTCGTTAGGCCACCAAGACGTCCGCGACCTGAAATGAAAATGTTAGGAGCAAGATATGGAATTCCAAATTAAAACTGAGAACACTTGCACTTACCCTCAAAAGACTATGGAGGCAGTAGTCCTCCAGATAGTCATAATCTTCTTCTACCAACCTGTCAAGGTCTACGATGTCAAGAGTCTTCTTCATCATTCGTGCAACCTTCGTGGTAGTATCCCATGAGGACTTAGGGTCAGGATTTTTTGGCTGTGGCCGCGGTCGACCATCAGGACTAGCTCCAGCACGACACGGAGGAGGTGCCAAGTTTGCATTAACTGCTACAATAGGTGGCAGCGGCGGAGAGGCTGAATGCATAGGGACATTTAACGTTGACATTAGGCCTGTCGCGACCAAATTAGCCCCTATATCGTCATCAAACTCAGCTTGGGGTGGGGGGAAGTAGTGGTAGTTTTTTCCACGGCCTGATTTTGGGTCGCGGTAGGAGGATTTAGGTCGCTGAAAGGTACCGCAGTTGGAGTTTTTGTCCTAGGCCTCTTCCTTTTCCTGTGCCTTAAAGTGTTGTTGAGAACGGTTACGTCCTCATCCATTTCAGCTAGCTGGGCAACCAACATTTCCCTATCAACTTCCTCACCTAAAAGAGGAAAAGCAATGGTAAATAATTGGTGTTTCAATATAAGTTGCCGCAGATAAATAATGATGATCAAGTTATTACCTCCTACGACCATCTCTTTTGGAATGGACTTGCTGGGAAAGAACCCTGCTTCAAAAACAGTTGCAGATGTTACAAGGACGCTGAATTTCTTCTCTTCAGCAGGGATGGCCGCGGACTTGGCAAGTCTTTTCTCATGCCTCCAGCTCAGTTGCAAGTTATGAAGAACTACAGAAAAACACTTCAAAGGTTAGTAAAGTTTAATAAGAAACTACAAAGAGGGGACGCGGATATATATCAAATACCTAGCTTAGAAGGGGACCCCCATTGCCGCCGCATTCTAAACGACCTCTGTCGTTCGTTCTCCTGAAGGTGAATCTCCCACCTTCTCCGGAGATGTAGAAGTATTTCCCCTTCCAGTTCTTTACACTGGTCGGCCTCCCGGAGTAAAGGGTCTCGTTCTTGTAGCGGACGGAGAAGTAATAGTATCCAGCGAACTTTACGGAGTTTTCCTTCGAGCGGTAGAAATGAAAAAACTTCGCGGGAGTAATGTCTTTTTAGAATTGATTCTACCAAAGCACTACCTCAGCAAGGATGACCCTCCATCCATTGGGATCTAACTGGGCTGGTACTAGTTTCATGGCTTGAAAAATTCGTCTGATGGGAACAGGAACTGGAAGCCGCAACCCATAAACAAAGGCATGAAGTGAAAAATATACCCCATCATCAGCAAGTGCCGTGAACGGTCTTTGGTTCACACCAGGTGCTGAGCACATCAAGTTTCCTGAAAACTCGAAGGCCTCAGCTAGCTGGTCAACCCAGTCTTGGGTTATGATGTTTCGGATATCAAGCAAAGCTAGAGGTCTCTCAGCCCTCCCAGATGGACCATCTGGTTCATCCCTAACATCAGCAACACCCCTTACTGCGGCGTCATCTTCCACATCCATTGGTCGATTACTAGAGTTAGCTTCCTCTTCCATCCACGTGGTCTCATAATCCTTCCTAGAAGCAGAGTCCACAGAGTCTGAGTCTAATACTATGCAGTTGGGGCAATTCTTCAATTGGTAAGGCCCTATTGATTTCAGAGGAGGCACGAAAGGGAGTTTAGGAGGAGAGGCTCCAAAATGCTTTGCCCAAAAGCCTCTCAAAAACTCATCCGGGTCAAAGCTCATATGGCTGCAGCAATACCTAAAAATCACAAGACACAGTTTGGTACCGAAACCAGTATGGTATAGAGGCCTCTTAGAGGCCGCGACAGGTTCAATGGAATATCAAGATGAACAGGAAATATTGAGGCCAAATGGGCAAGTGTGGGGTTTGATCCCTAAAAGACAAACATTGCCGCAACATATTGATTGGATTGGTTTTACAGTGCCGTGGCTGCTCATTCACTGACAGCTATGGGCTAAAGCACCATGGGGTCTAAATCTAAGAGCTTAAGGTGCCACAGTCACGCTCGCCAAAAGTCGCGGCTAGGGCTCAAATCAAGGAATATTCGAAGGATTAAAGGCAACCCTAGATTACTAAGTGATACTCTATCATGCCGCGGCCATTCACTCAAGTAGTTTAGTACCTAATGTTTATTCGTTTAAAGATCGAAAGCCCTGAATATGAAGAGTTTATTCAAGAACATCAAGAACAGTTATATGATTTCATGGGATTCAACACAGATACGTGCCATGTTATCCAAGCATACGAAGATTGATTCAAAGAGCAATGTGGCAATAATTACTACAACTATTTATCATGCTTACATATTTGTTCTTGGAAATTAGAAGATTATTCAAACAAAACCCTAGATTCCTATCAAGCAATGCAAAGATTCATGTGTTCAACTATTAAAGAAGAATGACGAACTGTTAGAGCTATTAAAAAGGATGTTGATTGAAAAATTACCTATAAATGAAGGAGATGGTGATGATTAGCCTCAAACCGCCTTGGAACCACCACACTCAGCCTTGGAAGGACGCTGGAAAAAGAAAGAGGACAAATGCTTAGAGTTCAACTTTCGATATGATCTCAAGGATTTGGAAAACGTAACGAAGTCCACGGCCTGAACAATTTATATAAGAGAGCGCGAAAGATGAATCGTCGCCTTGGAAGTACCGCGGCACCTAAGAAGACTGAACTAAGCTGCAACCCCAATCGAATTCTCTTGGCACTACGACTTGTGGGCTTATTGATAGTACAAATATAGCACCCTGTCGCGAATGGTATTCTGCATATCACATGCTTATATGCCGTGGCCCATCTCAACATAGGGTGTGACCCTATTGAACTCGGGGTGCGACCCTACCGAATACAGGGGCGCGACCCTCCTCATCACACGACGCGACACCGTTGTCTCTAGCCTGTTACAGGATAAAGCACTCACATTGCTTAACTCACAGGCCGTATCCCTCCCTATTATAGCAACTTCAGACTTTATATATGTCACGTGCTCAGAGCACGTGGGCATATCTCCAATAGATAGAGAACCACACCTCGAAATGAGGGGGCCCGATTTCAGACCGAGTCCCCTCGCCCGGGAATATTCCACAATACCTAGCAAAACCTTGCCAAATTCTCTCTACATAAGCTTAACATACAGCATGGGGTCTACTCACCTACATTGTAGTCATATCTCCGGCACTCCCAGAACCGCTACAGTCATGTATTCTTCTCTCTCATCTATCTTGTACGCCTTTAATGGGATTGGAAACTTGTACTACAATATGAATATAATGTGAGTAGAGCACCAAAGTGGACGTTGGCTCATTTTTGTATCCAAACCACTCTATATCTTGTGTTCATGTCTCCTTACTTTCTTTACTTGTTTATTACGCACTTTACTAATGATTTGCTGATACGAGAACGACAAGTGGACGATTTCTTGTATCAACAGACGGATATTTTGATATGTTGTAGCTGAAGGCGAGAAGAAGCTATGAGAAAAATTTAGCTCAATTGAGCGGTCGAATATTTTTATTTATTTTTTTCTACTTAGGTCAAATCCTCCCCCAATTTTTATACAAAACAATTATAATTTCTAAATTTTAAATCCCGATTTAATTCCAGTTAAAACCTTATTTTTATATATAAATACTAACCTTTTCACATACCAAAATTAAATAGATTCCAGAAATTATTATTTTTTAAAAATTTAATTTAACTAAAATTTTATGTTTAAAAAACACGGGGTGTTACATCCAATATCCGTGAGATGTTTCTTTTAGAGATAGACAAGTCAACTTTTATAAATTATGGGATGTACGATTCCTTAATTTTATGCATTATATATAATATTTTTTGAATTTAATTGATAGGTTCGTGGAAATGCCAATGTTAATTTCATAGCATTACCATAGTTGTAATAGTTGACATCTGAGGTTCAATCGCAACGCCGATCACAATCTTCAGTAAAGGTACCACCACATATCATATCGCGATCTAAACTTTGGAACTATTTTGAGGTTAGTATAGTTGCTGGCATAATTGAGAATAAGAGCCTTAATTAATATTTTCATCATTGGATGCATATAAGATGCATATTATATATACTAGTTATACATAGGGGTAGTAAAACGTGTCAATGGGTTGTGTTTTCACACGACCCAACACGACACGATAACAATCTAGCGGACCTGAACAGGACACGACACGACACGACACGACACGACACGATAGAGTATTTTTTCCTTAATCTGAACACGACACATTTAAAACATGACACGATATGGTAAAACGATAAGTAAATACGGTTTGATTGGACACGATTAGACCTGACCTGACACGATATGATTGGACACAATTGGACCAATTAGTGAGGAATTAAAAAAATAGCAGTTCTAAATAGTGAATTGATAATGGGTCTAAATGGGGTCGATAGTGGGTCTACATAGAGTTTATATTGGATCCTTAATTAGGTCACTATTGTGTCCTTCTCAAGTCAATTTTGTGGTTGATTTTGGACACGAATACGACATGACCCGATGGTAGGTCTAAAAGCCTTGACCCGAACACGACCCGAACATGAAAGACCGTGTCAATTACATTTTGTTTCATGGCATGTTATCGTTTTGTTCCAAAAATTTCCACCCCTAATTATACTTGTGCCTATGGCATAATTAATAGATACTAGGACATGAACCCATCGAAATTTTGTGCTGATGGAATTAATTAATGAGGCTATCTATGTTGAAATTGGTGGGAGTGTGTGTCCATCCTGAGGGGGGATAAGAGGGCTTTCCCTTTTTCTTCGTGCGTGCATGCAAGATTGCTCCCTTTATTAGGGCGCTCGGTCATCATCAACGTGGGGTAGTATGTAGAAATATTGTCACCAACCTATTTTGTGCAAAATAAGCAAAATAAATGTTTTCGTCTCGAGAGAACGACATCAAGGAAAATATTGATGCTTGCAAAACCAAGTAGTTCAAAAGTTCGGGACTAAGTTACGAAATAGGAAGGTGTTGGGCACCCGCCCTTTCATTTTCTCATGAGAATGTGTTAATATTCTCCTATTAGGATCCGTGAAGTGTGTGCTTATGTGCATAATATAAATGGGGAATGGAATCGTTCAACTCGTACCATGGAAAAGGACGGAGTGAGTTCATCCTTAGGAGTGTTCCAAAAATAATAATTCAAAATATAATGTAAGTTTTCCGAATCACAAGTCGTTATAGAAGAGCGAATCTATACATCGGATAAGACACAATCATGCAAGAATATGAAATCCATTAAGAATATATATGTAATAAAAACAATGTAACAAATGTGTATAAGGGAGGAGGACACGATTTTAGAGATTTACCCAAGACGCCTACGTATTCAAAGGGGAATTAAAGTCCACGTAGTTACAAAATAACGTAGGGTGGGGTTTAACCCATAAATCCAAATGTGGGATTTCTCTTATATGTGTGTGTAGACATAAATGTCATTTAAGTGTGAGAATGGGTAGTGAGAATCCCTCTTTTGGAATTTTTAGTCTTTTTCTTATTTTTGGGTTTTTTGTATGAAAAATAAAGTATGTGCAAATTCTAAAAATAAAGGTTTGAGATTAAGGTATGTGATGTAATAAAATAAAGCGGTAAAGTAGAAATAAAGCAACTAATGCTAATACAAGATAATTTAAAGACAAGGTTGTAGAATTGGACGACTTGAAGTAGATCTTGATTGTAGATGCGCTAATCTCACAATGAGGTGATGGTGGCATGAGGAGATGGGGGGAATCTACTAAATGGAGTATGAAAATGATGTGGGAAATGGGCTTTTTAATAGGGAAACAACTCTAAATTCGAGGGAATGTTCTCTGAATTGCGGGGAGGGATGTTCAAGGATGCTTTTCAAAGTACGGTCATGGCCTCTATTTATAGGGCCAACGGGGTGCCGATCGGTAGGGTTATGGACTTTCCTATCAGAAGGGTCCTGGACCTTTCTCTCGGCATAAAACCCCCGACACACTACCGATAGCCAGGGTCCCGGTGTGCCATTCGACAGTCTGAGATGGATGTATCGGAAAAATAGTCATAAAATGTGAACCGCAAGTACGAATCGCGCACGTGATGAATCGTTGGAAAGGGGAGTCAGAGCCCTTTAAGAATACATTAGCCACTCCCGGTTCCAGGAGTTGACCGAAGTCAAATGGATCCCGAAAGCGTCCATTGGTTATTAGACATGAATTTTTTAGAGGAAATCAGATCGTTCTTCCGAACTGTAGGGCCAATTTGTGCACGGGATGAACCGTTGGAAAGGGTATTCAGATCCCTTTGATATTTTATTCATTTTCATTCGGTTAAGAGAGTTAACTAAGGTTAAATAGGATTGGAAGCACCTGGTGACCCTTTAGAGTAAAATGGGTCATTTGTCCTTACCATATGGCTGATTCGTACACGGGGTGGACTGTTAGAAAGGCGATTCAGAGTCTTTAGAAGATTTATTGAGCTTTGCTCAAGCTTATGAGTTGACCGGGGTCAAATAGGGATCAAATAGGGCTCGAGAGTGACCGATGGCCTCTAAATCAGTTTTTAGGGTAAATGGACTATTTGTCCCAACTATAAGGCCAATTCGCGCACGTCACAGACCAATGGAAAGGGTATTAAGAGTCCTTCAGAGATTCAGTGAGCTTTCGCTCAGACGAGAAAGTTGATTAGGGTCAAACGGGAACCGAGAGCACTTGAAGGCCTCTAGATCAGTTTTTTTTATAGTAAAACAGACCGTTCGTCTGAACGTAAGGCTGATTTTTGCACGGGGTAGATCTCATGCGGGCTTTTCAATAGGCATAATTCGATCCATCGAAAATCAGGATACTATTATATGAGTTCTCCATCAGAACATTTGCAATTTTTCAAAATCAAATTTTCAAAACAATTAATATCTCAGAAGAATTTTGTGAAAAAGGATTTCACGATAATTTGGTGAAATCGTCTCTGATACTAATTTGTTGGGGCAAAATAATGAGTGCTTTGATACCAATTTGAGAGTGCGGTATAGTTCAATGGCCCAAACTTATTTAATTAAAAGTCAACTCACACCAGTTTTAAATCCTTTAAACCCTAGATTATACAAATATGTGATTCAAATCAAGAATGTAAAGAAATCATAATTTTAGGAAAAATCCCCAAAGGTAAAAACCTTTTATTTTACTATAGTTTGCAAGTTTCAACTTAAAAATATAATAAAGAAATACATCCTGACGAAGCTCCCGTAGGCGACCCTTATCTTCCTGTAAGAACTCACAACTACTACAGTCTTCCTTTAGCAATATTCCCTGCAAGAATCACAAAAGCAGTAATAAAGACTCCTTCTTTACAAGGTCAGTAGTGAGGACTACTTCTTTATAAGAGTAAATTCAATATAGAAGTGTTTGGGGGTGATTGATATGCCCAAAGTGTACCTGACAGCTCGGAGGCACCAACCTCGGCCAGCATGACGATCGAGGTAACAAGGGCTCAATATTGACGATTAGTGATCTCGTCCAACATAAGGTCGGCTACAACCGACGTTACAAGCTACCCCACAATTAGGCAACAACCGAGGTCTTTATAACTCATGGGGTCAATTATCCATTACATCATCCACAACCGACATCACATCTACCTCATACATCAACCTCGATTGGGCATCAACCGAGGTCTGTAAGGACTCGTGGGTTCAGCCACCCTCTAACAGTAGTATCGGCCTCAACCGACGTTACAGTCAATGGTCGAGATCAGTAGTGTTACATGGGGGAACCATCTGGAAGCCCTATCATCAGCCCATGCCAACATTACAACTCTTTCGACCTAACCTCGACCATCTTACCTGGCCGAGGTCATCATGAATAACCTCGGATGAGGCAACAATCAGACTTCATTAACCTTGTACTCTTCCAGATCGAGGTTGTACCAGTTAAGGGCAATGCCGAGAATTTATAAGCATATGAAAGGATAAGAACATGTGGACAAAATCAGTTGTAACGAAATCAATCCCTTCACGTGAGAGAATATTTCATCATCATTCTCTACATGTGATAGTGACAGATGTCTTCATTAGATTGGCTAGATCAACACACACATGCTCATTGCATGCATGGTGGGTACATTACAACCCCAATCACTATATATATTTGTCTTCTCCTACCTTAAGAAGGGATCCCAAAATTATAACCCTAGCTAAACTCTATCAAATTATACAATAGAGAGAGAAATCTTGAGAGATTGTATCCATGGCCATTAGTGCCCTATTTTAGTGACCTTATTCACTCACTTGCACAGTGGACGTAGGACTAATTGGCTGAACCACTTATATATTGGTGTTCATCCTCTTCTACTCATCTCAATCTCTTATATTTAGTAAATACTTGAGCTGCCATTGTTATCACCAATTTGAGCTTACAAACACCTTGAAGGGTGGTGCTATTTTCAGCATCATCATTTAGGCGACGTCTATGGGAATGAGAAGCTGTCTCTTCCTATTTTTCTGCTTAACCTCCCTGGAGACTCTGGTGGTGAACTAGGCCTCACCCCTTGCGTGGAGATGCTTCACCATTGAAAGAGGTTCCTTAAGGTATTAAGCTCACCTTCTGTACAAGCTCTTTAGTTTTAACATATGGCACCAGAGTCACCACCACCTCCTCCACCACCTGGTGCTGGAGGGCCTAGTTCCATCCAGGCACCACCCCAGTCCGAAATGGCTGAGGTGGCTGCAGCCTTGAGATCTTTGGCTGTGATGCAACAAGCAATGAAGGAGAAGTTTGCACAGCTCAGTCAAAATATAATGAGGCCTCCTGGGGTCTCACCGGAGATGATTACTCCGACAGCTGTTCAACCCCATCCCGAAGCCAGTGGATCACCCCAGGCACCGCTAAAAGACCAACCCACCCCTCAGCGGAGGAGGGACGTTGCTGACCCTAGACGTTTACGTTTGGGGAGGTAAGAAAACCCTTGCCTTGAGGATAGGTATAACGATATAGAGGCAGAAGATGCTCCAGAGGACTGTTGGGAGTCGTATGAGGTTTCGAACAACACTGTACGTCCTATCCACCAAAACCGAGGTTGTGGGGACAGAAGAGATGGTGGTGCCCAACCAAGAGGATCAACTTTTGATCGCTTAAGCAGAGGGTCGGACTTTGAAAGTCTCGACCAATTTAATGACTTAAGGCAGAGGTTATCTAGGTTAAGAAGCGTAGCAGGCTCACAAAGGGAAGAGCGGGAACATCGGCCTCATCATGGCCGACCCCAGCAAGGCCGAGACAAGGATCAAGAGGAGGTCAATAACCGACATTATGCAGTAGCTGGGGAACCCTCAGTCCACCTCTTGGAGGTGGCTGGGGACAACCTCAGCCAGGCTGACGTTGCAAAGCCATGGAATGACTCCATTCAACGTCTTAAAGAGAAGATAGGGGACCTCATCAAAAGCTGAGACCCCTTGTAAAGAGGTTTCTCAAAGGGTTCCCCATTCGTGGCAAGGATAGTGAGCTTCCCAACCCTGCCAAATTCAAGCCACCTACGGTATCTCCCAAGTATGATGGTAGTACCAACCCAGTGCATCATATTGAGATATACCAGTCTGAAGTGGATATCTATTCAATCCCAAATGAGATGAAGTGTCGGGACTTCCCTGGGACTCTGACGGGAGCTGCACATATCTGGTTCACCTCTCTTCCGAAGAACTCAATTGAAAACTTTAAGGGGTTGGCTGATCAGTTCATTAACAATTTCTGTTTTGGGGTAGGAACTCAAAAGAGGACCAGCCATCTGCTGTATGTAAAGCAAGGCAAGAATGAGAGCCTAAGAGTCTACATTGCTAGATTCAATAATGAAAAATTAGAGGTTGAAGACTATGAAGAGAATATAGCCATGACGACCCTCATTGGAGGACTCCAGAAGGGGAAGTTGCTATGGAAGCTTGCAGAAGACCCCCCAAGTCCATGGAAGAGCTATTAGAAACTGCAGGAAAGGTCATGAACGCTGAAGAGGCTATGGCCGCAAAATATGAGGATGAGAACGAAAGTGGCAGCGAAAAGCTCCAAAGAAAGAAAGATGGAAAAAAGAGGTCTGCAGATGACAAGTTTGCACATTATACTCATCTAACTGTGAGCTGCGAACATATCCTCAACGAGATCAAGAATGATCGGCCTCTGAGATGGACGGAGAAGCTGAAGGCTCCTCTACATAAGAGGAACAAGAACCTGTGGTACGAGTTCCACCAAGACCACGACCATGTGGCAGATAAGTGATTCGCTTTGAAGGATAAAATCGAGAAGATGTTAAAGTCCAAAAAATTAAGGAAGTATATCGATGGTAAGGCTCCGAAGAGGGTAAGAGATGACCCTGAAAAGAAGAGAATCGACAGATGTCAAGATCACACCCCAGCGAGAAGAGATAAGGACTCAGATAGTGATGATGAGGATGATCCAGACCTCCTACCAAAAGATGGCAATGCCCCCTGTGAAGAGGGTTAGAATGATCTCCTTCGATGTTAACACCATATGTGGAGGACTAGCAGGGGGTGGCTCTAAAGTAGATGACCGTAAAGCTCATGTGTCAGAGGGTAAGTCAGTGACCAAAGTAGAGGTTGTGAATCTGGCATCTTCAAAGGCTAAGCAAAAGAGAAAGAAGGTAGATATGGATACTCTTATAGTTGGGTTCTCCTGACTTGATTTCAAAGGTTTCTTATCTCCACACGATGACCCTTTGGTAATCCCTACAAGGGTGCATGGGTATGAGGTCCAGAGAATCCTTATCGACGGTGGAAGCTCTGCAGATGTTATGTTCTGGCCTTACTTCAAGAGCCTAGGCCTCAGAAAAGCAAGGCTTGTACCCTATCATCATCCGTTAATTGGATTCAGCGGAGAGAGGGCCCTTAGGAATGTATGAGATGGATGTACGAATGGGTGACGAGTGGCCTAAGAGGTTGACCAGGAGGATCAATTTTTTTGTGATGGATGAAAATGTCTTTTCGGCCTACAACCTCATCATAGGAAGAGTAGCCCTCAACGAATTTGAGGCAGTGCCATCAACGGTCCACCAAATGCTAAAATTCCTACCCCTTACGGGGTAGGGGAAGTGCAAGACGACCAGACTACGGTGCAAAAATGCTACTTCAACTCAGCGGAAGAGAGAGAGAGGAACATAAGAGGGCAACAACCACGTATAGCATTAATACACTTAATCCTAAGGATGAAACAAAATTGAAGAAAGGAGAGGTCGCGAAAGAGGTAGAATCTATCGTCCTCAATGAGGATGAACAAAAAAAACTCATCCAAATTAGCAAGGCCTTAAGACCGTAGATCAAGGAAGAGCTGATAAGATTTTTAAAGAAGAGGAAGAGTGTCTTCGCTTGGAGCCACACAGATATTCCTGGCATCGACTTGGAGGTTATGTGCCCCAAACTCAACATGGAAGAAGATGCTAAGCCAATCAAATAAAGGCGAAGAGTTTACTCAAGGGAAAAGTATGATGTCATTAGGGAAGAGTTCATAAAGTTGGAAGAGGAAAAATTCATCAGGGAGGTCATATATCCAGAGTGGTTATCAAATGCCGTAATTGTACCCAAAGCCAACGAAAAATGGAGGATGTGCATAGACTTCACTGACCTGAAAAAATCTTGCCCTAAAGACAACTATCCCTTACCTCGGATCGATTAGATGGTAGATGCCATAGCAGGGCACGAACTTATGATCTTCATAGATGCGTATTTAGGCTACTATCAGATCTTCATGGATTCTAGAGACTCGGAGAAGAAAACCTTCATCACAGATAAGGGGACCTATTGCTATAAGGTTATGCCCTTAGGCTTGAATAATGCAGGGGCCACGTATCAACGTCTTGTAAATAAGATGTTTGAAGATAAAACTAGCAAGACCATGGAGGTATATGTAGATTATATGTTAACTAAGAGCTTGAAGGCCTGCACCCACGTAGCAGTCCTGGAGAGAAATTTTGAGACCATGGCCTTATACAGGACGAGGCTTAATCCTGCCAAGTGTGTCTTCGGGGTAGGAGTTGGAAAGTTTCTTGGAGTCATAATCAATCAAAGGGGAATAGAGGCCAACCCTGAGAAAATCAAGGCTTTGGTTGATATGAAGACACCAAGAAGTATAAAAGAAATTCAGAGGCTCATTGGAAGAGTCGCAACACTCAACAGATTTGTTTCCAGAGATATGAACAAGTGTCTTACATTTCTCAAGGTTCTTAGAAAGGCCTGTGAATTAGACGAAGAGTGTGACAAGGCCTTAAAATATATGAGGGTAACATCTTAGTTTGATGACCTCAGACCTTAAACATCATTAATTTGGTGACAAGGTCTGAGGTGAAACATCTTAGTTTGATGACCTCAGACCTTAAACATCATTAATTTGGTGAAATTTATGAGGGTAACATCTTAGTTGGTTGACCTCAGACCTTAAACATCATTAATTTTGTGACAAAGTCTGAGGTGAAACATCTTAGTTTGATGGCCTCACACCTCAAACATCATTAAATTGGTGAAATTTATGAGGATAACATCTTAGTTGGATGACCTCAGACCTTAAACATCATTAATTTGGTGACAAGGTCTGAGGTGAAACATTTTAGTTTGATGACCTCAGACCTTAAATATCATTAAGTTGGTGAAAATTTATGAGGGTAAAATCTTAGTTTGATGACCTCAGACCTTAAACATCATTAATTTGGTGACAAGGTCTGAGGTGAAACATCCTAGTTTGATAACCTCAGACCTTAAACATCATTAATTTGGTGAAATTTATGAGGGTAACATCTTAGTTTGATGACCTCAGACCTTAAACATCATTAAATTGGTGAAAATTTATGAGGGTAACATCTTAGTTTGATGACCTCAGACCATTAACATCATTAATTTGGTGAAATTTATGAGGGTAATATCTTAGTTTGATGACCTCAGACCTTAAACATCAATAAATTGGTGAAAATTTATTAGGGCAACTTCTTAGTTTGATGACCTCAGACCTTGAACATCATTAAATTGGTGACATTTATGAGGGTAACATCTTAGCTGGATGACCTCAGACCTTAAACATCATTAATTTGGTGACAAGGTCTGAGGTGAAACATCTTAGTTTAATGACCCCAGACCTTAAACATCATTAATTTGGTGAAATTTATGAGGATAACATTTTAGTTTGATGACATCAGACCTTAAACATCATTAAATTGGTGAAAATTTATGAGGGTAACATCTTAGTTTGATGACCTCAGACCTTAAACATAATAATTTAGTGACAGGGTCTGAGGTGAAACATCATATTTTGATGATCTCACACCTTCAACATCATTAATTTGGTGAAATTTATGAGGGTCACATCTTAGTTTGATGACCTCAGACCTCAAACATCATAATTTGGTGACAGGGTCTGAGGTGAAACATCATATTTGCATGACATCACACCTTCAACATCATTAATTTGGTGAAATTTTTGGGTGTAACATCTTAGTTTGATGACCTCAAACCTTAAACATCATTAATTTGGTGAAATTTATGGGGGTAACATCTTAGTTTGATGATCTCAGACCTTAAATATTATAATTTAGGGATAGGGTCTAAGGTGAAACATCATATTTGGATGACCTCAGACCTTAAAACCATTAAGTTGGTGATAAATTACAAGGGTAACATCATAGTTTAGTGATGAAAACACCATTATTTTGAGGCTTCAGACCTTGGTAATGAAGAAGACATTGCAGAAGACAAACAAGGTTCATGCAAATTGGTATGTCCCTTACAAAGTGATTAATGAGGTTATACCCGATACCTACCGGCTAGAAAATCTCGAAGGGGAACCTTTCTCCAATTCGTTGAATGATGATCATCTGAAGAAGTATTACATATGATGTTGCAATTATTTCTATGTAAATGTGTCATTTTATGAAGAGAATATGAATGAGAAAAGCAGTTCCTGTGTCAACTCTTTGTTTCATCATGCTTTAGTAGTGAAAAATCTCAGGTGAATAATCATATTTTTATAACATCAGACCTTCAACATCATTAATTTGGTGAAATTTATGGGGATAACATCTTAGTTTGATGACCTCAGACCTTAAACATCATATATTGGTGACAGGGTTTGAGGTGAAACATCATATTTGGATGACCTCAGACCTTCAACATCATTAATTTGGTGAAATTTAGGGGGGTAACATCTTAGTTTGATAACATCAGACCTTAAACATCATAATTTGGTGACAGGGCCTGAGGTGAAACATCATATTTGGATAACCTCAGACCTTCAACATCATTAATTTGGTGAAATTTAGGGGGATAACATCTTATTTTGATGACCTCAGACCTTAAACATCATAATTTGGTGATAGGGTATGAGGTGCAACATCATACTTGGATGACCTCAGACCTTAAACATCATTAATTTGGTGACAAGGTTTGAGGTGAAACATTATAGTGGGATGACCTCAGACCTTAAACATTATTAATTTGGTGAAATTTATGAGGGTAACATATTAGTTTGATGACCTCAGACCTTAAACATCATTAAATTGGTGAAATTTATTAGGGTAACATCTTAGTTGGATGACCTCAGACCTTAAACATCATTAATTTGGTGACAAGGTTTGAGGTGAAACATTATAGTGGGATGACCTCAGACCTTAAACATTATTAATTTGGTGAAATTTATGAGGGTAACATCTTAGTTTGATGACCTCAGACCTTAAACATCATTAAATTGGTGAAATTTATTAGGGTAACATCTTGGTTGGATTACTTCAGACCTTAAACATCATTAATTTGGTGACAAGGTTTGAGGTTAAACATCTTAGTTTGATGACGTTAGACCTTAAACATCATAATTTGGTGATAAGGTCTGAGGTGAAACATCTTAGTTTGATGAACTCAGAACTTAAACATCATTAAGTTGGTAAAATTTATGAGGTGAAATATCATAGTTTGGTTCCCTAAGATCTTATGATGCCCTCAGATCTTATAGAAGTTTGGTGAAATTAATGAAGACACTATTATGTTGAGACTTCAGACCTTAATACAAACACCATCACGTGACTTATAAAACTATTCAAAGGAGCATTCATCAAAAGAAGCAAAATTCTATGAAGAGGATGATATAACATGAAGTCAAAATTACAAGTCATCAAGCCTCAGAATATGTTATCAGAGGTTATAAATAATTACAGATGAAAAGCAAAAATTACAAGTGAAGCTTAATAAATTATGGTCTAAGTGTCTGCAGCCTCAAGGTTGGTAACCTCGGCCCCATAATCTTGAGGGTTGACATTCTTAGTCTCTATAGCTTTCGATTGTGAAGTCTCTGCAAGTGCAGCACCTTGTTCGTCCTCTTCAACCTCTTGTAAGGCCTGAGCAAATTGAGGGTTACCATAACCGAGACCAATGAAGTTTGAGGCTGTCAAACTCCCTGACTCCCTTTCTTTGATGGCCGCCCATTTACCAGTAGCTTTAAAACCCCTTTTAAGGTATTCAAAGCCGAAGCTTATAAATTGGTGAGAGACCTTGTAGTCGGCCAAAATCTTCTCAGAGGCATCCTCAAGGGCATCTCTCACAGCAGCATCAACCTTTTGTTGAAGAACGTTGTCCTTGGCCTTGAGGGCAGAGGTGTGGTCCTTCTAGAGCTTAGCAATGTCCCTATACCTCTGCTTCACTTTATTTTTAGATTCAGCCAAGGCTATCTTCAGATGTTTAACCTCAGTATTTAAAGAGGCCTCCACCTTCTGGGCCTCTCTTCCCTCTTCAATAAGGGGCAATTTACTTAGGGTCCAGTCAACAAACTGGTGCATGGACATGATACCCTGCAACACAAAGTCAGATGTATGAGATCAAGATAACCAAAATCAAGGATGAGGTTACACTTGGTACCAAAAAAGCTAAAATCTCTACCTGGATGGACCTGTGAAGGAAAAACTCGGTCACTAGAGGAGTATCTATAGAGCGTAAAAAGTGCTTGTCAGTATCGGTCATCGGAGAGACAATGGCATCCATCGCCTTCAGACCATGACCAATTAGGCTATCACTGATGTTCAACTGCTCTAGATGACCAGCCAATGCATCATCAGAAGAGATTGGGATTACTTTTTGGTGCTTACTCGCCTCTGATCCTCTGAGGCAATAGTGGTGGATTTCCTTTTTTTTGTAGCGTCGACCTTAGAGGTGCCGACGTTCTGCTTTGGTAGGGGAGGATGAGGAGCATTGAGCCCCACTTTCTTCACCAACTTGATCAAGCTTAGTGCAGACATCTACCACAGGCCGTCTGATATACCTTCTGGGCGTTTTGTAAAAAATATGTCTGGGTTAGTAAATCAGAGGCATTAAATATCAGAGGTAAAACTTAACAAAATAAACACTTACGAAGCTCGGCTAAAGGGCTTCCCCCCAAGCCCGTCTTATAGAGGTAGTAGGTGGTCATCAGATGCTCGTACTTGACTAGCCAGCCAAGCTCCCCCTGATCTTGAAGGTCTTTGACCTTTTGAAGGTTATCCTGGCTTAAGTAGGGCCGGCTTTGGCAGCCATGACAATTTTCCCCACCTCAGAGGGGTACTCGGCTCTAGTGATGAAGAGGGGGCACAACTAACAAATTCCCATTCCCCTGAGATGAAAAAGTACCATGGTTTCCAGTTATGACTGGAGGTCTGCGTGACCAATAACATCTTCTTATCAGGCTTCCTAGCTATGAAGTGGTAGTAGATGGGGTGGTTCCTGGAAGAGGATGGCACGTAGCACTTTGTGAAGACCCTAACAGGAAGGTCTGAATGATGGACTGCCCTCCATAGGACGATGGCTCCAATCATCACCCTCCAAGCATTCGGAGATAATTGGGAAGGGGCCAAGTTAATATAGGATAATATGGCTCTAATTGTTGGATGGATGGGGAGATGAAATCCTAACTTAAACATCTTCTCATATACGCAGATTTCCCCATCTCTGCCACCAAAGGCCCTCTTATCCCTTAGAGGTCTCCTAAGTTTGATAGAAGGACCTATGGAATAAAGGTTCCTAAAGGCTAACATGTCAAACTCAGTGATAGTACTCTCTATCTCGATTGCCTTTGAGGTATCAGCGTCACTCTTATGACCGTTATCCTCATCCCTAGCAACATCGGCCTGGGCAGGTGTAGGAACACCTTCGGGGAACCTCTGAGCGAACTCAGCCCCTGTGGCGATCGACAGGGGAATAGCATCAATGATTGGGGGCATATCCACACTCGGTCCCATAACTTCAACATCAGAAGAGGTCCGTGAAGTGCTGGAACTGTTATGGGACGAGGCGCGACTTTAGACCTCGGCCTGATCAGGGACCTGATCTTAACTAATGGAGAAATCCTTTACCTCCTAGAATGAATCTACAGACATAGGGTCTGAGGTGGATGACTCAGACTCAGACATGGGAGAGGGATCAATTAGATCCTCTGATGGCTCAGCAGTCTCGGCTGGTTCAGGGTATACCACCTTCAGAGGCGGGGGAAAGATAGGTCTGAGGGGAAAGACCTTAGCCCTACGAGCTTCCTCTTGGTCTAGCTCTATTTTCCTGATTTTAGCAAAGGTCTTATCCCTAAGAGAAGGGAAATCTTCTATGAGTTTATAAAGAGGTCTGAGCATAGGAAGATGACCTTACACTTGGGGCCCTAAACCAAAAATAAACAACTTGAATCAACCTAACTAAGGATCAAACTGGGATTTTGAGCAAGAACAATTAAGAACAATCAAGAACAAGAGCCACCAGAAAACTCAAACAGTCACTAGAAAATGCCAAACATTAGCCGAAAAACTTAAAAAACTCACCGAAAAATGAAGAAACAAGAATTAAAGGATGAAAATGGCAAAGTAGAGTGGAGATAATACCTATCGAAATGAAAAAAAAGGAGAAGAGGAATGGAAACAAGGAAACCTCTTAAATGCAGCAGCCAAGCTCTTGTAGAGAGAGAAAGTTGTAAAGATAACCAAGGAGGAAGAAAGAGAGGAATGAAGGAAAAAGAGAAAAAAATGGAATTTAAACCCTTAAGTATGATTGCACGCATCCCAAGACCCATCATTGACTTGGGAGCCCAAAATATAATCAACGTCATTACACTTGTCAGGCACGCTATCCACTTCAGTAGTTGACACTTGTCAAAGAAATGTTGGCATGCAAGGAAGAATAGCCTCAGAGTTGCATACCCCTTAGTCACCTATTTACATAGGTAACTAAGGGCTAGGGGTTATTGATATGCCCAAAGTCTACCTGACATCTCGAAGGCACCAACCTTGTCCAGGATGACGGCCGAGGTAATAAGGGCTCAAGACTGACGATCAGTGATCTCGTCCAACATAAGGTCGGCTCCAATCGACGTTACTAGTTACCCCACAATCAGGCAACAACCGAGGTCTTCATAACTCATGGGGTAAATTATCCATCAGGTCGTCCACATCCGACATCAAATCTACATCATACATCAACCTCAGCTGGGTATCAACCGAGGTCTGTAAGGACTCAAGGGTTCAACCACCCTCTAACAGCAGTATCGACCTCAGTCGACGTTACTGTTAACGGTCGAGATCAATAGTGTTACATAGGGGAACCATATGGAAGCCCTATCATCGGCCCATGCCGACATTACAACTCTTCAGACCTAACCTCGGCTGGCATACCTGGCCGAGGTCATCATGAATAACTTCGGATGAGGCAACAGTCAGACTTCATTAACCTCCTACTCTTCCAGGCCGAGGTTGTACCAGTCAAGGGAAAGGTCAAACATTTATAAGCATATGCAAGGATAAGAACACGTGGAAAAAATTAGTTGTAGCTAAATCAATCCCCTCACGTGGGAGAATATTTCATCATCATTCTCTACATGTGACAGTGAAAATATCTTCATTAGATTGGCTAGTTCAACACACACATGCTCATTGCATGCATGGGGGTACATTACACCCCCCAAACACTATATATATTTGCCTTCTCCTACCTTGAGAAGGGATCCCAAAATTACAACCCTAGCTAAACTCTGTCAAATTATACAGTAGAGAGAGAAAGCTTGAGAGATTGTATCCATGGCCATTAGTGCCCTATTTTAGTGGCCTTATTCACTCACTTGCACAGTGGACGTAGGCCTAATTGGCTGAACCACTTATATATTGGTGTTCATCCTCTTCTCCTCATCTCAATCTCTTATATTTAGTATATACTTGATCTGCCATTGTTATCACCGATTTGAGCTTACAAACACTTTGAAGGGTAGTGCTATTTTCAGCATCATCAATAAAAGTATATGGGAAAGATTGTGTGAATCAAAAAGTGATTTGCCTTATAAAAATAGAAGATTAAAGCAACAGTTCTATAGATTTTATAAATGCAAATTCTTAACAAAAAAACCTTGATTCTATGAACAAGTCTTAGATGCTAGGGGGAAATGACAGAAAGGTTTCCCTTACAGGATTGTCGCTAGGCAGGCTTGAGGGGGTGGAAATTGGTAATAGCACGAACTTTTAGGCTTCCTTAGGAAGAGGAAAAGGCGTCTGTCGATCGGTATGGGATGGGGGCTGTTGATCGGTAGGCCCTTAGCCTTATATAAAAAGGGGGAGAGACCTCCCTATTTTTCATACCTTAAAGTGTTTGAATCTTCTGCTTTCTCTTTCTAAAAGTCGTTCTGAAGTTCTTTTTTCTTTAAGACTTCAAATGGTTAGTTATTCATGTGAAGTGTATAACAATTAGTGGTTGGCTTTTGATGACTTGGCCGGCTTGGAGAGGCGGTCTAGGGTTCCCCTTGCATTGGGTAGTGAGAATGACTGTGATTTATTTGAGTCTTGCTACGTAAGCCCGCATTCCACCGTTCATCTAGGGTGAAGAACCCCACCCTAGTGGCTAAGTAAGTACTGTGACTTTTGGTTTTCCAATTTATTTTTCCCTTTTTTCATTGTGCTAATGAAGGGACTTTCTTCATTTTTTCTTACATACTAACATAGCTCCTTAGAGCATTCGATCCCAGGGGATGACTAGGCTGAAGGAGGTTTGGGAGAAGCATCCCAACATTGTGTGCTGGATAGTTTTATACACCGATTTTTATCCGATTGGCATAAGCCTTGGATGAGACACCGAGTTATACTGCAGTGTTATGTGCTCTAGAGGAAAGGTGGTGGGACACTACCCAAACTTTTCATCTGGGCTTTAGGGAGCTGGCCGTTACTCCCATAGATGTTTATCAGCTGATGGGGGTGGATTACGAGGGGTTTCAGATAGTGGTGGATCATACTTCGTGGGTGACACGAGGGGTGGTGCATGCAACTTTGGGGGACGTGAATAGAATCGTGTCGGGAGATTATATCCTCATATCTGTTTTAAGGGAGACGCTCTTGAGGATGAGGGTTGATGTGACTGACAGGAGGCAGGTGAGACCGATGGTTCATCTGTTTATTTTACTTCTGCTTGGTGGTTTCTTGGTGGCAATGAGTGGCGATGCTGTTCATCTTTAGTTCTTGCTACATTTGATCTTAGTCCTGAAAACATGCCGTTAGAGGGAGAAATCATGAACCAACCCCCAAATTGCTCCGTGAGTGATGCCAACACCTCCCAAGGGACTAACGTAGCTCATAGGAACCGACCGCGTGGCCACGGGATCCATAGTTTGAGAGCATAACCCAAATTTTAGAATATCGCCATGCTCTTAAACCGGGGGTCTCGTGACCATACGGGCTTTTGTAATATCCTTTTTAGCATTATGGCTATGCGGGGTATACATTACGCAAGTTTTAAAATGTCAAGAAAACAGATAAAATTCAGCCCCATTTAAAAAAAAATATATATTTAAACATGCTAACTGATATAGTCCATAACCAACCCTATTTTTTTACGTATAAATGGGGACACAACTTTGGGTTGTGACAAGGTTTGTGACCATTTTCATACATCGAAGTGTGGGTCACGAATTTAAGCCACGACCCTGTCCATGAATATTCACGTAAGTTAAACATTGGGTAATGACCTAAGGCCGTGAGCAGGCCTAGGATGGGGTCACGACTAGTATCTACGACCATAGTCCGTGATCCATAGAATCTGTGACCAGTACTGTGGTCAGGGACGTGGGCCTTGACCAGGGAATATGGTCACGCACGATTTGGTCACGAACTAAATCTACGACTCACGTCTAATGGTTAGGGGTAAAATCCGTGACCATTCTCTTAGTTTGGTGTAGTGAGAAGTAGGTGGGCATAACTTGTTTTTATATGAGGAAAGGGAGAATTGTTATTCCCTCAAGACTATCGACCATGGAGGCTAGGGTAACAAGGACATGGGCTAGGCTATTCTTTGCATGAGGCAGGTAATTGAAGGTGACATCCTTAAATTGGGAGGCCAGTTATTTTAGGTGAGCATGGAAGGTTAGGATCTTCTCATCTTTGACTTTCCATTTCCCGAGGATTTGGTTGACAATGAGGGCAGAGTCTCCGTAGACGTCTAGGTGCCAGATTCATTTCTTAAGGGTGATATTGAGGCCTACAGTGCATGCCTCATACTCAATCATGTTGTTGGTGAAAGGGAAGTATAGTTTGATGGAAAAAGGGGTGTGAGAGTCATCAGGGGAAATCAGGCATATCCCAATGCCATATCTTTTCTTATTGGCAGCTCCATCAAAGAACATTTTCCATCTAAGGTCCTCCTGAGAGGTGCATAAAATGTCTTCATCTGGGAATTCAGAGACCCAAACATCGGTTCCTTCTATAGGATAATTAACAAGGTAGCCAAATATGTCTCTCCCTTTCATAACTTTTTGCGTTACATACACAATATCGAACTCGGCTAGTAATATAAACCAACGGTCCATTCGACTGGAAAGAGTGGGAATTTCTAGCATATATTTGATGGGATCTATACGGGATACTAGTCTGATGGGGAAGGTAAGCATATAGTGCTGTAACTTCTGTGTGACACAGACTAAGGTGACACATGCTTTCTCTAAAACAGTGTAGTTGACTTCGTATCAGGCCAATTTTTGACTGGCATAATAAATGGCTCTTTCCTTATGAGATTCTTCAATGTATTGGGCTAGCAAAGCCTCTGCTACAGTATCTATTACAATCAAGTATAAGAGGAGGGGGCCTTACTGCGAAGGCATGAGCAGCGGAGGTCGAGTGAGGTCTTGCTTGATTCGTTCAAAGGCTTCTTGACAGGCTTCATTCCAGACTTTAGTTGAATCCTTTCAAAGAATTTTGAAAATGGGTTCGTAAATAGAGGTTAGTCGACTGATGAATCGACTGATGTATTGTAGTATACCCAGGAATCCTAGGACATCCTTCTTCATCCGTGGTGGTGGCATCTTAAGTATGACTTTTAGTTTGGCAGGGTCTTCTTTGATTCCCTTTTCAATGACCATGAATCCCAAGAGTTTTGATTTTAAGACGTCGTATATGCACTTAGGTTGATTTAACCGCATCTGGTATTGTCACAGTCATTCAAAGAAATTTTGGAGGGTAAGAATATGAACTTCTTGAGTCTTAGATTTAATGATCATGTCATCTATGTAGAGTTTAACTTCTTTGTGAATAAGGTCCTGTATAATGGTTATGGCAGCCCTTTGATAGGTAGCCCCGACCTTCTTGAGGTCGAATGGAAAGATAATATAGTAAAAGATTCTCCATGGGGTGATGAAGGCGATTTTCTCTTGATGGTTAGGGTGCATCTTGATTTGGTTATACCCTACGAATCCATCGAAAAATGATTTGAGGGTGTGGCTATCCGTGTTGTCCAGGATCAAGTCAGTGTTGTGCAATCAAAATCATTTTTTGGATATGCTTTATTCAAATCACATTAGTTGATGAACATGCGGATTTTTCCTCTCGACTTCGACAAGGGGGTGATATTGACGAGACATATGAAACCTACATTCAACTATTTGACCACTTCTTCTTTGATTTTGATCGACCATTCGGTAGAGAGTTTCATTAGCTTATGTTTGACTCGATTGCATTTTGGCAATTCAAGAATCTCATGCTGAGATATTTCAAGAATCTCATGCTGAGCATGTCATCATATGGCCATGCAAAGACATCCACAAATTCTTTTATTATTTCTTCAAATTACGCAGGTTCATGCTCATGAAGGGTGGACCCTATCCTTATTTCGCGTTGATGGAAACTAGAACTGAGATTAATAATAACAATATCTATAGACACAACATTCAAGGATGCCACTAATACTCTCCTTAGGTCCCTATAACTTCCTCCTTCACCATGGAACCCAAGGTTATACTCTGAGTACTAATCTAGAGGTCTCCGTGCACCCCCAAGCCCCATTTGACTGCGATCAACTTTCTCGTCTGAGTGAAAGCACAATAAATATTTGAAAGGATCTAAAACCACTTTCCAACGATTCACCCCATGTGCAAATAAACCCTATGGTTCAGAAGAATGGCCTATTTTACTATCGAAATTGATCTGGAGTCCACCGGGTGCTCCTGGGCTCCGTTTTTACCCCAATTAACTTCCTCGCACGAGCGAGAGATCAATGAATATTCGAAGGGATATAAATCACCTTTATAACGGTCCACCCCGCTACGTTAGGATTAATACCCAACAAGGATGAAAACTCCTTGTAGGTCAGGCAGACCTCATCCAAACAAAAGCGAAAAACGTGATCCTGAGGGTACCAAAATTACATTGCCACTGCCAACATGTTCTAATCAATAGCCCGATTGTGCTATAAGGAGAATTGATGAAAATTGAAGGCTTCATAGTCTACGTTATAAAGACACATGGATTATGGGATCTCGAGGTATGAAGAGAATTCTGCGCTCATTGGAAGGTCCATTTTGGAAATAATAAGGCAAAAGGCAAGAAATAAGAAAGAAGAAAAAATATGAATGGGTGAAAAACTACACCCCCTTTACCCCCCTTTTATACATAAATACCTTAGCTAAGGACAAGAAACCTAAAGAGTCTGAAATAAATCGTACCCTACTAAGTACTTTGGGCTGCAAGAAAGTGCAATCAAAGCCTTAGGGAGATTTGACTTGACTCACCTGTCGATAGGCATGACAAGGGGTATGTCGATAGGTAATGCCATTATTTTCGAAAATTCTATCTTTCCTTTTTTTGAAATCAAAAACTAAAATAATAAATCTTTATTTTCAAAACCCTCAAGTTATTTCCTTTAATTTTATCGAATTATTTAATCTCTTTTCTAAATAGACATTCTATCATTTTTACAGTCTCAGCAGCAAATTAAAAGTGCATATAGAATAAGTAATTAAAATAAGAATGACAAAGAATAAAAATCCTCTACATATGTATTTACATTTTCACAATTACGTTCTTTTTAGGTAAAAGAAAAAATAAGAAAAATACAAAACAACGGGACTTTATCTCTCTCTCTCTCGACTTTAAACCATCAATCCCTGCGGCGGACGAGCTTCCCACGGCCACGAGATGATGGATACCTCATCCGAGATATCAGGCAGAACCAGACAAGAAGGAAAAGGAATCGAGTCCTTGATATAGGCAGTCGCAGAGGCCATCCAGTCCCTGATGTCCTTCAGCCAAGGAGTTGGCACCCAGATATGTTGCAAGCAAGTCACAGAACCAAAAGCCAAATCAGTCAGTAAAAAGCAAAGCAAGAATCAAAAGGAGACAAGACAAGAGTGGAGAAATATACCTCAGGATGAAGGGCTTCCTCTACCAGCCCCATTAATCTTGGATCCACCGCATTAGGGCGGTGCGACAAACTAAGTGATCCCCTTCCACTCAAAAAAAAATTATATGAGGGTAGAGTGACCTGAATAAGAGGAGCCTCCACTGCCACCATCGCCGCCACCGACGTGCCACGCATGATGTGGGTAGATCCCACCGGCCTACTCATAACCTACCCAAAATCGTAGGAGGTGGAGGCATGTTCACCACATCATAAATACATGGAGGCATTAGCGAGCTCATCACAAAATTGAGGTAGTCATAAATTTCCACCATATTTGTGTAGAGAGAATAAGTCTTGTCAAGCATCGCCGCCATCCTAGCCTCATTTGACATCTCCCGCATCCACCTCACATACATTGGAGGCACCACTGGTGGGATCGCCACCTCGTACTCCACTATCTGCTGCACAACCATCTCTCCTAAGTACCAAGAGTATTCAAACTCATGCGCCATCAGCCATCGTATTTGCGCATGCATGCCTGTCACCCTCGTGTACTAAGGAGCCATTCCCCAGGGATAAAAGGTCACCTACAAGCCCATAAAAGATCAGTATTTCTTGCAAAGAAAGAAAATAATCGAAAGAGGATTCAAAAGAAAAAGGAAATAACTTGATCACTCGTCAAAGTGTTCAGGGCCTGTCACACCGCCGCTAGAGACAAATACTGGTTTGATCCCCTATTGGACTTCTGCCACCAGTACAATCATTAAAAGCCCCAAGTCCTCGTCTTTCAGGGCTATTAACTGGGTATTGAGCCCTATCACCTCATTTAACTACATCTGCAGAAAGGACAGGAGTTAGAAATCAGAATAAACCAAAGGGAAATGCATGAAAATACAAAAAAAAAGGAGAAAATTACCTCCAATAATTACGTCCCCATAGCACCAGCTGAATGCACCAAGAGAAGAATAAAGTGACGCCAAGTTCAGGCTCCCCTAATCATAGAGTGGGGCATCCGCAAAGATCCTCAAAAATGGAAAGAACCAAGGATGGACAACATCGCCACTCGTCGTCACCAAAAAAATAATCGGTCCATCTGCCTCACTTGTCGCCCGTCCGTCTCTTCAATCCTTTGACGCAAAAGAACCTCCCTCAAAGAGGAAATACAAATAGAATATCCAAAAACTTTCCAACCTACATCCCCCAAAGCTTCCTGAATATCCTTCGGTGTCAACCTCGCCGTACGGTCCAAATCAATATGCACACCCTTGCAGTCAATCCTCAGCAGCTGCTGCATGTGGATGGGAGTCACGATCATCTCCCCAAAACCCAAGTGAATGGTGTGAGTACTGTCACACCACCTCTTTTCCATTGCACATTAAATCGCAGTGTCTCATCTAAAGCCTGTGCTAAGCGACCAAAGCCATCAGAAGTAACTATCCAGCGCACCACTATCGGAAGACTCTCACATATATCCTTCAACCCCATCGTCCCCCTAGAAGCAGGCTCGAAGGAGAAATGTCAGTCTGTCAAAACGAAAAAAAAAAAGAAAAAACCCTTTCGTCAGCACAAGAAAACAAAGAAAAGAAGAAAAAGAAAAAAGAATTCCAAAGGTCACTATACTTACATAGCCACTAAGGTTCCTCACCCTGGAAGAGCAGTGGTGTTAGGGTTCATGCAGCAGGAAGCGATCCTCAGCTACTAGATCAAACAAGTCAAAGGAATTTTTATTGCCCAAAGCATGGGGAACCATCACTTACCACTCTAGGCCCGCCCAATCGTTGACGCTCAACTACTCCTGGTTGTGTCCCTTTCTTGAAGAACTTGTCATTTAAATTCTTGAAGAAAGAAAGACTTAGAAGCGGATTTTAAAGAGAAGAAGCAGAAGAATCAGATGTAAAATTATGTGAAAAATGAGAAGGGTTTGCCCCTTCTTATAGGAGCCCAAATGACATGTCGATCGGTAGACCCCTACCAATACCGATTGGCACCTGCCAGTTCTTCTGCCCAAAGAAGCCCAGAAGATTGTGACACTTAACCAACGACAACCCCTACCACATGTCGGTCGTTATACCCCCTGAAATTTTGTATTAAAAATGCCAAAACAATCCAAAAGTTCTCTGGAAAATTCTTAAAAATACCATAAAAGTATTAAAACATTTCTTCACTAAGAAAACCATTTTAAGCTCCTATTTATCACATTATTTCCCCAAACATAAACCCTAAAATGCATACTGTAATACGGTACGTGCCAAAAAAGGTCTTCTATAATTCCCTAGTGGAACCCAATGCTTTCCTCAGCAGAACCTAAAAACAAATGCTTACCTAAATCCTTAGCGAAATCTCCGGACTAAACTTTCTCCTAAATCACCCACCATAGGAATTTTAACTTCCCTAGTAGGGTACATCCAATTCCCCAGCGAAATTTCCAGACTAAAGATATCTCCTCCCGAAAGACATGATCCCATACCCTTTTCTGGGAGTGTTACCATCGTCATCGATGTGGGGTGATGTAAAGATGGACTCGCTAGCCTATTTTACACAAAAGAGGAAAAATAACATGTCGTCGGATCGAGAGAGCAACATTAAAGACAAAGTGATTCTTTCGAAACCAATAGTTGAGAGGTTCGGGGACTAAGTTACAGAATGGGAAGGTGTTAGGCACCCTTCCTGCCCTTTCGGTCTCTCATGGGATTATGTTACTATTTTCCTTAATTTCTTTGTGAAATGTGTGCATGTGTATATATAAGTTGAGATAGGAGTCACTCGACTCGTATCATGGGAAAGATAGAGTGAGGTCATCCAAAGGAATGTTCCCAAAATAATAATTAAAAAATATGATGTATGCGCTTTTCGAGATATTGATCGTTATAATGGAACGATAATATTTTTAAGATAAGATGCGCAAGTATGAATCACAAGCATCATATATATGAATAATATATAAATAAGATAGGAGAAAGATGAAAATAGAAAAATTGGACTCGAGCCTTGGGTTTTAGCCCAAAATGCCTACGTAGCGTATAAAGGCATCAAAGTCCACGTAGTTTGCATGCAGCACAAGGGTGGGGTTTATCCCATAGATTCAAACGGGAGTTTATTATATGTGTAGGTGTAGAAAATATATTTTAGTTTTGAGAAAATGTGGTGAATAATCCCGTTGAAATTTATAGGCGTAACCCTTACTTTCTTTATTTTGGGTTTTGTAATAGAAAATAAAGTATATGAAATATAACTAATAAAGGATGAGATGTTAATGTGTATGATCTAAAGTAAAAGATAAAATGAGAATTTATATAACTAATGCGAAAATAAAGAAATTTGGAGAGAGAAGTATGTTTGGACCTTCTTTGGAGACTTAAGGCTTGATATTGATCCTTAATGAGAATCCTTGCAAATTGAAATGAATGTTGGATGAGAGAGAAGGATATTTTTGCTGAATTGAGTATAGAAATGATGGGAATGAAAGATGGAAACGAATTTCACACAAGGAAACTTCACTAATTGCAGAAAAATGTTACTGAGATCGATGATAATGATGGATCTGAGGTGTGACTTAGAAGTCAGCTCATGCCCTCCTTATATAGGGTAGGGGGATTGCTGATCGACATATCACTAGCGCTTCCAATCAGCAGGTCATCCTAGACACAGTGTCGATTTATAGGGAAATGGACATGCCAATCGGCAGTCTCGTGCAGATTTTTTCAAAAAAGGTCATAGAACGTAATCCATAAATCCAAATCACGCATGGGGAATATAATTAAAAATGTAATTCAGGGACCATCAAGAGTCCACTGTGCCACTCTCGAATCCAGGAGTTGACTTTGGGTCAAATAGGGCTAGAAAGCGCCCATTGGTCCTTTGAACGGGAGATCGTCGGATAGTAATGGATTGCTCGTCCAAGTTGAAAGTCAGAATCCTGCACGGGGTGAAATTTTAGAAAGGTTATGCGAGGTAATCCGACATTCCAAAGAGCTTTGCTCGGTTCAAATAGATGAATTTGGTCAAACAAGGCCTAAAAGTGCCAAATGACCTTTTGGAGTAAAATGGGTCATTTGTTCATACCGTAACGATGATTCAAGAACGGGGTAGACTGTTTGAAAAGGTATTCAGTTCCCTTTGATGATTCATTTAGTCTCGTTTAAGATGAAGAGTTGACCTTGGTCAAACGGAGCTCAGGAGTGCCTAGTGGCCTTCGAATTAGTTTTCGAGGGAAAAAGGATCGTTCACCCGAACGGTTATGCTATTTCATGCATGGGGTGGACTGTTAGAAAGGTATTTGAGTGCCCTTGAAGTATACATTGAGCTTTCTCTTTGACGATGGAGTTGATTGGGGTCAAATCAGGGCTCGAGAGTGCCCAATGGCCTCTATATCGATTTTCGATAGTCAAATGGTTTGTTCGTCCAAACCGTTATGTCGATTCACACATGGGGTAGACCATTAGATGGAGCTTGAAATCCCTTCAAAGATTTATTATTATTTTGGTCTTACAATGAAGCTGACCTGAGTTAAACGGGGATCGAGAACGCCCGATGGCCTCTAAATCGGTACTCGGAATATTACCTAGGGTTTGTAGTGAAATGGGGAGGTTCTAGGGACCTAATTAGAGACTTCGAGGGTCCTAGAATGTGGTGTCTACAAATACTATCGATAGGTGAGATTGGAACAAGTGAAAGATGTCAAATAGATAACACATGATGTTTTGGGGAAAATGTCGATTATGAAGACCTAAAAGGATGAGGATGACCAATTTAGAGGGTCGAGGCCGATTCTGAGGACCTAAGGTAATTATGGGGATAACCAATTTTGAGGGACGATGTCAATGTTTAGTACCTTAAGTGAGAATGACTAATTCTGAGTGTCGAAGTAAATTCTGAGGACCAAAAGATTGGAGCGACCAATTCTAGGGGTCGAGCTCAATTTTGAGGACCTTAAGTTAGAGAGACCAAGTTTGAGGTTCGAGGTCAATTCTGAGGACCTTAAGTTGGGAGCGACCAATTCTGAGGGTCGAGGTAAATAATGAGGACCTTAAGTTGGAGTGACCAATTTTGAGGGTCGAGGTCAATTATGAGAATGTTAAGTTAGGATAACTCTCGTGGGGAATCTTAAATTTTGAAGACTTTATTGGGGAAGAGACATTTGCCTAGGGATTATGTCCTGTGACACCCCGACTAATTAAATACCGGGTAGCTACTCCTTTATTAAATTAATACAAAATGTCAAGTTGGTCCAGTTAACAGCATCACTGTCGAAAACATTTTAATCATTACTAACCAGCTAGTATTTAAAAAGTAAGATATCAAATTTTAAATTAAGTCTGATTAACATACAATAAAAGAATTATGAAAGAATAACATAACCATACACAATAAAGTGCCAATAGTGAAATCAACAAGTAATAATGAGTCTGGAGGAAATACTCCTCACAACAATCCCAATATGGAAATAAATAAAACAAGTCTGCATCCTGAATTAATTACAAACCAAAGTCTGAATAACTGAAATATAAAATGTCTCTAATAGAAATAGGCGACATGCCCTAAAAATGATGAACAATGAATAGAGTCAAGATAAAAGAAGCGTCTACTAGCAAGGCCTTGTAACTTCCACAAACAGCTACAGCTCGTCACCTGAATGGAAATCCTATGCATGGTGTCCTTGTGGCTGGGCACCTAAAAGGTTTTTACAAAAATAGATTTGAAAGCAAACGGGTCAGAGCCCGAAAGTGGAGAGTATTTTAAAAACAGCAAGTGCTTTAATAACATTAAAACAATGAATGCAAAATACATGTTAGGACATGCACTCACATGAAATACCCACATCTCGACTACTTGTGCACTCCTAACGTACCGTACCCATCTAAGGGACATTCAAATCTTACTAAACCGTCATAAGTTCTATCCCTTTCTACTCGATTCCCATTATACATTCTAACGTTATCAATTAAATAGAGGGCTTTACTTAAACTCGAACTCTCACTTATTAGAAATACAATTTACTGGAGGTTATCCCCTTATTTATCTTCTCAAGGAGTTACTATAAATTATTCTCATAATTAAACATGACAAGTCTGTTCATTTAACCGTATATCATTCACATTATAAATATACAATACAAGCACCCCGAGACTAAGCTATGGTGCACACATACTCTGCTATCCATCCCGGTACATCACGTACATAAGGATCACGCATTTCGAATCTCTCAAGAATCGTTCTCAGATAACAACAATCACAATCAATGGAGGCGAACACAGTCACATCACATGGGTCACGCACATACCTACGCTCCCACGATCAGCAGTCTTATTAACTTCCCAATAAGTCCTTCTCTGACCTATGTCCTCGAGGTACCAATCTAAATTCGGGCACACAAAGATTAGACGGCCCTAAGCGAACGTAAACCTCCCGTGATAGCAAGTATGGTAGGTATGTCATACACATAAAATCATATACATATACTAAGCATGCACACATCTTAGTAATTACCATAATTTATTAGTGGTATACTTCTCATTCTGATACCAACTTATAATTTTACACCTTTCATATGTTCGGTTCGTATGCATTTAAGTCATCAATTATTCTCACAACGTGATTAGTCACTCGCGTCCTAATCCACAAATATTATTTGGTTCCAATCACATTTCTATGTTTACTCCGCAATATATCCCAAATATCCCAACTATATCAAATAGTTAACAAGGGAAGGTTATCTCTACAATTAAATATGGTTACGGGACACTAGAAATCAAATCAGGCCAAAAAGGCCAATCTTTCAACTCGTTAGAAGTCTCGTTTGAACGAGAGTTCGTTCAAACGAAAGGGGCATCTAACGAACATCCAACTCGTTAGAAGGCAAACTGTCACCTCGTTAGAAGCTCGTTCGAACGAGCTCGTTCGAACGACCTGGGCAGGTCTTCTAACGAGATGCCAGTTTAGAGCACATAATTTCCTATCTCGTTTTTCTCAATTTTCTTCACCTCTAATCTCATCTAAAAATCGTCCCAACAGTATTTTTAAGGTTTCTAATCATCACTAAACATTCGTGGGTCATAACTTAACATTTTTGTGGAGTCAAATCTCCCTAAACAACACCCAATTATCAAATCTCCCAATTTCCCCCAAAATCTTATGAGTATGAATCCTAGAAATTTCAAGTCATCAATCCCCATAAATAAATCCGTTTTTGCATCATAAAAGTCATATTTCTTTTAGAATAATCACCCAATAACAATTCTACATGCAATCCCTATATCACAACCTGAATATAGAACTCCAATTTCATGGGTTTTTATAAATCTCCCAATACAATGAAATTATATAAATTTCTAAGCATGGAAGAAACATTCGCTTGAAATTAACGTAATTAAACCACTTGCCTTGGATTCTTTTCTGAATTTGGTGTTGAATTGATGAAGGTTGTTCTCTCTCCTTTTCTCCCAAGGTTGAAGGTTGAAGATGAAGGTTAAGGTTTTCTCTTTTGGGAACTTCTCTTAACTTCTCATGAAACCCCCGTAACCCTCTAATCAGTTAAGTGTTCGTAATGGGTTAGTGGGTAAAGACTAAATCAGATTTTAACTTCTAATTTTCGTGGGTTTTAATTCCCAAAATTCCAAAATTACCAAACTACCCTTTTGGGTTGTCGGTATGGCCTAAAAATGTCCCGGGACCCAAACTAAACTCTCGACTAGTGTTTTCTGACTATTTCGACCCTTCCGGACACATTGGCGCACTTAAAATGAGCATACGATTGATAAAAATAAAATTTACTTTTTAATTTAAATAATTACCTTCCTGACGCGACTGTCACGCGCGTCCCAACAAAATTTCCCAAATTGCCGTATTTCAGTCTCGCGACAATTTTAATATTTTCAATATTCATATACTGCCATATATACACATTATAATCAAATGCCAATTCACATCTCGTTAGTATTTTATCCGGATTAATTCTCAATTAATTCACATTTAATTTAATTAATCCCATAAATAAATATCCATAAAAGTACGGGGTATTACATGTCCTTTTAAGAGGAGCTGAAAATATAGTCTAGAAATTCCATTTTGGGTAAATAGTTGGTAACTTGAGGTTTTAGGATTCTGCATTATTGGGGAGAGATTTAGCTTTGCTTGGATTACTTCTATAAAAGAGTTTTATTCGGGAATTCTACGGGGTAGCTCTATTGAGGAGACTTTAATTTCTGCTGAGTTTGAGGTTTTTTGGGATATCGCTATGGAGTCATAGTAAGTTCTCGGAATGCGGGAGCGCCGAGTTTTAGGGTTTTAAGTTGGAGATAAAATGTAGTATTAATTCGGCTGGGGATATGGGAACTTGAAAAAATGGTTTTCATGGTGAAGAAATGTTCAAATATTTTTTTGGCAATTTTAGGACTTTTTTGGATTTTTTTGGCATTTTATGGGATTTTTTGTACTAAATTTTAGGGGGTTGCTGACCGACAGATTGTAGGGGTTGCCAAACAGTAGTGGCATGGTCTTTTGGATTGCTAAGGGAAGGGGAAGGGATAGTTTTGATCGACGGGTGTTAGGGGACTGCCGATCGGCATATCCCTTTGCCTCCTTTAAAAAAGGGCGAATTCTCTTCATTTTTCACATCTTCCATATTTCTTATCTTTAGCTTCTCTCTTCTGCGATTTGTACCTACGTTATTTCTTCATTTGAGTTTAAAATATGGAAAAAATTTCAATCAGCGAGACCTACATGGCGTGGCTAGGTGTTATTGATTAGACGCACTTGGAGTGGCGTGCCAGGGTGCCCTCAACGTTGGGCAACGAGAAATATTTTTATCTGTTTGAGCCTATTGTCAATGATCATACTCTTCTATGCAAGCCTTCGCACCATCAATTGTCTAGAGTGAGGAATCTTGAGGGTTATGTAAGTACTGCGTGACTTTTGGCATTCCTTTTCGTAATTTTTCTTTTTCTTGTTTCTTTCAAATTTTGAAAAATGTTTTCTTCTACTTTGACATACCGACATTGCTGCGATGAGTCGTCACTCCCGGGGGACAATGGGATTCATAGATGTGTGGGAGCACCTTCCTGCAGTGGTGCTTTGGATGGTTTCTTCCACGGGTTTCGATCATCTTGCGTCTGCATTGGATGAGACGCCCCGCTCGATGACTATTTTTTACGCTCTGGGATGGAGGTGGTGGGATACTACCCACACCATTCATTTGGGTTTTGGGGAGATGATAGTGATTGTTGTCAATTTTATAAAATACCGCAAGTGCATGGGCTATTATAGAATAGTGAGTGTAACAACGGGTCAAACCCACGTGGATTTATCATTTTTTTTCATTAAAAAATTATTATGACTGTCCAACTAGACGAAATGGGTTTAAGGATGAGATGTAAGATTAAACTAAGCAACACAAACAAAAAGTAAGACTACGAGATATATAATCAAGGGAGCGTGAAAACTAGGACGTTGGATCCATTTATCACATTAAACTAACACTGTGCAATAATTTAAATTCGTCATTCCTGATTTTATAACTCAAATTAAATCGACTCTCGTCGTATTTAATTCATAAAAATAACACAATAGAAGTCCAAAATAAAATTTAACGTCTCTAAATTTAGACGCCTAAAATCCCTATTCCCTTAAAAAGTTCACTTTTCAATTTCAAAATATAGTCTTTAAACATGGGCTATCAATCAATTTAATAAAAGTACAACCCATTAAAAAGTACTCATACTTAAAATAAAAAAATGATTTTTTTCAAGCAATGCCGAAGGTTTAAAACGCATTCTCGTGTCATTTTAAATGAATACCGATTTTTTTAAAAGTATTTAGCACAAATCGGGAACAAAAATGAATTTAAATCACACACAATATTAATCACACATGATAAATTTCACCTAGTTCTAGTAAGGAAATTAAGCGAGCATAGTTGTAGACATAATAAATTTACAAGAATGAATGCTATTTTTCATTACATAAACAAACTTACATTTGGTGTGTCACAAATATTCTTGACAGAATTTCTCCCACAATATAATTATTGGCCCTCTCTAACGCTCTCTTTATAACTCTCTGTCCAAAAATAATGAACCCAAGGGTCCTATTTATAGGTTTAGGGGTAGGGTATTTGGATGGGTATTTAATTGATTTAAAAATGGACTTTTAAAAATCCACAAATCAATTCAAATAAGATAAAAATCGGTGCTATAAATGGGGAGTCTTCCAAATTTATCTGAACAATTTTTTGACCGAATCTGCTCTTGGTTTTGAATGATTCAGCTTTGAGTGAATTGGATCGATGACGTGGAATTAGATTGGTCAAATGATGATGTGTTAGTTGACTGGTGATGTGGCATCCACTAGATTGCTGACTGGTCATGCTGATGTTGACTGATGACGAAGCAAGTTGACTACTGACTGGGCAGTTAACTGGTGATGTGGATAGCTGACTGGGACTTCTTCCTTTTAAAAGGAAAATAAGGGGGGTGCAAGGGTTTGAACCCATGTTCTTCACCAAAGAACCCACACACCTGAACAACTCTCCTATAAGCATTATTCATTCAAACATCTGCTGCAATAAAATATAAGCTAAATCAATTTCCGAAAATCCTTTTATCATGCTTTAGCCCCAAGACTTTTTTTCTTTTTTCAATTCTTCCCACAGTTTTCATATCTTCACCAAATGAACTCAGATCTTCACCAAACTTCTGAGGTACCTGTAAAAATATAAAATAACTTATATTAATTTAAATTCAGCTCCATAAAGTTTAGAAAATTACCAATTTACCCTTATTTGTATTTTCGACCTCGAACTTCATAACTTTTCCATTTTAACTCCAAATTCAACCAAAATTTAGAAGGACCTTTATTTCGCTTAGATAAACATTTAAAAGTTATTTTTAGGCCAATAAAGTTTCTAAAATTATGATTTCACCCCTCAGAGTTATTAAAATCACATTTTTAGCTCAAATTTGATTCAAACTTGCATTTTTCTTTTATTTTACGAAAAAGACCCTAAAAGCTCATTATTTATAATACAACGGGCCTAACAAGGCCTAGATTTGGGTATAATTCATACAAATTAATGCACTCATAAAATACCCCCGAACCTAAACTTTGCTAGTCCTCGAGCAAAACTAAAATTTTAAAATCTAACTCAATTTCGTAGAAATCACGATTGCACTTAGCATGTACAACAAGCCTTTAAACGCCTAGGTTACCCTAGTGGACGAGTTTTGTCTCGTGAGGGTTTGCAGCGAATATACCAACAAAATTCAAAAACTTGACTCAATACAAAAGGATTCAAAAGTAATATAACCAAGTTTGAATGCAAACTTCATAAATATAGCAGAACTTCACTTTTCAATCTCAACTTATCGTGTGTGTGCATAGCAAATATAACCGTCCATTTCAAAAGATGTGATTGTTACATTTCTTATCAAAAAGTTCATTTTGATTTCAAAATTTCACTGAATGCACTCTTATTCGAACACTCGAAAATGGGTTATTTTCCCTCGGTATATGTGAATAAAAGAGTAAATTTAAATGAACAATTTTCACATATAAATGATGAAAAATGGAATTTTTTATAATGGATGAATATGATCTCATGAATAGAAAATCGATTACTTTTTGAAAAAATTGAATCACACCATATATCCTATTCATCTTCTCTCCACACTTTAACTAACTTCATTTGAGATCGATTACGACTTTCTTTTGTTGTATTGTAGGCTCGGATTTTAGCTAGAAAGAATGGCTTTGGAGTTTAATTTGTTTTTGAGAATATAAAGATTTTTTGATATTTTGACTTTAAGCACTTTTTCTTCTAACCTCCACTTGTCTTTTATCTTTCCTTTTTTTCTTTTCAAACTCACATTTTTTTTCTTTCTTTCTTCCCCCTTTTTTTCTTTCTTTTCATACTCACATTCTAGCAACCTCATTTTCTTTTGGCCTTTTTTTCTACCGTAATTTTACCCTAGTATTCTCAGAAAATAGGTATGGCTTGTTTTTATAGGCTTTAAACTCCAAGTTGGAATTGGGTAGGATAATGGGTTTTCAACAGAAGGCTTATTTTCTTTTTGGCTCAAATGGGCTTGCAACGAAATATTGTAAAAAGGTTGGAGTTTAGGCTTATTTTTGGGATTTCAAACGATGGCCTAATCTCATTTCTCAAGTTTTGTTAGGTTGATTCGTGTCTCAAAACGACTTACTAAGACTTCTAGTGCTTAAGATTCACATTTTGACCTTTTATTTTCAGTGGTCGAACAAAACAAAGAATTTGAGATCATCAACGAATTTATTTTCACTCTTGGTACACAGGGTCTTGGAGGAGTCTGTGACACCCCGCCTAATTAAACCTTGGGTGATCAAGCCTTAATTTAATTTAAACAGGTTTCTTAAATGGTTCATTCTTAGCATCACTGCCAAAAACTTTTTAAATTACTAACCACCTAAGTGAAATTAAGCTAGTGCCAAATTTTATCTTCCTTAAGCAGAATTAACAACCCATACAAAATGATACAATTCCAGCAAGACTAAAACAATTCGCATAAATAACTGAATACATATAAAGTCTTATCGAAAACCACGGCCAAAAAAACCAACTCAAAATCTAAAATCAGAATAATTGTAAAAGTAAAGATTAGAAAACATGTCCCAACTAAGAGTACTAAAACTGAGATCCTGCACTAGAACTGAAAAAGAGAAAATGTCTAAACAATTCCTGCAACATCCACACGTGCTGCAGCTCCCAAATCCCTGGAATGAAATCATGCTGGGTGTCCCTGTGGCTGGGGACCTAAAAGGTTTTTAAAATTTTTTACATAGCAAGAGTTAGTCCTCAAAACATTTAAAAATATTTTGCAAGCAGTTGTCACAACTGAGTTATTGATTACACATATTAAGATTTTGCACACTCCTTTGAGGTTCCTCACCTCTCTTCTATAGTGCATGTCTAACGAGGGTACTTAGTTCACCTAGTTGTACTACCCCAGTTAACTAGATCAGAGTACCCCACTGCATGTACCCCCTCACTAAGTCCCCATAACCTACTCGGAGTATTTTAATAATCCATATTTCATATGCTATATACGTAGATAACTTACTTACTTCTTGTTATCCTTATTCTTATAATAATTAAATCACACTACTTAATTATTACTAAGATATTTTCAATCCATCTTACTTTCTACTATCCTAAGTCAGTAGATTATACATATGGAATACATTTTATCACGCAACATGTATTAAATATTAGTTATCATTAACATATCCTTTTGACACACATGAAGGACTCTTGGTTCAGAATGATTCATCGACCCCAAGTGAGAGTTGGTTCAGAATGATCCATCGACCCCAACTATATATATATATATATATATATATATATATATATATATATATATATATATATATATATATATATATATATATATATATATATATATATATATATATATATATATATATATATATATATATACATATATTCGGGTTCGGGACTCTTTCATGGCGACACCAGTTTAAAGTTTGGTTCGACATTTTTACATCGACCCCAAACATATAATAACTTTACGTTAGTTCGGAATATCTCATCGACCCTAACATAATTAATTTATGTATAATTCTCTTCACCCAAAAATTCATATAATTTAGTAGGTACACACTCGACCTATCAAATCATGCCCGTACGTAATATATTTTATTTATATTCACCGTACCCATTCATTTACGATTTATTTCACTATCGCATTTATTCGAATATTCACGCAACTCTAAGGGTCCTAGTTACCCCTCCCTTGATTCAGTAGTTAAGCTATCTCTAACCTACTGGTATTTTTTCGAAATTGACTCTCACTCTTTTCGTAACTAAAATCTCACATTCCCGACACACGACTCAATCGGTTACCTTCCCGTCGGTCCATTTCTCCAAATTTCACACTCAATCATTTATGATGAAATCTCACGGTACACCTATTGATATCTATTAAGTCCCTTCATTGGTAAAATATCATCACTAAGGTTCCCATTAAGTGACGGTAATTGAAAATAAATTTATCCATGAAATTCTCTAACGTACGACCAGGGTCGATCAATCGATGGGATATGGTCGATCGATCGACATTCAAGGGTCGATCGATCGATCGAGCAGTGACAGACCCAGATCGTCTTCTTCATGCGGGTTACACCATTTTTGATTATTCATCTCCCATGATAATTCACCATACTTGCAACTAACAATTTCTAATCATTCCTACATATTCTGGGATGATTACTAACGATCTAAACAACAAAACTCATTACAAATTTCGTCCAAATTAACTAAAAATCTTCTTATTATTCAAGAACCCTAAAAATACAATCTTTCCATCATAAGTCCAGATTTTTAGTTCGATTTAATCATCAGGTCTTCTATGATATCAGATTATTTGGAGATCAAAAACATTCTACATGAAATCCTTATCAATCATGGATCATATTCAAGTGTTTGTTCCCAATAAAGATTATAAAAATCATGTTCTTCCTAAAACTTATATATGGGTATTATAACTCAATTTATTTTGCAAATAACCACTTGCCTTATTTTTTGTAGGGTCTGATTTCGTGGTTGTTGTTGATGATTGATGATTCTTATCCTTCAATCCTTCTTCCCAACAAGTTGGTAGTGAAATCTCCTTTGAATTCTCCCTACTTCCTTCTTTTGCCTTAAAATTTTTTTCTCTCTTCTCTCTAATGGCTATGGTGTATTTCCCTTCTCTCTAACCCTAGCCTCCAACTCATATAATCTGACTTAGGGTTCCAAAATTCGCAGGTCTCCTCACCCTTAAATGTAAAGAGACCAAAATGCCCTCGTATGGTCCTGGTTTAGCCCAAAAATGACCCGGCACTCAACTAGTACCCCCGGGTACACTATTTTGACTAATTCGACCCTTTTGGAATCATATGTGGACTCTAAATTATCTTTTGAGTCTCTTAAAATATATTTCTCATCTCACCTTCAATTTTGTCTACGCGCGACACTCGGTCGAGATAACTCAGGTACATCCATATAAATCGCTAGGCCGTACATATTAACATTCAATATTTACTATTCACATTTAGTAATTTTTTAATCGTCATATTAATCAGTGTCTAACTTTTATTAATCATTTATTATTATTACATCACATTAAATTACTCTACTCACATAATTTAATTTAAAACGTATCACATTAAATTACTCTACTCACGTAATTTAAATAAAATGTATTTTCACATTAAATTACTCTACTCACGTAATTTAAATAAAACGTATTTTCACAGTAAATTACTCTAATCACGTAATTTAAATAAAACGTATTTTCCTAACTATGCAGAAATACGGGGTATTACATACTTCCCCTCTTATAAAGGAATTTTGTCCTTGAAATTTAGAAAATACATGCGGTGAATAATTCTGGATATTGTTCTCGCACATCCTCCTCCCGTTCCCAAGTAGAATCATCCATATTGTGATGTCCCCACTGTACTCGCACTAAGGGTACCACCTTGGATCATAGTTTACACTCACTACAATCCAGAATAGCCACGGGTCTTTCTTCATACGAGACATCTGGCTCAAGTCGATCTCCTGTAGTGGAATGTTCCAGAAGGCTCTCTCACTCCCCTTGTATTTCTTCAGCGACGCTACATGGAATACATCGTGTATTCGCTGAAGATGCTCGGGGAGTCCCAATCTGTAAGCTACCGGTCCCACTCTCTCAATGATAGGAAACAAACCCACATATCTCGGTGCTAACTTCCCCTTCTTGCCGAACCTCATAATCCCCTTCATAGGAGATACCCGAATTAACACCTGGTCGCCCACATCTAGTTCCACGTGTCTCCTACCGGTGTTCTCATAACTCTTCTGCCTATTCTGAGCTATTCGAATACGTCCTCGAGTCAACTATATTTTGGAAGAAGTCTCCTGTATCATCTCTGGTCCCAATAGCTTGTTATCCCCCACCTCTAACCAACAGGCGGGCGAATGACAAGCCTCCCATAAAGTGCCTCGTATGGGGCCATACAACTAGTGAATTGGTAAGAGTTGTTATATGCAAATTCTACCAAAGGAAGGTATTGCTCCCATCCTCCCCCAAAATCTAGGACACACATCCTCAACATATCCTCTAACATCTGGTTTACCCTTTCAGTCTGACCGTCTGTCTACGGGTGATACGCCGTACTCAATCGCAAGTCGGTCCCCATGGCCCCCTGAAAACTCTGCTAGAAATGTGACATAAATATTTTGTCTCTGTTAGACACAATATTAATAGGAACTCCGTGCAGCTTAACGATCTCTGAAATGAATAGCTGTGCATACTGCATCTTATCATAGTTCGTACGAACTGGTAAGAAATGAGCTACCTTAGTCAGCCGATCCACTATCACCCATATGGAATCGTGACCCTTCTGCGACGTTGGTAACCCAGTAATAAAGTCCATCGAGATACTCTCCCACTTCCACACGGGAATCTCTAGTGGTTGTAGCATCCCCAAAGGTCTCTGATGGTCAACTTTTACAAGTTGACATGTAACATGCCTTGAGACAAACTCTGAAATGTCTGGTTTCATACCTAACCACCAATATATTCGTCGCATGTCCTGGTACATTTTGTCCCCACCTGGATGTAATGAAAACTTTGACCCGTGCGACTCCGTCATTACGGCATGCCTCAAATCATCCTCCTCGGGTACTATCAGTCTGCCATTAAATTGTAGTCCGCCCTCTGAGCTGATAGAGTAAGACTCCGCCCCCTCAGCCAGTAACTGTCGTACTTTGTCCTGAAAAAATGGTTCCTTGACCTGTGCCCTCACTACCCGCATAACACTCTCGAGAGTGATAGCTAAAACTGCCATGTATGCTCTAGCTATCTCATCCTCGTGTCGAAGTTCACTCCACTTCGCCTTCCAGATTTCTGCTAGCTCTTCTGTAGGTCTTCTGCTTAACGCATCCGCCACCACGTTAGCCTTACCAGGATGATATTGTATATCAAACTAGTAGTCCTTCATGAATTCAAGCCACCTCCTTTGCCTCATGTTTAGATCCTTCTGAGTGAAAAGATACTGAAGTGACTTTTGATACGTGAACAAAATGAACTGCTCACCCAGAAGATAGTGTCTCCATATCCTCAATGCAAAAATGACCTCTTCCAACTCGAGGTCATGGGTGGGGTAATTCTTCTCATGTGGCTTAAGTTTTTGGGACGCATAAGCTATACCTTTCTCTTCCTGCTGTAACACACCCCCAAGCCCCTGTAAGGATGCGTCAGTATAGACTCGGTACTCCATTCCGCTCCTAGGCAAGGCAAGAACGGGGGCTGATGTCAACTTGTCCTTTAGCTCATCAAATGCTAACTGACAACAGTCACTCCATACAAAGGGCAATCCCTTCCGAGTCAGGTTTGTCAAAGGACCGACAATTTTTGAGAACCCCTTGATGAAGCGACGATAATAACCGACCAACCCCAAAAATCTAAGAATTTCGATCGATGTCGTGGGCTGTCCCCACTCCCTGACTTCCGATACCTTACTCGGGTCAACATCAATGCCTATGTCGGATACAACGTGGCCTAGGAACTGAACCTCCCGAAGCCAAAATCCACACTTCTCAAATTTAGCATACAACTGATGGTCCCGTAATGTCTGTAGAACCATTCTTAAATGTTCGGTGTGTTCCTCCTCCGTGCGAGAGTAGATTAGAATGTCGTCTATGAATACAATCACAAACTGGTCTAAAAATTCCCTGAATACCTTGTTCATGAGATCCATGAATACTGCAGGCGCATTAGTAAGTCCAAATGGTATTACTTTGAACTCGTATGACCCGTACCGTGATAGGAAAGTGGTCTTAGTTACATCCTCTTCATGAATGCGCAATTGGTGGTAACCCGACCTCAAATCGATCTTTGAGAAGTACGCATCCCCTCTCAGCTGATCAAACAAGTCGTCAATCCTTGGTAATGGATACTTATTACGTATCGTCACTTTGTTCAACTCCCTGTAATCTACACATAGACGAAGTGAGCCATCCTTTTTCTTTACAAATAACACCAACGCACCCCATGGCAATGTACTATGTTGAATGAAACCCTGTCCTAAGAGCTGCTGAATCTGTTCTCTCAGCTCTCGCATCTCCTAAGGAGCCATGCGATACGGTGCTCGGGCAATCAGTCTCGTCCTCGGTGCTAGGTCAAATAACGAATTCTATCTCCTTATCGGGTGGTAACCCTGGTATCTCCTGAAAGACATCCTCGAAATCCCTCACAACTGGGATTGAGGCCAGAGAAACGACAACCCCATGTGAGGTCTCCTCCTCAATAAAATATAAATGAGTGCGCGATCCTCCCTCGGGGAGGGGCATTGCCACAAGGAACATCTCCTATCCCGGGATGGAAAACACGATAGTCCTCTCGTAGTAATCTACCATTGCCCCTATAATGCGCCAACCAATCCATGCCTAGGATGATGTCATAACCCTCCATATCCAGCACTAGGAGGTCCGCCGCTAGACTCAATCTCCCGACCATAATGTCCACACCCTTACAAATCTAATGTATAAGGGACCCACTACTCATCGGTGACTCCACGCACATAAGATGAGTGTCAGCTGTCGCTAAGAGGCCGGGTGCCCGTGCAAATCTAATGGTAATAAATAAATGCGTCACCCACGTATCAAACAAAATACTACCCTCAAGTCCATGAATAGGAAACATACCCACGACTGCCGGTGGTGCTGGATGAAATGGAATGTCACGGACGTTGAACACACGCCCGTAGTGCATCTGGCCTGGCTGCTGGGCCTGTGCTGCTGCTGGGGCTAACGAAACTTGCTTCCCCTGTTGGGCACCCTGTTGTTGTGCCCTGTCTTGCTGTGGACAATTTCTACTCTTGTGACCCTGCTGGCCACAAGTGAAACACTGACCCTGAAACTGCCTCTGACCTTGGCCCTGACGTTGGACCTGTCGACCTTGGCCTTGCTGTCCTCCACTTTGGTTCCCTTGGCCCTTTCAGCCCCGAGGAACTGGATGTTGGGGACCCTGCTGGCCCTGCTTGTCAAAGCGATGCCTCCCATGCTTAAACTTCTTGGCAGAGTTCCCTTGTCGGGAATCCTTCCCTTGTTGGCCCACTGTTTGCTTCTATGGTATGCTGCTGCTACTACTTCCACCTACTTTGCCCGGTTGGCTAGGCTCACCCCTCTTATTTCCCTTCGCATGAAAGCGGTGATCCTAACAGTGTAGTAGAGCGGCATTGACGACATCTGTATAAGTTACCAATGCCAGATTGCAGATCAAATGCTGTCTGATTCTCCAGGTCAAGCCATCCATAAATTTTGACTTCTTCCGCTCCTCATCGCTCACCTCATTTGGCACAAAGTTATCCAAGCGGGTAAACTCCTCCTTATAATCAGCAACTGAGCGATCAACTTGACCCACCTCGCTGAATTTCTTCCTCGTCTCTGACTTTACTGCTGGAGGGAAATACTTGCGGTCAAACCGCACCCAAAACTCAAAAATTTCCATTGTGTCCCTTTCCTCGATGGTGTTAACTGACCCCCACCACTGTAAGGCCGCTCCCGACAGAAAGAAAGTGGCTAGCATCTATTTTTCTACCTCAGTGCACTCTAGCATGCGCAAGTGGCGCTGGATATTTTTCTTCCAGTTGCACGCCTCCACTACATCGGTACTACCCTGGAACTCAGGTGGATAACCTTTCTAAAATATCTCTATAACTCGCTGCCAAGTAAATGGCCCTACTGGGGCTGCACTACTGGTAACACGAGAGGTGGTACTTGGGGCTGAGGAAAATGGGCTTCCATTGCCCTCATTGCTGTCTTGACTGCCTGAGCCACTATTATTGCAACCTGAGTGGTGGAAATCAACTCGGGTGGGAGTGCTGGCAGTGGCACCTGTGGATCCCGGTGAGCCTCCCTCACCTCATCTCTGGCTTCATCCCTCTCCGCTCGCTGTCTCCTCGGAGGAATCTGAAATTAGATCAATTTGTATAAGTACACAATTTATACAAAATTTTAAGAGCAGATGTACGATATTCCAAAAGCGAAAAGTGAATCAACAGTCCTAATAGTAGGGCTATAATACAACCAAACGTTACGCTGAAACACAGTAAGCCGGACAGATCCTATGGATACTAGAACCTGATGCTCTGATACCACATGTGACACCCCGCCTAATTAAACCTTGGGTGATCAAGCCTTAATTTAATTTAAACAGGTTTCTTAAATGGTTCATTCTTAGCATCACTGCTGAAAACTTTTTAAATTCCTAACCACCTAAGTGAAATTAAGCTAGTGCTAAATTTATCTTCCTTAAGAAGAATAAACAACCCATACAAAACGATACAATTCCAGCAATACTAAAACAATTCGCATAAATAACTGAATACAAATAAAGTCTTGCCGAAAACTACGGCCAAGAAAATCAACACAAAATCCAAAATCAGAATAACTGTAAAATTAAAGATTGGACAACATGTCCCAACTAAGAGTACTAAAACTGAGATCCTACACTAGAACTGAAAAGAGAAAACGTCAAAACAATCCCTGCAACATCCACATGTGCTGCAACTCCCAAATCCCTAGAATGAAATGATGCTGGGTGTCCCTGTGGCTGGGAATCTAAAAGGTTTTTAAAAAATTTTACATAGCAAGAGTTAGTACTCAAAACATTTAAAAATATTTTGCAAGCAGTTATCACAATTGAGTTATTGATTACACATATTAAGATTTCAGACACTCCTTTGAGGTTCCTCACCTCTCTTCTATAGTGCATGTCTAACGAGGGTACTTAGTTCACCTAGTTGTACTACCCCAGTTAACTAGATCAGAGTACCCCACTGCATGTACCCCCTCACTAAGTCCCCATAACCTACTCGCAGTATTTTAATAATCCATATTTCTTATGATATATACGTAGATAACTTACTTACTTCTTGTTATCCTTATTCTTATAATAATTACATCACGCTACATAATTATTACTAAGATATTTTCAATCCATCTCATTTTCTACTATCCTAAGTCAGTAGATTATACATATGGAATACATTTTATCACGGAACATGTATTAAATATTAGTTATCACTAACATATCCTTTTGACACACATAAAGGACTCTTGGTTCAGAATGATTCATCGACCCCAAGTGAGAGTTGGTTCGGAATGATCCATCGACCCCAACTATATATATATATATATATATATATATATATATACACACACACATATTATGGTTTGGGACTCTTTCATCGCGACACCAGTTTACAGTTTGGTTCGGCATTTTTACATTGACCCCAAACATATAATAACTTTATGTTAGTTCAGAATATCTCATCGACCCTAACATAATTAATTTAGGTATAATTCTCTTCACCCAAAAATTCATATAATTTAGTAGGTACACACCCGACCTATCAAATCATGCCCGTACGTAATATATTTTACTTATATTCACTGTACCCATTCATTTACGATTTATTTCACTATCGCATTTATTCGAGTATTCACGCAACTCTAAGGGTCCTAGTTACCTCTCCCTTGATTCAGTAGTTAAGCTATCTCTAACCTATTGGCATTTTTTCGGAATTGACTCCCACTCTTTTCGTAACTAAATTCTCACATTCACGACACACGACTCAGTCGATTACCTTCCCGTCGGTCCATTTCTCTAAATTTCACACTCAATCATTTATGAGGAAATCTCACAGTACACCTACTGATATCTATTAAGCCCCTTCATAGGTAAAATGCCATCACTAAGGTTCCCATTAAGTGACAGTAATTGAAAATAAATTTATCCACAAAATTCTCTAACATACAGCCAGGGTCGATCGATCGATGGGATATGGTCGATCGATCGACTGCTCGATCGATCGACATTCAAGGATCGATCGAGCAGTGACAGACCCAGATCGTCTTCTTCATGCGGGTTACACCATTTTTGATTATTCATCTCCCATGATAATTCACCATACTTGCAACTAATAATTTCTAATCATTCCCACATATTCTGGGATGATTACTAACGATCTAAACAACAAAACTAATTACAAATTTCGTCCAAATTAACTAAAAATCTTCTTATTATTCAAGAACCCTAAAAATATAATCTTTCCATTTTTTCATCATAAGTCCAGATTTTTAGTTCGATTTAATCATCAAGTCTTCTATGGTATCTGATTATTTGGAGATAAAAAACGTTCTACATGAAATCCTTATCAATTATGGATCATATTCAAGTGTTTGTTCCCCAAAAAAATCATAAAAATCATGTTCTTCCTAAAACTTATATATGGGTATTATAACTCAATTTATTTTGCAAATAACCACTTGCCTTATTTTTTTTAGGGTCTGATTTCGTGGTTGTTGTTGATAATTGATGATTCTTATCCTTTAATCCTTCTTCCCAACAAGTTGGTAGTGAAATCTCCTTTGAATTCTCCCTACTTTCTTCTTTTGCCTTAGGAGATTATTTCTCTATTCTCTCTAATGGCTATGGTGTATTTCCCTCCTCTCTAACCCTAGCCTCCCACTCATATTATCTGACTTAGGGTTCTAAAATTCGTAGGTCTCCTCACCTTGAAATGTAAAGAGACCAAAATGCCATCGTATGGTCCCGGTTTAGCCCAAAAATGACCCGACACTCATTTAGTACCCTCAGGTACACTTTTTTTTGACTAATTCGACCCTTTTGGAATCATCCGTGGACTCTAAATTATCTTTTGAGTCTCTTAAAATATGTTTCTCATCTCACCTTCAATTTTGTCTATGCGCGACACTCGGTCGAGATAACTCAGTTACATCTATATAAATCGCTAGGCCGTACATATTAACATTCAATATTTACTATTCAGATTTAGTAAATTTTTAATCATCATATTAATCAGCGTCTAACTTTTATTAATCATTTATTATTATTACATCACATTAAATTACTCTACTCACGTAATTTAATTAAAACGTATCACATTAAATTACTATACTCACGTAATTTAAATAAAACGTATTTTCACATTAAATTACTCTACTCGTGTAATTTAAATAAAACGTATTTTATCACATTAAATTACTCTACTCACGTAATTTAAATAAAATGTATTTTCACATTAAATTACTCTACTCACGTAATTTAAATAAAACGTATCTTCACATTAAATTACTCTACTCACGTAATTTTAATAAAATGTATTTTCCTAAATATGCAGAAATACGGGGTATTACAAGAATGTCCTCCACTTCTCGATCTCTCAATTCCAAATATGGCTTCGACCTTTGACAATTAACTTTGAAAATTTCACCATTTTTAGGATTCTCTATCTCAATCGCTCCATGTGGGTAGACTGTCCTAACAATAAAGGGATCGGACCATCTAGACCTCAACTTACTGAGAAAGAGATGAAATCTAGAATTGTACACGAGAACTTTCTGTCCAGGATCGAATAACTTCCATTGAATGGATGTGTCATGGAACATTTTCATTTTCTCTTTATACAATTTTGCATTTTCATATGCATCATTCCTAATCTCTTCCAACTTATTGAGTTGGAATTTTCGAACCTCTCCTGTAGCAGGTAAATCAAAATTGAAGGTCTTAATGGCCCACTAGGCCTTGTGTTCTAACTCTACCAGAAGGTGACATGCTTTTTCGTAGACAAGCCTATACGGGGACATTTCATAGACAAGCCAAGTGGCATTTTGTAGGCAATGCGATAATCCCACAGTGCATCCAATAACCTTAAGGACCAATCCTTCCGGTTCGAATTCATTGTCTTCTCGATGATTTGTTTTATTTGCCTATTAGAAACTTAAACTTGACCACTAGTTTGAGGGTGATAAGAACACCCTACTTTGTGCGTGGCCAAATACTTTTTCAGGAGACTCTCGAAGGATCGATTACAGAAATGGGTTCCCTGACCGCTAATGATGGTTCGAGGCGTACCACAATGAGAGAAAATATTTTCTTGAATGAATTTGACCACCACGTGGAGGTCATTCGTCCTACACGGTATGGCTTCTACCCACTTAGACACATAATCAACGGCCAGAAGAATGTAAAGGTTCCTGTAGGAATTTCGAAATGGACCCATAAAATCAATGCCCAACAATAAAAAATCTCGATAATCAGAATGGGATTTAAGGGCATCATGTTCCCACGTGTGATCTTTTGAAACCATTGGCAATGGTCACAACTCCCACTGTAATCATTCGAGTCACGAAAAATGGTGGGCCAATAGAATCCACATTGTAAAATTTTTTGCAGTGGTCTTTTTAGCACTGAAATGACCTCCACAGTCTTGGTCATGACAGAAAGAGATTACGCTTTGAATCTCGTGATCGGGTACACACTTTTGAATGATTTTATGGGTACAATACTTGAAAAGATATGGGTCATCCCAAAAGAAATGCTTTGCTTCCGTTAAAAATTTGGAACGATCTTGCTTAGACCAATGCAGTGGCATTTCACCTGTCATAAGATAGTTCACAATATTGACAAACCATGGAAGCTGAGAGACAAGCATCAGTTGCTCATCGGGAAATGACTCATTTAGTAGTAACATTTTATCAAAAGATTCAATGGTTAACCTAGATAAATGACCCTCCACTACATTCTCACACCCTTTTTTATCTCAAATTTCAAGGTCAAACTCTTACAGTAATAAGATCCACCTAATGAGACGGGCCTTAACATACTTTTTGGACAAAAGGTATTATAGGGCTGAGTGATCGGTGAAAATGACAACTTTAGATCCTATCAAGTAAGACCTAAACTTCTCAAGAGCAGAAACAACAGCGAGGAACTCTTTTTCAGTCGTGGAATAGTTCAATTGGGCATCATTAAGAGTCCTACTGGCATAATAGATGACGTGAGGAAGTTTCTCATTACGCTAACTTAGAACTTCACTTATGGCATAGTTGGAAGCGTCACACATGATCTCAAATGGCTGAATCCAGTCGGGAGGTCTCATAATAGGTGCATAGGTTAATTTTGTCTTTAGTCTTTCAAAGGCTTGTAGGCATTCATCAGTGAAATCGAAGGGTGTGTCCTTGGCAAGAAGATTGCACGGAACTGACCCATTGGTTACGAGAGATGGGGTAAATGATACCCGCATCGAGTAATTTTAGCACCTCAGCTTGGATGACCTCTTTCATATTAGGATTAAGTCTACGTTGTGCTTCACGAGAATTTTTAGCATTGTCTTCTAAGTGTATCCTATGCATGCACACCGAAGGACTTATCCCCTTAATATTGGCTATGGTCCATCCTATGGCTTCCTTGTGTTATTTGAGAACACTAAATAGTTTATCTTCCTATTCTTTATCTAAGTCAGATGCAATGATAACAGGTAAGGATTCAGAGTCCTAAGAACCTATACTTGAACTTTTCAGGCAGTGGCTTCAATTTAATCTCGGGAGCTTTCTCAATTGAGGGTGGAATAGGTGATGTGGAAAGTGAGAGGGGCTCAGGTTTAGACTTCGAATTTCCCACTTCCATGATAGGGGCGGAGTCGAGGAGGGAATTGACTTCTTCGATGGACTACTCAACATCAAATTCAGACCCAAAAAAGGCAAGAGAAGATGCTAAAAGGTCGTCATTATAAGTTAGCATGAAAGTCTCTTGGATAATACTATTAATCATGTCGACATCCACGGGTTCATCGTCATCGGGTGGTTGTTTGGCCAAATTGAACACATTAAGGTCCATAGTCATGTTCCCAAAGGATAGGTTCAATTGGCCGCTACGACACCTAATGACGACATCAGACGTGGGGAGGAAAGGATGACCCAAAATGATAGGATTTGTGCAATAGGATTTTGCACTTGTTGGGTGTCTACGATAACAAAGTCGATAGGAAATATAAAGTCACCCACTTTAATTAAGACGTTCTCAACAATACCTCTTGGGATTTTCACAGAACGGTCGGCTAAGGATAAGGTAATCCTAGTTGGTTTCAACTCCCCCAAACCTAGTTTCTCCTACATGGTGTACGACAAAAGATTCACGCTTGCTCCTAAATCTAGAAGGGCTTTCTCGATGAGGTGATCCCCCATCTTAATAGAGATAATCAGAGTATCGGGAACCTTATACTTGATGGGAGTTCGATAGGAAATGATCAAGCTTGCTTGCTCGTCGAGAAAATCTTTCTTGTGTACGTTGGTGCTTCTCTTGAAGGTACAAAGGTCCTTCAAAAATTTAGGGTAGGATGGGACTTGTTGAATAAAATCAAGCAATGGGATTTTGATTTGTACTTGCTTGAATACTTCCAACATCTTATCAACTTGCGCCTTTTTCTTTTGTGGCACCAAACGTTGGGAAAATGGAGATTTTGGGACATAGGTCTCTACAGATGGCTTGGAAGGTAAATGTGAGGAGGAAGTTGAATCCACGGGTGGATCTTCCTTCTCCTTACCTTTCTCGGATTCACTCTCGGTAGGTGGTGAAATATGTTTTTCTACTTCCTTGTCGGACCTAAGCGTGATGATGGCTTTCGCATGCTCTTGGGTGTGTGACGTGCTCGTGCCGTCTTGAATAACAAATTGACCCCTTGGCATGTTACCCTTTGGATTGGCTTCAGGACGACTCGGGAATGTTCCCTTATTCCTCTCACTTAATGCATTAGCTAGTTAGCTCATTTGAACCTTGAGTTTGGTAATGGCTTGAGTATTTACGTGCATACTTTGCTGGGTGGATTGGAGGACATTTTGAGTGGTTTGCTGGAATTGAAGGGTACTTTGGGCAAGAAGGTTCATCGAATCCTCTAAAGATTGGATCTTTTGGGATAAGGGATTCGAGGGTGTGGTGGCATTATTTTGGAAACCCGGGGGTGGGTTACTGGAAGATTGACCCCCACTTCCTTGGTATTGACCCTTGGACCATGAAATTTTATTCAAACTTGTATTTTTCTTTTATTTTAAGAAAAAGACTCTAAAAGCTCATCATTTATAATACAACGGGCCTAACAAGGCCTAGATTTAGGCATAATTCATACAAATTAATGCACTCATCAATGACCCCTATTGATGTACAACAACTATTAGGGAAAGACTATAAGGGGACGCAGATAGAGTTGGACTGATCCCTAAAGGTGACACCGACGATGATGAAGGCCGCATTGGGAGATGTTGGACGAGTAGTCTCGGGGGACTTGATCTATATATCTCTTCTTTGAGAGGTTTTATTAAGTAGGAAAATTAACAAGACCAAAGGGCTGTAGGTTTGTCAGATGGATCATTTATTCATTCTTTTGTTATTGGGAGGATTTTTGGTGGCGTCGAGTCGCGACGTCGTCCACCTATGGTTCTTACCATACTTGAGGGTATTTTTGAATATCTCTCTCTTTGATTGGGGGAGCCTGACTTTGGCGACCCTTTATTCATCTTTATATGCTTCTAGTTGATGCTACCGATGGACCTTTACTGGAGACACGTACCTTCTAGAGGTATTTTTCTTTTTGTATTTTTCCTTTATGCATTTCCCTTTATTTGCTTTTTATTTCTTCTGATTGCTGACTCTTGTCCTTTTGCCTACATGGTTCAATGAAGTGATTGGTCTCAATGATCGCTTAATTGGTCTTCCTGATGAGTCAGTGGAGAATATTCCTCCGCCTCATACAGCTTCAAGAGAGGGTACGAGCCGGCCAGTGGGGTTTGCCCACAGCATTGGTGGTACATCGATGTCAGTAATGACGATGACGTCAGAGATTTCGTTTCTCTATCTGGCTCCTCCCTCCTATAATATTAGATTGCCAATGAGTATGAAACATTGTCCCAATGCGATGGACTCGAGGGTGTTGGGGTTAACGGAGGATGTCATCCAGCCAGAGGTATATCTTTGTCCTTTGCCTTTTATCTTTCTGATTTCTCTTTTGCTTCAGACTAACTGATTTGCTCTTTTTTTTTCTTGCAACACATTTGGATATCGACTACCTGGATGAAGGACATCCGAGACTGGGTGTCTTTTGCGATGGCTCATATTTGCGATTTGATTCTGGTTCCTTTCTATTTTGTGCCATCTGCTTCGTCTAAGGAGGGGTCTGGATTGGGTAGTAGAGGCTCCTCACCTCATCGTCGGGAGAAATGCATAAGCCGTAGGGACGGGGGGATAATAGGGAGAGATAGAGACACACACACACACACACACACACACACACACACACACACACACACATATATATATATATATATATATATATATATATATATATATAAAGAGAGAGGAAGTTTGGGGGATCGAACTGAGTCCTGTTCTCCTTTGCTGCACAAAAATGTAATGATAGTAATATATATGAAATGAATGGGGTTTTATTTATTTATCTTCACTCTAAATGACTTAACCTACATGCACTTTTTACTTTGTTTGCTGAGACCGTAAAAAGGATTAGAAGTACTTAAATTAGAACTTATTTTGAAAGAGGATAAGTTAAATATAAGGGGAGAAGAATTTTGAATTCTTTTGGAATAAAAATTATTTTTATTGAGTTTTTTTAGTTTTGACAAAAAAAGAAAAATGGAATTATCTAAAAATAGGGGGATGCTGATCGGTATACCCCTTATCCTCCCTATCAGCAGGCCAGTCTAGTCAAATCACCCTAAAGATTTGATTGCACTTTTTTCAGCTACTTAGTCCTTGATGGGGTAGTGTTTCATCCGAATTTTGTAGGACCCTTGTCTTTAGCCAAAAATTTCAAGTATAAAAAGGGGGAAAGTGCAGAGGTTTCTTCACCCATTCACATCTTATTCCTCTTGCTTATTTCTTGCTTTGTGTTTTTTTTTTTCAAAATGGCCCTTCCCATAATTGATGAATTTTCCTCTTATCTTAAGAATTTAGAGTCTATATGTTCGTACAATATAGACTATGATGCCTTTAACCTGCGTCGAGTTTCCTTGTGGCATAATCGACCTATTGACTGGAATATGCTGATGGCGGCAGCTCAATTCTGGTATCCCGATGATCATGTTTTTCATTTTGGCTTGGACGAAGTCAGCCCAACCTATGAGGAATTTTTTGCTATGTTGGGGGTAAACCCCAGTATGGTGGAAACCATGCCTGAATTCTCTCGGTCACGTTGGGCACTGTTGGAAAAATTCCTCTATATCTCACCCTCGGCGGCTCGATCATTGGTCACTAGTGGAATGATCTCCCTCCCAGCGGTGCTGTATTCCATGCGTCAGCGAGATGTCAATGTGTGGGATATGCCAGATTCGTCTCCCTTGGCTTAATTTTGAAGATACTATTGGTGATCGGGGACCTACTGGTGGACCTTCAAATTACTGCCATTACTATATGGATGTCATATCATTGCATTCCTGCGACAGTGATATTGATAGAGACCTTGAACAATCTAGATGCTTGGTGGGAAGGCCGTTATAATTTTTTGAGAGGTATCCCTATTATGCTGTTCATCTGGCTATCTGAGAGATTCCTCTTAGTGGTCCCCCTGAATATTCCTTGGAAGCTGTGCTAAATTTCTTCATTCGTTATTTCATCAATCTTGGCTCGAATGTCGAGAATTAGGTAAATTGTTTTGTGGAGCACGGGGCTCGATGCCTGCACTAATCAGTACCCTGTTGGGGGGAGTTGTATACCTTTCTAAAATTAAGGGAATACCAGTATGTTCTATTAGTTTCCCTCTGGCAGACCTCCTTCTATTTTCCCTGGAAGATCTTGCGTCAAGTCAGATGGGAGTAGATTGTGTCTTCTCATATCTCGGAATTCTTTCATATGGAGGATTTGATAGAAGGCATGCGCATGCCGTTGGGCTCTCTGTGGGAGAGTCATCAGTCGTTGACCCGTCCTTCCCGATCTATTGATAGAGTTTGACTTGTTTCTGGGGATTACATAAAATTGATGTGGAGGAGGGTAGTGGCAAAGATGTTAGTCGAGGAGACCAATCAGAGATAGTTTGTTATGTTTGACATCAAGGAGGGAGGCGTAGTGGTTTAAGGACCGCAAGATATAGATGATGATGGGGCTTAATCTTATGGTAGGGTCTTTTGTGAAGCTCATGGTATTTGTGAAGTTGGTTATGTGTGAAGACTTTATGTGTTTGGTTATGGGAATAAATTTGGGGAGGTTGGGCCAGTTTGTTTTAGGAGTAGTTTGGTTTGGTTTTGTTTTTAAGACAATAAGGTTGGCGGGGATAGTTGCTTGACTCCCTACGTTGATATTTACTGTAATCATACCAAAATTTCCCAAATGGAATAAAAAAGGAATTTAATTATATTGTTGTTCCTCTTTATGAGTTTTACATTTTAACTGTTTATACCAATCACTAAGGCATACATAATCCTTTGTTCATGTAAATTATAAAATGAACTATCATTCTCGGAGGTAAGAAAAGAATAACATTTTGTGAAAAAGAACGGGGTCGTGCCCATATAAAGCATATGAGATGCCTACGTACCTCTCGGGGTTTTGAAAATTTGTTGAGTTTCATTTTTTGAAAGCAAGAAGGATTGTTAGAGGATCAGGATCCACATAGTTCTGAGTAGAGGAAAATGAAGAAATATTTTTTTAGAATATAAGGGAGTTGATAGGAGTTGTAGTGCGCTGATATTTTAGACTAGGGGTAAAATTTCTTGAGATGGTCCCGGTTGACTGAACGGTCCATCTCTTCTCCATCATGGTCAGTGAGTATAGTTGCGTCACTGGACATTATCTTTTTTATAATGTAGGGGCCATTCAAGTTCGGCTTGAATTTTCCTCTGGGGTCCCAGACGGGTTCTATAATTTCTTTAAGGGCTAAGCCCCCTTCTTGGATACCACGGTCCTTGACTCACTTATTGAATGATCGCACTATCTGGAGATGGTACCCCTGTATATGATATAGAGCCTTTAACTTTCTTTCGTTTAAGAGTGATAGCTCGTCAAGACGACTCTGATGCTAGTCTTCCTCGTTGACCTTGACCTCAAGCATGAGGTGCGGTGAAGGTATTTCTAGTTCAACGGGTATGGATGCTTTCATAACGTATATCAGAGAGTAAGGGATAGCCTGAGTAGATGCTCGAACTGAAGTGCGATAGACCCAGATGGCGTAAGGGATCCGATCGACCCAATCTCGCCAACTTTTGATCATATTGCTGATGATTACTTTAAGGTTCTTATTAGTGGATTCAACTGCACCGTTGGTTTATGGTCGATAATGATAAGATTTGTATCTATGAATCCCTTACTCATCGACTAATTCTGTGACTTTAGCCTTGAAATGTAACCCGTTGTCTGACACTAGCTCTTATGGGACCCCATATCAGAAGATGATGCTCTTTCGAATGAACTTGGACACCTTTTTGTCATTTAGCACCACGTGTGACTCTAATTTGACCCATTTGGTGAAGTAATCAATGGTAACCGGGATGAACACATTCCCATTGGAGGCTTTGGGTGTAACTTTCCCTATGATATCTATGCCCCATGTGGAGAACGATCAAGGAGATGTCATATTATATAATACTCGTGGAGGCAAGTGCTGAAGATTAGAAAATGTTGGCATTTAAGGCATATCTGAACATAGGTGGTGCAATCCTGAACCATGGTACTCAATGGTAACCCTATCGAATAATCTTCTTGGTAAGCATATGTCCATTCATGTGGGATCCTCTATCTACACTGTAAATCTTTAGCATCATCTCTTCAAAGTCATCCCTTGCGATGTAGTGTAGATGAGTTCTATAGAAGCTTCTCTTGAACAGTGCTTTATCACAAATAATGTACTGGGTATCTAGCTTATGGAGGGTTGCTCAATCTTTCTTGTTGGCATCTTGGGGGTACCTATCATTCTTGAGGAGGCGCCAAATGTCATAGTACCAACACTCAGCCATATCAGGATCCTCTTCTGTGACAAGCTCAATATGCTAGGAGTGGGTTGGTTTAGATTGTTTTTAGAATAGGAAAGGGGACATCGTTATTCCTTCAGGCATGTCAACCATGGAGGCTAAAGTAGCAAGGTCATTGACTAAGCTGTTCCTTATTCGGGGTAAGTAATGGAAGGTGATATCTCAAAAGTGGGAGGTTATACCTTCTAGGTGGGCGTAGAAGGGTAGGAGTTTCTTATCCTTGACTTTCCATCTTCTAAGGACCTGACCGATGATGAGGGTTGAATCCTCGTAGACATCTACGCATTGGATTCCTTTTTTAAGAGCGACTTTAAGGACTACGATGCATGCCTCGTATTCAATCATATTGTTGGTGCAGGAAAAATCTAGTTTGATGGCAAAGGGAATATGAGAATCATCAGGGGAAATCAAGAGTATCCTAATGCTGAATATTTTCTTATTGGTTGCACTGTCAAACAATATTTTCCACCGAAGGTCTTTTTAGGAGGTGCAAAGGATATCTTCATCAGGGAATTCAAAAATCCAAACGTCAGCTTCTTTCATGGGGTAATCAACAAGGTAGTCAGAGATGGCTCTCCCTTTCATGATTTTCTATGTGACATACACAATATCGAACTTGATTAGCATCATTAACCATCGGGCCATTCGGCTAGACAAGGCAGTCTTCTCGAGTAGGTATTTGATAAGATCCATTTGGGACACAAGTGTGATGGGAAAAGTGAGCATGTAGTTCATAATTATTAAATGACCCAGACAAGGGCGATACATGAATTTTCTAAAAAAGTGTAGTTGACTTCATATCCGACTAATTTACGAATAGCATAGTAGATGGCCCTCTATTTATGGGATTCTTCAATGTATTGGGCTAGTGAAGCCCCAGTTGCGGTGTCCATTATGGTCAAGTATAGGAGTAAAGGGAGACCTAGCTGTGGTGGCATAAGTACCGGAGGTCGGGTTAGATACTACTTGATTCGGTCGAAGGCTTCTTGACAAGCTTCGTTCCAAACTTTGGTAGAATCTTTACGGAGGAGTTTGAAGATGCGTTCACAAATGGAACTCAACTAGCTGATGAACCGACTGATATATTGTAATTTTCCTAGGAATCCCCAAACTTCCTTATCCATTCGGGGTGGTGTCATTTTGAGTATGGCTTTCAGTTTGGTAGGATCTGCTTTAATTCCCTTCTTGATAACCATTAATCCCAAAATTTTTCCTCTGGTAATGCTAAAAACACATTTCTGCGGGTTAGGTAGCATCTGGTATCGCCGCAGTCGTTCGAAGAGCTTTCAGAGAGTGAGAACATAACCTTCCTGAGTTTTAGACTTAATAATCATATAATCTATTTAGTCCTCGACTTCTTTGTGTATCAGATCATGCAGGATGGTTATGTCATTCCTTTGGTAGGTAGCCCCTGCATTTTTGAGACCAAACGACATAACTGTGTAATAAAAGGTTCCCTAGGGGGTGATGGGTGTAGTTTTTTTTATTGATGATTAGGGTGCATATTGATCTAATTATATCCAAAAAATCCATCAACGAATGGATTAAGAGCGTGACTGGCCTTGTTATCCATGATCATGTCGATATTGGGTAGCGGATAATCATTCGTCGGAGAGCCCTTGTTCAAATCTCAGTAACCAATGCACATAGAAACCTTTCCTCCTAATTTTGGCATGGGCACGATGTTGGCTAACCACGTGTGATTTTCGATCGCTCGGATAAAGCCTATGTTCAATTTTTTAACCCCTCTTCCTTAACCTTAAGCAACCATTCGATTTAGAGCTTTCATAGTTTCTGTTTGACTAGTTTACATTTAGGGAGAATTGGAATCTTTTGCCGAGCTATTTCGGGATTAATATCGGGCATGTCATCGCAGGAACATGCGAAGACATCCATAAATTCCTTAAGTAGTTCTTCGAGTTACGCGCTTTTGCTGGTCAAGGTTGGAACCTCTCCTAATCTCGCTCAGTTCGTTACTAGAACCAAGATTAATAACAAGAGTTTCATCTTCATTAATTGAATGTGGTTATGTTGTTTGTTATTAACCTTATTAAGACCAGTTAAGAATTTTTCATTAGAAAAATCATCATCATCAAGAGTTTGATTAGAATCAATACAAACAATGTAAGGCACAACAAGATACTCAAAATCTTCATTTATTTCATTTTTGGGAAAAACAGCGTTGAGAACTTATCACACCCCGCTAAATCCTGGCGTCGGCAGCCAGTAAAACTAAGCCAGGTGCGAGTAAATAAAGTGTCATTCTTAACATGTGACAGGTATGAGACATTTAAAAATAAATCCACAAGATGAATAATTTAATCAATCCCAAATGATAATAACCAACTATGTGATGAAAGATCCATCACCATGATAAACTCCAAATAATAAATTAATCTCCAATAATATAAAACTGAATAAACTCCAACTAAATCCATAATGAAATATCTGAATAAAACCCATCATAACTTTGGAATCGAATGGCCCAACAAAACCACAAACTGAGTCTCAATGTAAATACGAAGGAAATGAATCTAAACTAAACTAATATGCATAAATTAAATAACTCCAGCTACACCTCCAAGAAAGTCTCTAAATAATCCTATGTAGCTTCTCCAAACTTATTCCTAAAAAGGTTAGTCAACGCACGAGGTTAGAGGCCCGAGCATGAATACATACTACTCTCCTCAATTAGGGTCCATGAACCGAGATAATAGCATTGAACATGATAAATATCACAATAAATTATTTTAAATTAGATGAGCTATGATTATATGCAATCATAATAAATCACTATCTACCCACAATAATTCTTATTCAAAAATCCACACTAATATTAATTTAAATATCCATCAGTCCCATATTGTTAATTTAATTAGATTAACCCAATTTATCATTCTTCTCAATTTATTATTAATACAATTTATTAATTTTTCATCATCACTAATATCACATGTGGGACTCCCACTTACATCTTTATCTCATTTTATTTGTTTGGTTGCGGTACTCCCGCTGTTCTACACCACACACATTCCCCTCGCCATAGCTAGCCAGCCCGTTTAAACTGTCAGCCCTGCACATTATGTATAAGGTTCCACACACGACACGTCTTCATAGCCAACCATCCCGTTTAAATTATCAGCCATGCATTTTATTCAGACGCCACACACCCACACGTCGCAATAGCCAACCAACCCGTTTTAAACTGTCGATCATGCATGTTATTAGCGACGCTAATATATTTTAATACCTGTTTTATTATCTTAGGTATTAATTCTCAATTTCTCATCTTTCTCATCATTTCACTTATTTATTTACCCCACCCTTTTTATCGATGTGAGATCCTCAAAAATACCCTTAGTCCCATAACTAAGGGTCCTCAAAATGCAAATACGTCCTACCCTATGTATAGGATAAATTTCTATCAATAATCTCTTCCTAGTCTTATGCCCAAACTAGAGAATCGATGGCACGATGTAAAAATCAACCTCACCCCGGAATCACCCATCCGTAAAATTCTACACTCACTAGTTCCATACCTAGAAAGAGTAAATCTCACTAAGGCCTATCCATTAGTACCATATCTAGTAAAGATCCTAAAATATAAGTGAGAGAATACTACCAAAAAAATTCCGCCGTACCCGCAATGATAAAAATAAATATCAATCAATCACATAATCCAACAACACATATAAACAATATCACAAATATATTCTTGATGGTACAATTTAATTTAATTTAATAAATAACACCGTCGTCGTTCTTAACCCAATTATTTCCTTTCAATAATGTTAAATTAGTTAACATATAAAAATATTCAATAGGTTACAATTGTTCTCTTTTATACGTCGCATAATTTTATAAGTGTATACGCATCCCATATATCATTTAAATAACCCCATAAACTTCTACATGGGAATCTTCACCCTAAAACCATAAAACCCAATAATCTAACCTATGCACGCAAGGGTTTCAAAGATTAATTCATATTTAAAAAAGTTTCATAAAAAAAGTCCCAAAAGTAGTGTCCACTTTCCTTAATAAAGTTACTAATTTATTTATTTTTACCAAAAACACATGATAAAAGGTTTAGGCTACACTTAAGATGCATAATACTAAAGGAAGAGAATAGAGTATTCATGCATGTGATTTAGATAAAGAAATTCAGATTTGACAGTTGAATTCCTCTCGAAAAATTAGCAAAGAGTCATTCTTGAATCGTCTTGAGAAAACCCGATTTATCTTGACAAATCTTGAGTTGAAAGTTGAGTAAAATGGGGCTAGGGTTTGTAGGAGGAATAAGATGAAATTTAGAGGATTCTACTCGTTTTTGAGAAGGCTAAAATGTATTTTAAAAGTGCTAAACACGTCACTTTATGTTTATATACCAAAAAGAGTTTGAGTCCTAATCAAACACAAACACTCAAAAATTTATTACGGATGATCGGATCGTGAGAATTGGCTAAAATTTTAGTATGTTGTAGCGAACAGCGAGAGGAGCTGCTGTGAAAAATTCAGCTCGATCGAACGGTCAGATTTTATATTATTTTATTTTTATCCTCCTTAGGTCGGATCCTCCCCCGATTTTTGTACAAAATGTTATAATTTTCAAATTTTAATCCCGATTTAAATTCCACTTAAAACCTTATTTTTATATATAAAAACCAAATTTGTTTTACATACCAAAATTAATATAGATTTTGATTTTTTTTCTTGAAATTTGAATTAATTTAAATATATACCAATTTAATACTTACGGGTTGTTACAGAACCTCATCAAAGGAGGTCTCGATTACATTGTGATTATAACAAGGAGGAACAATAAAAGAAGAATAAATAGGATACACATCTGGGTTGAGTTACATTTCAACTGGTGGAACTGGTACTGTATTCCAGTTGAGGAGGGGTACATCAGTAGCTTTGATCAGGATGGATGGATCTGATGATGTAATACCTGAGTGGATCATATAGAGTGTCTTCCCCATAGTCTATAAGTTGAATGAATCCTCGAAGTCACTTCCCTCAGAATCTTCGGTAATAACTGTAGTCTTCTCCACAAGAGGTTGCACATGATGTTGGGAACTTTTGGCCCATGAGTAGGTGTCTTGAAAGAAGATCTCCATTCCTAGCTTCATCTTATTATCCACATGATCATACCACAATTCGGAAAAGTCACAAAAGGGAAAATCTTCACCCTTTGTGATAAATCTTCCATTCAAGGAATCTCCTGAGACAGTCTTGGTACTTTTTAGCCTTCTCTTAACTGAGGTTCATGGAGCATTATGAGTTTCTCTGATGATGGTCGATAACCCAGGACACATGGAGGAAAGGCCTTCTTCAGCACTATGGGTTCCAGTATTCCCTGTTGTTGTCATCCCAACCCCAGTCCGGGCATAAAGTGCATATTTTTGAACATCTGTGTCACATTGACATTACCGTGAGGGCTGTGATCTAGAAATACTCTATCTGTGAAATCATCCCTTATTGGGAGCAGAAGTGGTTCAACTCAAAAATCTGATAGAAGCATATCATTCGCCCCATATTGTATATTGATGACTTGGAATTCAGTAACGGGATTTATAGGGCCAACCCTATTGTAAGCACGCACCGTGGCGAAAGTTGGAGCAAGGTTGCTTACTTTCAATCCCGAGTCGTTGAGGGTTCTTAACGGATAAACATTAAGTGCTGATCCATTATCGATGAGAGAAATCGGGACTATCTTTCCCATAACCTCGACAGAGATATTGAGAGCATAGTTGTGATTTGAACCAAACTTAGGGATTTTTTCCTAAGAGAAGGACAACATTCTAGTAGATGTTAGAGACCCGACTAAGTTCACGTCTTCTTTTGGAGTGGTAGAAGGAGGGAATGTGGGCCGAATAATAAGTTTAATCAAGGCATTTCGGTGAAGTTGAGAAGACATAAAGATTCCCTACAGAGTAATGTTAACCCGAGTTTTCTTCAACTGATCGAGGATCTTACTCTCCTCGAGGGTCATTTCTGGCATATGGAGTTTCTTAAAACCTTTTCCCTTATCTGTCATTGCTGATTGAGGGTTCAAAATCTGGTAATGCCTGGTTCGTAAAAGAGAAGAAAAATATAACCCTATTTCTTCAGCTATCTTGGGATGCCTAGCCACTTTATTGATCTCTCCTAGCAGATCTTCAAATGATATCATTCCACATTTACTGAATACTGGGCTAGTATTTTTTGGGATTTTCTCTTCAGCTAAACTATCAAATTTTTTCCTCCATCTGATGTCAATAATGTCATCCTTCCACGAGAAGTCAATGAATTCTACAACCTTAACGACCTCTTCATATAGATCCTCCCATTCAATGGGGAGATGCAGAAGCGAAGGGATAAAGTGCCCTTGTAATTTTAAAGCCTTGAGTAGCTCAGAAATACTATAAATTTCATCGGTTTGTCGGAATAAGTCTGCCATAATCTAGACGATATCATCTAAGCTAACTTCATCGCTGGGTACTACCTAATTATTTGACTCGTGAGCCCACTTTCAGGCTTCCATGAATAGTGCACATAATTTTTGGCAGTCAATGGTCATATTTCTGAGGGAAATTTCAACCCAAACTCTAGGAGTTGGTTCAGTACCATTGGAAATTCCATATCCTTTCCTCCAGAGCAGGTACGAATGGAGTTCGGTTTAGGATTGGCTGGTGGGGAGATAACATCCTGGTCAATCGGACCTTAGATGATATTTCAAAGATGGAAGCACTGATCAGTGGTATGGCTGACATTTTGATGGAAATCACAGTGGGCATCGAGTTTGAAATTTTTGGGAAGTGGGTTTGGTAATGGACAAGGGTCCAATGGCTTGATGGGATTTTGGCTCAATAGGTCTTGGTAGACTTTGGAGAGGGAAGCATGGAGCTCGGTGTATTCTTTTTTGACTAGGGTTGTACGAATTTTTGGTCCCCATGAAGTGGTAGGCTGTGAAATGTTATTGATGATCGAGACTGTGGTATTGGCAAGATTTTCATACTTTATGGGAGTGAACTGTCCGGATACTTTCGTTGGCTTAGCTTTTGACTTGGCAAGACTTTCTTCAATCTCTACTCTTTATTCCCAGAGGGATCGAAAGTGTGGGTAATACTATCCTTCCATCCTCACTCAGACATGGGGTAAGAAATTTTTTTCATAATACTGACTTGCTCCTCTTCCTAAGACTGGTTGGTCATGATGGGCGCTTTCTCTCTCCACCTTGCTATGAAATTACTAACAGTTTCCTCGAGATTCTACTTGAGAAGTTCTAAATCATGGCATGTAACTTCCAACTCCTCGCTGTACTTATACTGCAACATGAATTCACGGGCAACATCCTCCCAACTATAAATTCTAGATTCTTCAATGGATAGGAACCAACGAAGAGCGCTGTCCTTCAAAGTCTGTTGGAACATTTGGTCCATTATTTCCTTAGAGGCACTAGGAGAGTCATCGATTGGTGGTAACTTCGGAGATGGAAAATTGGGGGCCCACTGCCCCTGAACTTCTTGATGTTGGGAATCTTGAACTTTTTCAATAGCCTTGCTTTTGGGTAGGGAGACATATCGATGTAATCCATGTATTTATAAAGAAATTGGACTTGGTCGAACTTCTTGGTCAACAGCTTAAGGTCCTCCTTGACCTTGTTCAACTCTTCTCCCTTCGGATCAATGGTGACTGGTAGGTTAACCCTTAGCTGGGCAAGAATCAGCATAGGGAGATGAGCTGGTGGTGGCCCATTGGTAGGAGGGGCACATGGAGCGTGTTGGTACTCTTCTAGGACCCAAATAGGCTCAGGTACGGGTAGACCTATAGCGCGAGGGAAGAGGACCTCGAGATCTTCAGGGATAGGGACCTGATTTTGTTGCATCTCATAAATCTCGATTTAAAGGTTATCAATCTTGGCAGTAAGTTGGACTAGAAGTGTCATTAAATCAGACTGCACATTCGATTATTGGTCGGCGTTCTCCATGGAAAGTGCGTAAGAGTGGATTTTGAACTCGGAGGAAGTAGAGGGAGAACTGATGAAACTTCAGGGAGGTTCAATGGAAGACCAAAGCCAATAGGGAGCCAATCCAAGGGTAAGGTATGTAGTTGTCTTGAGAGTAAAAATGATTCAAATTTATTTTTAAAAGAGAGGAGGGAAAAACTTTTATTATTGAAAAAGGAGGGAAATGTTTTTGATATTTTTTTGGAAAGAAGAAGACAAAATGTTTTTTGGTATTTTGATAAAAGGGGAAAAAATATTTTTGGCACTTTTGGTAAAGAAGGAAGGAAAAATGAGATAAGGGTCTCAACATGATTACTATTATTATTATTATTATTATTATTATTATTATTATTATTATTATTATTATTATTATTATTATTATTATTATTATTATTATTATTATTATTATTATTATTATTATTATTATTATTATTATTATTATTATTATTATTATTATTATTATTATTATTATTATTGTTGTTGATACCAAAATTAGTATGCTGATATAGACGAATAATAAGATGACACGTGTCGATCTACGTGGCACAATAGCAACGAGGAAGTTTATTTCCCTGACTAAGTCATACTCACTCCGAGCAGCAAGTGTACTCCGAGGAACTCCAACACTCCGAGGAACTCCTGAACGACGAGCAACTAAGGCGGTCTGAGCTGCATCTCGGCCACAGCATTGATTGCCATATAATCAACAGTTCAACTATTCATTGAATGCTTATCATACAGACGTATACTCTTAAAGGGCATTAATTGTTTACCCTTTCACATGTACAACCTAAGGGCTATAAATACATTCTATCACCCTCATTTAAAGGGAGCGGATTTTCTTGATAGAATTACATATCGAGAACTCCAAAACACTTGGCAATAACATAAAATAGTGGATGTAGGCCATTCTTATAAGGCTGAACCACTTCAAAATTCTTTTGTCTCATTTATTTATCTGTGATTGAATAATTAGAGTGATCTAATTTTTTACATCAACAGATTGGCGCTGTCTGTGGGAAACGACTGTTGTTATCGTTTTTCACTAAAAATCATTCATCATCAATGGCAGATAATCTAGAATCCAGCAATCGAAATGCTGGAAATGCTGGAAATCTTCCAAATCCCTCTGCACCTCCAGATCTGGCAGGAATTATGACAAATCTGGCTCAAGGACAAACCGCCATGCAAGAAACAATGCGGCAACTCATACAAACCCTTCATGGCGGTGCACCTGCACATTCGGGACAACGAAGTGGTCAGAGGCAAACCTATTTACTTTCTTCACGATCCAGGCGTACAGATGCGTATCGTAATGAGGAATCTGATGATTTCTCTTATCAACCTGGGCGAACTTCATCAATACGGGCCACAGATACTAAGAAACGTATTACTCTCTCTCCAGAGAGGACCAGTGCCTTGGAAAGACTGAGCAGGGTGTCTCCTTTCAGTCGATTAGGCCCTAGGAGGAATAGGAGTCCATCTAAAACCATGTCGAGGAGTTTTCGACAACCATCAGATCTAAGACAAGGATCAACACAATCACGACCAGTTGCTCGTCAAGATAGATCTCAGGAGGCCACGTCAGATCAATCAATTGTTCGAACTAATAGGCCCGAGGAAGGAAATGATGCGTGGAAAGGTTCCATTCAGCGGTTAGAGGATAGATTGGGAGAAATGGCTAAGGCGAAGAACCCCCTACAGCGAACTTTTGTTCAAGGGACACCTTTTGTACAGGCCATTGTGGATTTTCCTACACCGTCGAAATTTAAAGCACCTGTGGTGACCCCCAAATATGATGGAAAGACAGATCCTGATCTTCACATAGAGAAATATCAAGCTGCTGTCGACATCTATGTTGTTCCCGACGAGATGAGATGTAGGGAATTCTCAGGAACTCTTACTGGATCTGCCCAGATATGGTACAACAATCTTCCTCGGGGTAAGATTTCAACTTTCTTTCAGTTGGCCAAGTTGTTCATTGGCAATTTCTGTTTTGGAGCAAAGCCAGTAAAACGAGTAGCACACTTGTTAAGTGTTAGACAAAAATCTGGTGAGAGTACTAGAGATTACATAACTCGTTTCAATAACGAGAAGCTCGAAGTCATAGATTATGAAGAAAAGACAACAATCACCGCCTTAATGAGTGGGTTGTTGCCTAACAAGTTGTATTACACTTTAGCCAAAGATCCACCTACAACTATGTCAGAGTTGATGGCAAAAGCGGCCAAAATCATGAATGCCGAGGAGGCTATGGCTGCAAAGAAGAATATGGATAAAGAAACCAAAGTGGAAATCGACAAATCTAAGAAGAAAGAGCATAAGGGCAATGGCGGTGACAAGCATTCCAAGAATAATAAGTCGTCATGGGAAGTCCTGAAGAAATTCGATAATTATACTCCTTTGAAAATGGGTATTAATTATGTCTTGGAAGAAATCAAGAATAACGAGGAAGTAAGGTGGCCAAAGAAACTGAGGTCAGACCTTGACAAAAGAAATAGAGATAAATATTGCGAATTTCATAAGGATCATGGTCATATGACTAAAAATTGCATAGCCCTCCAGAATGAGATTGAAACGCTCATTAGACGAGGAAAGTTGTCAAATTATGTTGATCGTAGAAATGAAAGAGGAAATGAAAACCGAGCAAGAGAGAGGTCTAGATCTCCTCATGGGCAGAAGAAAACAGGAAAAGGGATCATGAAGATGATACAGAGGATGACCCCGATCTTCCCAAAAGTCCAAGGTAACCAGAACGCGAGGTATTTTCAATACGTTTTGGAACATTTGATTGTAATGTTATTACAAGCGGAGATGCAGGAGGAGGAGATCTTACTGCAGAAAGAAAAGCTTACCTCGGTGAGGCTCAGGCTTTCTCATACATTCAACGGATAAATTTGGCTGAGGAGGATCACCCGAGGAAGATAAAAAAAGAGAAGTTGGTCATTGGTTTTTCAAAAAATGATCTTGTAGGTGTTATTTACCCTCACGACGACCCTTTGGTGATCAAAATGAGGATGAAAGTAGTGATTTCAAGGGTTCTGGTAGATAATGGTAGTTTGGCAGACATCATGTTCTACTCATATTTTGACAGTTTAAATTTAAAATTATCTCAATTGGAACCTTATCACAGACCTCTCCTGGGTTTTGCTGGCGAGAAAGTTTTTCCACTTGGGACGATCAAGTTGGATATATTCATTGGAACCTGGCCTTCTTGTCAAACAGAAAGAATACACTTCTTTGTGATGGATAAGAATGTGCAATCAACTTACAACATTATCATGGGAAGAGTTGGTTTGAAGAAGTTCGAAGCAGTTCCATCTACAGTACATCAGTGCTTAAAATTCCCAACAAATTTCGAAGTAGGAGTTGTGAAAGGTGATAAAAAAGTAGCTCGGGAATGCTATTATTCATCTGCCGAGCAAGAGGAGCTTGAAGAGGCAAGGAAAAAGACTACTACCTACCAGGTGGATGAAGGTACAGAAATTGAAACATTCGATCCCAGAGATGAATCCCAACTTATAAAAGGACAGCTGGTGGAATCTACAGAAAATGTTATTCTGCACGACGAGCACCCTGAACGAATAACCCAGATAAGTTCGACGTTGGATGCTTTAATAAAATAGGAGTTGATAACTTTCTTGAGAAACAGAAAGAAAACCTTTGCATGGAGTCATGAAGACATGCCAGGAATAGATCCGAACTTCTTATGTCATGAGCTCAATGCGAATAAGGAGATCAAATCCGTAAAGCAGAGAAGAAGAGTATTTAGTCCCGAAAAGAATCAAGCTATACAAGAGGAGGTCGAGAAGCTCCAGAAAGCTCGATTCAGTGAAGATGTAAAATATCTAGACTGGTTAGCAAATGTGGTGATGGTAAAGAAGAAAAATAATAAATGGAGAATGTGTGTTGATTTCACTGATCTCAACAAGGCATGCCCAAAGGATCACTTTCCATTGACCAGAATTGACCAGCTAGTGGATGCTACCTCGGGGCACGAGTTGCTCAGCTTCATGGACGCTTACTCTGGCTACAACCAGATCAAAACGAAACCTGAAGACAAGGAAAGTACTTCTTTTATTACCCCTAGGGGAACTTATTGTTATAATGTTATGCCTTTTGGTTTGAAAAATGCAGGTGCGACATACCAGTGACTGATGAATAAGGTTTTTGCCGAACAAATCAGTTGCAATATGGAAGTCTATGTCGATGATATGTTAACAAGGAGCAAGAAAGCTGCTGATCATCTAGTTGACTTAGGTCAGACCTTTGATCAACTAGAAAAATACCAAATGAAGCTCGACCCGACGAAGTGCACATTTGGAGTACGAGAAGGAATGTTCCTCGGATACATCGTCAACCAGCGAGGCATTGAAGCGAATCCAGAAAAGATCAAAGCTCTTTTAGGGTTACGATCTCCAATGACGAAGAAAGAAGTGCAGAGTCTTACAGGACGAGTTGCAACGCTCAACAGATTTGTATCACGAGCAACTGATAGATGCCTCCCATTCTTCAAAACACTTCGAAAAACTTTCGAGTGGAATGATGAATGTGAAAAAGCCTTTCAATACTTGAAGAAATATTTTGGAGCACCTCCACTGTTGTCCAGGCCAGTAATGGGAGAAAAGTTGTACTTGTACCTAGAAGTATCAGAGAATGCAGTCAGCTCGGCATTGATCAGAATGGAGAATGGAGTCCAGAAGCCAATTTATTACATAAGTAAGGCTTTCCAAGGTGCAGAGATCAGGTACCCAAAGTTGGAAAAATTGGCATTGGCATTAATTGAGGCAAGTAGAAGAATGAGGCCATATTTCCAGGCCCATACCATTATCGTGTATACCGACATGCCATTGAGACAAGCCCTTCATAATCCAGAAAGATCAGGGAGACTGATGTACTGGGCAATAGAGCTCGGTGAATATGATATTGTGCATGAACCCAGATCATCACTAAAAGGGCAGGCTGTAGCAGACTTTATAGTAGAGTTTACATATCCTGATACCCCCGAGGAACAAAAGTTGCTCGCTCATCAACCTGTGGATGTTACAGGATCAACAAACACAAGCTCAGACCAACTACGATTGGTAAAAGGGCGAGTGGATGTTAAAGAATCAACAGACATAAGCTCAGACCAACTCCGGTTGGTAAAAGGGCTTGTGGATGTAGAAGGATCATCAAATTCGAACTCAGACCAACTCCGGTTGGTAAAAGGGCGAGAAGAGATGGTCGATGAAAAGCGAGAAATACCAGGGAAGGATGAAAGGAAACAACAAATATTTCACCGAGGAACTCTGTCAGATAAGAAATTTGAAGATGAGTTACATACCTGGAGATTATATGTACATGGGTCATCTTGCACAACAGGTTGTGGAGCAGGGATTGTTTTGAACACCCCAGATGAGATCGACATGGAATATGCCCTGCGATTCCAATTCAAAGCCTCCAATAATGAGGTCGAGTATGAGGCCATGATAGCAGGTCTTAATTTAGCAAAGATTATGGAAGCGCAACAAGTGATTGTATTCAGTGATTCTCAATTAATTGTGAATCAGATGATGGGAACATATGCAGTTAAAGGAGAATTAATGGTCAAGTATCATGCAAAGGTGATGGAGTTGTTGGCAGAATTTGATGCCATTCAGTTGATCAGAATACCAAGAATGGAGAATGCACGAGCAGACGCACTGGCCCGACTAGCATCAGCTACTCGTACCGAGCTGCGAAGAACGATACCAATTGAAGTATTAGAAAGTCGAAGCATAGATGGAGACCTGATGATGAATATTATTACCCTTGATTTAGGACCATCTTGGATGGATCCCATCAGGGCATATATTAAGGAGGGAGAATTACCGGAGGATAAGGTCGCTGCCAAGAAATTGAAGTTTAAAGCTGCTCGGTATGTACTAACTAATGGTGCTTTGTATAGATGAAGAATTATGGCAGGTTTGCAAAGATGTGTACATCCCTCCGAGGTGAAAGAATTGATTGAAGAGATCCATGAAGGGTCCTGTGGAGCCCATGTAGCAGGTCAGACTCTTTTACAAAGGGTGATGATGCAGGGATACTACTGGCCAACGATGAGGGCTGATTGTATAGCCTATGCTAAGAGATGTGATAAATGCCAACGTTTTTCCTCCATCCGACGAACTCCACAAGCATTGTTGAACCCATAACTTCCCCTTGGACATTTTCCATGTGGGGAATTGATTTGGTTAGACCACTGCCAACGACTCGAGGAAGATTCAAGTACCTCGTTATCGCAGTGGATTATTTTACTAAGTGGGTAGAAGCTGAGCCTCTGATTGATATGACATACGAAAAGGTGTACCAATTTGTTTGGAAGAACATCATCTGCCGATATGGTCTCCCTCATGCCTTCATCACAGACCATGGAACACAATTTGATAACGAGGAGTTTGCCGCCTATTGTCATCAGTCAAACATTTTGAAGGTTCATTCAGCACCAAGACATCCTCAAAGCAATGGACAGACTGAAGTGACGAACAGAACATTACTAAATGGTTTGAAGAAGAGGCTAAGTGAGGCTAAAGATAATTGGATTAATGAGCTACAGTCAATATTATGGGCTTACCGAACAACTCCCCGAGCAGCAAATGGAGAATCACTATATATACTGGAGTTTGGAAGTGAGGCCGTAATACCTGCCGAGTTGGGTCTTCCAACACACAGAGTGCTGAATTTCAATTCCCCAGTCAGCGACTTAATGAGTAGATTAGATTTGGACATGCTCGAGGAGGTTAGAGAAGAGGCAGCCATTAGGAATGCTGCTTACCAGCAACGAACAACCTTGTTCTACAACAAGAGGGTGAAAAAATGCGACTTAAAAGAAGGAGATTACGTTCTAAAGAAGGTCATTCAGAATCATAATAAGTTGGAAGCAAACTGGAATGGACCTTACCGAGTTACAGAAGTTGTTCGACCAGGAACTTACCGAATAGCAACTCTAGAAGGAGAGGAATTTAAGAATGCATGGAATGCTGAACACATACGCAAGTATTATCAGTGATGTAAAATGTAAAGCAGTTCCATCAATATGAATAAAACGATGATATTTCTCCATCTTCTCTCTTTTTATTGAAAGTTTTTTGGGGAATACTACGATGCTCGATAGTAAAGTAAAAAGAACACGATAGTTCAAGCTCAGACCAACTCCGGTTGGTAAAAGGGCGAGAACAAACCATACTCCTTTGGTTAGGAGGCGTACACTAGCTCAGACCAACTACGGTTGGTAAAAGGGCGAGTGGACATGATAGTTCGAACTCAGACCAATTCCGGTTAGTAAAAGGGCGAGAACACGACATTCCTAAAAATACCATCTCCGGTTGGTTAGGAAACCATACTCCTTTGGTTAGGAGGCTGACGCTGGCTCAGACCAATTTTGGTAAAAGAGCAAGTGGACATGATAGTTTGAACTCAGACCAACTCCGGTTGGTAAAAGGGCGAGAACAACATTCCTAAAAATGCCAACGTGTTTGGCTAGGAAGCAAAATACTCCTAAAAATGCCAATCTCGGTTGGTTAGGAAACAAGATATGATCTCAAATGCCAACTTATGTTGGTCGGGAGGTAAGATTATTACAGAAAATACCAAAGTTCCTCGAAGAATAAAATATTCCAAACTGAACCAAGTATGGTTGGTCGGGGATAAAAACCCACTAACTATGATTGGTCAACGAGCACAATTTAACAACCTTGGTTGGTTGGAAAAATTTTAAACATTTTTATACTCATTATTAAGTGATAGCAACATTACTAATACTTGTAACTTTTTTATTACTAAGTTGGTCGATGAACCACACAATATTGTTATGCAAGCACAAATATAAAGTGTTTGACAAGTACAAGACAATAGCAATACAGATTTGCAAACAAAAATGAAAGTCTTTCATAAAATTCAAAATAAATTACAAGTTACATTGATAATTACATGGATATGTATACTAACTGTTACATAAAAAATTCCTATTCTATTGGTTTTTTCCCCTCAGCTTTCGATACAGGTTCCTCACCAACAGGCGGATCATTTAAAGACTGAGGAGAATTGATGAAGTTCAAATCCTTCAGCATCCTGACGTTCATCACAGAAGGTCGATCTAGAAGATGCTCGGGACGAGATACCTTGATCTGAGAATGAAGATTGTAGTCACCGAGGTATTTTACAATTAAGCTCTGAGGAATGGCACGAGCTGAGATCCATTCCATGTCCAAATTATACGGTGGCACAGGTAAGTCAAGTACCCCAGGATCATAATAGTCCCACAAATAGTGTCCTTGTTCGAGCTTCAGCACGCCCAAGGCATTCAACCAGCCTTGTTTGTAGCCCTCATTATTTGCATTCTGGATATGATCATCCAAATGGAATAGTGCTTCGTTGTATCCAGCTATCCAGAACTCCCTGGGCTGTTTGTGAAATTAAAATGTTAACCTTTCAAGCTTCTTGTGAAGACTCTGGATGAAAAGCTCATTAGTCTCCAACACTGATTTCTTTAGAGAGAGTTGTTTTTCCAAGTCTCTAATTTTCTTTGACATGTCAGACAAAGCTTGGTTATTATCCATTAATTGGAAGGCTTGGTTCTCTAAGGCAGATGTTGTCCTCTGTTCCTCCACAAGCACCCAAACTGCTCTTCCTCATCCCCGAGGAGATGTGGAAGTGACCGACCTCCTCAATGTGTCCAACTCTTGCCTCAATTTGGCATTCTCAACCTCTAAAAATGAAAATCCCTCGTCAGTCACTGGGATTATAGCTGTTGAAGAAGAGGCTGCAGACTTCAACTATGATAGCTCTTTCTGTAAATTATTATTCTCTTGCTCCAGCATCTCGGCAATCTGTCTACATGCTTCAACTTCACCCTTTAGGGTTCTCTCCCTGACATCGTACCCAGCAAGGAGCTTCTCGTAGCCCTTCTCGGCAGAAAGCTGCTGATACCTCTTCTCATACCCCTCATGCAACAGAGCAGTTGATTCCTTGTACTGATTCTGAAGCTCATCTAGGGTACATTGAAGATCCTCGATCATTTCGTAGTAAGCCACAGTATTGGCCACAGCTCGGTCAAGTAAACACTTCAAGTACTGATAAGCCTCCACTGCTTGGTCTGAAGCATCTCGACAAAGAATCTCTACAATCTGGGAATTGTCCAAGTCAGTGTGGCCAGCCTTATTATAATCATTACATTGTTGAAGCAGAGTTGTGTCATGGGCAGATAGCAATTCCATTCTAGCCATAAACTAGTAAAGAAGAGAAGGCAAGATTTAATAAAAAGTAGAAAAAACATCAACAACATAGAGGGACTAAAAAGGCGATTTTTTATTACATCATAGAAAGGAGTACAGTGTTCAGAGTACAGAGTACAAGTGACAAAAGAAAATAAAACAAATACCGAACAAACTTCACACCTTTTCCTTGTCTCCCAAGACTTTCTCGGGAGGCTGGGACGAGGAGCTTGGTTGCTCGGTGGGAACAATAATTTGGATTGCAGGAGCTGGAACTTATTCAGGTGGAGAAGGCAAAGACGAAGGCTCCTCGGTGACTGTGTGAATAGGTTGTGAGGCAAGGACTTGATCACCCACTGCCATTGAAGACTCCTCGGATGCAGCTTCGTCTTCTTCCTCATCTTCAATTTTAGGAGGGGGACCAGGAAGATGCTGTTGAAACAGCTCAGAGTCCTCGTCAACCTTCAATTCTTGCAATGCAGCAACCCAACCATCTCGGAAGTATTTAAGACTCCCATATTGCACTTGGGACATCATGGCTGCTACCCCTTGTTCCATCCTTTGTCCCAGCCAGTGTTGAAGGACTTCTTTACTGCCATCTTTCTTTTTATTTTCTCCGAGGAGAGTTTCTCAGTTAAAAGATCCTCGGTAGCTTTCAGTTTAACTTCCACCTCTTCCTTCTGGCGATTTACTTCTCACAGAAGGGTTAGCTCTTCCTCAGCCAATTTAAACTTATTTTCAAGAGCCCCAAAGTTTGTGAGCTTCTCGGCATACTTCTTGTTCTCTCTCTCCAAATCTTTCACTTTATTCTCCAAACCCTTGGAAACTTCAACGAGCTGCACCTTCTCTGCCTCAACTGCAGCCAACTTCTTCTCCCAATCAGCCCTATCCTCTTCATACTTTTGATGGGAATCCCTCAAAGATTTGGTCAATCCCAATAAAGCATCCTCCACTCCGGATGAGGAGCTAGAAGCCTTGATCACTTCATCCTTCTTCATAATGGTGTTAAAGCAACTCACCAGCTGAAAAAAGGAGATAACGATAAGTCAACAAAGAAATACATGTATTGATGGAAAGAAAGAAAATTCAGAATAAGAGAAACTTACTGAGGCAATGTGACGAGTAGCCAGGGCTGTAAGCATATCCCTAAACATATTCTCCTCAATTCCTTGGACTTCCGGAATGGTCCAAGTCTTCACCGAGCTCATAGCAGAGCTCGGAGGAATAATAGTTGGAACACCAGCTCCACTAACTTGGAGCTGGGGGATGGTTTCAGCCAAATTGACCGAGGAGGATTTCTTCGGTGGTACTGCAGCAGATTCAACCAAGGAAGAACTTTTTGTTGGGGAGATTGTGATCACTTCCTTAGGAAAATCTTTCTTGCTCGGAGCCACTGGGGGCTTCTCGGTAGCCTTCTGAGGAGCAACAGAAGGGGCAGCATCTACTTTCTTTATCCCCTTTGGGACGCCAGTCTTGCTTCTTTTACCCTTTCCCGCAGAGGTAGCCTCTTCAAAAATAGTAGGAACTCTTCTTTTGCCCATTTTCTGACTCAAAGGAATGTGAGATTCTGGAGAAGAATCCTCAGGAACTGACACTGGATCACTAGTGCTGACCACAGGACGAGTAGTGAAGGATGATGTATAGCTCCTGTACTACAAAAAGTATGAAGCAGACCTAATATGTTCGTCTGTAACTTTCTGATGCAAACTCCAGATAAGTTTCAAATGCTTAATATTTACTTCTGATTCTTTTGGAGTCTTTCTTTTGCTGTCAACTGCAAACAAATACATAGTGAAATATCAGTCACACATTTTATCAAACATAATGAAATCATAATTTCAGAAATAAAATAAAATGAAAATAACCTATCCCGTTGCCATATGGAGGGCATCTGGGACCTTGATATACTTCATCTCCAATCAAAGGAGCATGTTGCCAGTTTTTGATAACTACCCCATGATCAAAATAATCCCTATTGGCATCAGGGAGGTTGACTACTAAAGCCCTATTCAAAAATCTAGTTTTTAAATAAAAAACATTATCTAGAACAGGCCATCTATAACAATACATAATCTCAGGAATTCCTATACGGGTTCTGTGAGTTTGATTTAACCTATATAGCCCATTAACTATTCTCCATGTGTTGGGGCTATTTTTGCTGGAACAACATCGAAATAATGACAGAACTCTAAGCACAAAGGGTTTGGTGGAAAAGAAAATCCACATTCAGCAATAAAGAGGCTGGGGAACCAATGTCACTCAGCCAAACGAAAATAATTTGAAGGCTCAGAAAGATCCTCCAGAGTTACCCTAGATGGAATAGAAAAATCAGAATGGAATTTCTCAAGAGATTCAATAACATAAACCATGGCGAATAAAAGAAATGAAGAGGAAGGAAGAAGATCTTACAGGAAAAAAGGAGATCTGTTGACAACGAACGAAGAAAAGGATGAACACACAAGAGAGAGAAAGACTATGGAAAACTAGAAAGCAGAAATTGGAAAAGGTAGAAGATGATGGGAATGCCTATGAAGCTTAAATACTTTGCCTTGGGAAACGGCGAAAGAAATGATTACAAAAAAGAAACTATTACGCTACCGGTGGCTAAAAGGATATAAAGTGCGCGAAGATCGAAGCGCTTATAAAAATTCAAAAAGGCGAATTCTGTGAATTTGGAAGGACATTCGAATACGGAGAAAATGCTCCTAAAAACCAGGAAGGTCATTTAATATTGCCATATACCGAGAAAGAATGTTCCATATTCCTCAAAGTTCGAAATATGAAACATTGGGGGCTTCTATTGATACCAAAATTAGTATGCTGATATAGACTAATAATAAGATGACACGTGTCAATCTACGTGGCACAATAGCAACGAGGAAGTTTATTTCTCCGACCAAGTCATACTCACTCCGAGCAGCAAGTGTACTCCGAGGAACTCCAACACTCCGAGGAACTCCTGAACGACGAGCAACTAAGGCGGTCCGAGATGCATCTCAGCCACAGCATTGATTGCCATATAATCAACAGTTCAACTATTTATTGAATGCTTATCATATAGACGTATACTCTTAAAGGGCATTAATTGTTTACCCTTTCACATATACAGCCTAAGGGCTATAAATACATTGTATCACCCTCATTCAAAGGGAGCGGATTTTCTTGATAGAATTACATATCGAGAACTCCAAAACACTTGGCAATAACAGAAAACAGTGGATGTAGGCCATTCTTATAAGGCTAAACCACTTTAAAATTCTTTTGTCTCATTTATTTATCTGTGATTGAATAATTAGAGTGATCTAATTTTTTACATCAACAATTATTATTATGTTTTAACTTGTATTAGGTTTACCTAAATGCAAAAGAAATGCCGGATGGGAGCCTGGGAAAACTGGGTTTGAAAAATATATAAAACATGGTTTGACTTGTTGCCATGCTCATGGAAAAGGTCCCATTTTGAAAAACACAAAATCGGGCGAAAATTTGGGCGGCATGCCGACCCATCATTTTGGCAGAGTTTCTGATAGTAACTGGCAAACTAAATATAAGTATCTTAGGTTTGACGCCTCTATGAGGGTATGCATTTTTTGGTTTAGTGGAAAGGTTCCCCCCTTTGGCATGACTTTCACGATATACGTTTTACTTTTGAGGGCAATTGGTATGTGTGTACAAGCCATTTGATATACCTGAGTGTAAATGAATTGCCTCACTATATACCTCATGGGGACAGTACGTGTGAGAGGAATTCGATATACTCAACGTATGTGAACGAGTTCCCTGCTATATACCTCCTGTCATAACTTCATCCAAGCGGTCCGATGAGGGGGAAACCATTCGATATATGTCGAAGGTACTTGGCCAATGGAAGGTGAGAGTAATATTGCTTAGGCTAACTATGACCTGCTGGACTAGTGCCCATCACAAAGAGACCGCCTAGTTACGAGACAATATTTAGTCAATATCCATGCTCTTTGGTGATGTAGTGTGCAAAATGCATGATTCTTGATTACTATATTATGGATAGAGTATTTTAGTTGGCATCATGAGCACTATACTAATAGGGAAGGACGTACAAGTATCATGAAAAGTAAATCTAGCATGGATCATGAAGATTACACTAAGAATGGATATGTTAGAGTGAGTAATATGTGAGTATTTGTAAGTGAGTGTGTGGTAGTGAACCTAAGCATGGATTATCTACTAGCGGTGTGTGATAATTATGAGTGAGAATGGATATATATAAGTGTGATAAGTGGGGCTGTGTGTTAGTGACACCTAAGCATGGATATTCTAAGTGGTGTGTGCAACATGTGGATATAAGTGATCCTACGTGTAAGTAGTGTGAAGTGTACATGGAAAGTTTCTACAAGTGTGTGAAGTGAAAAGTGAGTGAGAGATGACATAAACATGAGGTAGATATAAACAAGAAATAATAGAGGAGAAAAAGGGGAAATACAGGTAGGTGCATACGCACACAAACAGAAAATAATAACACCCATTCAAACAGAGTTTAGTCCTCTTAAGTCAGTCCCAGCGAAGTTGCCACTATGGCCATCCCTCTAGGGATTTTCCCTTCGTCTCGAGAGGTTTTCGACACGGTTGGAGCGTGGGGAGAAGATCTCACACCATTTTCTAGGAGAACTTCAGCCGTCTTCAATGTGGGGGTGATGTAAAGAGATGGAGTCACCAACCTATTTTTCATAAAATAGGCAAACGAACATGTCGTCGCCTCAAGAGATCAACATTAAAGACAGACTGATGCTTACGAAACCAATGGTTCAGAGGTTCGGGGGCTAAGTTATGGAATGTGAATTTGTTAGGCACCCATAATGCCCTTTCGATCTCTCATGGGCTTATGTTAATATTTTCCTTAATTTCTCCGTGAAGTGTGTTCCCGTGTATATATAAATGGAGATCGGAATAGTTAGACTCATATCATGGGAAAGATAGAGTGAAGTCATCCAAAGGAATGTTTCCAAAATAATAATTAAAAAAATATGATGTATGCGCTTATCGAGCTATTGATCATTATAATGGAACACCAATATTTGTTAGATAAGACACACAAGTATGAATCACAAGCATGATATATATGAATAATATATAGATAAGATATGAGAAAGATGGAAATATGAAAATAGGAAAATTGGACTCGAGTCTCGAGTTTTAGCCTGAAATGCCTACGTAACCTATAAAGGCATCAACGTCCACGTAGTTCGCATGTGGAATAAGGGTGGGGTTCATTCCATAGATTCAAATGGGATTTTATTAAATGTGTAGTTATAGAAAATATATTTTAATTTTGAGAAAATGTGGTGAATAATCCCGTTGGAATTTATAGGTGTGACCCTCTTTTTCGTTGTTTAATTTTTTTTAATAAAAAAAGTATGTGAAATATAACTAATAAAGGATGAGATGTTAATTTTGTAACACCCCGCCCGCCCGGGGAGAGCGAACGGAGCGCTAATACGATAAAATAAATCTAAATCCACAATACACAAGGTATAGAGCATCTAAATAAACCCACAATAATATAAATCCAATAATCTCAATCTCTTTAATTACAACAAGCCTCTCGAATTAAAATTACAACTATCTAACTCGAATAAAATATAAATCTCCAATGCTCTATACAACAAAATAAATAATACAAATCTTTCCCAAACAATCCTCGCTAAAATCAATCTCCATAATGCCCCAAAATCCGCGCTAACCTGCCACTAAAAGAAAATATGGGGAAGTACACAATACGACAGGAAAGATGCTCAACAAATATATGTTAGCAATAAGGCGTAACAACACGAGTACGAATATTCAAATCGAAATGCAAATCTCAAAGCATTTATCAATATAATTTCTCAACAACACTTTAACCGGGTCACCAGGCCTCACCACATCCGTATATGCTTTATCAAGCCATAGCCTGGGAAACAGGAATTTTAGCGGGTGCCCAACATCCGTGCCATATTAAAATCTCATGACAACGTTCTCATCAACAATATAATGATACCACATGAATCAAAATAATTTCAATAATTATTTTCCAGATTTCAATGAATTTATCAATTCAAATATGAGTTCAATTAAACAAGAATTCAAAGAGAATGACACTCGCGAGATTTAAGGAGCATATTGTGTAAAACCCCATACCTCAAACCATGATGAGAAACCAATGATCACAAAAGATCTACAAAATCTCCTTTAAGAACCTCCAACAAAATAGCCCCAAGAACACCTCTAATCTAAGGTTGGAACTCACAAATCTCAAGGGCCAATGTGTATATAAAAATAAGAGGAATATAAAATATATTTGCTGCCAAAATTTGTGCCAAAAGTATGTTAAAAGGGTTGCCCACGACTTCCTTTTATAATGCAAAGAAATGAAGAGTTGGAAGTCAAAACAACTCCAAGAGTTAAAACATTTAAAAATTATTTTAAAATCCGTTTTAACACCGTTTTCGAAACCGTTTGAAATTCTCGCCTTTAAAAATAATAACCAACATATTTGAGCAATAAACATAATTTTATCTAAAACTTTATTTTTCTCCATTTTTCAGAAATTAATTAAAATAGCCCAAAATTACGCGGGTTGTTACAAATGTGTGTGATCTAATGTAAAAGATAAATTGAGAATTTATATAACTAATGTGGAAATAAAGAAATTTGGAGAGAGAAGGATGTTTGGACCTTCTTTGGAGATCTGAGGCTTGATCTTGATCCTTGATGAGCATCCTTGTTGATAAGCACCCAAAACTGTACATTTTATACCCCGAATAAACATATTTTAGTTGTTAATTCTCGACAATATGGGTCTTATGTGTTTAAATGTTTATCTTGTAGGTCAAATGCACGTTTGTGATGTCAAAAGCTATATTTCAAGACATTTGTGTGTAGTTTGGAGCTAAATACCCTTATCCCGTAACCTAGCCTACCCAAACCTAGTCGAAACTGTCCCAAACCGTGTGTGTGTTGAGTTTGTGCCATTTTATCAATTTTTTAGATTTTTAGTTTGAGTCATTTTTATTTTTAGGATTGATTTTAAATTTATTTAGTATTTTCTAGGTTTTTGTTTTCTATTTTATTTTATTAGTATAATTTTATTTTATTTTGATTTTTCTTAGTTTTTAGTTTATTAGGATTAGTTTTAGGAGTTTATTTTTAGTTTATTATATTTATATTTTTTTTAGGACTTTAATTTTCAATTAGATTCTAAGTTTTTATTTCTTTTGTTTTATTTTAGCTTTTATATAAGCTTAGGATTTTATTTTACTTTTATTTTTGATATTTGTATTTTTATTGTTTTTAGTTTGTTTTATTTTTTTATTTATTTTGATTTTATTTTTTAGTTTTAATTTTTTTTTGAGTCGTTATTTTATTTTTAGAATAGGAATTTAATTTTTAGATTTTTAGTTTTTATTAGTTAGATTTTATTTTTATTCTTACTATTTTTGGGTACAAATTTAACACACACACAAACATCCTACACCACACACACACCTAAACTAACACCCTCATCCCCACCATACACTGTACACCTCACACACACACACTAACTCCCCACACTCCATCTTCTTCCTTTCCTCCAACCACCAACTTCTCTCACCTCTCTCCACAACCCTCCATTACCAAACTTCAACCTCACACTTTTCTCTCTCACATTAACCCTCCATAACCCATCACCACCACAAAACAATAAATCCACCATAGCCCCGGCAGTCTCTCTCTCTCAACCCTGCGCCGATGTCAACCTCCGGGCAAACCCGTGAATCCCCGAGAAGCTCCTCCAACCAGCTCCGGTCGGAGCTGCCACTTACTCCCTACTCGAGCTCCCCCTGACGAACCTCCAAACATCAGAGACCATCTCCGGCCGACGCCCCGACCTCCGTCACCGGCGACATCCTCACCTCCTCTTCCAACCTACAACCAACTCGGAGCCCCGTTCTCCTCCAACCCGAACCCGCCTCTGCTACTCTACTCCGATCCATCTTCCAAACCCATTACGCATTTCCAACCCAAGGTCCAAAACCCACTTCCAAAATCCTCTTCCTCAAGACACGATTTCTCTTAGCTGCCAAAATAAAAACCCATGTGACTTAAACCACTTAAACCATTTTACCAATTTTACCCCCAACTCTTCTTACCTCACCCAAATTCCAAAACTACCCCAAATCAGATTTTTATTCTCACACCCCATGCTCCCCTCACCATTCTCATGCACACCCAAGCCAATTCCCAAAAGTACCCCCATGCTCCATGCCTTGTATAAATTGAAGAAGAAGACTCCAAAATAAAAAGAGCTTTTAGGAGGAAAATTCTAGAGAGAGAGTTGTAGGAAAAAACACCATTTGTAAATAGTTTTTATTTTTTTCCTTTTATTTTTTTAGATATTTGTGAGGATAAATATTGATTGAGATTTAATTGAGTGTTTATTTTAATTTCAAATCATTTGGAAGATCAATTAAGATGTGTATGCTTTAATTTCAAGGATTGGAGTTCAACTTAATCAAAGAGATTTGGTTTGATTGTTCTCTTCTCTTCTTTTATTATTTTATGCCTTTGAATATTAGTTTGTCATATTTCATACCATGTTAGACTAAATCCCCTTTCAAGGGGTGGGGTAAAACCCTTATTTGATGTTATTTTATTTTAATTAGTTTACTTACTTGAAATTTCCCTTTGAATGTTAATTTTGATCCCTCACCCTTAAATTTACGCCTCGAGAGAGGGTAAATGATTTTTGAGAGAAAATCAAAATTCTAATTATAATACTCATTTTAGATTCGAACTAGAGATAGGGGTTTCTTAAGTGAGGTATTATTACTTGAATTTCAACTCTAAATTTATTTTATAAGATTGACATAAATTCTAATTAATTGATCCTAGCGGGTGATTAATTAAAAGGAGTGTAGATCTATTTTTCTAGAGTTGTGGGGTGTTAAACTTAATATTCTAAAATGTTATTATTAAAATTACATTTGCAACGAGAGTTGATTTCTAGTTTTGATATTAATTTGGGAGTATTCAAATAATTAAATTAATTAATTAGAATAACTAAAATTTGTGGTGTAATTTCATTCCTTGATTGTTCTCTCAATTATTTACCTCACTTTATCTCTTATTTTTAGTTTAGACCTTAATTTTCATTTTAGTCAATTTCTATTTAGTTTTCATCTCACACTTTAGTTTGGTTTAGTTTAGACCTCACCTCACCCTATTGTTTTAATATTGAAAAAGCTAAAAAAAAATTAGAAAAGTGAAAAAGCACAAAAAGAAAATAAAAAGTGAATTATAATTGAATTTGTTCCATTTGCTTTACCCCTAGAAAGTGGATTGACATCCTTACTTACCGCTATGCTTTAGATTGTTATATTTTGTAGGTATTTGAGGATTTTTTATTAGAGGAGCTTTTCAACAACGACAAATATACGCAAAAGCCATCGTTATCAAATGGCGCCGTTGCCATTCTTGGGATTGTGAAGCTCGGAGCGGATTCAATTTTGTGATTCACTTGTATTGTACTTTTTTTCATTTTAGTACCATTCTTGCATTTTATTAGAAGGATTGCATTAGGACTTTTTTATTATTTGCCTTGTACTATTTATTTTCCATTTAAATTTGTAATAATTGAAGACAAGCGTTATAGGGAAACCGGACAAGGTAGAGAGATGGCGTCCAAAGGCGAGGATTTAGAAGCCTCTCTACCTTGGGTCGGTAGGACTCCCGAGGACGACTGAGATAGGCGTAATCTCCCCCCGGTCGACTCAAATTTTTCGGCACCCCACGACCTAAAAACCGTGGGAGGTATATTTCTCAAACCCTCTCACCTCTCCTGTTAGCGAGTCAATTATTGTGTGTGCTTTGTGTGCTCTTAATTGATTTTATTCTCGCATTTATTTTCTAATGGTGTGATGAATTAATTAATTAAGACCTACACCCGGTCACTCACGAGAAGGGATTTCATCACTTGACTCACTCGCTTACCATTTGTGTGCTACCCTAGCCCTCATTAAATTGAAAATCAATCAACTAGGTAGCCCAATAGTAGACAATTTTGCAACGGCGATCACTCATATTTTCGTAATTTTTATCATCCGCGGACTTAATTAAAATTTGACTACCCTCTCACTAAATTTAAAGATAAAAATCGGCTATGTTCTAGTTAGGAATTTTTCTTGACTTGTGTGTGTCCAATTCCATTTTTCGGTAGTCGGTTTTATTGAGTTCGTTCAAAATTCAAAGAGTCCACACTTTTCCCCACCTTTTCTTCCAAAAAATTTTAATTTTTTCCTTTTTACAAAAAATCCAAAAATATTTTCTTTCCTTTTGAAAAAATTCCAAAAAATCCAAAAAATATATTTCTATCCACATGGCTGAAGAACGTCCCTTACGGGACTACTTTGGTCATTTTCCATTGACACGTGACACGTGTGAGAGTGATCCCGAGAGGTCTCTTTATGATATTCTTCATGATTTCACCTCTCTCATGAGTACCATTGGTACTCTTGACCCATCTATGCATGCACCTCCTATTCCATCACCCTCGGTGTCAAGTTTCGGCATGTCTCATCCTTTGTGGTGTACCCACTGTTATTATGCCGATCACATGTCCCATGAGTGTCCATACTTGTCATATCCATCGGAACCCACCACGGACCATGTGTATCCATATGACACTGTTTCGGAACCCACCTCGACCCATTATCCCGATGTAACCAATCCCGAGTTGTGTGAGTCCCCGAGCTATTCGTGGAGGCCTGATCACCCTTCCACGCAATACGTATCCCAACCCGATGTTGTGTATCCTCACACGTTCCAACAGTCACCATGGCAACCTTATGCACCCACTCATGATCAATTCCCTAACTACGCACACCATGCGCATCAACCATTTGTCCATCACGAAAGCGATCCAATCGTGTATGATGTACTTGGCCCAACCCCACACACTTCATATGAGTATTCTCCATATAGTCCCGATTATAGCGAGTTGTGTCCACCTCAACCACCAACACCACCACCACCACCACCCATCATTCCACCAACACCATCATCCACCTCCACTCTTGAAACCCTCTTGCAAAAATTCATACTTGAGCAAGAGCATGCAATTCAAACTCAAGCTCTCCAAAGGCTTGAACAACGTTTAAATGAATTGGAGTGTGCGCGAGAGTCGGATATTCCCATGGCCCCACCCATCGTTGCCACCGAGTGTGACGATGATGTGTCCTCTTATGACACGAAATTTGAGTGTGACCAACCCCACCACCCCGAGAATCTCAAAGTTGAGACCATTCCATGGTCCGGGTCCCAAGTCGACAATTGTGTTGACTTACCGTTCATTAGTGAACCTGATCCATTCCAACCATATCCACATGAACCTACCATTGAGGTTCCTATTCCCATTCACCTTTCCACTCCCATCATATCCAAAATAATGCCCGAGTCTACACCTATCAAGCTTCACCCTTGTGTTCCCGAGGAACCCATTCATCCTAGGTTAGCTCCGGCTACGAGTGTTCACCATTTTCCCGAGATAGAATCCGCGATAGTTCCTACCTATTCGGATATGGATGATGTCCCACCATGCATGGCTCATCTTGAGCCTGATATTTCTAGTGATTCCTCTATCTCTGATCTTGGTGCCTCATCTTACCCAACCACCACATTCACCGATGCTACTCTTGTGGAGAAGTTGATCACTCCATCCTTATAAACCACACTCCCTTGTGAGTATTCCTTTACTCCTCCAAATGAGTGTGTGTCTCCCACGCTTGAGTTGGATTATCTTCCTCCACCGTTTATCCCACCCGATACACCATTTGTCCCACCCGACCCACCCATTGTCCATTTTATCCCACCATCTGGTTTGGATCTTAATTTTGCACATTTCACGTTTCCATCTACATTTTTAGATCCTCACCTGAAGCCATCCACCATCTACGAGAGTATTTTTTGTGCTACTTTCCACTTCCGTGACACCGAACTTGTTCCTCCATGCACACCACTCTCTTGTGGTGTTGATTTTTCTTCTCAACGGCTCCCTGGCGTGTCACGACGCGACCATTATCATCGTCAATTCATAGAACGGTTGTGTGATTTTTATGAGCCCCACCCCATTCCACTTTCCCCACCATATTTCCTTCCTCACCAATTAGAGCACTATTCTTATAGGGCCCTTGTTGCCCTCACATTTCGGCTCAATAGGGCCCGTGACAGATACCTATTCACCCTCACCCTTACCCTTTTTCCCACCCGCCCTTGGTCCACCGATGCTTTGCATCGTGTGATGCACTTTTCCATACAGGTGCATTGACCATTTTAGTCTGTTTCCAGCAAGACTGACGCTTCAGTCTTGTTTGGGGGTGATTTTCATCACCCAATTTTTCTGCCACCCCATGCTTTCACTGTTCTTATCCTTAGGGTGAGAATGGTTCGGTCTGGCTGAAGACATTAAACTTAGTGCTACCGGGAGGCAACTAGCTTTTTTTTTTTTTTTTTTTCTGAGTATAAGTCTTATTCTGTTTAGGGGTGGTGTGATGTTCTATCATGCTTATAGACTTGTCCATATTTTGCTATCTCACTCATTTATTCAGGTTTCATATTTGCTTCATCTGTCCACTTCATGAGCGGTTCATTCTGGTACTATCTTTCCTACCTTATGCTCTCAATTTTCAAAATCATTTTACCTAACATCGAGGACGATGTTCCTTTTTGTTTGGGGGTGGGTAATTTTATCAAAATCGTACCTCTTTTGAAAAAAATTGATTGTTGAACCTGATTTTTAAAATTTCGTGCAGTTTCTTTCATCTCACTCATTGATGTGAATTTTAAATCATCCATCTTTTAAAAGTCTAGGAATAAAGCTAGAGAATATTTTTTCTAATAGCTTATGTAATACATAACAAGGCATTTTGCACCATGAATTTCTAGACTCAACAAAATTTGCACACTTATCACGTCATTACGTTTAGAGCTGAGGAGTACTACAATTCTAAAGAGAACCTTAAGGATCACTAGTAGAGACTTTAGCCCGTAAGATTTGTGCCTTTCACTCTTTCAGAGTGTTTTACGCAATCTCGGAGTCACAAGTTGATTCAACTTCATTTGGGTCCGCACTTAAATTGTTGTATGATCTCATTATTCTTCATTTTTGGCTTGATCATTGAGAATGACATCTTTTTCGGGTTGTAAGAAACGCGTGGCTTGAAATTTATCCCGAATACTAGATTCTCATCCATACACATACCATTTACCATTCACTCACCCATTACATTCCCATATTATTCCATATTCACATCTATTCCCTTCACCATCCATATACATATCCCACACGATCACCTATCACCTCCATTTATATCATCCATCATCATTTTTAAATAAAAGAGTGTGATTCCAAAAATGTAAATGTCTTCATCGTTGGTTTGAAAAGTGAGAGAAAAACAAAATAGAAAAAAAAAGAAAGAAAAAAAAATAGAAAAATAGCAAACTATAGAAAAAAAAGAAAAAAAGAGAGAAAAGAAAAGAAAAAGAGAGTTTGTAGTTAGGAATAAAGACATTTGTGCCTAAAAGTATACACACTTCTTACATATCCACCATCCATCCATCCATCCATCCATCCATCCATCCATCCATCATGTCATCATCCCATCCTATCTCACTATCACCATCCATATTATCCCACATCATCATATCCTTCTCATCTCATTTCATTTCCCCTCATCCATATACATACATGTCCCCCTAGGTGTTCGGGAAAATGAAAGTCAACGTGGTGAATAACTCGACGATCTCACTATAGTGATTAGCATTCCTTTCATGAGATCAATTTTATTTCTTAATGTTCGTTATTTCTTATATGTGTGTGAGACGTTTTAACTTGCTTACACTTACTCACCTCCTCACACACAAGAGCGACACACTATACCAAATCTCGAGAGTTCGTTTGAGAGAGATATATCCTGTGAGATTTGAAGTTGAAGTGCTGATTCCGAAGAGGCAATCTAGGAATTATTCTTGTGATACTCGACCCGTTTTGACTGATTCACACAACACACGTTGAGTTCTAGGAAGGATGTGCCTTGAGTATTTACTAAGCTTAAACTTTTTACATTCTGGCTTGTATTTCTGAAATTATTTTTCTCATGATGGATTGTGCGATTATTCTACGTCTAATAAGAGATTGACTACATTTTAATAAATCATTTTAAATAAGAATTTTGTGGGTATATTCCCTGCAAACCCTCACGAGACACAGCTCGTCCTGTAGTGCAACCTATAGGTTTAAAGGCTTGTTGCACATGCTAAGTGCAATCGCAAGTGCCCGCGAAAGTGGTACACTTTTGGTTACTTATCTTTCTCTTTCTCTCTATCTTATTGCCCGAGGACTAGCAACGTTCTGTTTGGGGTGGTGTGATAAGCACCCAAAACTGTACATTTTATACCCCGAATAGACGTATTTTAGTTGTTAATTCTCGACAATATGGGTCTTATGTGCTTAAATGTTTATCTTGTAGGTCAAATGCACGTTTGTGATGTCAAAAGATATATTTCAAGACATTTGAGTTTGGAGCTAAATACCCTTATCCCGTAACCTAGCCTATCCAAACCTAGCCTAAACTGTCCCAAACCGTGTGTGTGTTGAGTTTGTGCCATTTTATCAATTTTTTAGATTTTTGGTTTGAGTCATTTTTAGTTTTAGGATTGATTTTAAATTTATTTAGTATTTTCTAGGTTTTGTTTTCTATTTTATTTTATTAGTATAATTTTATTTTATTTTGATTTTTCTTAGTTTTTAGTTTATTAGGATTAGTTTTAGGAGTTTATTTTTAGTTTATTATATTTTATATTTTTTTAGGAGTTTAATTTTCAATTAGATTCTAAGTTTTTATTTCTTTTGTTTTATTTTAGCTTTTATATAAGTTTAGGATTTTATTTTATTTTTATTTTTGATATTTTTATTTTTATTGTTTTTAGTTTGTTTTATTTATTTATTTATTTTGATTTTATTTTTTAGTTTTAATTTTTTACTTGAGTCGTTATTTTATTTTTAGAATAGGAATTTAATTTTTAGATTTTTAGTTTTTATTAGTTAGATTTTATTTTTATTCTTATTATTTTTGGGTACGAATTTAACACACACACAAACATCCTACACCACACACACACCTAAACTAACACCCTCATCCCCACTATACACCGTACACCTCACACACACACTAACTCCCCACACTCCATCTTCTTCCTTTCTTCCAACCACCAACTTCTCTCTCCTCTCTCCACAGCCCTCCATTACCAAACTTCAACCTCACACTTTTCTCTCTCTCATTAACCCTCCATAACCCATCACCACCACAAAATAATAAATCCACCGTAGCCCCGGCGGTCTCTCTCTCTCAACCCTGCGCCGATCTCAACCTCCGGGAAAACTCGTGAATCCCCGGGCAACTCCTCCAACCAGCTCCGGTCGGAGCTGCCACTTACCCCCTACCCGAGCTCCCCCTGACGGAACTCTAAACCAGCAGAGACCATCTCCTGGCGAAGCCCCTCCAGCCCCGACCTCCGTCGCCGGCGACATCCTCACCTCCTCTTCCAACCTACAACCAACTCGGAGCCCCGTTCTCCGCCAACTCGAACCCGCCTCTGCTACTCTACTCCGATCCATCTTCCAAACCCATTACCCATTTCCAACCCAAGGTTCAAAAACCACTTCCAAAATCCTCTTCCTCAAGACACGATTTCTCTTAGCTGCCAAAATAAAAACCCATGTGACTTAAACCATTTTACCAATTTTACCCCCAACTCTTCTTACCTCACCCAAATTCCAAAACTACCCCAAATCAGATTTTTATTCTCACACCTCATGCTCCCCTCACCATTCTCATGCACACCAAAGCTAATTCCCAAAAATACCCCCATGCTCCATGCCTTGTATAAATTGAAGAAGAAGACTCCAAAATAAAAAGAGCTTTTAGGAGGAAAATTCTAGAGAGAGAGTTGTAGGAAAAAACACCATTTGTAAATAGTTTTTATTTTTTTAGATATTTGTGAGGATAAATATTGATTGAGATTTAATTGAGTGTTGATTTTAATTTCAAATCATTTGGAAGATCAATTAAGAGGTGTATGCTTCAATTTCAAGGATTGGAGTTCAACTTAATCAAAGAGATTTGGTTTGATTGTTCTCTTCTCTTCTTTTATTATTTTATGCCTTTGAATATTAGTTTGTCATATTTCATACCATGTTAGACTAAATCCCCTTTCAAGGGGTGGGGTAAAACCCTTATTTGATGTTATTTTATTTTAATTACTTGAAATTTCCCTTTGAATGTTAATTTTGATCCCTCACCCTTAAATTTACGCATCGAGAGAGGGTAAATGATTTTCGAGAGAAAATCGAAATTCTAATTATAATACCCATTTTAGATTCGAACTAGAGATAGGGGTTTCTTAAGTGAGGTATTATTACTTGAATTTCAACTCTAAATTTATTTTATAAGATTGACATAAATTCTAATTGATTGATCCTAGCGGGTGATTAATTAAAAGGAGTGTAGATCTATTTTTCTAGAGTTGTGGGGTGTTAAACTTAATATTCTAAAATGTTATTATTAAAATTACATTTGCAACGAGAGTTGATTTCTAGTTTTGATATTAATTTGGGAGTATTCAAATAATTAAATTAATTAATTAGAATAACTAAAATTTGTGGTGTAATTTCATTCCTTGATTGTTCTCTCAATTATTACCTCACTTTATCTCTTATTTTTAGTTTAGACCTTAATTTTCATTTTAGTCAATTTCTATTTAGTTATCATTTCACACTTTAGTTTAGTTTAGTTTAGACCTCACCTCACCCTATTGTTTTAATATTGAAAAAGCTAAAAAAAAATTAGAAAAGTGAAAAAGCACAAAAAGAAAATAAAAAGTGAATTACAATTGAATTTGTTCCATTTGCTTTACCCCCTAGAAAGTGGATTGACATCCTTACTTACCGCTATGCTTTAGATTGTTATATTTTGTAGGTATTTGACTATTTTTTATTAGAGGAGCTTTTCAACAATGACAAATATACGCAAAAGCTACGAATTGAGATGAATGTTAGATGAGAGAGAATGAGATTTTTGCTAAATTGAGAATGGAAATAATGGGAATGAAAGATAGAAAGGAATTTCACACATGAAAACTTCGCTGATTACAGAAAAATGTTGTTAAGATCACTGATATTGATGGATCTGATGTGTGCTTTTGAAGTGAGCTCATTCCCTCCTTATATAGTGTAGGGGGACAAACGATCGGCATATACCTAGCCCTACCAATTGGCAGGTGACTCCGGGGGAAAATGGATCAATTTTTTGGGGGAAATGGATCTTTCGTCCGAATGGTTTTGCCGTTTCGCGCACGAGGTGGATCGTTGGAAAGAGGTTTCAGTGACCTTCAAGGATCCATAGATCTTTCGCTTTAACAATATAGTTGATTGGGGTCAAATCAGGGCTCGAGAGCTCCCGGTGCCTCCAGATCGATTTTGATGGTATAAATGCTCCGTTCGTCCAAATCGTTATGCCGATTCGCGCACGGGGAGGACCATTGGAAAGGATATTCAGAGCCCTTCAAAGATTTATTGAGCTTTTTCTCTGAGGATGAAGTTGACCAGAGTCAAACGGGGCTTGGGAGCACCCGATGGCCTCTAAATCGATACTCGGATTATGGCCAAGGGTTTGTAGTGAAATGGGGAGGTGTTAGGGACCTAAGGAGAGACTTAGGGGGTCCTAAAATGTGGTGTCCACATATACAGTTGAAAGTCGATGTGACTAGACTGTTGTATAAATATTCTGATGAAGATCACTCAGTACTATATGCAATGATTGGTTTGCATAATTTTAAGAATCAATTTGGTTTGTCTGGGAATAGCATAACCGAAATTCTTAAATGTGTTAACAAAATTCTCCCAAAAGAGAACACGTTACCAGAAAATTATCCTACCATGAAGAAGAGATTGAAGGGTTTGGGATTAAAATACAAATATATTCATGAATGCAAGTTTGATTGCATATTATACCGTAATGAGCACGAAGAGAAGGATGAATGCCCAGTATGCAGTGAGCCTATATATGTCGTTTATGAGAATGGAAAGGACAAAGATGCAAAATATCTAAAGTGCTCGCAAGTCCCACAAACATTTTTGAAGTATTTTCCACTTGGGACATGGTTAAAATGGATTTTTATATACCGTGGATAACGGAGGCCATGAAATGTCACGCTCGATGCGAGGTGGGTGGGAATTTGATGCGTCATCCGGTTGATTCACTCATCTGGAAAAATTCAAACGCATGACACCATGAATTTATAAAGGAACCGTGTAACGTTAGTTTTTCAATCTCAATTGATTGGTTTAACATTTTGGGTAATTTAAGTACTAGTAAGAGTTATTGGCCAATTCTCATGGCATATTTAAGTCTCCCTCTGACACTGTGCATGAGAAAGGAGTTCACATTGTTATCATTGTTGATACCCGGGCCAAAGTATCCAAGTAATGATATTGATAAATATTCTTCGCCCCATTAATCGAAGAACTTAAAGAGTTGTGGGATAAAGGCATGATGGCGTTCGACTCTCACAAGGGTGAATCGTTCACATTTAAAGCAATGGTGATGTGGGTGATCCACGACCTTCATGCTTATGGGACCTTGTCCGGTTGTAATGTTCATGGTTATAATCGATGTCCCATATGTGGGGAGGAAACTAAATCCAGTCGGATATAACATAGTAGTAAGATGAGTGATATGCCCAAAGTGTGTCTGACAGCTTGGAGGCACCAACCTCGGCCAGCATGAGGGCCGAGGTAACAAGGGCTCAAGGATGATGACCAGCGATATCGTATGAACATAAGGTCGGCTACGACCGACGTTACTGGTTACCCCACCATCAGGCATTAGCCGAGGTCCTCATAACTCATTGGAAGAACTATCCATTGAGTCGTCCACAACCAACATCAATTCTACCTCTTATATCAACCTCAACTGGGAATCAGTCGAGGCCAGCAAGGACTCATGGGTTCAACCACCTTTCATCGTCACTATTGGCCCAGGCCGGCGTTCCAACTATACTTGCCTAACCCCTCCAGTCTTACCTCGGCTGCTCTACCTAGCCGAGATCATCATGAATAACCTCGGATAAAGGAACAGTCAGACTTAACCAATCTCGTACTCTTTTATGCCGAGGTTGCACCCGTCATGGGCAAGGCCGAGCATTTACAAGCATATGCAAGGATAGGAACACGTGGACAAAATCAGTTGTAACCGAATGAATCCCCTCACGTGGGGGAATATTTCATCATTTTTCTCTACATGTGACAGTGACAGATGTCTTCATCAGATTGTCTAGATCAACACACACATACTCATTGCATGTATGGGGGGGGGGGGTACACTACACCCCACAAACACTATATATACTTGTCTTCTCCTACCTTGAGAAGGGGATCCAAAATTACAACCCTAGTTGAAACTTTGTCATTTTACACAGTAGAGAGAGAAAGCTTGAGAGATTATATCCATGGCCATTAGTGCCTTCATTAAGTGATATTACTCACATACACTCACAGTGTACGTAGGCCATATTGGTTGAACCACTTACATTCAAGTGTTCATCCTCTTCTCCTCATCTACTTCTACATACATACATATATTCTCCTGTATTGCCATTATTATCACTTGCTTGATATTGTCAACACCTTAGCTGGTGCTGCTGTTTCCAGTATCATCATTTTGGCGTTGTCTGTGGGAACGAGAAGCTGTCTCTTCCTCTTTTTCCACTTAACCTCAGCGGAGACTCTGGTGGTGAACCAGGTGTTACCCCTTGCATGGAGCTATTTCACCATTCAAAGAGGTCCCTTAAGGTATTAAGCTCATTTTCTTCAAAAGCTCTTCAGTTTTGACACATGACACCAGAGTTGCCACCACCTCCTCCGCCGTCTGGTGTTGGAGGACCTAGTTCCAGTCAGGAGTCGCCCCAGTCCGAAATGGCTGAAGTGGCGGCGGCATTGAAGTCATTGGCTGCAACGCAACAAGCAATGAAGGAGCAATTTGTCCATCTCAGTCAAAATATGATGAGGCCACCCGGAGTCTCGCTGGAGATGATTACTCCGAAAGATGATCAACCCTATCCTGAAGCCAGGGGACCACCCCAGGCACTGCAAAAAGACTAACCTACTCCTTATCGGAGGAGAGACGTTGCTGAACCTAGGAGTTTACACCTGGGGAGGCAAGGAAACCCTTTCCCTGAGGATAGGTATGACGATCTGGAGGCAGAAGATGCTCCAGAGGGATGCTGGGAGCAGTATGAGGTCTCGAACAACACTATACATCCTATCCACCAAAGACGAGGTTATGGGGATATAAGAGATGGTGGTGCCCAATAGAGAGGATCAACTTTTGATCGCTTGAGCAGAGGGTTAGCCTTTGAAAGGCTTGGCCCAGTAAATGACCTGAGTCAGAGGTTATCCAGGTCAAGAAGTGCAGCAGGGTCACAAAGGGAAGACGGGGAACATCAGACTCATCATGGCCGACCCCATCATGGTTGACCTCATCAAGGCCGAGATGAGGATCAAGAGGAGGTTAACAACTCACGTTGTGCTGTGGCTGAGGAACCCTCAGTCCACCCCTTTGAGGTGGCTGGGGATAACCTCAGCGAGGTCGACGTTGCAAGGCCATGGGATGACTCCATCCAACATCTTGAAGAGAAGATAGGGGACCTCATCAAAAGTAGAGACCCACTGTAAAGAGGTTTCTCAGAGGGTCTCTCCATTCGTGTCCAGTAAAGTGAGATTCCCAACCCCTGCCAAGTTCAAACCACCTACGGTGTTTCCCAAGTATGATGGTAGTACCAACCCTGTACATCATATTGAGATGTACCAGTCTACGACGAACATTTATTCAATCCCATATGAGATGAAATGTCGAGCCTTCTCCAGGACTTTGACAGGAGCTGCACACATCTGATTTACCTCTCTTCCAAAGAACTCAATTGAGAACTTTAAGGGCTTGGCTGAACGTTTCATTCACAATTTTTATTTTGGGGTAAGACCTCAAAAGAAGACCACCCATCTATTTTATGTCAAACAAGGCAATAACGAGAGCCTAAGAGACTACATTGCTAGATTCAACAAAGAGAAATTGGAGGTTGAAGAGTATAAAGAGAATATATCCATGGCGGCCCTCATTGGAGGACTCCAGAAGGGGAAGTTTCTATGGAAACTTGCGAAAGACCCTCCTAAGTCTATAGTAGAGCTATTGTCAACTGAAGGAAAGGTCATGAACGCCGAAGAGGCTATGGCCGCGAAGTATGAGGATGAGTGTGACAACCCTGCTTTTACATGTTCACGAGTAATAATATACTCTTATTATCACAAGACTTACTTCGTTAACCATTCACTTATTAATACGTCATCGAATGCCTCAACAGTCTGTCCATTACGGGTGGAGCGTGATAATTTCTTCTCAGGAAAATGTCACGACAACAACTGGACCACATCATTATGAGGTGTGCCATATCTAAAGCTCTACCCTTCCACATTGGAAACAACTTCAGACAACTACACACGCAAGTGGTACCAACAACTCAGTGGTACTACAGGGTGGGCTATAACTTATACCAACTTCTTTACAGCCGTAAGAGCGACGATATTCAAAGTTGATAATGCACAGCAAATATACGGGTGTTTCCTCCCCCTAAAGCATTAAAAGTCAACTCAATCATTAAGTTCAACATAGGTTTTCTCTCCTACTGGTGGGCGATGAAATTACGATAGTTGCACGTGAATCGCGATCTCGAAAAATGCTTGGACCCTATGCCCTCCCAGAGTCCACATCTCATCAAATGACTATCTTAAAAGATAGAAAGTGAACAAGTATCTTAAACAAAAATTATTCAAGTGGAGAACTAGTCATAATTACAACAAGTACTCATACACAGACCTCACGCGTACTATCCTGTGGTCGATCTAAGATTCACCTCATGCGTGGGACGTCTCACGAATGAAATCCAAACAAGGAACCCTCCCTATACACTAGGTTAGCTCTGAATCGCCCGTCAAAATCGCAGCGTGAAGATCTTCCAAGTCATTGAATACAATACCTAATCGTAAGGCATTACGTATCAAGGAAATGATGCGCGGAAAACGTAACGGATGCCCTCAGATCCCTAAAAGCTCTAAAACCGTGCTCTGATACCAACTGTGACAACCCTGCTTTTTAAATCTAATTCGGTTAGTTACGCCTAATTAAATTAAGCGGAGCGTCAATATGTTGGCATTAGGAACAAAATTTAAATTAATGCAGTGAAGTAAACTTGTACACTCTCATACGTGTAACCATATCACATCATAACAGCAATAACAAGTGAAACCAACTCAGAGCTATTAACTGTAATAATCCATCAGTAATCTCGAACTAAAAATATAAAATGCCAATACATGCGACCCAACACAAAATGGGAAAGAGTAATACAACAATTCTCTCAAATCCAAAGTATAAACAAAGTGATATTAATCTCTGATACCACCCTTAAGAAAAGGGAAACGAACGGCATAAATTAAAATAGAATAACTCCACGGCTACATGAATCCTAAGATTGATATGCTCTCATCAGGCTCCGTAGTCTATTGTCCAGCGGGACGAGGACCTGTCATAAATTATATATATAGGAGAGGAGCAAAAAGCAAGATAGACGGACGTCAAATCAAGAAAACAAGCTATAAGATTATAAGATGAACTTATAATGAAAGCACACTAGTCATTACTCGTCTCCAGTAATTAAGTTGTTCAATTACCCAACCAATGCTCCTATGTCGTGACTACCCAACCCAAACTCGAGTAACGTGTAGTCTCATATCGTATCATGATTAATCATTATTAATCTCATTTCAGTATTTAATGTATCTAAATATTTCCTTCAAGTATAATATCATATACATCGATTCGGGATATTACTTTAAGACACAAGCATAATATCTCACACAACAAGTCATATCGGGTCACTATCGTTACCCGGGGGAACAAGTCGTAACACTAGGCCTACACACGAATATTCCCCAATATTACGTGGCGAGGGCAATCATACTAAGTCCTAAATCACATGGCGTTTCAAGGTCTTTCTCTCCGACCCGCATTACAACCATGTGTCCGGTTCCGGTGGTTTATTTCCGACATGGCACTCGAGCGGAACCTAACCGGATCAATCACAAAAAAAATTGCATTCAACATGTGCCTACGTCGACCGGAGGACTAGTCTAGTGTATACTCGACAATATACATGTAAAACAATTTCACGCTCATGTATATATACAATCGTGTCAAGTCTCTTACTCGAGTTATACAATAATCATTATTTATAATATAACATAATTTACATCATTAATTTACTAATTCAACATCAAATTATTTCAAGGTTATATATCCCTAATAACCATAAGTATGTGATCAAGTTAGGATATTAGGCACAACACCACAATTATCTTACTAACAACATGAAAAACATTATCACGTTTATTTCGACAACATGCTGCCCAGAATTTAAAATGCAGATTCGAGGCTCTTCCGATCCGTTTTTGGGAAAACTTAAAACTACAAAGTTGTTCGGAACGTGATTTTCTATAAGGACTGGCGAGCACGCTACCATATCCTGCTTAAAACAGTCCCGAAACTAACATATAATAATCCCCCCTGTTTTCGACAACATTCTGCCCAGATTTTTAAAATGCTTATTTAAGGCTTTTCCGATCCGTTTTCGGGAAAACTTAAAACTACAAAGTTGTTCGGAACGTGATTTTCTACAAGGACACGCGAGCACGCTACCATATCCTGCCTAAAACAGACCCGAAACTAACATATAAAATTCGGACCTGCTCACAATAACTTTCTGCGCAGAACCGTAAAACGCATATTCGAGGATTTTTCGATCCGTTTTTGGAAAAACTTAAAACTACAAAGTTGTTCGGAACGTGATTTTCTATAAGGACATGCGATCACGCTACCATATCCTGCCTAAAACAGACCGAAAACTAACATATAAAATTCGGACCTGCTCACGATAACTTTCTGCGCAGAACCGTAAAACGCATATTCGAGGATTTTTCGATCCGTTTTTGGAAAAACTTAAAACTACAAAGTTGTTAAGAATATAATTTTCTGTCGGGTAACGCGGACAAAACATCCATTTTCGGAACCAAAACAGCTCAAAACAGTTTTTAATATGACGATTTACTCAAGTTAATAGATTTCTCAAATTCAAGAATTTCTTCAACAATTCAATCCCTATAATGATGTTATTGCATTTGAATCTACATGGATGATGATCCTAATATATTGCATATCATTTTTAACATCAATATCATATTAATTTAGGGATCCAAATACATGTTCATGTGAAATTTCATTATAGATACATAATATACACATATAGGTTATTAACTTGCCTTAGATTGTATGGAGATGTTGATGAAGAAGATGACAACCTTCTTCTTCCCATTCTTCTTCTTCTTTCTTCTTCTTACTCTTTCTCTCTCTCTCTCTCTCTCTCTCTCTCTCTCTCTACAAACCCTAGCCCCCTTTTGTGTAATGAAAAATTGAAGACTTCTTCTCTTATTTTCTATTTATACCTAGGGTTAGATTATTTACAAAAATGCCACTGCCCCCAATTTTAACCCTCTCGATCCTTTTACACATTATTTCGCTTATAATATTTAAGTTTCACATTCGTATCTCAATGAATTCATTTTAACTTTTCATTTTCAAACATTTCGAATATATATACTGACATAGTTTTATTTCCAAACATTTCGAATATATATACTGACATAGTTTCATTTCCAAACATTTCGAATATATACACTGGAATAGTTTTATTTATTTATTTATTTTTTCAATTTCAATTCAATCAAAAATGCGGGGTATTACAATGAGAATGGAAGTGGCAGCGGGAAGTTCCAAAGAAAGAAAGATGGAAAAAAGAGGTCTGCAGATGATAAGTTTGCACATTATACTCCTCTAACTGTGAGCTGCGAACACATCCTCAATGAGATCAAGAATGAACGGTCTATGAGATAGCCGAAGAAGCTGAAGGCCCCTCCGCACACGAGGAACAAGAACCTTTGGTGAGAGTTACACTAAGACCACGACCATGTGATGGATACGTGCTTCGCTTTAACGGATGAAATCGAGAAGATGTTGAAGTCTGTACAACTGAGGAAGTATGTCGATGGTAAGGCTCCTAAGAGGGGAAGAGATGACCCTAAAAAGAAGAGGAACAACAGATATCGAGATGGTACCCCAACTCAAAGAGACGACGACTCCAATGGTGATGATGAGGATGATCCATACCTCCCACCGAAAGACGACAATGCCCCTGTGAAGAGGGTTGGTATGATCTCCTTCGGAGTTAACACCATATGTGGAGGACTCGCAGGGGGTGGCTCTGAAGTAGCTGACCGTAAAGCCCATGTGGCGAAGGTTAAGTCAGTGGCCAGATTAGAGGTTGTGAATATGGCGTCTTTAAAGGCCAAGCCGAAGAGGAAGAAGGTAGATATGGATACTTTTATAGTAGGGTTCTCTCGACTCGACCTCAAAGGTATCTTGGCTACGCATGATGACCCTTTAGTAATAACAATAAGAGTTCATGGATGTGAGGTACAGAGAATCCTCGTAGATGTAGGAAGTTCAGCAGACGTAATGTTCTGGACCTATTTTAAGACCCTAGGCCTCAGTAGAGCTAGGCTGGTACCCTATCATCATCCGTCAATGGGCTTCAGCGGTGAAAAGGTCCATTCGTTGGGATATATGAGATGGATGTACGAATGGGAGACGAGTGGCCTAAGAGGTTGACTTGGAAGATAAATTTTTTGTTATGGACGAGAACATCTTCTCGGCCTATAACCTCATCATAAGAAGAGTATCCCTTAAGGAGTTTGAGGTCGTACCATCAACGGTTGACCAAATGCTAAAATTCCTGACCCTGTATGGGGTAGGGGAAGTGCAGGGTGACCAGACTACGACACGAGAATGCTACTTTAACTCGACGAAAGAGAGAGGCCCATAAGAGGGTAACGACCACATATAACATTGATACACTTGATCCTAGGGATGAAACAAAGTTGAAGAAATGAGAGGCTGCGAAAGAGGTAGATTCCATCGTCCTCAATGAGGACAATTCGAAAAAACTCATCCAAATCGATAAGGACTTAAAACCATAGATCAAGGAAGAGTTGATAAGGTTTTTGAAGTCGAGGCAAAGTATCTTCGCTTGGATCCACGCAAACATGCCCGACATCGACCCGGGGGTTATGCGCCACAGACTCAATATGGTGGAATACGCTAAGCCAATCAAACAAAGACGAAGAGTTTACTCCCAGGAAAAGTATGATGTCATAAGAGAAGAGGTCAGAAAGTTGGAAGAGGTAGAATTTATCAAAGAGGTCATATACCCAGAGTGGTTGTCAAACGCTGTTATTGTGCCCAAAGCCAACGAAAAATGGAGGATGTGTGTAGACTTCACCGACCTGAATAACTCTTGCCTTAAAGATAACTATCCCTTACCTCAGATTAATCAGATGGTAGATGCCACGACAGGGCATGAGCTTATGAGCTTTATGGACGCGTATTCATGCTATAATCAGATCTTCATGGATGCTGAAGACTTAGAGAAGACAACCTTCATCACAGATAAGGGGACCTATTACTATAAGGTCATTCCCTTCGGCTTGAAGAATACAGGGGCCACGTATCAACATCTTGTAAATAAGATGTTCGAAGATCAAATTAGTAAGACCATGGAGGTATATGTTGATGATATGTTGACTAAGAACTTGAAGGCCTACACCCATGCAGCAGACCTGGAGAGAACTTTTGACACCATGGACTTATACATGATGAAGCTCAATCCTGCCAAGTGTGTATTTGGAGTAGGAGATGGACAGTTTCTTGGATTCATAGTAAACCAGAGGTGAATAGAGGCCAACCCTGAGAAAATCAAGGCTTTTCTTGATATGAAGACACCAAGAAGTATAAAAGACGTTCAGAGGCTCACTGAAAAAGTAGCCGCACTCAACAGATTTGTTTCTAGATCCACAGACAAGTGTATTCCATTTTTAAGGTACTTAGAAAGGCCTCAGAGTGTGACAAGGCCTTTAAGCAGCTCAAGTCCTACCTCGGATCCCCTGCTTTTATCTCGGCCCATCACGGGGGAGAAGTCATATATTTACCTAGTAGTCTCAGGGTCAGCTATAAGCGCAGCCATTGTACGGGAAGACGTTGGGGTATAGAGGCCTATATACTTCAATAGTAAGTCCCTTCAAGGGTTTGAACATAACTATCCTCAGTTGGAGAAGTTGGCCTACACTTTGATACATGCTTCCAGGATGATGAAACCCTATTTCCAAGCCCACTCTATGGTCATCGTCACCGACTCCCCACTAAGGCAAGTCCTCCATAAGCCTGAGAAGTCAGGCAGATTGATGACCTGGGCCATCAAGTTGGGAAAGTATGACCTTATTTACCAACCTAGGGTAGCCATCAAAGGGCAGGTACTCGCAGAATTTACTGCTGAGTTCACATGGGAAGAGGCCGAGGTTGAGAATAATCCAGAGATCGTAGAGGAGTCAAACAGTAATGTCTTTTGAGACTCAAAAGAGGTTGTGTCTGGCAGAGCCAGGAAAAGAGTAGCTGAGAATGAGGAAGACATGTACCCATTCAATCAAAGAACCCTGTCAGAGGGTCACTTCTCTTCAAAAGAAGATTCTTGGAACCTCTTCGTCGATGGGTCTTCTTGCAAAAGTGGAAGCGGTGCAGGGCTGATACCGTCAGATCCGGATGGTAGTAACGTTGAATATGCGCTAAGGTTCAACTTTAGGGCATAGAAATATGAGGCCTTGGTAACGGGTCTCTCCTTAGCAAAAGCCTTTAGAGTTGGTCGACTCCTACTTCACAGTGACTCGAGGTTAGTTGTTAACCAGATACTTGGAATGTATGAGGCCAAGGATGATAGGATGGCAAAATACCTGAAGAGAGTAAGAATGATGCTAGAAGGATTCGAAGAGGTAAAGATGAAGAGAGTCCCTCGACAAGACAACAGTCATGCAGATGCATTGGTAAGGCTGGCTTCAGCAATAAGGACAAGCGTCAGAAGGATAGTACCAGTATAGATTTTGCTCAAACCGACCATCGAGGAAGAAGAGGTTGCCAGCTCTTGCCTCAACCTGAACCTAGGAGACTCATGGATGGACCCCCTTATCAAATATATCAGAGAGGGATAGCTTCCAGAATCCAAGTTAGAAAGGAGGAAGTTGAGATACAAAGCTGTAAAGTTCTCAATAATAGGAGATGTCCTATATAAGAAAGTATTTCTGCTGCCCCTTCTTAGATGCGTCCATCCCACAGAGGTCCCCCACGTCTTACAGGATATACATGAGGGTTCTTATTCCAGTTACGTAGAAGGAAGACCTTTGACCAAGAGGATAATTACGCAGTGATACTGGTGGCCAACCTTGGCTAAGGCTGTTGCAGCCTACGTGAAGAGGTGTCATAAGTGCCAGAGATTCTCACTATTCCTCATCAACCTCATCAACCTATGACATCGATCAGTTCCCCGTGGCCATTTGCGATATGGGGGATTGACTTGGTGGGACCATTGCCAAGGGCTACGAATAATTATCGATTCCTGATAGTAGCCATTTATTACTTCTCCAAGTAGGTTGAGGCTGAGCCGATGGTTACGATTACAGAGCAGAAGACCTTTCAGTTTATATGAAAGAGCATCACATGCAGACATGGCCTTCCAAACACCCTCATCTCAGAAAATGAAACCTAGTTTACGAATTCTTCGTTGGAGCAATACTGTGAGAGGGTCGAGATCAAGCAATTCTTCTCTTCTCCTGGCTTACCTTAGGAAAATGGTCAAACCGAAGTCACAAATCGAATGATCCTCAATGGAATTATGAATAGATTGGAAGAAGCTAAAGGGGCATGGACAAAAGAGGTTTATACTGTGCTATAGGCCTACAGAACAACGGCTAGGACACCAACGGGGGAGACCCCATTTATGTTAGAACATGGCTCAGAGGTCGTCATACCTACAGAAGTTGGACTCCCCACTCACAGAATTCAAGATTACGACCCCGAAAAGAATGGAGAAGAGAGAAGACTTGACCTAGATTTGATCGAGGAAAGAAGGGAAGACGCTGAGATCAGACAAGCAACCTACCAGTAGAGAACAACCAAGTTCTATAATCAAAGGGTGAAATCAAGACCTATAGCTGTAGGGGACCTAGTGCTGAAGAAGACGTTGCAGAAGACAAACAAGCTTCATCCAAATTGGCATGGCCCTTACAAAGTGATTGATGAGGTTGTACCCCGTACCTACCGGCTAGAAAATCTCGAAGGGGAACCTTTATCCAATCAGTGGAATGCTGATCATCTGAAGAAGTATTACATATGATGTTGCAATTATTTCTATATAAATGTGTCATTTTATGAAGAGAATATGAATAAGAAAAATAGTTCGTGTGTCAATTCTTTGTTTCATCATGCTTTAGTAGTGAAAAATCTGAGGTGAAACATCATATTTTGATAACCTCAGACCTTCAACATCATTAATTTGGTGAAACTTATGGGATAGCATCTTAGTTTGATGACCTCATACCTTAAACATCATAAATTGGTGACAGGGTCTCAGGTGAAACATTATATTTGGATGACCTCAGACCTTCAACATCATTAATTTGGTGAAATTTAGCGGGATAACATCTTAGTTTGATGACCTCAGACCTTAAACATCATAATTTGGTGACAGGGTCTGAGGTGAAACATCATATTTAGATGACCTCAGACCTTCAGCATCATTAATTTGGTGAAATTTTTTAGGGTAACATCTTAGTTTGATGACCTCAGACCTTAAACATCATAATTTGGTGACAGGGTCTGAGGTGAAACATCATATTTTGATGACCTCAGACGTTCAACATCATTAATTTGGTGAAATTTATGGGGGTAACATCTTAGTTTGATGACCTCAGACCTTAAATATCATAATTTTGGGACATGGTCTGAGGTGAAACATCATATTTTGACGACCTCAGACCTTCAACATCATTAATTTGGTGAAATTTATGGGGGTAACATCTTAGTTTGATGACCTCAGACCTTAAACATCATAATTTGGTGACAGGGTCTCAAGTGAAACATTATATTTGGATGACCTCAAACCTTCAACATCATTATTTGGTGACAGGGTTTCAGGTGAAACATCATATTTGGATGACCTCAGACCTTCAACATCATTTATTTGGCGAAATGTTTGGGGGTAACATCTTAGTTTGATGACCTCAGACCTTAAACATCATAATTTGGTGACAGGGTCTGAGGTGAAACATCATATTTGGATAACCTCAGACCTTCAACATCATTAATTTGGTGAAATTTATGGGGGTAACATCTTAGTTTGAGGACCTCAGATCTTAAACATCATAATTTGGTAACAGAGTCTGAGGTGAAACATCATATTTGGATGACTTCAGACCTTAAACATCATTAATTTGGTGAAATTTATGAGGGTAACATCTTAGTTTGATGAACTCAAACCTCAAACATCATAATTTGGTGAGAGGGTCTAAGGTGAAACATCATACTTGAATGACCTCAGACCTTCAACATCATTAATTTGGTGAAATTTTTGGGGGTAACATCTTAGTTTGATGACCTCAGACCTTAAACATCATTAATTTGGTGAAATTTATGGGGGTAACATCTTAGTTTGATCACCTTAGACCTTAAACATCATAATTTAGTGACAGGGTCTGAGGTGAAACATCATATTTTGATGACCGCACACCTTCAACATCATTAATTTGGTAAAATTTATGGGGGTAACATCTTAGTTTGATGATCTCAGACCTCAAACATCATAATTTGGTGACAGGGTCTGAGGTGAAACATCATATTTGGATGCTCTCAGACCTTCAACATCATTAATTTGGTGAAATTTTTAGGGGTAACATCTTAGTTTGATGACCTCAGACCTTAAACATCATTAATTTAGTGAAATTTATGGGGCTAACATCTTAGTTTGATGATCTCAGACCTTAAATATTATAATTTGGGGATAGGGCCTAAGGTGAAACATCATATTTGGATGACTTCAGACCTTAAAACCATTAAGTTGGTGATAAATTACAAGGGTGACATCATAGTTTAGTGATGAAAACACCATTATATTGAGGCTTCAAACCTTAAAACACACCATTGCATGACATATAAAACCTTTCAAAGAACATTCATCAAAAGAAGCAAAATCCTCTTCAGAGGATGATATAGCATGAAGAAGTTAGAAGTACAAGTCAAACTGTGCAAGAAAATGCTATCAGGGGTTACAAACGACTGTAGATGAAAAATAAAAATTACTCAAGCTTCACAAGTCATGTTCTAAGTTTTTACAGCCACAGGGTTAGTAACCTCGGCCTGATCATTTTGGCCGACATTGGTGACCTCGACCCCATCATCTTGAGGATTGGCATCCTCAGTCTCTGTAACCTCTAATTGTGCGGTCTTTATAGGAGCAGCTGGTTCCTCCTTAACCTCTTATAAGGATTGAGCGAACTGAGGGTTACCATAGCTGAGACCAATGAAGTCTGAGGCTACCAAACTCCCTGACCCTTTTTCTATGAAGGCCGACCATTTTCTAGTAGATTTAACACATCTTTCGAGGTATTCAAAGCCAAAGCTAATAAATTGGTCAGAAACCTTGTACTCTTCAAAGATCTTCTCAGAGGCATCCTCAAGGGCAGCTTTCACTGCAGCATTAAATTTTTATTAGAGGACATCGTCCTTGGCCTTCAAGGCAGAGGTATGGTCTTTGTGAAGCTTTGCTATTTCCTTCTCCATTTGCTTTACTTTGTTCTCGGACCCCTCCAAGGTAGCCTTCAGATGTTACACTTCAGCATTTAGAGCGGCCTCCACCTTCTGGGCCTCTCTTCCCTTCTCAATCAGGGGTATCTTCCTCAGGGTCCAGTCAATAAACGGGTGCATGGACAGGATACCCTACAACACAAAGTCAGAGGTATGAGATCAAGATAGCCCAATTCAAGGACGAGGTACACTTGTGCCAAAAAAGCTTAAATTTATACATGGATAGACCTAATAAGGCAAAACTTGGACAACAAAGGGGTATCAATGGAGCGTAGAAAATTCTTATCTGCGTCGATCATCACAGAGTCGATAGCATCCATCGCCTTTAGACCATGACCAATTAGGCTATCGTCGATCTTCAACTACTCCAGATGAGCAGCCAGTGCATCATCGAAAGAGACGGGGATGGGGCGATCACTCTTTTGGGCTTTACTTTGCCTCTGATCCTCGAGAGCAGTGGTGGAGGATTTCCTCTTCTTTGTAGCATCGCAATTAGAAGTGCCGACGTTCTGTTTTGGTTGGGGAGGAGGAGGTGTATTGAGGCCGTCTTTCTTCACCAACTTGATCAGGCTTGGAGCAGACATCTCCCACAGGTTGTCTGACATACCTTCGGGGCACTCTGCAAAAAATATGTCTGAGTTAGTAACTTAGAGACATTAAATATCAGAGGTACAACTTAGGAAAATAAACACTTACGAAGCTCGGTTAAAGGACTTCCCCCCAGGCCAGTCTCAGATAGCTAGTAGGGGGTCATCAGATGCTCGTACTTGACCAGATAACTAAGCTCCCACTGATCTTGAAGGTCTTTGACCTTTTGTAGGTTGTCCTAGCTTAACCCAGGGTTGGCTTTGGCATCCAGTGATAGTTTTCCCCACCTCAGAGGGGTCCTCATCTCTAGAGATAAAGAGGGGACACAAGTACCAAATTCCCATGCCCTAGAGATGAAGAAGTATGGTGATTTCCAATTATGATTTGAGGTTTGGGTAATTAGTAATATCTTCTTATCAAACTTCCTAGCTAGGAAGTGTAATAGCTCAGATGATTCCTAACAGAGGATGGCATGTAGCACCCTGTGAAGACCCTGATAGGAAGGTCTGAGTGATGGACTACCCTCCATAGGACGCTGGCTCTAATCATCACCCTCTAAGCATTAGGGGATAATTGGGAAGGAGAGAGGTTAATATGGGATAATATGGCCCTAATTATTAGATGGATGGGGAGACAAAATCCTAACTTAAACATCTGTTCATATACGTAGATTTCCCCATCTCGGCCACCAAAGGCCCTCTTATCCCTCAGAGGTCTCCTAAGTTTGATAGAAGGTCCTATGGAATAAAGGTGACTAAAGGCTACGAGGTCGAATTCATTGACAATGCTCTCTATCTCGACTGCCTCTAAGACGTCAACGTTACTCTCATGACCATCGTCATCGTCCCTGGTGACGTCGGCCTGGGCAGGCGTAGGAACACCATCTGGGAACCTCTAAGAGAACTCAACCCCTGTGGATGCCGACAGAGGAATAACATCAATAGGCGGTGGGACAACCACACTCGGCCCCATAATTTCATTATCAGAAGAGGTCAGTGAGGTGCTGGAACCGTTATGGGATGAGGCATAACTTTAAACCTCGGCCTGATCAGGGGCCTGATCTTACCTAATGGATAAATCCATTGCCTCTTAGAACGAATCTATAGACAAAGGGTCTGAGGTGGATGACTCAGACTCAGACATGGGAGAGGGATCAATTGGATCCTCTCGTAACTCAGTAGTCTCGGTTGGTTCAAGGTATGCTACCTTCAGAGGCGGGGGGAAAGATAGGTCTAGGGGAAAGGCCTCAGCCCTACGATTTTCCTTTTGGGCCTGTTCTATTTGCCTAATATTTTCTAAAGTCTTATCTCTAAGAGAAGGGAATTATTCTAAGAGCTGATATAGAGGTCTGAGCATAAGAGGATGACCTTACACTTGGGACACTAAGCCAAAGACAAAAAACTGGATGCAAACTAAGGATCAAAACCTGGTTTTGACCAAGTTCAAGCCAAGAACAAAGGTCACCGAAAAACTCAAAGTCTCACCAAAAATCTCATATGACCACAAGAAAACACCAGCAGTCGCCAGAAAATGCAAGAAATAGAGAAATAAGGCTGAAAATGGAAAGACGAGATGGAAATAGTACCTTAGGAAGTGCGAGATGAAGAAAAGGAGGATTAAAAACCAAGGAAATTCCCAAAACTCAGCAATGGTAGAGCTCTTGAAGAGAGAGGGAGCACAGGGATCTCAGGCGGGAAAGTGAGAAGAAATGAGGAGGAAAAAGAGAGAAAAGGGGTTTAAACACCCTAACCACGCTGGCACAAACCCCAAGGCCCATCATTGCCTTGGGAGCCCAAAAGGCCATCATCATTGCACTTGCCCAGCATGCAATCCACTTTAGTAATTGATACTTGTCAAAGAAAGATTGGCATAAAAGGAAGAACAGCCTCGGAGTTACTTACCCTTTAGTCACCTATTTACAGGTGACTAAGGCCTAGGGGGTGATTGATATGCCCAAAGTGTGCCTGACAGCTCGGAGGCACCAACCTCGGCCAGCATGAAGGCCTAGGTAACAAGGGCTCAAGGCTGATGACCAGTGATCTCGTACGAACATAAGGTCAGCATTACTGGTTAACCTACCATCAGGCAATAGTCGAGGTCCTCATAACTCATTGGCACAACTATCCATCAGTTCGTCCATAATCGACATCAATTATACCTCTTACATCAACCTCAGTTGGGAATCAACCGAGGCCATCAAGGACTTATGGGTTCAACCACCTGTCATAGTCCCCATTGGCCCAGGCCGACGTTCTAATTATACTTGCCTAACCTCGGCCCAGGCCGATGCTTCAACCCCTCTAGTCTTACCTTGGCTGCTCTACCTGGTCGAGATCATCATGAATAACCTCAAATAAAGCAATGGTCAGACTTAACCAACCTCATATTCTTCCATGTCGAGGTTGCACCCGTCATGGGAAAGGTCGAGCATTTACAAGCATATATAAGGATAGGAACACGTGAACAAAATCAGTTGTAACTGAATGAATCCCCTCATGTGGGGGGATATTTCATCCTCATTCTATTCATGTGATAATGATAGATGTCTTCATCAGATTGGCTAGATCAACACACACATGCTCATTGCATGTATGGGGGGTACACTTCAACCCCAAACACTATATATACTTGTCTTCTCCTACCTTGATACGGGGATCCAAAATAACAAACCTAGCTGAAACTCTGTCATTTTACATAGTAGAGAGAGAAAGTTTGAGAGATTGTATCCATTGCCATTAGTGATCTTCATTCAGTGATATTACTCACACACACTCACAGTGGACGTAGGCCATATTGGCTGAACCACTTACATTCAAGTGTTTATCCTCTTCTCCTCATCTCCTTCTACATACATACATATATTCTCTAGTGTTGCCATTATTATCACTTGCTTGAGCTTGTCAACATCTTAGCTAGTGGTGCTGTTTCCTGCATCATCAATGAGTTACACGGGTCATTTTAGATTTTTGTAGACCATTCACCCTTTCAGGAAGGACGAGTATAAATTTTATCCTGTTGCTCACGAGCGGTGGATGCCACCCGCTCGACTGTTTAGTCAGCAGATCGAGGAGTAAGCGATGGCAATGACTGCGGGGAATAGGAATGTAGGCAAATACCCAAAGTTTGTAAACCTGAAGGGTAAAGTTAGGGGGATCCTAACAACCCTAGTAATGCAAAGCCACGGTCCAGACGATAAATATTTTTTAATTTTTCGTACCGGAAAGATCATCATGTAAGGTATGTAATTGATGTGATGCACACAGAGAAGAATGTTACAGAACATCTGACAAGAACATGTTTGGGTGGATCTCATTCCAAAGATGGAGAGTGGACCCGCCGAGAACTACAAAATATGAAAATAAAGAAGAAACTCTGGTTTAAAAATAATCCTACAACATGAGGAATTTCTACCCCTTCGGTTGCTTTCACTTTGACTACTAGTGGGAAGAAGAATCTTTTAGACAAGTTGTTCAATTTGAGGACGCCAACTGGTTATTCTATGAATTTACATAGGGTAGTAAGATACAAAGCAAATGACTTAAAACATTGCAAGTCTCACGACTGACATGTAATCATCCAATTAATTCCTCTATTATTTCGGCATTACTTCTCTGAACATAAAGACCTCTGTCAGAAAATATGCAAATCAATTTGTGTTTTACCCTACTTTATACAAAAGTGTTAGACAAAAGGCACATTAAAGTTGAAAGATCAACTTTAGCCAAGGCAGTTTGTGTATTAGAGAAATATTTTCCTCCGTCATTCTTTGATATCAACATCCACTTGCTTGTGCATTTATGCAATGAAACTTTATTATGTGGTCCTATTAGGTATTGTTGGATGAATCCTTTTGAGAGATAGATGAAAACCTTAAAAGATTACATAAAGAATACACGGTATATTGGAGGGTCAATTGTTGAAGAATACGTAAATGTGGAATCATCGTCATACGCTAGGGAACATATGCCAGAACAAGAGGTGAGGAGGTTCAATCCTTGTGGAGGAGGAGTGATCGAGGAATGTAACGAGTTTGAGGATGAATTAATGGTTGGGAACCCCAAAGAGGTGAAACTCACAAATATACAATATGATCAAGCAACTCGTTATGTCTTCGAATCGCAAGATGAAGTCGAAGACCGGAGAGAGTGAGTATCTACTGAATTATTTTTTCTTTGATTATATGTATTTTATGTTATATGATCTAAACTCTATAATTCATTAGTAGAATGTACGAGAATGAAATTGCCCAAAATCAAAGGAGAAATTGCATGCCAACTGATTTTAGGGCTTGGGTATCGAAAGAGGTAATTTTCACATCTCATATGTGAGGTTATGTATTTGTGTGTGATAAAAACATGCTCTATAAAAATTCATTAATAAATGAAGGTTCTAAAAAGAGGTGATGTCTCTTCTAGGCTTGCACGCCTAGCAAAAGGCCCCAATTTTAATGCAAAAGAGTTTAAGAAATTCCGCACGGACGACTTTGATTTCATTTCATATCCATATAAGGAATATATTTTGATCTAAAATAGTGGAATATCAATTTCTACCTTGACCACCTGTATCTCTATCAAAATCAATAAAAATTCAAAGAATATGGTGCTAACCTATTATGGGATAATCCAACAAATCCTAGAACTAAATTACTTAAATTTCACAGAAACCGTATTCTATTATGATTGGGTAAAGGTGGAGGATACTACAAATGCTTGCAAAGTTAATCCTAACTCCAAACTTATTTTGGTAGATTTATCAAAGATGAAGAGTAAAGATCGCTTAATCGAAGCGCCTTTCATTTGTGTCTTTCAAAATGTAATAAAGGTATTCTACTCATAGTGCATAAACGATGATGATTGGTGTATTATTGTGCACGCACCAAAGGGTATGACTACTCAAGTGGATGCATTAAAGGTCTACAAAAGAGTGTCAGTCATCTCTTGATGACAACCCTGATTTAAAGGATTTTTTTAGTTGATTTAGAGATAGATTGAGTATCAAAATATTATTTTATCCTTGTAAATTTTATTTGTATCCTATTATGACATTGACACTGTATTAGCGCTTTACTTTAATGAATGAATGTTTAATATGATTTGTATCCTATTATGATATCCTTGTCAATCTTTTCTTTTATATGATAGAAGGAGTACGAGATAATGATTGGTTTGATTTAGTTTGGCCTTTGGACAATTTTGGCTGTTGGTTTGTTGTTGGATAGTATGTTAGAAGGAGTACGTGTTAATTATTGATTTTTTTTCGTTTAGTTGTTGGATAATTATTGGTTCTTTATTTGTAAAACATGCCGTCAAAGGGTGAAAAAGTATAAAAACCACAAAATAGTTCCGTAAGAGGCACGAACACCTTGCACGAGACCAATGTAACCCGCAGGAACCGATCACGTAGTCACAGGACTCCCGGTTTGAGAACACGATGAAAATTTGTAAACTATTAGACTTAGGCATAAAAGCATACCGTCAAAGGGTGAAATGTAAAATAACCACAAAACGGCCCCATAAGAGGCAGGAACACCCTCCACGGGACCAATTTAACCCATAGGAACTGACCTCATCATCACGGGGCTCCCGATTTGAGTACGTGATGAAAATTTGAAAATTGTTAGACTTAGGCTTAAAAACATGCCATCAAAGGGTGAAAATGTAAAACAACCACAAAATGGCCCCATAAAAGGCACAAACATCCCGCACGGGACCAATGTAACCCGTAGGAACCGATCGCGTAGTCACGAGACTCCCGATTTGAGAACACGATGAAAATTTTTAAATTGTTAGACTTAGGCTTAAAAAATGCCATAAAAAGGTGAAAATGTAAAATAATTATAAAAAGGACTGTAAGAGGCACAAACACCCTGCACGGACCAATGTAACCCGCAGGAACCGACCGCAGTCACGGGATTCCCGATTTGAGAACACGACAAAAATTTACAAACTCAGAGACTTAGGCTTAAAAAATTCCGTCAAAGGGTGAAAATATAAAATAGCCACAAAATGGTCCTGCAAGAGGCACAAACACCCTGTATGGGACCAATGTAACCTGCAGGAACCAACTGCGTAGTCTCGAAACTCTCGGTTTTAGAAAAATATGAAAAATTGTAAACTGTTAGACTTAGACTTAAAAACATGATGTCAAAGGGTGAAAATGTAAAACAGCGATAAAATGACCTCGTAAAAGGAATAAACACCTCGCATCGGACCAATGTAATCCGAAGGAACCGACCGTGTTGCCACCGGACTCTTGGTTTGAGAACACGATAAAAAATTGCAAACTCTTAGACTTGGACTTAAAAACATGCCGTCAGAGGGTGAAAATGTAAAACAGCCACAAACGGCCCCGTAAGAGTCACGAACACCTCGCACGGGACCAATATAACCCCTAGGAATCGATCGCGTGAAAATCGTGACGGTTTGAGAAAACAATGAAAATTTACAAAGTGTTAGACTTAGGCTTAAAAACATGTCGTTAAAGGGTGAAAATGTAAAATAGACACAAAACGGCCCCGTGAGAGGCACGAACACCCCTCACGGGTCTAATGTAACCTACAGGAACCAACCACGTAGAAGCCGTGACTCCTGATTTGAGAACACAACAAAAATTTGCAAACTGTGAGACTTAGGCTTAAAAACATGCCGTGAAAGTGTGAAAACATAAAACAATCACAAAATAGCCATGTAAGAGGCACGAATACCCTGCACGAGACCAATGTAACTCGAGGAGCGTAAAAAAAATGCTGAATATTTATTATTATTATTAAAAAAATTTCACGGATTTGGGCCGTGACTCTTTTTTATTTTAAAATAAAATGGTCACAGATTTAGACCGTGCCCATTTTATTTTTAAAATAAAAAATGTTCACGGCCCAAATCCGTGACCATTTTTGTGGGCAAAAATGGTTGGGTCATAGATTTGGGCTGTGACCATCTTGAGTCGTGATCAAGATGGTCATGGTCTAAAACCATGACTATTGTTTATAATTTTTTATTTTAAAATTAAATGGTCACAACCCAAGTTCGTGACCACATTTTGTGCGCACAAATGGTTGGGTTACGGACTTGGGCCATGACCATGTTTTGTGGGCACAAATGGTTGGGTCACAGACTTGGACCGTGGCCAAAGAGCTGGTCAGGGACTTGGGCCGTGACCACCAAAAATGGTCACGCTCGAAATTGTCACGGACCAAATCTATCACCTACCTTCAATGGTCACAGTCCAAGTTCGTGACCATTAGCAGGATTTGGTGTACTGCTGCTCTAATATCCTTCCTAATTCTTTCCTTAACTTATTTTTTTAGGAGTTAATAAGGACATTGGTGTGCCATTCTTCATAAATTAGAGGATTGGATTGATTTTCCATATGGGGAATGCAATCATTAGCCACATATTCTACTTCTCTTTCTGGACTATAGTCAATTAGTTTTTCTTTGCCTCTAAAATCATCATGCTGATCACATGAGTTATTCATTTCTTCCTCCTCTTCATCTAATAGATTAACCCCAGATTTAGATGCATTAGAGTATTTATAAGAAGTACCTTGCACCGTAGTAAAATGAATCCTCCTCCACTGGAATAATTATAAGAGATTTATCCTCAATCAAATTCATATTACTCACTGTTGATGCCAAAAATTATCCACCTATGTGGATCAATCAGAAGTAAACATGTGTCCTCCTATGTGGCCAAAATCCTAGTCAGTAGAGAGTAAATCTACCGACCAATGCATGGAATGCCTACCAATACAAAAAAGGCCGACCAACAAGATAACAAAGCGTCATCATACCAAGGGTCATACTACACATGGTTTATACAACCAATCATCATATTCATTATGTAAGGATGTAAATGCTTAATTATACAAAAGCATTCCATTCCTTGACATTCCAGCCCTTGACCTCCGGATCACTATAAATACATTTTATCCCTTTCATCATGGGCAAGGCAGAACAAATTCTAGGGAAAGATACCTAGTTTTCTATAGTCTCTGAAATCAATATAAGAACAGTGTGTAAACACCCCATTCTAATACCCCCAACCTCTTCTTAGGTCCCTAGCACCTCCCTTCATCATTGCAAACCCAAGTCATACCCCAGGTATTGACCTAAAGGTCATCGGACACTCCCAAGCTCTGTTTGACCAAAAAGTCAAACTCTTCACCTCGATCAAGACTAAATGAATCTTCAAAGGGCACTTAATCCCCTTTCCAATGGTTTGTCCCGTGTGCAATTCTGACTTTCCATGCGGACAAACGACCCGTTTTTCATCAAAACTCGATCAGGAGGCCATCGAGCGCTCCCGGGCTTCGTTTGACCAAAGTCAACTCTTTATCTCTACCGAGACTTAATATCTCTTCAAAGGTCACTAAAACCCCTTTCCAACGATTCTCCCTGTGCATGATTCTGACTTACGGTACGTACGAACGATTCGTTTTATTCTGAGAGGTCATTGAATGTTTCCAAGGCTCGGTTGACAAAAGTCAACTCCCCAAATTGGGTTAAACTCTTTGGAATTTCAAAGTACATCTCCTAACCTTTCCAACAGTCTGTCCTGTACACGATTCTGACTTACCATACATACGAACGATCTGTTTGTGTCTGAAGTTTCCCCGTCCAAAGGACCGATGAGTGCTTTAGAGCCACATTTGACCCAAAGTAAACTCCTAAAATGACTTTCGAAGTTCTCTAAATTACCTTTCCAACGGTTTACCCCGTGCATGATTCGAATTAACAATTTGCGCTCTATGACTAATTTTCTGAAGGAGCTTGAAAGAGACTGCCAAACTGCAGGTCCCAGCCCTGCCTATCGGCAATGTGCCTAAACGCATCTACTGATTGGCAGGACCAGGCTATGCCGATTGGCAATGCCCTGGTCCTATAAAAAGGTGGGCTTGACCTCATTGCAAAGGGAGCCCAGATCTGAAATACCTCACTCTTAGCGAATCCAAAAAATCTCTCTTGAAGTCAATGTGATTTCCACATCCAAATACCTTTCCAACCTCCGCTTTTCATCATCCTTTTCATCAAACTTGGTTAATTAAGTACCCATCATCCAAGTGAAATGGTTGCTCTCCAACATCCAAGATCAAGCTTAATATCTCCAAGAAGGTCCAACTCTTCCAACTCTCTCCTTGAATTCTCATAAATTCGCATTAACTTATTTTATTACCTAGCACTTTTATTCTCTCATCTCACATATCTTAATATACTTTTTATTTAGTAATATAGCACATCTCTTATTTTCATATAAATAAAAACTAAAAAAAATAAGAAAAAAGAGAATTTGCTCACAAATTTCAAACGGGAATTCTCACACTTTTTTCACAACTAAAGCACTTTTTTCACACACACACATACAAGAGAAGTCCCCGGTTGGATTTATGGGATAAATCCCACCCCTCGTTTTGCATACGAACTACGTGGACTTTGATGCCTCTATAGGCTACATAGGCATCTCGGGGTAAAACCCGAGACTCGAGTCCTTTTTCTACTCTTTTCCCATTTTTCTATATTCTTTAGATAATTCTCTCAAATTCTATGTGTATATATATATATATATCTCAATGGCGTATTATTCCACATGCGTTATCATTCCCCTTTAATGATCGACGCTAGGATAATCGCATAAATTCTATTTTCTAATATTACTTTTAGGAACATTCCTATGGATGACTCGCTTTATCTCTTACATGATACAAGTCGATGAATCCTATCTCCACTACGTATACACATGCACACATATCACGGGGAAATAAAGGAAACAACAACAATCCATAAGAGACCGCAAGGGCAGAATGGGTTCCTAACACCTTCCCATTTCGTAACTTAGCCTCCGGACCCTTTTTGAATCATTTTGGTTTTGTATGTATCAGTATGTCTTTGGATGATATCCTTCTGGATGACTCCCTTTTCTTTTATCTATTTTGAGTAAAATAGACTGGCGACTCTATATCTATACATTTTTCACCTTATTCACCGACGCCGGCCGAAGCGCTCCCGAGAGGGACGTGCGAGACCTAGAGGTATCCTCTCCCGTCGCGCCACGGGGGATATATCCGGGGATGGCCACAGTGGAGACTCCGCTGGGGAATTTATTTTTAGGTCTAGACTCTATTTACATGGATGTTATGCTTGTTTATATTTTCCCCCATTTTGCATGTTCCCCTTTTCATGTATACCCCATACTTATGCCTCTATTCACACACTTGTAGAAAAGTTCTCCATGTACACTTCACACCACGTGCACCTAGGATCACATATATCCATATATTGCAGGCATCACCCATCCATACTGATGATGCTAAGATTTAGCACCACCGGATAAGTGATAATGAGCCCAAACAGTAGTAATCATGGCAGCCATAGAGATGTATAAGTGTATAAGTGTGTAGAAGGAGATGAGTATAAGAGGAAATAAGATAATGATGTATAGTGGTTCAGCCAATTTGGCCTACATCCACTGTGAGTGTGTGATCCACTAAGTATGGGCACTAATGGCCTTGGATACAATGCACATAAGCTCCACTGTCTCTCTACTATGTGTACAACCAGAGTTTTAGCTAGGGTTACAGTAATTGATCTCTCCCTTGTAGGGTTGTAGGTGGCAAGTATATATAGGTCTTGGGGGGTGTAGTGTACCCCCCAAGTATGCATGGTGCATGTGAATGATGATCTAGCCAATCCCCTGTTAACACTTGTAGATGCCAAATGATGACATAATATTCCCTCACGTGAGGGTGTGATTTTGTTATAACGGTCTCCCATGTGCCATGTGAGCCTCACGCGGACTGTTCCACGCATCTCCCAAACCACGCGCTGTGATGATGTCACCCTCGGCCTATGAGCCGAGGCCGAGGGAAAAGTTCCTTCCAGAGCCTTGTACTGGCCCAATTCTGGCCTCGTACTGTTGTACCCTCGGAGGGTCGTCTAAAGCCTGGTGAAGGGTCGGCCCCCTGAGGGGTCGTCTGGAGCCTGGTGAAGGGTCGGTCCTCTGAGGGGTCGTTTGGAGCCTGGTGAAGGGTCGGCCCCCTGAGGGGTCGTCTGGATCCTGATGAAGGGTCGACCCTTGAGGGGTCGTCCGTTTGGAGGTAATCTTCAGCCAGGCCAAGGATATAAACGGGTATATCAATCACCCCCAGCCCTTAGCCATAGGTGCTGTTGAGATGGCTGAGGGATAGTGTTGTAATTGAGATGCGTGTATGATCAGATAGGTGAGTGACACCTGGGCAGATAATCATTGTTGTTCCAGTTTCCAAGGCATGACGGCTGCATACTTTGCTTGGGGCTTTGTGCCCTAATGATGCCTTCCTCGTGGGCTGTGTCCTACCTTGGTCAATGGTACCACTCATTACTAAGGTATTTAAGAGATTTTTGAACTCTCTCTCTCTCTCTTCTTCTTCTTCTTCTTCGCGCCCAAGATTTCTCTTTCTAGCTTCTAGCCTTCTTGTCATTTCTGCAATCTCTATGTTTTGAGTTTGGCAGCTTTGCTATTTCTTTCTCACGTAATCTTTCTGCCCAAGTGTCCTTTTTACTTTCATTACTTTTTTTTTGCTTTTTGGTTTTAGGCTTGTAGGGCTTGATTTGGGTCGTTTTACAACTTTTTCGGCGACTGGTTGTTGAGTGTTCTTGAGTGAAAATTATCAATTCCCTTTTTGATTCAAAAGTCTAATTTGGTCAACTGCAATCTTGTTTGTAGTTAAGTTCCCCAAATTCCTCTAAGTGTAGGTTCTTCCCTTTTAATGCTTAGGAGGCTTTATAGTTTAGCATCTGAATTCCCATTCTTGAGAGAGAAGCTCTTTGCAGAGATCAGACGAATAGAGGAAGAGGAAGAGAGGAGACGAGGGGCCGACCCTAATTGGGTACGACCCATCTTTCCCATTCCTCTTGCCATAATAAAACCATTTGAACCGTCTGAGTCTTGTGGGTCGTCCCATCGTCCAGCCGTGTGTCATTCAAGTGAGATGGACAAGAGAGCCTCCTCGCCAACTGGCACTGGACCTTCCGATAGGAGAGAGACATATGACCTAAGCCCAGGCTGAGAGGCCGAGGGTATGGTCCCCTCTGAGGCTGTCCCTGTGACAACCCTATCTCCACATGCCTTTCAGATGGCCTTTCCCCAGGGGCCTCTGGAAGACGATGAGGCCGAGGGAGAGGGGACTGAGGATGAGGGCGATGATATAGATGACCAGATTGATACATCCCATGCCTCGTCCTATATCTCCTCCATTAGGGATCGCGACCTCTTGATATGGAGGCATGCCTATGGAGTGTCCCCCAATATAACTATGAGGGTTCCCTCAGAGTCTGAGAGGGTTTTTGATTGTGAAGAGGGAGAGGTTGCAGTTTATGAATAAATGTTCAAGGTTGGTGTCAGATTCCCTCTGCACCCTGCTATCGTAGATATCCTGTCAGCCCTTGGTGTTGCCCCCTCTCAACTTCCTCCCAATTCCTGGAGGACGATACTAGGTTACATCTCCCTGTGGAAGAATTCTTTCACTGATGAGCCCTTGGCTGACGTATTCTTAGCCTGCTACAATATCACCTCCTCGTCCAAACAGCTTGGGTACTATCATCTACGGGCGAGGAGGTTTGAGAAAAAACTTCTCCACGTGGCACAAACCTCCAACCACGAGTGGAAGAAGAGATTCTTCTTTATCTATGGGGAGTGGGAGTTCACCACCGAGGCTCAACTTGTAGCCGATGGTCTGAGGGTCCCCAGAAGATGGTCTAACCCTTCAATGAAGGCCAGGTCAGACCCCGGATTTAGTCTGGAGGAGAAGGACATCGTTGAGTATCTGAGAGGACGAGGGAGAGAGGGTGAACTTCTAAAATTTGAAGACCTGATGACCCCTTGGTTCCTCAAGGAAGCTGGTCTGAAGGTCGGCCCCCTTACAAAACTATGTGAGTTGTACTTTTCTTTACTTTTTCCAAGTGTTTCCTTGTTATCTCTGCATTTTTCTCATGTGTCGTCCTCTTTCCAGGTCATCCAGTAGGTATATCAGACTATCTTTGGGAAATGACTGCTCCCAGCTTATTATCAGGCTTGGCCAGGAAGAAAGGAAAGGAGCCTCAGCAGGCTCCGAGGAAGACGAAGGTCGCTGGGCTGACGGTTATTGAGCCGACCGCCGATAGCCACAAAAGAAAGGAGCCTGAGGCTCCTGTTGACCCTCGGCCGAATTCTAGGACGAGGGCCAGGGTCGAAGCATCTGAAGGGACTGCTTCTTCATCCAGTATGGGGGCCTTCTGGTCCCAAAACCTGGCACATCCCAGGGACGAGCCCTCATCACTCATTGCAAACTTGAGGGCAGCAAAGGCCTCAATGTTTTCTACTCCTTCGGCCACTGATTACGAGTTCTTGTCAAAGGTGCCTCCTGCCAAAGTGTACGACTATGGCCTGCACACCCTAGCACAGGTATTGGTCTTGACCCACTTCTTTAATTTCATTCTTTCACCAACTGTTTCCTCGGCCTCTTGACATCTGTTTATTTTTATTGTGCAGTCTGTATGCGCCTTTACCTCGGCCACCAAGTGGATGTCTGAGAACTAAGCAAAGTTCCATGAAGCCGAGAGGGCTATTCAACACGAGGCAGATCTTCAATTGGAGCTTGATACTGGAAGGGACGAGTTGGAAAGTACCAGGACTGAGCATGCAAGGATCCTGGATCAGCTGACGAGGCAGCACGACGAGGACCTTAAGGCTAGAGACTTGCTTTTGAAGGAGAAGGATGAAGCCATGACCCATCGGGAGGCCCAGTTTAAGATTGAGCTGTCTGAGACTGTGAAGAAAGTCGAGGCCGACGCTGTTGAAGCCTACAAATTCTCAGACGAGTTCCAAGGTTTCGGACTTGAGTACTTGGAGAGAGGTATAAGGACGGCCTGTCGGTGGGTCGTCCTCAAGTTTGGCGACGTCATCTCTTCGGTACACCCGTCCCTTGAAGCAGTCCAAATGGATGACCCTCTGATCGCCGAGGCTCTGACTGAGGTGGAATCACAAGTGCAAGTCGAAGGTGTCAGCACATATGAGGATCATCCGGTTGTGGTCATTGAGGAAACCCCTCTGATGGATGCTGAGGCCCTGCCCTCGGATGCTGTCCCATAGGGTGGCTGTCTGTAGACCATACCCTCTTGATGTAATCAATATTTTTGTACTCTACTTGTAAAACACTTGATATTTCATTTATACTATCGTCTCCTTTACTGTCTTCCTTATTTTCCTTTTGTATGGTTTGCTTTGTGAGTTTTTTGTATAATCACTAACCTCTCCCTCGTCTTTCTTGAGGGTGAACGAGGGGTCATCCCCTGCGTTGGCCCTCATTATAGCCGAGGATTAACCACCAAATTAACGGTTTTAAATGAAGTATTCCCTCGTCTTTCTTGAGGACAGTGGTGGGGTCGTCCCCTCCACTGGCCCTCATTATAGCCGAGGGGTCAAATTACCAAACTAATGGTTTTTAATGTTTTCCCTCGTCTTTCTTGAGGACAGTGGTGGGGTCGTCCCCTCCACTGGCCCTCATTATAGCCGAGGGATCAAATTACCAAACTAATGGTTTTAATGCTTTCCCTCGTCTTTCTTGAGGACAGTGGTGGGCTCGTCCCCTCCACTGGCCCTCATTATAACTGATGGTTCAACTTACCAAATTAATGGTTTTTAACAAAGTTTTCCCTCGTCTTTCTTGAGGACAGTGGTGGGGTCGTCCCCTCCACTGGCCCTCATTATAGCCGAGGGTTCAACTTACCAAATTAATGGTTTTTAACAAAGTTTTCCCCCGTCTTTCTTGAGGACAGTGGCGGGGTCGTCCCCTCCACTGGCCCTCATTATAGCCGAGGGTGGTTCTCTGTAGATGTTTCCATGCGTACTAGAATTGATAACCACAGGATGAGGGGAAGAACTGATATTTCTCATTAATTTTCCAAGTGTTCTGTTGAAGCAACTCTTATTACAATTATGGTCTATCAAGACCTTACAACACTACTGATAGTATTTCTTCAAATGATCTGCATTCCAGGGGTTGGAAAAAGGTTCCCCTTCTAGGTTTTCTAGTCTATAGGTCCCAGGGATGACTTCATCGATGACCCTATATGGGCCATGCCAATTATGATGGAGCTTGTTGGGCTTTTGCCAAGTCTTCTTGAGGACCAAGTCCCCCACTGTGATGGGCCTCTGTCTCACCCTCTGATTGTAAAACCTTGCGGTCCTCTGCTGGTAGACTGCCTGCCTTATCTCAGCGTCCTCCCTCATTTCCTCAATCAGGTCTAAGTCGAGTCTCCTCTCTTCCGCATTTTTCTGGGGGTCATACATTTGGACTCTATGCGTAGGAAACTCAATCTCGGTGGGGATGACGACTTCTGAGCCATAAGCTAGAATGAATGGGGTCACTCCGGTAGAGGTCCTCACTGTCGTCCTCTATGCCCACATCACGACATATAACTCCTCTACCCATCTTCCTTTTGCCTCCTCAAGCCTCTTCTTGATTCTATCTAGGATTGTCCTGTTTGTAACTTCTGTTTGCCTATTAGCCTGAGGTCGGCCTGGGGTGGAGAAAAATTGTTTGATACTCACCCTTTCATAGTACTTCTGTAGAGAGGTATTCTTGAACTGAGTCCCGTTATCCGAGATGAGGGTGTTGGGGAGACCATATATGCATATAACATTTTTCCAAATGAACTGGAAGGTCTTATGCTCTGTTATCGTGACCATTGGTTCGGCCTCCACCCATTTTGAGAAATAGTCAATAGCTACGATGAGGGACCGATAATTATTGACTGCTCTTGGTAAGGGTCCTACGACGTCGATCCCCCACACTGCAAATGGCCATGGGGATGTAATGGAGGTAAGAGGCTGATGGGGTTGGTGAGGGATGGTGGAAAATCTCTAGCATTTATCACACTTTTTTACATATGTCGTGGCGTCTTTCCACAAGGTCGGCCACCAGTACCCCTGGGTGATCACCCTCTTCGCTAAGGATCTGCCCCCGATGTGGCTTGAGCACGATCCTTCATGCACATCTTGCAAAATGAAAGGGACTTCTGAGGGATGCACACACCTAAGTAAGGGGAGCAAAAACCCCTTTTTGTACAAGGTGTCTCCGATGACAGTGAATTTTGCAGCCCTGTACCTCAGCTTCTTCTTTTCTTTCCTTGCTTCTGGCATCTCACCCTCTTTAATTTATCTGATAAGAGGGTCCATCCATGAAGCTTCTTGAGAAACATTTAGGCAATTGCTAAGTGTTCCCTCGGCGTCTTCAATAGTTGGTCGAAGAAAAATTTCCGCTGGGACCGTCCTCCTGATGTCTGTCCTAGTTACCAAGGCCAATCTCGCAAGGGCATCTGCACGGCCATTGTCGAGCCTAGGTATCCTCTTTAATTTCACTTCTCTGAAGCCCTTCAGTAACGACCTCACTTTCTCAAGGTACCTAGCCATCCTCTCGTCCTTAGCCTCGTAGGCTCCTAGTATCTGATTCACTACTAGCCTTGAATCACTATGGACCAAAATTTGGCCGACACTAAGAGACTTGGCTAAGGAGAGGCCTGCTACCAAGGCCTCATATTCAGCCTTATTGTTGGAGGCTTTGAAGTTGAACCTCATGGCGTATTCAACGTCTGTACCATCGGGTGCTGATAGTATTAGTCCAGCTCCACTTCCGTTGTCACAGGAGGACCCATCAATGAAGAGGCTCCACAGAGTCTTTCCCTCTGAAAAATTTCCCTTGGAGAGGGATCCTTGTCTAAAGATGTATCTTCCCTCTTCATTTTTAGTCGCTTTCCTTCTAGCGGTGCTTGTCTCAGCCCTATCCGCGGGTGTGTCGGTGGGCCTGTCTTGTTGGGTATCTGTCTTCCCGAGGGTCTCACCCTCATCTTCATCACCTTCCCAAGTAAACTCAACCACGAAATCCGCCAGCGCTTGCCCCTTAATGGTCGTCCTAGACTGATACACTATGTCAAACTCCCCCAGCTCTATAGACCAGGCCATTAGCCTGCCTGATTTTTCTGGCTTGTGTAGGACCTGCCTAAGAGGAGAGTCAGTGAGGATGACCATTATATGGGACTGGAAGTACGGCTTTATCTTCCTTGAGGCATGGATAAATGCGTAGGCTAACTTCTCCATCCTAGGGTATCTTTTCTCTGCCCCCTGGAGTGCCTTGCTGTTAAAATACACAGGCTTCTGTATCCCTTCTTCGTCTCTCACAATGGCTGCACTGATGGCCGACTCTGAGACGGCGAGGTACACATAAAGTCATTCACTCTGTACGGGTCGCGACAGCAGCAAGGGAGACCCTAAGTATGACTTTAGATCCCTGAAAGCCTCATCACACTCTTCACTCCATTTGAAGGCCTTCCTAAGGATCTTAAAGAATGCAAACACTTGTCTGTGGCCCTAGACACGAACCTGTTCAAGGCATCAACTCTCCCTGTGAGTCTCTGAATATCTTTAATGGACTTGGGGGTCTTCATCTCAACAAGGGCCTTTATCTTTTTAGGATTGGCCTCGATGCCTCTTTGGTTGACAATGAACCCCAAGAACTTCCCTGCTCCGACCCCGAAGACACACTTAGCCGGATTAAGCTTCATCTGGTATTTGTCCATCGTATTAAAGGTCTTCTCCAGGTCTGCCACACGATCCTCTGCCTTCAGACTCTTAGTCAAGATGTCATCTACATAGACCTCCATAGACTTCCCAATTTGGTCTTCAAACATTTTATTTACGAGGCGCTACTACGTTGCCCCCTCATTTTTTAGGCCAAAGGGCATGACCCTGTAACAGTATGTCCCCTTGTCAGTGATGAAGGCTGTCCTCTCCGAGTCTTCAGGGTTCATGAAGATCTGGTTATACCCTGAATAGGCATCCATGAAGCTCATGAGCTCATGGCCTGCGGTAGCGTCTATCATCTGGTCAATGCGGGGGAGAGGGAAGCTATCTTTGGGACAGTGCTTGTTGAGGTTTGTGAAGTCCACGCACATTCTCCACTTCCCGTTGGCCTTTGGGACAATGACTGCATTGGACAACCATTCAGGGGGATGCCCTCTCTGATAAATTTAGCGTCTTCTAATTTTTTGACCTCGTCCCTAATGACCTCATATTTTTCTCTAGAGTAAATTCTCCTTTTCTGCTTTACCGGCTTCACTCCCTCTACCACATTGAGCTTGTGGCATATGATTTCAGGGTCAATCCCCGACATATCTACATGACTCCATGCGAAGATGCTTCGCCTTCTCCTCAACAGTTTAATGAGGTCTTCCTTGATATTGGGCTTCAGAGACTTGCCGACTTGGACGGTTTTTTTTCGGGTCATCCTCATCGAGGATCTACCTCTTCCGTGGCCTCTCCTTTCTTTAGCTTTGTCTCATCCCTGGGGTCTAGGGTATCAATATTGTAAGTGGTCGTATCCATCTTGTGTGCCTCCCTTTCGTCAGCGGAGTTGTAGTAACATTCTCGCGCTGTCCTCTGGTCTCCCTGAACTTCCCCCACCCCGTAAGGGGTAGGAAATTTAATCATCTGATGGACCGTAGACGGCACAGCTTCAAACCCCTTGAGGGCCACACGCCCCAGTATGATGTTGTAAGCCGAAAACACATGTTCATCCATCACAAAGAAACTGACCTTCTTGGTAAGCCATCTCGGCCACTCATCCCCCATCCTAACATCAGCCTCATATACCCCAAGGGGATGAACCTTTTCCCCACTGAATCCAATCAATGGATGATGGTATGGGACGAGTCTGGCACGGCTGAGGCCTAAGGCTTTGAAGCATGGACAAAACATCACATCTGCAGAGCTACCCCCATCTACCAGGATCCTCGGTACCTCACACCCGTTCACCCTGGTAGTGATGACGAGAGGGTCATCATGTGGGGCCAAGAGGCCTTTGAAGTCCATTTTTGAAAATCCCACTATCAGAGTGTCCATATCAACCTTCTTCCTCTTTTCTGACTTGACCTCTAGAAAGGTTGAGTGTACCGTCTTCGTCACTGCCTTGGCCTCAGCCACACGGGCCTTCCTGTCAGCAACCTCAGACCCTCCTCCTGATAGACCCCTGGAGATCATTCCCACTCCGAGCGAGATCATATTAAGTCTCTCGGTCGTCTTTCGGAAGGAGGTCAGGGTCTTCCTCATCATCAGAAGGGTCGTCCCCTCTTTTTTGAGGACCTTCTTTACATGCATCGCCTCGCTTCTTTTTGGGGTCGTCCCCTCAGCCCCTCTTGAAGGCACCTTTGTCGACGTACTTTCAGATCTTCCCTTCTTTCAGCATCTTCTCAATCTCATATTTCAGAGCAAAGCATTTGTCTGTTACGTGGCTGTGGTCTTGGTGAAATTCACACCACAGGTTCATATTCCTCTTGCTGGGGGCTGCCCTCAGCTTCTCAGGCCGCTTCAGGGATCGATCACTCTTTATCTCATTGAGAATCTGTTCACAGCTGACCGTTAGAGGGGTGTAACCAGCGAACTTGTCATCCGTGGACCTCTTCTTCCCCTCTTTGTTCTTCTTAGGGTATTTACCCCCACTAGCACCTCCTTTTTCGTCTTCATATTTTGCGGCCATCGCCTCTTCGGCGCTCATCACCTTCCCTGCTGTCGACATCAATTCAGCCATCATCCTCGGAGGGTCTTCAGCAAGCTTCCATAACAGTTTCCCCTTTTGGAGTCCTCCAATCAGGGCTATCATAGCTATGCTCTCCTCATAGTCTTCCACCTCCAGCTTCTCTTTATTGAATCTGGCTATGTAGTCCCTCAGACTCTCATTCTTCCCCTGCTTAACATAGAGCAAGTGGGTGGTCTTCTTCTGTGGCCTCACCCCAAAGCAAAAGTTGTGGATGAACAGGTCTGCCAACTGCTTAAAGTTTTCAATGGAATTTTTTGGAAGAGACGTGTACCAGACATGCGCAGCCCCTGTCAGGGTATCAGAGAAGGCACGACACCTCATCTCATCTGAGATAGAGTATATGTCTGCTGCTGATTGATACATCTCGACAAGGTGGACAGGGTTGGTGCTCCCGTCATATCTTGGGGTGACCACAGGTGGCTTGAACTTTGATGGCGTGGGGAAGTTGACTATCTTTGCCACAAAGGGTGAGCCTATGGTGTATCCCCTCTGAAGAGGGTCACGGCTCTTTAGTATGTCACCAATCTTATCCTCCAGTCGCTGGATTGAGTCATTCCAGGGCCTCACAGGGTCGGCTTAGCCGATGTTATCCCCTGCCGCCTCTTTGAGGTGGACGGAGGGTTCTTCCGCGTCAGGCCTGTGTCGGCTGTTTACTTCCCTTTGGCCGTCATCCCGTCCTTGGGGTCGGCTATCTGCTGCCTCCCTCTTAGACCTCGCAGCACTTCTTGACCTGGATAATTGTTCCCACAGGTCATTTACTGGGCCTAGCCTCTCAAAGGCTGACCCCCTGCTCAAGCGATCAAAAGAAGAGCCTCTCGGGCGATCATCAGGATTTGGTCTCCCGCACTTTCCTCTACTATCCTGGAGAGGTCGTACAGTATTGTTGGAGACCTCATATGGTTCCCAGCATTCTATAGGGGCCTTCTCTCCCTCCAGATCGTCATACCTGTCCTCAGGGCAAGGGTTTCGTTGCCTCCCCAGGTGTAGACGTCGGGGGTCAGCAACATCCCTACGCCGCTGAGGGGGTGGCAGGTCTTTGTTTGGTGCCTAGGGTGGTCCCCTGGCCTTATGCTGTCCTGGAGCTGCTGCCGGAGTAATCATCTCAGGTGAAACCCCTGGTGGTCTTAGTATGTTCTGGCTTAGAGCTGTGAACTTCTCCTGCATCATCCGCTGGCTTGCTGCCAGAGACTTTAAGGCTGCTGCCACATCAGCCATCTCAGACTGAGGCGGCGGCAGACTGGAACTGGGTCTTCCCCCATGATCCGACGGGGGAAGTGATGGTGGTGGCATCTCGGGTGCCATGTGTTTGAGATGTGAAAAGCTAAACTGAAGAAAAGAATAGTGAGCTTGAGAACCTTAGTGGGTCTCTTTCAAGGGTGAAACACCTCCTCTCAGGGGGAGTGCTGGCTCACCACCAGAGTGCCTAGTGAGGTCAAGCTGTACAAAGGAAGAAATGTCTTCTCGTTCCCACAGACGGTGCCAAACTGATGATGCTAAGATTTAGCACCACTGGATAAGTGATAATGAGCCCAAACAGTAGTAATCATGGCAGCCATAGAGATGTATAAGTGTATAAGTGTGTAGAAGGAGATGAGTATAAGAGGAAATAAGACAATGATGTATAGTGGTTCAGCCAATTTGGCCTACATCCACTGTGAGTGTGTGATCCACTAAGTATGGGAACTAATGGCCTTGGATACAATGCACATAAGCTCCACTCTCTCTCTACTGTGTGTACAACCAGAGTTTTAGCTAGGGTTACAGTAATTGATCTCTCCCTTGTAGGGTTGTAGGTGACAAGTATATATAGGTCTTGGGGGGTGTAGTGTACCCCCCAAGTATGCATGGTGCATGTGAATGATGATCTAGTCAATCCCCTATTGACACCTGTAGATGCCAAATGATGACATAATATTCCCTCACGTGAGGGTGTGATTTTGTTATAACGGTCTCCCATGTGCCATGTGAGCCTCACGCGCACTGTTCCACGCGTCTCCCAAACCACGCGCTGTGATGATGTCACCCTCGGCCTATGAGCCGAGGCCGAGGGCAAAGTTCCTTCCAGAGCCTCGTACTGGCCCAATTCTGGCCTCGTACTGTCGTACCCTCGGAGGGCCGTCTGAAGCCTGGTGAAGGGTCGGCCCCCTGAGGGGTCGTTTGGAGCCTGGTGAAGGGTCGGCCCCCTGAAGGTCGTCTGGAGCCTGACCCCTGAAGGTCGTCTGGAGCCTAGTGAAGGGTTGGCCCCCTGAGGGGTCTTCTGGATCCTAGTGAAGGGTCGACCCCCCTGAGGGGTCTTCTGGAGCCTAGTGAAGGGTCGGCCCCCTGAGGGGTCGTCTGGAGCCTGATGAAGGGTCGGCCCTTGAGGGGTCGTCCGTTTGGAGGTAATCTTCAGCCAGGCCGAGGATATGAATGGGTATATCACATACTTAGTGTACCATTGGTACTTGTACCTTGTTCCCTGTTGGGCATGATCAAGAAAGACACTTTCATCATAAGATACTAATAAGAGAATCATGCATGATTCACACAATATCACCAAAGAGCATTGTGATTGACCAAATTTTGTCCTGTAACTGGAGGGCCACTTCGTGATGGGAACTGGTCCGACAGGACATAGTTAGCCTAAGCGATATGACTCTCACCTTCCATTGTCCAAGTACCTTCGATGTATATCGAACGGTTCCCCCGCATCGTACCGTTTGGCCGAAGTCATGACGAGAGGTATATCACAGGGAACTCATTCACGTACACCGAGTATATCAAATTCGCTCTCATACGTATCGTCCCCATGAGGTATATGGTGAGGCAATTCACGTACACTCAGGTATATCAAATGGCTTGTCCACACGTGCCGATTGCCCGTAAGAGCAAGACGTATATCGTGGAAGTCACGCCAAAGGGGGGGAACCCTTTTTGACTCACTCAATTGACTGCATACCCTCATATAGGTGTCAAGACTAGGACACGCATATAAGATTATCGGTTTCAACCCGAAACTCTATCAAAATTTTAGGTCGACCTGCCGCCTAAATTTTCATGCATTTTTAAAACGGGACCCTGCCCGTGACCCTAGTTACAAGTCCAGCCATTACTTTGCATATGTTACAAACCCAACTTTTCCAGGCTCGGGTTTCATCCGACATTTAATTTTGCATTTAGGAGAATTTAATACAATTGAGAATATAATAATCATAATAATCCTGCTGAGACCGTCTCCCAAAACTTCTAACGAAACTTCTAACGAGTTTCCTTTTTCTCCTCTAGAACATCGTTAGTAAAGTCGTTCGAACGAGAATGTCGTTCGAACGAATTTGGCGGGAACAGTTTTTTGACAGTTGTTAGCAGTTTTTTCCATGTTCACACTATATTTTTTCCACTACTTTTTGACAGAATTATGTAGTGCGGGAACCAACCTTTTGGAACTAACTTTTTCATATTCTATGAGTTTTTAGAGAGATAAAATCTTCCAACAAAAAGTTTCATGTTTTGTGTTTGATTTCTATGGATTAAATTCAGCAAAAACACATACACACCCAATTGTTTGTTTATTCCAAGTTCCTTAATATATATCCTTGCTTGGAGTTTGGCACCAGTTTTATATCTATCGTTTGAAGAGTGTTTGGGTTTACTTATACATCCCACAAAGAAGAAGTTTGTTTGCTGTGACATACCCACGTGGAGAAAGGCTCCTTGTTCGGGTGGCGGTGACCAGAAAAAGTTCAATCGGTGGAATCCGAGACCGCGGTGGACCTCCGTGGTTATTCTCTAGGCAGAGGTGTGTACAAGAAGGAGATTCGGGGCTTAGACGGGGTCAATTTGGGTGTTGTAAGTTCTTTTGTCTTGTACTTATAAAATCGTACTTAGTGGATTTGAGGCTAGGGTCGTCCGAGGTTTTTTTCTGTTGTGGGTTTTTTCTCGTACATCGCGGCATAGTGGTTATTTATTTATTTTTTCTTTTGAAAAATTCACATTTGATGCATGCTTAGTTAAAAAGATAAAATTTGTTTTAATCACTACTCATGCTTAACTTGGTGCTAAAATTAATTTGGGTAATGTTTAGTTAATTTTGTTCAAGTCATTAACTTTAATTTGATAAAATTTTGTTTGGCCTAAATTTGCAAAAATGGGTTAATTATTTTGTTAGGAAAATTTCAAGTACTTGGATTGAATTAAGTTGTTTAAGTGAAAATCAATTTAATGTCACTTTGAGTTTAGTTTAATTTCAATTTGAAAGAAATTAAAATTTGGTTTATGTAATTGTTTAGTTGAACCATCTTTATTCCGCATCTAAACGGAAATTGAATTTTTACTTTTTGTAAAATCCAAAAAGGGGTCCTATCATTTACAATAAGTGGTATCAGAGCATTGAAAACGTGAGCTTTTCTAAATCAATGCTCTGATACCACTTGTTGGAGATGTAGGACCCCCAATTTTTAAAATCTTACAAAAAGTAATTTACTTTTAGATGCGCAATAAAGCTGGCTCAACTAAACAATTACATAAACCAAGTTTTAATTTCTTTCAAATTAAAATAAACTAAGCTAGAAGTGAAATTTGTGTGAGATATAAAAATGATGTATAAAAATGTGCACGGGGAAGGGCTCTGAAAGGAAAAACCATCCTTTGCGAGTGAGCCACCGTTTGATTGGACCTAAAAGAACTACGTGGTCCGAAGGCCTAAAAGAATTATGACATTAAAAGAAAATAATTTTCCAAGGCCTATTTTGTTTAGTTTGATATTGTCATTCAACAAATTAATATGCTTATATTGAGGGAGTTTGGATGGTATATCAACGGTTTGCACAATGTCCGTTTATCCTAGTTATGTTTTCAATGTTATGACTTTATTGGTTTGTAGAATCATCAAAATTCTAGGGTTTTATGCATTGTGTATATTTGTTCATTGAGTTCAATTTATATTGTCACATGAGGTTATATTCAAATGTGATAATGTTTGCAATCAAATGAGAACGCCGTGAACATGTTTTAAGTGATTGGGTCTAAATTTAATTGTTACTAGTTCACACACCTACATTTCTGTGTCCATATGGCACATTTTTGCGATACGAGTGTGAAAAGCTTATTGTATTTTGTGTCATGTGTGGTCTCTATACCTATATATATGTGGGTTTTTTCCTCCCATTGCGGTGTAGTGGTTATTTGTTTATTTTATCTTTTGCAAAATTCACATTAGATGCATGCTTAGGTAAAAAGATAAAATTGGTTTTAATCACTACTCATGTTTAAGTTGGTGCTAAAATTAATTTGGATAATGTTTAATTAATTTAGTTCAAGTCATTAACTTTAATTTGATAAAATTTTATTTGGCCTAAATTTGCAAAAATGGATTAATTATTTTGTTAGGCAAATTTATAGGACTTGGTTTGAATTAAGTTGTTTAAGTGAAAATTAATTTGTTGATTAATTTAATGTCACTTTGAGTTTAGTCTAATTTTAATTTGAAAGAAATTAAAATTTGGTTTATGTAATTGTTTAGTTGAACCATCTTTATTCCGCATCTAAAAGGAAATTGAATTTTTACTTTTTGTAAAATCTAGAAAGGGGTCCTATCATTTACCGCAAGTGGTATCAGAGGATTGATTTAGAAAAACTCACGTTTTCAAATTCAATGAAGAATAACAAACTGTAGAATTGCCAAGAGTTTGTATTTCTAGCGGTCCTCTCTTCCATATTTAAATGAAATATTCTTCACTAATCACCCCCTTAACTTACACATTACTAGTACCTAACAATGACATGGAAATAAACAAGATCCACAAGCAATACAACAAGAAGCAAATATGTACAAAGGATAAATTCCACTTTCGCTGGCAAACAGTTGTATTTATTGAATGCAATATGTCAAACCCCTAGGTGGACCTAGATGGCGAGTTTTATCTCATGAGGGTTTCCCGGGATGCTTCCCATAAACATCAAGTCTCCTCAATCAATGATTTCCTGGAATTCAATGCAAAAATCTCAACAACAATAAAGATTTCATAATTTATTAGCATAGTGAATGAGAATTCACCCAAAATTCCTAAATTATAAACATTATTAGAAAAACTTTGTCAAAATTAAAACATTAAATGTGTGAGGTGAGCAGGCACACGTAAATGTTTATATTTGACAAAACTTTTATAGCCTAGATAAATGTTAAAGCATGCATAAACTCAATCCTCTCTGGAGATTATACTCAACAAATGAAAGAATTTAGAATGTGGTGGAACATACAGGGGACATACGTGTATAAGGAGCAATTGTAATTAAAAATAAGACCGCCCGCATGTCAGTGATAATGAACACTTTATACAAATGAAAAATGTAATCAAACGAATGGATATCGTTCATTAAATGAGGCAAAAAAAACTTTTACAGATTATTACAATTGTTCGACTTTCAAATCACATCCGCCCTAAGATCATATAAGACTTTAAAGGGTTGTTAAGTAGGCTAGGTTAGGGTTATGAAAGTAAGGAGATATTTATGGATTCAAAGGTTTTAAGGATAAGCATTTGGGATAATGGAACATGTGGGCAATTATAAAAATTGGAAAACAAATTCCAAAAGCACAACTATAGAATTGGAGTATGACTTCTTTATTTCTTCAAATAAGCACATGGGATTCTTACTTTTTTAGAATCCCTTATTTATTTATTTTATTTTAAAGTCAACTCATTTCTCAAATACAACTACACAATAAGAACATCATAACATCCCAAGTTAGTTCCCAAACCAAAGGTGAGAAAGGTGTATATAAGGTTTATAATTCCAATGTGGAGTTAGTTATAGGATTAGGGCAATGAAATAAAATTCTATATTTAGTCTTAATTGGGTTCACTACGGAAATATGTAGGGTTAGCTCAAGGTCAATATGGGTTGAATAATAAAGAGGGCCTTTCCTAGGGTTTCATGTAATTTTTGGGTCTTAATAACATTGAAAATTATGCTAAAGTAACAAATTTCATAGTGAACTCAATTAATAAAGGGTCAATGAAAGAATAATGAGATTGTCAAAAAAATTACATTTTTCAAGAAAGATAGAGAAATTTTATAAAAACACTCACAAATGAAGGAATGTTCAAAGCTCGCTTGGTGTAAGATACAACACATCATATGAACATCGAGTTATAATAGCCTTAACCCGAATCATAAATCAATAATTGTGCATGTGCTCATGGGTTTCGAAGTTCAATTCATGAAGGTTTTCATAATATCAAATATTTGAGGACTAAAGTCTAATGATTCAAAAAATTTAGAACATGCATCATTGCTACACAATTTGATAGGGCGATTATTTAAACAATCATTGAAAACGTAAGACGGATGCCTAAAAAGGAGAAAATTTTGAATATATATATATGAATCAATACAAACATGTTATGCGACTCACAATTAAAATAAGTAAATCACACCCTTAACTTGAAATATGCATTGTCCTCAATATGGCTAAGGACAAAAATATAAAAGAGGGTGAGAAATGTGTCACCCCACATGGAGCGAACCTCGATAAGTGTCCAACGGCAAGCCTACAAAACATGTTAATACCAATGCAAGTATATACAAACATGATACTATATAAAAGTTACATAAATGACAATAAGATATGGAAATGAAGCCATGCCATTAATATAATCTAGTTTCAATACAAAAGGATTGAAATAAATGAGAATACATCAAACAATCCATCCAAACCGTAATTATACTGCACAACCATCCTAACATAAACCAAAACTACTACAAACAAAAGATAAATGATGGGGATAGGGAAGACCCTGGTGACCATAGGAGGATCCTGATGCATTGGGATCATGCGACGCATAAGGCTCGTGAAAATAAGGTGGTATCATTGTGTCATCCCCACATTGGAAACGATACATATCCATTTGAAGTTGTGCTATCACGCTAATTTTGTATCGGTACTCCTCCTAAACAATAGTGATGTTGTCTCTAAGACCATCCATCTGACACCGCAGATTCAATAGATCATATGAGTGGGTGGGATGCCTACTCACTCATTTAAGTGTTTCTCCTCGTTGTCGGATAAGTCCTCATCCTCAGCAACCTCTCTTCTCCTAATCTTCCTCCTCTTTCTCTAGTGCCTCTCAAAAGTATCGACCAAACACTTTCTGATCGATATATCATCCACTATCTTGGGTAGGTTGGGCTTCTTATTGCTCTCGAAGGTAGCGAATCCAGTAGTCAAATAAATACTCAAGACTAGGCATGCATATGTAAGTTAAAGAAGGTCCTGGAGGTCGAAGGCGGCTGATGCCATTTGGCCTAATACAAGTACGGGGAGACTAATTTGAGTCTGATCTCCCAAAATATGTAAAGAAAAAAGACGTGCTTGTACTAGAGCCCCGACTTATTTGTTGTGGGAATAGTGAAATTAATGTTGATGAGATGGAGAAGGCGATGAACATAGAGTATGAGGCTGACTCTGAAAGTATCGGATGCCCAACTCTGTCCTGGAGCCAGATGCTCTACCAATGTAGCAGTTAGTAATCGGTCCACAGTGTCAGTAATGGGATAATCATAATTCTACTGGTTAGGCACCCTGAGAATGTGAGGTAAAGGATGGATCGGGTGATGCGTATGCTTTTCCCACAAACGAATGCCTCATATGTATCACCTGGATTATGGACCAAGGTGGTATAAAAAAATCATATGAGATCCTCATTTATCACCCCATCGGTTGTAAGATTTTCTTCCAAATGAAACTTCCTAAAAAATCCGAGGAAGACATTAGGAAAGTCATACAAATTTAATGAACACTTAAATAATATCAAGTGACTTTGCTTGAGACTTGTCTTAAACCAACCTCTCACCGCTCTAGAGCGAAATCCCTCAAAACTATTATTTCTCGAGATTTCGGATGTAATAGGTTTAGTTGCCATTAAGACCAACAAGGCAAAGAATTATTACAAAACACCATTAGTGTGATGAATATATCAATGTAGAAATTAGAAAATGAGTAAAAATATGAGTGGGGGTGAGAAATGTGGAATTTGGATAGGCCAACGAGAGAAGGACGTGCGCTGCATACCCATTTGTAGTGAGGGTATGCTTGTGAGAGTGATTGGTTAAAGGATATGTCAATATTTTAATCAATATCCATTTGAGTCATTTTGATAAACACCTTGGGGGTAAAGTGTGAAATTGGGGCGGGGGACTAATTAATTCAACAAATATTTCCCAAAAAATCAACATAACAACAACATGCAAGAATGGTTGCATTTGATGAGATTAATGGCATAAATTTGAATTTAAAAGACACACATGTAGGTTTGAAAACATTAAAACCATACAAGTGTCAAACCCTAACTTATGAACATATACACCACAAATCACATATGACATCCAAAAAAAATGAAAAGAATTCATACCTAAAAATGAGAAATTCAGATTCTTAGAAGGATTTGGGCATGGCAATAGGGTTTGGATAAGTTAGGGCTTACGGGTACTTGAAAGAGATGGGAGAGATAAACAAAAGTAATGACCAAAATAAGAGAGACTATTTTTGTAAAACACTGAGAGATTCTGGCAACCAAACCTACCTCACTGCCTGGGACTGAATCGATTCGAATTTGGGCCAAATCGATTCAGGACCTGGGACTTGACCACTTCTTTCTTTAGCAACAAAAAAGATAGAAACACATGAAACTTGCTTCTCTTTTATTATTTTTTGTTTTTTAGTTACAAATCCACCAATAAACATAAAACCAACCCCAATATATGTCTAGGGTTCGATTAGCACAAAAAATTAGGTTTAGGTGACACTAATTGACCCCGTGAATGGGGTCTTCTAATGGAATGGATTTCGTACACGAGTTAAACTCCTCTAGAAAGGTTTTAGGTGACGACCATTCATTTTGAATGTATTCCTATCCTTAGGATTTTCAGTTTCGATTGCTGTGTGTGGGAATATGGTCTTAACAACATACAATCCAGTCCATCTTGACCTCAATTTACCTGGAAAAATATGAAAATGGGAATTATACAAGAGCATTTTTTGGGAGTCGTGAAATAATTTTTGAGAAATGTTCTTTTCATGATTATCCTTCACCCGCGCTTTATAAATCCGTGCATTCTCGTATGAATCATTTCGGATCTCTTCAAACTCATTGTATTGGACAATCTCTTCTTCCTGGCCTTATCCAAGTCATTTTTTTAATTTCGCAATAGGCCGTGTGTCCAAGTTCCATAAAGAGATGGAATTTGAAAATGCGTGATATTGAAAAACTTCGCAAATTTCTAATTTGGCAAACTTATTAAATTTCATCCCCTAAACATGCATCTAAAGTGCGTGTGTGTGTCAACCCATAAACAAATAAATCATGTGACACCAAGTTAAGGAAAAATCCCCGCAGGGCAAAACCTTTTATTTCACTATAAAGAGTAAATCGCAACCTACAAGATTTAAAATGAAATACAGCAATGAATCCACACGCAGCTAACCCACATGAACCTCAGTCTAATCGGCAAAGGAAGAACCGCAGCACTCCTCAATGACACGCAGTCATAACACTTCGTAGAGACTCCCTCGGCAATGACACGCAGCCCTCGGTTGCAAAGATCTCTCCACAAAGGTGAACAACAACAAAGTTTGTGTTCTAGGGTTCCAAAAGATTCACAAAAGTAATTGGGATTTTTGGTGTGAATCAAAAAGATGTTTTGCACATCAAAAAGGTGAAGACTTAGAGTATTTAGGACTCTGAAAATCGTCTTGAAAATTCTTAAAAAATAACCCCCCGAAGTTGGCTTTAAATAGGAAAACTTTGAGCCTAAAAAATCTCGAACAGATCTGGCCGAATTTATCCCAGGCGGACCGGTCCGGCTTGGAGGCGGATCGGTCCGACCTCGGATCGGTTCTTTTAAAAATTGGCTTCTTCGGTTCACTTTCGGTCTGGGGTTTACTGGATCTGCATCAAGCGGATCGGTCCGGTTGTGGGGCGGATCGGTCCGGTAGGGAGGCGGACCGGTCCGGCTTCCCAGGAAAATAAAAAACTTTTAAAAGCCTCATTTTTCTTGAAAAAACTTACTTCTTATTTTTGTAAAAACATTTTATAAAATTTCCCAATACTAAATATGAACTTTAAGGAACGTAAAAACAAAATTTTACCAAGTTCATTCTCGTAGAGGCTATGATGTTGAAGATGCTTTGATATTCGGATCCGTTGATGTAGATGCGATCTTGAGTTTCTTCAACGGTGTAACGGTGTACGACATATAAATTGATAATGGACAAAAATGTCCTTACAGAATGGTTTTCTATACACAAGCCTATAGGGGTAGATATCGAGAGGCGTCTTAAACGTCGTGCAATAGTCCCACGAAGCATCAATTATTGATGGAGACCAACCTTTCGGTCGAGATTGACCATTTTCTTAAGGATGTGTTTAATCTCTCAATTGGCTAAATCGACTTGGCCACTCGTTTAAGAATGTTAGGTTGTTCTAAACTTGTGATCTACCCCATACTTTGTCATAAGGTTGGCAAACATGCCATTGCAAATATGGGTTTCCTTATCGCTAATGAATGCCTTCAGAGTGTTGAAGTGAGAAAGTACATGTTACTTTAAGAACTTCAAGATCACATTATGATAATTTTTTCACGAAGCTATTACTTTCACCCAGTTGGAAACATAGTCTACCTCGATAAGGATGTAGATATTACCGAAAGATTAGAGAAATCAACCCATGAAGTCAATGTCGTAACAATCAAACATCTCAATTTCAAGTATGGGGAACATCGACATATTGTTTCAACAAGTAATAGAGCCCAATTTTTGGCAACACTCGCATGCCTTACATAATTCATGTGCACCCTTAAAAGGCATGGGACAATAAAATCCATATTGAAGAATCTTTATGGCAATTTTCTTTAATGAAAAATTGTCTTCACATGCTTACGAATGAGAGAATTGGATGGTGCCTTTTATTTCGTTATTCGAGACATACTTCCAAATGATTTGGTCCACGTAATACTTTAATAAGTATGTATCGCCAAAAAAGAACATGCGCACCCAAGTGAAAAACTTCATCTTCTCTTGAGGCATCCAATGTGAAAGTATAGATTCCATCATAAGGTAGTTCACGATGTCCACAAACCATGGAAGATAGGTACTGGAGAATAATTATTCATCAGGGAAAAACTCATCAATGGGTAATTGATCTCTTGGTCCCTCAACGTCAACCGAGATGAGTGGTCGGATATGACGTTCTCTACTTCTTTCTTTTCTTTTATTGTGAGATTAAAATCTTGGAGTCTTAAGATCAACCTAATTAAACTTGGCTTTGCATTCTTCTTATAAATAAGGTATTTTAGTGCCGCATGGTATGCGAAACAAATAATCAGATAACCAACCAAATATGCTCGTAATTTATCAAAATGAAAAACTACCGCCAGTAAATCTTTCTCCATGACGGAGTAGTTCAATTGAGCACCATTTAGAGTTCCACTAATGTATAACCACAATTTTTATGCATGTATTTTTAGCATAAATTTGAACCGCCAGTTCATTTATTTCATTCGCCGAATTTTATCAATATGAGTCCCTTAAATTTTTTCACAAGATCATATATATATATATATATATATATATATATATATATATATATATAGATATGAATACAAAAAAATATTTATGTCGATAAATAAAAACTCGAATGAATACGGATATGCAATTTTATTTTTTATTACGCGAGTCACCTTATTCTTAACATGATACGCACGTAAATTGCATCATTTTTTGCCAGAGATATTTTTTATAAGTTCAGTATAATTCTAAGTATAAGAATTTGTTTTTGTAATACTTGTCAAATATTTTTATAAATATATATATAATAATAATAATAATAATAATAATAATAATAATAATAATAATAATAATAATAATAATAATAATAATAATTTAAAAAAGAGGAGAGGGAAAGTGATGAATTTGAGGAAAGAGAGGAGTGTGTGAAGATGGGAATAAAAGATGATGGTGGATGAAATGAGTGTATGAAGGATTAATAAAGAATGGGTTGTTTAATAAAAAGAGAAAGAATTATGGGATGTTGGATAACGTGTGTGAGTAGGTAGGTAATAAACAAAATGGGTATGTGTGCGGAAAGAAAACAAAGAAAGAAATGACGATGGTTGGGTGTATGAGGATGTTGAAAATAATTATGTAGTAAATATTAAAAAAAATACTTATAATCAAAACTTTCACCTCATTTGTTATTTATGCCACTCCACTTTAAGAGATTGAGCCCTATTTTAATAAATGTTGAGTTGACACATGTTATTTTAACTATGAATGGTTAAAATGCGAAAGTTGAGTAAGGAAAAGAAAATAACTATAGCTACTAACTAGAAACTACGCCATTGTCCTGGAATGTGAGCGAAACTAACTATCTTGTTTCGATCAATTACTAATGGTTGGTATTTTATTATTTATGAGTAAGTTGGCTATGTTCTTAAATAACTGGACGTTTCATTATGTGATTCACACCAATATTTTAAATTATGACTTGAGTTGTGTTTGTGCACACTCGGGTATATTCATTTCAAATGGATGCATCTGAACATCATAAGAAAAAACGACCGTAGTTGGTAGTAGTTCGTTGACTCGACATATTAGAGTACGACATTTGGAAGTCGATGTAGAATTAATTTACAATTCTTTTATATTTCCATTCGTTATTTTGAACTATGGCATGTGGACCACCTTTAATAATTATTTGTCTTTGTTACTTGAACTTATTATCTATTTTATTTGGGACTGTAATATTATTATGTTTTGAAAATCCTGTACATGATGAGATAGTTCGTGTTATGGACGTTTAAATTCTCGTAACATGAGCATTAAAATTTCCCCCTTACCAAAATGAGACATAAGTCTGAAATTAAATTCACAATGGGATTTTTGGCAATGGAATATTGATTTGGAATTATCTTAATTGGATAATCAATTGTTTGAAAAAATTTGGCCCATGACAGTTTAGTATGGGAGTTCAAGTTACCCTAGATTAGAGGGATAAAGAGTCTTGGTGATCCATGGATATTGGAATAATATGATAGTTAGAATCATGCTTATGGTTATGTTTTTTACGAATTGCTCTTTTTTTTGTTTGAAGAAAATGTCTTGAAAAAAAAGAGCGCGTAACACTAAGAACAACAATGCTCGAATCGAGCAAGTAGACACTGCTGTATCTAATACCACAACAGCTGAAGTAAGAGCACTAATGTTATAATTGCTCCAGGTGGTGGAGAGAAACCACCAAAATAACCGAGATGATTCGGTTGCAAAACGAAATAAAGACTTTGGGCCTTTAGTCAGTCAACAATTGAATGAGTAAGGCGGTCCAATGGAAATCGATGCATGGATCCAAAAGTGTGAGCTGAATTTAAAGAAGATGCATTTAACCGAGGTGCAAAAATAGGAGTTAGCTGCCCAACATCCCCAGGGCACAACTTTATTCTAATGGGGATCAGTGTGTGGCCAACTAAACGTAACGAAAATGACATGGGGAGACTTTAAGTCTCAGTTCATGGACTACTTCATTCCTAAGTTCATAAGATTGCAGCTACGTATGTAGTTTCAGGACCTCACCCAAGAAACAATGTCTTTTACTGAATATGTATCTAATTTTAATGAACTTTTTATCATGCTCCTCATTTGATAAAAATTAATGAGATAAAAATGAGAAATTCATTGATGGATTAAAGTACTATCTCTGTAAGTCAATACTTATGTACGCACGAGAGACATTTGGTAGTGTAGTGGACTTGGCCTTAAAATTAAAGCAGAAAGACCAAAAATTTAGAGAAGATAAGGATGGAAATGGTAAGGTTGGAGAAATATCAAAAGATACTCATTCTCAAACTTAGCAAAAAGATGTTGGAAAAAGTGTCACCAAGTACCATCCTTATGATCCGAGTTGAAGAATTCAGTAGGTGCAAAGGCCAACCAATGGTGGACAATTCCAATCAAGAAACCATGGTACTTTTGGGCACAAAGTTCAACAGGGCCAAGGTTGGGGAGGTCAACGCAGCTGGGCCATCCTGGTCAACGTCAGGAAGGAAACTTTTGTCAGTGTAACCCGGGTAAATGAGGATGTGGAGTCCATTTTGTTGATCCTCGCCCATTTGTACCACATATTGGAGCACCATTAGTAGGGAGAGGTGAACAACAGTGGAAAATATTGTGTTTTAGCTACCAACAACTAAGGCATATCTCTTGGTATTTTACTAGGAACCAGGGTGCAAACGCTCAAGGCCAAGGCCCTACAGCTCCATCCAAGGTCTATTCAACCGTGATAGGAAGAAATAACGTGCAAAGTATAATGAATATTTTTCATTTCAAAGTGCGAGTTCTATTTGATACAAGTGCTTCACATTTTTTTATATCTAGACAATTTATTTATAAAGAGAATATTACTACTACCCCTTTATTCATACCTTTATGAAGTGAGACACCCCTAAGAGGATCAGTTACAGTATACGAACAATGTAGAGGCTTTGGGATAGAGTTTGCAGGAAAAATCCTTTTACAAGATTTGATTATATTGGGGTTTAGGGGTTCCCCATTATCCTTGGAATGGATTGGCTTAGGAAACACAACTGAGAGGAGTATTCACATATATATTCCAAATTTTTTGCACCTTAATCATAGTTATTGAGACAGTGGGGAATCGATGATGGCTAGTTTACTATTTTTGGTACAAGTACCGAAGACATATATAAGTGATGTTAAGATTGTACGTGAGTTTGAGGATGTCTTTCAAGAAATTCCCGAACTTCCACCCAGACGGGAGGTTGAGTTGAAGATTGATCTCTTACCTGGAGTATCACCTATCTCCAAGGCAACTTATCACATGGCATTTAAAGAGCTAGAAGAAATGAAAAAGCATTTAGAAGAGATGCTAAAAAAGGGCTGAATATACCTTAATAGTTTAATAATTTTTTCTAAGTAGTATTTTTTTTAATCTTTTCTAAGTAAGAATAGTCCTTTTGATGTATGTATAACCCAAGTTCATACACCCTTGTAATTCATCGAGGTGAGCACCATCAATTTTTGTGTTTAAGAAGTACGACACGTTGTGCTTGTGTATTGACTATCGTGACTTGAACAAAGTGACGATTAAGAATAGATATCCTCTTCCCAGGATTGATGATCTCCTTGTTCAGTTGAATTGAGTAACTGTATTTTCTCAGTTTGACATAAGAACTGGATACCACCAGATAGGTATAGTTGAGGAGATCATTCCCCTTACAAAATTTTGTATACAATATAGATTGTATAGATTTCTAATTATGCTATTTGGGTTAACAAATGATCCATCTTTCTTTATGGATCTGATGAATCAACTATTTTAACCCTACCGAGATCGAGTTGTCATCGTCTTCATTGATGATATTGTGGTATACTCTCGGAATGAGGAGTGACATAAAATCTATTTGAAGATCATATTGTAAACTCTCAGAGAACACAAGTTGTATGAAAAATTTCAGTAAGTGTTATTTTTGGGATCCATCTCTTAGATTTTTGGGTCATGTTGTTTTAGTGGAAGGCATAGCTATAGACCCATATAAAGTTATAATAGTCATAAATGGGAATAACCAATTGATACCAACGAAGCATGAAGCTTTTTGGGACTAGCTAGGTACTATATAATGTTTATCGAGAAATTTTACCTTATTGTTGCCCCAATGACTAATTTGACTCGCAAGAATATAAATTTTATGTGGACTGATAATTGTGAGAAGGAATTTCAATAGTTGCAGCAACAGTTGACCACAACTCGTATTATTATAATCCCATTAGCAGGAGGAACACTAATGGTATTTATCGATGCGAGTGGGACCAATTTGGGTTGCATACTCATGTAAGACTATAAAGTGGTTTCGTATGCTTCGCCACAGTTGAGGCCTCATGAGAGGAGGTATCTTACGCACGACTTAGAGAATTAGCAGAAGTTGTGTTTGCATTAAAATTTTGCAGACACTACTTGTTCATGAAAAGATTTGAGTTGTACACTGATCATAAGAGCCTTAAATACATGTTCTCCTACAAAGAGTTGAATAAGAGGCAACAGATACAGGTTGAGTTTCTCAATGGTCACATTTTTTATATACTTTACCATCTGGGAAAGGAAACATAGTAGCTGATTCACTCAGCCAAATTAACAATGCGCTGGCTTCTTTGATAATTCGAGATTAGAAGTCTCTAGAAGTGATTGCATCTCATGATGTTCAACTAGTTCAGAAGACCGAGAATTTTTTTAAGGGAAGTTTGATTTTTTAACTAACCTTGATGAGCAAGGTTAGACAAAAGTAAAGAACCGGTGGATTTTTAATGATTCGTCTAAATGACTTTTTAGTAAATTTACTTGACGACTACCCCACAGAGTGGTTTGTTCACTCCAAGGTATATTTACGCTTTCAAGGTAGACTTTGTGTGCCAAACGTTACGGCATTAAAGTAGGAGATTTTAGATGAAGTCCATCGGTCCCGTTACACCATTTATTCGGGTGGGATAAAAATGTATCATGATGCGTAGAAAATATTTTAGTGGGAAGGCTTAAAGAGAGATGTGGGTGAGTATGTTGCTCAAAGTATTGCGTGTCAGCTGGTATAGGCAGAACACCAGAAACCTTTTGGGATGCTACAACTTTTATTATGGTATTCTATCTATTAAATCCATAAAAATACATTCCCATTTCCACATAGTCCGTGTAGATCATATCAAGATCGAGATACTCTATTTATAGTAGAATTTTGGAATAGTTTTTAGTGAGCTATAAGTATAAAGTTGGACCTTAGCAGCGCATATCATCCACATATTGATGGTAAAATCAAGTGGGTAAACCAAATTCTAGAGAACATGTTAAGGGTATGTATGCTTGATTTTGATGGTAGTTGGGATGAGCACTTAGAGTTTGTGTACAATAATAGTTATCAATCGACTATAGGTTTGTCACCTTTTAAGGCATTGTATAGGAGGTCATGTAGGTCACCAGTATATTGGACAGATGTAGGATGTACATGTTTTAGAACCACAGATAGTTTAGGTGAAAAATGCTAAAGTGAGGATCATTAAAGAGAGAATTAAGACTACCCAGAGTCGACAGGAGATTTATACAAATCGGAAGTGCAAGGGAGTTGAGTTGAATAAGGGAAACATTGTGGTTGTAAAGGTCTCGCCAATAAGAGGAGTCGTGCAGTTTTGTAAAAGGGTAAGATTTCCCCTAGGTTTGTGGGACCCTATAAAATTATTGGGAAAGTAAAAAAAATAGGCATATAGATTAGCATTGCCACTAGTACTATCATCCATTCATAACGTGTTCCACGTATCACTGTTGAGGAAATATATGAAAGACACGACTTGGGTTATTTCACCTACAGAGTTGACAGTTTGTGATGACCTGGCATACGTTGTTATGCCAATTATGATATTAGATCGAGATGTTAAACGATTAAGGAATAAGAATGTTAAGCTAGTAAAGGTACAATGGAGTGAGAATGAGAATGATGTCACACGAGAACTCGAGAATAAGGTATGGGAGTAACATCCTGAATTGCTTTGTAATATTCTACGTCGAGAAATCTCAGGACGAGATTCCTTTGAGGTGCGTATAATGTAACAACCTCAATTTTCATGCATGTATTTTTAGCATAAATTTGGATTGCCAATTTATTTCTTTCATTCGTCGAATTTTAACAATATAAGTACCCTTAAATTTTTGCATGATATATATATATATATATATATATATATATATATATATTATTTATGTCGATATATAAAAACTTAAATCAATTCGGATATACAATTTCATTTTTACACTACACGCGTCACCTTATTCTTGACATAATAAGCATGTAAATTGCGTCATTTTGTGCCATAAATATTTTTTATAAGTTCAATATAATTCTAAGTATAAGTATTTGTTTTTGTAAAACTTGTTAATTATTTTTGTGTGTATATATCGTTAAAAAAGTGGAGAGAGAAAGTGATGACTTTAAGGAGAGTGAGAGAGAGGAGAGTGTGAAGATGGGAATAGAAGATAATGGTGGATGAAATGAGTGTGTGGGGGAGTAGAATAAAATAAAGAATGGGTTTTATAACAAAAAAAAGAAAGGAGTGTGGGATGTGTGGTAAAATGTGTGAGTATGTAGGTAAAACAAAATTAAAAATAAAGGAAGATGATGGGTCTGTATATGAAAAGGAAATAAAGAAAGAAAAGATGATGGATGAGTGTGTTGAAAATAATTATGTAGTAAATATAAAAAAAAAGAAGTTAAAAAAGAGAGATGATGAAATGATACAAAATTTATACAAGAGGACAGGGAATTAGTTGCTCTCTCTTTATTTTATTAGTTACCAAATAAAAAAATTAGTTAGAGGTTTAAGAGAAAAAATAAGGAGAAGAAGAAATGCCAAAAATAGTAAGATTATTCAAGGAGGGAAGCTTGGATTATTTTAAAATTATTTTTCATCTTCATTCTAACTTCGATATTATTTCAAGGTGAGTCACAATTGTTCATTTATTTTAGAATATGATAAATATATTTGTAATTACATGAAATAAATTATTAAAATTGAAATCTTCATGCTTAGATGTAAAATATAATTAAATTTTTAAATATTTATGTAGGTATATATAGGTATGTATATATTTATATGTATGAAGTGAAATGCATATAATGTTATAAGGCTTTAAATTTTTTTCTCGCTTATAATTATTTTTAAAAGTTTGTGTAAACAAGAATTGACATGTTTTGACTAAAACTTTGTACTTGAAATTCGGGTAATTTATAGCATTTTTACTATTCACAAAATTTACTATTCATGAATATACATAAACCCGGAAGAGAATGAAAGTAATATAGTAATATTCTAATTTTTTTTTTATTATCGTTTCACATTGTTAAAGAAAGAAGAGAATACGTGAATATTAAAAATTTAATATTATATGATTATTAATTTGGAAGAAATTTACTAAAAGATTGAATATGGAAAGATTCTTAATGGTAACTGTTTATGTGTGTTTGATAAAATAGGAAAATAACGAATAAGATTCAATGTACGGGTATAATAAACGAGTTGAATGAACCCAAATGATAAACTATGTGATTGAATGATCATAGTTGAGATTTGATAAATAATTTGTTTTAAATGTTCCAAAGATAAAAGTGGAAGGATTTTTGGATGATTGACTAAATTGTGAAAAGTCAAATATATGAATTTTTGGAATTATGGAAAGAAAGTATAATGGATAAAATAAAATGATTATTGAATAAAGTGTGAGATATTTTATGTAAAAATACCTTAAATAAATCCTTAGATTTCACCACTACTCTGGTATATTGATTAAGGGCTTAAAAATCTTGAGTGAAATCGATCACCAAGATGTTTTTTAAATGTGTTATACAAGGATAGGAGTGGGTGGGGTCTTCTTTTTTGTTTTTGTTATGCCCTAAAACCTTTCACTCGACTTTTTATTATCCTGTCATAAATGTGAGGCGTGAACCAAACATAATGTATAATCATCTGCTAAAAAAATCAAACTCGATACCGATGCTCCGATGCAAGTTTGGATTTAGAGAGGTGTTATCATTATGGGGACGCACGGGGGAGTCATTAGTGTAGGTAAGACCGGTAAGAGGTGAAAGTGGAATGAACTAAGGTGAAAAAGAAAATCTTAGAAGCATTAAGGTTAACTTTAAGTTAAGAGTTTACAAGAATTAATTTTTTATATTAATTCTAAAAATATTATACTACACCAAAAATTACAAAAATATATGTCTATACTATTGCTCCGAAATTATAAAATACTTAAAATGGGAACTTTGACTCCATATATTATTTATGTCACTTCACTTTAAGACGTTGAGCCCTATTTTAATACATGTTGAGTTGACACGTGTTATTTTAAATATGAATGGTTAAAATGAGAAAGATGAATAAGGAAAAGAAACTACCCCTGCCACTTATGGGAAACTACGCCACTGTCTTGAAATGTGAGTGAAACTAACTGTCTTGTTCCGTTGAATTATTAGTGGTTGGAATATAATTATTTATGAGTAAGTTAAATATATTCTTAAATAATTGGATATTTCATTCCATGATTCACACTAGTATTTTAAATAAATACTGCCTTCAATTGTGTTTGTGCACACTCGGGCGTATCCAATTCAAATGGATGCAGCCGAACATCATAATCCCAAACAACTATAGTTGGTAGTAGTCCGTTCATGTAGCGTAGTGGAGTATGATATTTGGAAGTCGTTGTATAATTAATTTACCATATATTTTAAATTTCCATTTGTTATTTTGGACTTTGGCATTTGAGCCACTTTTAATAATAATTTATCTTTATAATTGGAACTCAATATATATTTTATTTGGGACTGCAATATTATTATATTTTGAAAATCTTATACGAGATGAGATAGTTCATGTTATGGATATTTAAATTCTCGTAACAGGAGCATTAAAATATTTCCCTTTACCAAAATGAGACGTAACACTAAAATTAAACTCACAACGGGATTTCGGGCAATGGAATATTGGTTGGGAATTAACTCAATCGAATATTTAATTGTTAAAAAAAACCAGGACATATATATTTTCCTCTTTTCGTTTCCCTAAAATAACCCCACCCGCAAAATTGCTAGCGTCATACATTAGCTCGAATGGCAAGGTCCAATCCGGGGCTTACATGATGGGTGCGGTGGTAAACATGCTTTTTAACTTATTAAAAGAGAATTGGAAGACCTCACTCTATTCAAATGGGGTCTCTTTGGAAAGGAGATTACACAAAGGACTAGACATGGAGATAAAGTCCTTGATAATTCGTCGATAAAAACCCATGTGGCCTAAGAAAGACCCTACGCCTTAATAGATTTTAAGGCGATCAAGTCGACAATGATATTGATTTTGGCCTTGTCAATTTCTATAACCTCGGATGAGATAATATGCCCGAGAATAATACCTTTGGTAACCATAAAATGACATTTTTTCTAATTAAGGACAAGATTTTTCTTAATGCACCGTGAGAAAATATTTTCAATAATGGAAAGGCAATGGTCAAAATAGTTTCCAAAGATGCTAAAATTGCCAATGAATACCTAAAGATCCCTCTCGACCATATCACAAAATATACTCGACATGTACCTTTGAAATGTGGCCAGTGCATTGCATAAATCGAAGGACATTGTAACACCCCACCTAATTAAACATCGGGTGATCAGTCCTTTATTAAACCAGGATGTCATCAATGAATACTATCACAAACTGATCCAGAAAATCCCAGAATACAGTGTTTATGAGATCCATGAACACTGTAGGTGCATTAGTGAGCCCGAATGGCATCACCCTGAACTCAGAGGATCCATACCGCGATAGGAAAGCGGTATTAGGAACATCCTCCTCCCGAATACGTAACTGGTGATAGCCTAACCTCAAATCGATCTTGGACAAGTATGCAACCCCTCTCAACTGATCAAATAGGTAGTCAATCTAACGTAATGGATACTTGTTCCGTATCGTTACCTTGTTCAGCTTTCTATAATCCACACACAGGCGAAGTGAATCATCCATTTTCTTCACACACAATGCCGGAGAACCCCAGGGTGAAGTACTCCGCCGAATGAAACCCTGCTCCAAGAGAAGCTAAATTTTCTCTCTCAGCTCTCGCATCTCAGAGGGAGCCATACGATATGGTGCTCTGGAAATTGGTCTCATTCCCAGTGCTAAATCGATGACAAACTCTATTTCCTAACTCGGTGGAAACTCTAATATCTCTAGGAACACGTCCTCAAAATCCCTCACTACAGGAATCGAATCTAAGGGAACAACTACGTCCTGCGAGGTCATCTCCTCAATGTAATACAAATGAGTGAGCGATCCTCCCTTGGGGAGAGACATCGCCACAAGGAAAATCTCCTGTCCCGAAATAGAAAACACAATCATCCTCTCGTACCAATCTACAATCACTCTGTAGCCTGCTAACCAATCCCTGCCTAGAATCACGTCATACCCCTCCATGTCTAACACCAAAAGGTCTGCCGCTAGACACAGTCTCCCAATTAATATATCAACACCTCTACAAATCGAATGTATTAAAGAAACACTACCCATAGGTGACTCAACACACATAAGAAGACTACTGGATGTCTCTAATAATCCAGCAGCTCGTACAAATCTAGTCTTAATAAATGAATGAGACGGCCCAGTATCAAACATAATCCTACCCTCGAACTCGTGAATAGCAAATGTACCCTCGACTGCAGGCGGTGCTGGAGGTGGTGGAGGTACGGATACATCTCGGATGTTATACACATGTCCATAATGCATCTGACCCTACTGTTGCTGTGGGGCTTGTGAGGGTGCTGGAGCTGGAGCTGGAGCTGGAGTTGGAGCTAAAGGAGCCTGCTGCCCCTGATGGGCACCCAACCTCTAAGGTCCATCTCGCTGTGGGAGTGTCTCTATCTGTGACTCTGCTGGAAGCATATAAAGAACTACCCTAAAAAAGGTCTCCTTTGTCCCTGACCCCTCTGTCCCTGATGCTATCCCAAATGGCCTTGGCCTTGCTCGCCTCCCCCTTGGTTCCCCTAGCCCTGACGGCCCTGAGGGAACTGTTGCTGCAGGGGACCCTTTTGGACCTACCTATCAGATCTGAACCCACCATGTCTGAACTTCTTAGAGGAGTTCCCCTATTGAAAGTTATGTTCCTGCTGGCTCACTACTTGCTACTGCTGGGATGGTACCCCATTACCACAACTCCCTCCTGTATTGCCCTGGTAGATAGTCTCTGCTCATCTCTTGCTCCCTTTAGCATGGAAGCGATAGTCCAGGTAGTGTTCCTGTGCGACATTAACAACATCAGTGTAAGTCATCAATGCAGGATTCCCAATCAAATGCTGCCTGATCCTCCAGGCTAACCTATCCATGAACCTAGCCTTCTTCCTCTCCTCATTGTTCACCTCGTCTGGCACAAAATTAGCCATATGGGTGAACTCCTCCTCATAGTCAGCTACTGATCGGTCACCCTAACATACCTCCCCAAATCTCCTCCTTATCTATAACTCAACTATAGGTGGTAAGTACTTGTGGTCAGACCACATCCAGAACTCTGAAATGGTCATCGAGTCTCTCTCCTCATCGGTGGTCACTGACTCCCACCACTGAAGGGCTGCTCCCGCTAACCTAAAGGTAGCCAACATCTTCTTCTAAACCTCACTACAATCTAACATGTGTAGATGGCGCTGAATTTTATTTTTTCATTGGCACGTCGTCACTACATCCGTACCGTCCTGAAACTCAGGTGGGTGGCATTTCTAGAAGGTCTCTCTGATGCTGTGCTACGTGGGTTACCTCGAATAGGACTGAATATCTATTGCTATGGACTGCTGTGCCTGATGCTGAGGACAGTGGGCTGCCATGGCCCTTATAGTTATCTCAATGTCCCGTGGCACTATCGTCGCCACACGAGTAGCATAAATCATATCTAGTGGTAGTGGGGGTCCCAGCTGGTCCTGAGGGTCCTCCCTAACCTCATCTTGGGCTAATGCCCTCTCGACTCGCTCTCTCCTCGGTGACATTCTAAAATAAGAATTTAAATTTGTATAAGTACAGAGTTTATACAAAATTTAAAGAGTAGAAGAACGATATTGTAGGTACGTAAGGAATAAGCAATAGTCCTAATAATAGGGCTCTATTACAAAATGACGATGCGCTGAATCCGTAGTAAGCAATACAGATCCTAAGGACACTAGAACTTGGCGCTCTGATACCTTCTGTGACACCTCGCCTAATTAAACATCGGGTGATCAGTCCTTAATTAAATTAAACAGGTTTCTCATATAGTTCATTCTTAGGATCACCGTCGAAAACTTTTTAATTACTAACCACCTAAGTGAAATTAGAACGGTGTCAAATTTTATCTTATTTAATAACGATTAAAAGAACCACAATGAACTAAATTATCCAATCACAATAATATAGAATCCAACCGTCACAATATATAAATGAAATCAAGGTTTGCCAAATTAATAGTCGGCCAAAATCCAAAATAATTACTCCATATTAAAGACAAATCTAAATAACTGAAAGCTATCACTGGACAACATGTTCGTACATGAAATGTAGAAATGAAATCCTAGACTAGATCAGAATGAGAGACTCGTCTAATCAAATAAGTCCAGTCAGCAATCCACATTACTACAGTTCTGAGTCCTTGGAATGAAGTCACGCTTGGCGTCCCTGTGGTTGGACACCTCAAAGGTTTTCAAATTTTTTTATAGCAAGAGTTAGTACACAAAACGTTTTGAAAATATTTAGCAAGTAATTTATTGTAACAAAATCCCTTATTGATTACACATGTTATCATCACATACACTATCTCTTGAGTTTCTCACCCCTCATATATAGTGCACGCCTAATGTTTTGTACTTAGGCCACCTAGATATACTACCCACGCTAATTAGACTAAAGTGTCCCACTGAACTTATCTACACGTCTAAGTTCCCTTACCGCCCATACAGTACATTCAATTTTCATTAACATCTCTCGTATGTTAATTATTTACCATGTAACATTTTCACGTATGTTATATTCACATCTATATAATTAAGCCTCACTGTTTAATTTACTTTCTTAGATGTCCACCATCTATCTTAAATTTTTTAATTAAGTCTCTCTCTACTTAATTTACGTTTTTGGATATATATCTATGTATCATACCTACCAGTTAGTATCTCTCAATGTAGAATAACCATAAGGTATATATTTCACACACAATATATACTATAAGTGCATACTTCACCATAATGTCCTTAATTTACACATTAGGGATTTTAGCATTCGGAATGTCCCCTCGAACTTGGTTCGGAATGTCTAATCGAACATTGGTTCAGAATGTCTTATCGAACATGGCTCGGAATGTATCATCAAACACATCAATCAAATATATAATAGGTCTTCACTCCACCTATAATTTTAAATTAGTAGATAATCACACAACCTAATACTGATGCACGTACGTAGTATATTTCTCTCAAATACTCACCTCAAATATACTTTACGATTCACCTTGCTATCGTATTTAGTTGAGCATTTTTAGGGCCCTAGTTACCCCTTAATTTATGTCAGTAGTTAAATCTTCCTTAAATATTCAACCAATAAAATTTTCTGGGCAGACGGATGACCAGATTTGGTATGTGTCCGACCAAATTTGGCCGACCTAATTCGAAGGTCGGACAAACTATAGCTGAACAAAATTGGGGCTGAACTAATACCGGGGGCAAACTAATATTGAGGCCGAGCCGACCTAAAATTGAGGCCAAACTGGTCTTGAGCCCGAGCCGACCTGATATCGAGGCCAAACTGCTCTTGAGGCCGAGCCGACCTGATCTCGAGGCCATACAGATCTTGAGGCCGAGCCGACCTGATACTAAGGCTGTATTGCTCTTGAGGTCGATCCGACCTGATGCTGAGGCCGAATTGCTCTTGAGGTCGAGCCGACCTAATGCTGAGGTCGACCTCCCTGGAACTTCCTCTACCCCACTGTTACGGATTCCACCATTTTTAACCCAAAATTTCTTGATATAATCATACCAAACTCCAGTATGATTATCCTCAACATCAAATATGAGTTTATATAACATTTCTAAAAGATCTCTAACATGAAAACTTCATTATAACAATCCATATAAATATTTCATCAAGGTTTTCTACACAAACCCTAGTTATGGTGTTCTTCATATAAGTTCATCAAAACCCAGATTTCATTTGTGGCTAATAACACATAATCACTAGTTTATTATCCTCTATATATATATCGAATTCGTCTACATGCAATTCCTACCTAACCATGCATTTAAATAATTCTTTTCCCAGAATTTTGAAAATAAGAATTCGATTCTTCCATCTAACCCTAAGCACGGGTATTATAACATCAATTTAATCTGTAATAAACACTTGACTTCGTACTGTAGGGTCTGATTTCATGTTGAAGAAGATAATCTAATTTCCTTCCCCTCAATCCTTCCTTCCCAAATTGTTTGTGGTGTAAGAGCTCCTTCGAATTCTCACAAATTTCTCCTCTTTAAGCTTTGGAAATTGTCCCCCCTTCTCTCTAATGACCCCGCTTAGTTTTAACCTTTTTTAACCCTAGCCTCCACTCTTATACATCTGATATAACCCTTAAAAATTCGTTGGTCCCTTAACCTCCAATTACTAAATGACCAAAATTCCCTCACTAGGTGCCGGTTTGGTCTATAATTGACCCGGAACCCAAACTATACCCCCGAGTACACTTTTCTGACTATTTTGACCCTATCGGAGTCATTCACGAACTCTAAATTATCATACGAGCCACTAAAAATATATTTCTCATTTCTCACCTCAAAATAGTCTGCACACGACTCCCGGTGAGATAAATTTAAAAATGCACATATCACTCGCTATGCCATATAATAATAATATTTTTTTATTTACTATCCACACTCAGTAATTTTTTATTGAAATATTAATCAGTATCTATCTCTCGATTAATATGTAATTATCACATTTATTAAACAAATCACATTAAATTACTTCACTCGCGTAATTTAAATAAAACGTATTTTCCTAATTAATTAAATTAAAAATACGCAGAAATACGGGGTATTACATACTTCCCCACTTATAAAGGAATTTTTTCCTCAAAATTAGGATATACATGTGGTGAATAACTCTAGATACTGCTCTCGTATGTCATCCTCCCGCTCCCATGTTGACTCATCAGTATTGTGGCATTCCCACTGAACTCGCACTACTGGCACCACCTTGGACCGCAGTTTACGCTCACCATGATATAAAATAGCCACAGGTCTCTCCTCATACGAGACGTCTGGCTATAAGTCAATCTCCTTAAGTGGAACATGCCAGAAATCCCTCTCACTCCTCTTGTATTTATTCAGTGATAACACATGGAACACATCGTGTAACTGCTGAAGATGATTTGGAAGTCCAAGTCTGTAGGCTACTAGTCCCACCCTATCTATAATAGGAAATTCCATAAATATCTCGGCACTAACTTCCCTTTTTTGCCAAATCTCATAATCTCCCTCATAGGAGATACTTGGACTAACACCTGGTCACCAACATCTAACTCCACATAACTCCTGTCGGCATCTACATAACTCTTTTGCCTATCTTCAGCAATCCGATTGCGTCCTCGAATCAACTCAATCTTGGCAGTAGTCTCTTAAAGCATCTTGAGCCCTAACAACTTGTTGTCCCCCACCTCTAATCAACATGCGGGTGAACGACAAGGCCTCCCATACAATGCCTCGAATGGTGGCATATCGATAATAAATTGGTAATAGTTGTTATACGCAAACTCTACCAATGGAAGGTATCTCTCCCATCCTCCACCAAAATCTAGGATGCACATCCTCAACATATCCTCGAGCATCAGATTCACCCTCCGAGTCTGTCCGTCAGTCTGCAGGTGGCACGCCATACTCAATCGTAAGTTTGTGCCCATGGCCTCCTGAAAGCTTTGCCCAAAATATGACACAAATACTTTGTCTCTATCAGACACAATATTAATTGGGACTCTGTGCATCTTCACAATCTTCTAGATGAATAGTTGCGGGTACTGCATCGTGTCGTAGTCGGTGTGAACTGGCAATAAGTGATCCACCTTGGTCAACCGATCCACTATCACCCATATGAAATCACAACCCCGCTGTGAAGTAGCTAGCCCAGTAATAAAATCCATAAAGATGATTTCCCACTTCCACAGGGGAATTTCAAGTGGCTATAACATCCCTGAAGGTATTTGATGGTCAACTTTCACCAGTTGAAAAGTAACACACTTTGAGACAAACTCTGCTATGTCTCTCTTCATGCCAGCGCACCAGTATTGTCTCCTCATTTCCTGGTACATCTTATCCCCACCAGGATGTACCGTAAACCTGGAATCGTGAGAGTCGATCATCATTGCCTGCCTCAACTCCTCATCCTCCGGCACTACCAATCTCCCATTAAAGTGCAGGCCTCCCTCTGAGCTAACTGAGTACGAATCTGCACCCTTAGCTGATAATTGTCTCACCCTATCCTGACAGAACCGATTCTTTGCTGAGGCTTCACTACCTGCATAACGATCTCAGGAGTGATAGTTATAACTTCCATGTACGCCCTGGCCACCTCATCCTCCTGCTAGAGCTCACTCCACCTTGGTTTCCACACCTAATCTAAATCTCCAGTAGGTCGTTGGCTCAACGTCTCTGCCACCACATTAGCCTTACCAGGATGATACTGTATATCAAACTGGTAATCCTTCATGAATTCTAGCCACCGTCTCTGCCTCATGTTAGAATCCTTCTGTGTGAAGAGATAATGCAGTGACTTGTGATCCGTGAATAATGTGAACTACTCCCCAATAGGTAGTGACTCCAAATTCTCATCGCAAAAATGACCACTGCCAACTCTAGGTCGAGGGTGGATTAATTCTTTTCATGGGGATTTATCTTTCGAGATGCATAATCCATCACCCTCTCCTCCTACTGAAACACACCACTAAATACCTGTAAGGATGCATCTGTGTAGACCCGATACTCCACCCCACTCCTCGGTAATGCAAGTACCAGTGCTGATGCCAATCTATCATTTAGCTCGTCAAAAGACAACTGATACTAGTTGCTCCACACGAATGGGACCCCTTTACGAGTCAGGTTCGTCAAAGGGCCAATAATCTTTGAGAACCCCTTGATGAAGTAACGGTAATATCCAACCAATCTTAAGAAGGTGCGAACCTCGGTTGGTGTCATGGGCTTCCCCCACTCCCTTACCGTCGATACCTTACCCGGATCAACAGCTATGCCCCTGTTGGACACGATGTGGCCAAAAAAACTGTACCTCATGAAGCCAAAATTCACACTTACTAACTTTAGCGTACAATTGGTGGTCCCATAACATCTGCAGAACCATCCATAAATGCTCGGCATGCTCCCCCTCCATTCGTGAGTAAACTAGGATGTCATTAATGAATACTATCATAAACTTATCCAAAAAATCCCAGAATACTCTATTCATGAGATCCATTAACATTGTAGGTGAATTAGTGATCTCGAATGGCATCACCTTGAACTCATAGGATCCATACTGCGATAGGAAAACGGTCTTAGGAACATCCTCCTCCCGAATACGTAACTGGTGATAGTTTAACCTCAAATCGATCTTAGACAAGTATGCAACCCCTCTCAACTGATCAAATAGGTCGTCAATCCTAGGTAACGGATACTTGTTCCATACCCTCTCAACTGATCAAATAGGTCGTCAATCCTAGGTAACGGATACTTGCTCCATATTGCCACCTTGTTCAGCTCTCTATAATCCACGTATAGGGAAAGTGAACCATCCCTTTTCTTCACAAACAATACCGGAGCACCCCAGGGCGAAATGCTCCGCCGAATGAAACCTTACCCCAAGAGCTATTGAATTTTCTCTCTCAGCTCTCTCATCTCTGAGGGAGATATACGATACGGTGCTCTGGAAAACCGTCTCATCTTCGGTGCTAAATCGATGAAATACTCTATTTTCTGAATAGGTGGCAACCCAGGTATCTCCTGGATCACGTCCTCAAAATCCCGCACTATAGGAATCGAATCTAAGGGAACAATCACCTTCTGCGAGGTCTCCTCCTCGATGTAATTCAAATGAGTGCTTGATCCTCCCTCGGGGAGAGACATCGCCAAAAGGAAAATCTCCTGTACTGGAATATAAAACACAATCATTCTCTCGTAACAATCTACCATCGCTCTATAGCCTGCTAACCAGTCCATGCCTAGAACCACGTCATACCCCTCTATGTCTAACACCAGAAGGTCTGCCGCTAGACTCAGTCTCCCAATCAATATATCAACACCTATAGAAGCCAAATGTATCAAAGACCCACTACCCATAAGTGACTCAACACATATAAGAAGATTACTGGCTGTCTCTAATAATCCAACGGCTTGTACAAATCTAGTCTAAATAAATGAATGAGATGCCCCAGTATCAAACAGAATCCTACCCTCAAACCTGTGAATAGGAAATGTACCCTCGGCTGTAGGCAATGCTAGAGGTGGTGGAGGTGTGACTACATCTCAGACGTTATACACACATCCATAATTCATCTGACCCTGCTACTACTGTGGGACCGATACCGGCACTGGAGCTGGAGCTAAAGGAGCCTGCTACCCCTGGTGGGCACCCTGCCTCTGAGTTCCATCTCATTGTGGGGAATGTCTTTGTCTATGACCCTGTTGGCTACATATAAAGCACTTCCCCAGAAAAGGTCTCATTTGTCCCTGACCCTGGTGTCCCTGATGCTGTCCCTAATGGACCTGGCCCTGCTGGCCTCCCCCTAGTTTCCCTAGCCCTAATGTCCCTAAGGGAACTATTTCTGCTAGGGACCCTATTGGCCATGCCTATCAGATCTGAACCCACCATGTCAGTATTTCTTCATGAAGTTCCCCTACCGGGAGATCTTCCCCTATTAGCTCACTACCTGCTACTGCTAGGATGGTACCCCACTACCGCTACTCCCTCATGTATTGCCCTGATGGCTAGTCTCTACTCCTCTCTTGCTCCCCTTAGCATGGAAGCGATAGTCCTGGCAGTGTATCAGTGCGGCATTGACAACATTAGTGTAAGTCACTAATGTAGGATTCCCAATCAAATGTTGTTTAATCCTCCAGGCCAACCCATCCGTGAACCTATCCTTGTTCCTCTCCTCGTTGCTCACCTCGTCTGGCATAAAATTAGCCAAATGGGTGAACTCCTCCTTGTAGTCAGCTACTGATCGGTCACCTAACATACCACCCCAAATCTCCTCCTCATCTATAACTGAACTTTAGGTGGGAAGTACTTACAGTCAAACTGCACCCAAAACTCTGAAATGGTCATCGAGTCTCTCTCCTCAGCGGTGGTCACTGACTCCCACCACTAAAGGGCTTCTCCTGCTAACCTGAAGGTAGCCAACATCTGCTTCTGAACCTCGCTGTAATCTAACATGCGCAGATGGCGCTAAATTTTCTTCCATTGGCATGCCATCACTACATCCATACCTCCCTGAAACTTACGTAGGTGGCAATCCTGGAAGGCCTCTCTGATGCAGTGCTAAGTGGGTTGCCCTGGATGGGCCTAAATATCTAGTGTTATGGACTGCTGTGCCTGCGGCTGAGTAAAGTGGGCTTCCATGGTCCTCATAGCTGTCTCAACGGCTTGTGACATTATCACCACCACCTGAGTAGAAGAAACCATCTCTAGTGGTGGTGGGGGTCCCTGTTGGTCCCGAGGGTCCTCCCTAACCTCATCTTGGGTTGCTGTCCTCTCGGCTCGCTCTCTCCTCGGCGGCATTCTGAAATAAGAATTTAAATTTGTATAAGTACACAGTTTATACAAAATTCAAATAGCATAAGAATGATATTGTAAGTACGTAAGGAATAAACAACAATCCTAATAATAGGGCTCTATTACAAAATGACGATGAGCTTTATTCGTAGTAAGCTGTACAGATCCTAATGACACTAGAACTTGGCGCTCTGATACAATCTGTGACACCCCACCTAATTAAACATCGGATGATCATTCATTTATTAAATTAAACAGGTTTCTCATATGGTTCATTCTTAGCATCACTATCAAAAACATTTTAATTACTAACCACCTAAGTGAAATTAGACCGGTGTCATATTTTATCTTACTTAATGAAAATTGAAAGAACCATACTTAACTAAATTATCCAATCACAATAATATAGAATCCACCCATCACAATATATAAATTAAATAAATGTTTGCCTAATTAATAGTCAGCCAAAATCCAAAACAATTACTCCATATTAAAGACAAATCTAAATATCTGGAAGTTGTCACTAGACAATATGTCCGTACATGAAATATAGGAATGAAATCCTACACTAGATCAAAATGAGGGAATCGTATAATCAAATAAGTCCTATCAGCAGTCCACAATGCTACAACTCCGAGTCCCTAAAATGAAGTCACGCTTGGCGTCCCTATGGATGGACACCTAAAAGGTTTTTAAATTTTTTTATAGCAAGTGTTAGTACACAAAATGTTTTGAAAATATATAGCAAGTAATTTATTGCAACAAAATCCTTTATTGATTACACATGTTAGGATCACGTACACTCTCTCTTGAGTTTCTCACCCCTCATCTATAGTGCACGCCTAACCTTCTGTACTTAGCCCACTAGCGATACTACCCACGCTAATTAGACTAAGTATCCCACTAAACTTATCAACACGTATAAGTTCCCTTACCGCCAATACAGTACATTCAATTTTTATTAACATCTCGCATATGTTAATTATTTACTATGTAACATTTTCCCGTATGTTATATTCACATCTATATAATTAAGTCTCACTACTTAATTTACTTTCTTAGATGTCCACCATCTATCTTAAATTTGTTAATTAAGTCTCTCTCCACTTAATTTACGTTTTTAGATATATATATATATATATCCACCATCTATCTTAAATTTGTTAATTAAGTCTCTCTCCACTTAATTTACGTTTTTAGATATATATATATATATATATATATATATATATGTATGTATCACATCTACCAATCTACTATCTCTGAAAGTAGAATAATCATAAGGTGTATATTTCACACATAATATCTACTATAAGTGCATACTTCACCATAATGTCCTTAATTTACACATTAAGGATTTAAGAGTTCGGAATTTCCCCTCGAACTTGGTTCAGAATGTTTCATCGACCATTGGTTCGGAATGTATTATCGAACACATCAATCAAATAAATAATAGGTATTCATTCCACAAATAATTTTAAATCAGTAAGTAATCACACAACCTAGTACTCATGCACGTACATAGTATATTTCTCTCAAATACTCACCTCACATATACTTTATGATTCACCTCGCTATCATATATAGTTGAGTATTTTTATCTACTCTAAGGTCCCTAGTTACCCCTTAATTTATGTCAGTAGTTAAGTATTCCTTAGAGATTCGACTAATAAAATTTTCCTAGCAGACGAATGACCAGATCTGGTATGTGGCAGACCAAATTTGGCCGACCTAATTTGAAAGCCAAACAAACCATAGTCGAACAAAATTAGGGCCAAACTGATATTGGGGCCAAACTAATACTGAGGCCGAGCCGACCGGATATTGAGGCCGAACAGATCTTGAGTGATGACACATGGAACACATCATGTATCCGCTGAAGATGACCTGGAAGTCCCAATCTGTAGGCTATTGGTCCCACCCTCTCCATAATAGGAAATTCCCTACATATCTCGGTGCTAACTTCCCCTTTTATCAAATCTTATAATCCCCTTCATAGGAGATACTTGGACTAACACCTAATCGCCAACCTCTAACTCTTTTGCCTATCTTGAGCAATCTGAATGCGTCCCTGAATCAACTCAATCTTCACAGTATTCTCCTAAAGCATCTCGAGCCCTAACAACTTGTTGTCCCCCGACTCTAACCAACATGTGGGTGAACGATAAAACATCCCATACAATGCCTCGAACGTTGCCATACCGATAGTAAATTGGTAAGAGTTGTTATACGTAAACTCAACTGATGGAAGGTATCTCTCCCATACTCCCCAAAAATCTAGGATACACATCCTCAGCTTATCCTCGAGCATCAGATTCACCCTCTTAGTCTGCCCATCAATCTGCGGGTGGTACGCCGTACTCAATCCTAAGTCTGTGCCTATGGCCTCCTTAAAGCTATGCTAAAAATGTGACACAACTACTTTATCTCTATCAGACACAATATTAATCGGGACTCTGTGCATCTTAACAATCTTCGATATGAATAACTGTGCGTGATGCATCGTGTCGTAGTTGGTGCGAACTGGAAACGAGTGATCCACCTTGGTCAATCGATCCAGTATCACCCATATCGAATCACGACCCCACTGTGAAGTATGTATCCCATTAATAAAATCCATCGAGATGCTCTCCCACTTTCACAGGGGAATCTCAAGTGGCTGTAATATCCACGAAGGTCTTTAATGGTCAACTTTCACCAATTGACAAGTAACACACTTTGAGACAAACTCTGCTATGTCTCTGTTTATGACGACCCACCAGTACTGTCTCCTCATATCCTGGTTAGCCTTACCAGTAGGTCATCGGCTCAACACATCTACCACAATGTTAGCCTTACCAGGATGACACTGTATATCAAACTGGTAATCCTTCATAAATTCTGGCCACTGCCTCAGCCTCATGTTCAGATCCTTCTGTGTGAAGAGATACTGAAGTGACTTGTGATCCCTGAACAATTTGAAATTCTCCCCCAACAGGTAGTGTTTCCAAATCCTCAGTGAAAAAATGATTACTGCCAACTCTAGGTCGTGGGTGGGGTAATTCTTTTTAAGGGGCTTTAGCTTTCGAGATGCATAAGCTATTTCCCTCTCCTCCTACTTTAACATACCACCAAGTCCCTGTAATGATGCATCTGTGTAGACCCGATACTCCACCCCACTCCTCGGTAATGCAAGTACCAGTGCTGATGCCAATCTATCATTTAGCTCGTCAAAAGCCAACTGACACTGGCAGCTCCACATGAATGGGAACCCTTTACAAGTCAGGTCCGTCAAAGGCCCAACAATCTTTGAGAACCCCTTGATGAAGCAACGGTAATATCTGGCCAATCCTAAGAAGGTTCAAATCTCAATCGGTGTCGTCGGTTGCCCCCACTCCCTCACCGTCGATACCTTACTCGAATCAATATCTATGCCCCTATCGAACACGATGTGACTAAGAAACGTTACCTGCCGAAGCCAAAATCCACACTTACTAACTTTAGCATACAACTGGTGGTCCCGTAATGTCTGCAGAACCATCCATAAATGCTCGGCATGATCCTCCTTTGTTCATGAGTAAACCAGGATGTCATCAATGAATACAATAACAAACTGATTTAGAAAATCCCAGAATACTTTGTTCATGAGATCCATGAACACTGTAGGTGCATTAGTGAGTTCGAATGGAATCACCCTGAACTCATAGGATCCATACAGTGATAGGAAAGCAGACTTAGGAACATCCTCCTCCCGAATACGTATCTGGTGATAGCCTGACCTCAAATCGATCTTGGAGAAGTATGCAACCCCTCTCAACTGATCAAATAGGTCATCAATCCTTGGTAACGGATACTTGTTCCGTATCGTCACCTTGTTCATATCTCTATAATCCACGCACAGGAAAAGTGAACCATCCCTTTTCTTCACAAACAATACCGAATTCACCACGCTATTATATTTAATTGAGTATTTTTATCTACTCAAAGGGTCCCAGTTACCCCTTAATTTATATCAGTAGTTCAGCCTTCCTTAAAGATTCAACCAATAAAATTTTCTAGGCAGACGGATGACCAGATCTGGTATGTGGCGGACCAGATTTGACCGACCTAATCCAAAGGCTGAACAAACTATAGCCGAACAAAATTAGGTCCGAACTGATATCGGGGCCAAACTAATACTGAGGTCGAGCCAGCCGGATATTGAGACCAAATTGCTCTTGAGGTCGAGATGACCTGATATTGAGGCCGAATAGATCTTGAGGCTGAGCCGAACTGATGCTGAGGCCGAATTGCTCTTAAGGCCGAGCTGACCTGATGCTGAACCCGAATTGCTCTTGAGGCAGAACCGACTTAATGCTGAGGCCGACCTCTCTGGGTCTTCCTCTTCCCCACTGTTAGGAATTCCATCATTTTAACCCAAATTTTTTTGATATAAGCATACCCAACTCCAGTATGATTTGCCTCATCATCAAATATGAGTTTATATAACATTTCTAACAACTATCTAACATGAAAACTTCATTAAAACCATCCATTTAAAGATTTCATCTAGGTTTTGTACACAAACCCTAGTCGTGGTGTTCTTTATATAAGTTCATCAAAACCCAGATTTCATTCGTGGCTTGTAACACATAATCACTAGTTTATTATCCTCTACATATATCGATTTCTTCTACATGAAATTCCTACCTAACCATGCATTTAAATCATTTTTTTCCCAGAATTTTCAAAACAAGAATTCGATTTTTCCATCTAACCCTAAGCATGGGTATTATAACATAAATTTAATCTGCAATAAACACTTGACTTTGTACTGTAGTGTCTGATTTCGTGTTGAAGAAGGTGGTATGATTGCCTTCCCCTCAATCCTTCCTTCTCAAATTGTTTGTTGTGTAAGATCCTTTGAATTGTCATAAATTTCTCCTCTTTAAGCATTGGAAATTGTCTCCCCCTTCTCTCTAATGACCCCTCTTAGTTTTAACCGTTTTTAGCCGTAGCCTCCAGTCTTATACATCTGATATAACCCTTAAAATTTCGTAGGTCCCTTAACCACCAATTACTAAATGACCAAAACGCCCTCACTATGTGCCGATTTGGTCTAAAATTGACTCGAAACCCAAAATATACCCTCGGGGTACACTTTTCCAACTATTTTGACCTTATCGAAGTCACCCGTGAACTCTAAATTATCATACGAGTCACTAAAAATATATTTCTCATTTCTCACCTGTAAATAGTCTACACGCGACTCTTGGTGAGATAAATTTAAAATACACACTTATCACTCGCTATGCCGTATAATAATAATAATCATTTATTATTTATTATCCAAACTCAGTAAAGTTTTATCGAAATATTAATCAGTATCTATCTCTCGATTAATATGTAATTATCACATTTATTAAACAAATCAGATTAAATTACTTCACTCGCGTAATTTAAATAAAATGTATTTTTCTAATTAATTTCTGAATTAATTAAATTAAAAATAAGTAGAAATACGGGGTATTACAGACATCTTTTTTTAGGAAAAAGTGCCAAAAGAGATTTTTTCTCTTAATCTTGGATATCTAACTCGATTTTGTTATAACCAGAACAACCATAAAGAAAGAAATAAAAAGGGCGTCCCTATATGCGTTCGAGCATTTGGTCTATAAATGGAAAGGTGAAATGATCCTTTCGAGTCACGGCATTGAGCCTTCGGTAGTCAATGCACATGCTCCACTCGGTGGTGGTGCATTTTGTGATTAATTATTCCTTGGCATTCTCAATGAATGTAATTCTTGGTTTTCTGGGAACCATGTCGATTAGACTAACCCACTGACTATCCAAAATCAGGTAAATGATATTTTTATCTAATATCTTAACAACCACAACCCTATCCACCTCTTCCATAACGAGATTCAACCCACGTTACATCTCCTAAGTGGGGTTATCTTCCTCCTCAAGGTGTATTTTTTGCGTACAAATCAAAGGGCTTACTGCCTTGAAGTTTGCAATGGTCTAACTGAAGGAACTTTTATTTATTTTTAAGAATTCCATCAACTTACCCTCTTGGCCGTCATCTAGGTGGTATGAGACAACAACAGGATACTTATTCCCTCACCAAATTAGACATACTTGAGGTCAGATAGAAATTTCTTGAGGTCAAGCTTTGGGAATCACACATCTAAGGGAACTTCATATCAATCGCGAAGCGGTAACTTCTCCAAATTACAACACCAATATACCTCATCCACCTTATCCAACTCATCCAACAAAGATCTCACAAGGTTAACTTCATGATAATAAGGCGAATAATCATCTTCAATCTCAAGTGAGTTGACCAAGCATTACTCGAGAGGGTCCATGTAATATGTATCGCTAAAGTGATTTTAGACAATCTCCTCTATGAGGTATACCTCATCGATGCCATCTTTATCACCCATTTGTTTGATAATATTGGAAATGTTAAGATCCAAGGTCATGTTCCCAAAGTTGGGATTTATTTTCCCATTTCTAGCATTGGTTAAGGCATTTGAGGTTGCTAGAAAAGGCTGACCTAGGATAATGGGAGTTATAATTTTTCAACTCTAATTATGACATTTCTATTCGAAGTCACAAGTTGAGTATACAAAACCACAAAGTCCATCGGGAATTATAATTTTTTAACTTTAATTATGAATATTCCACCACCCCTCTCGATACCTTAATGTAATGGTCTGCTAATGCGAGAGTGATTTTAGGTGGATTTAGCTCACGTAGGATGAGTTGTTCATACAAGGAGTATGGTACCAAGTTGACACTCATACCTGAATCAAGCAAATCTTGATTGAATTCGAATTCTCTAATGACATATAAGATGGTGGGACATCCAGGATCTTTTTACTTTTGAGGCAACTCAAATTTTTTGATCGAGCTCAACTCTGAGCCAAGAATGCCTTTTTCTTCACACAAAATTTCCGTTTTATCGTGATTAAGTCCTTGAGAAACTTGGAATAAGCGGGCTCTTTTTTAATGGCATCAATAAGAGGGATGTTTATTTTTAATTGCTTAAATATAATTAAAACATCGACATTATGGATCTCATTTTGGGGGGCCATAAGCCTTTGAGGGTAAGGTACGGGAATGGGGCATTTTAAAATTAATAGAACTTAATTTGTGACTCCTCAATAATCTCTTCAGGAGAAGCATATTCGATCTTTATGGGGTGGCATGAGGATTCCATGGAACTTGAAGGTGGGAGTGGGATCATCTTATTAAGGACTTTCCCAATCTTTAGAGTAGTGATGGCTTTCCCTTGATCCTGTAAAGAGTTTGGGCTCTTAGTAGTAACATTGTATTGCCCTTAAGGATTATTTCGAGGTTCAGAAATAAATTTTCTCTTTTCTTGGATACTTAATGAAATGGTCAAATTCGATAGTGAAGATTGTATTTCTACAAAGGTTTGCACATTTTGGTTATTGACGTTCAATCGAGTTTGCATGAAATCTTAAAGAGTGTCTTCAAGGATCTTCTTATGTGGGGGAACATAAAGAGATGGGGCAGCAGGACCTTGAATTTGCAAAGGTAATAGTCCTTGTTGGTATGGAGGTTGATACTTTTGAGGTGGGGGATTTTGAGTTTGTTGGGGTTGGTATTGCGGAGGTGGAGGGTTTGGAGGCCCTTAATAACCTTGATTTTGATTTTGGTCATTCTTCTACATAAGGAGAGGGTGTCTCGTCCTATAATTATGACTATAAGGAGGATTGTTGGGATCATAGGGGATAATAAGATATCAATTTTTTGTAAGACCCTATAAAATTATCTTTCTTGAGAAATTAACATTTAATTATCGGGGAGTGTGGGGAACTCCTTAGTTGGGTGTCTAATTTGGTCACATATAACACATACAACTTCCTCCACAACAAAAACCTTTTGGGTGGATTCTGTGTGTTCGGATTGTTGAGATATTTACAAAACATCGACCGTATAACAAAGTTGGTCATACTTAGAATACATATCATCGTCTTCCAACTTGAGTTGGATCAAGCCTTGATTTTTCCCTTGTGAGGTGATGCTTTCTTTGGTAGTCCGCTCATGAGGGCTTGTTGCATCCTACCATCGCGAGGTGGTAGAAATGAACTCCAAGTGAGCTTCCACCTACCTTGGCATATGGGTTCGACCAATTATTTGTTATGGATTTAACCCCCAGTGGAATTTAGAAATCAAACTCATTTGGTCAAAATTAGGATGGGAGCAAGATCGCTTTAATGATTTGAAATGTTCCCAACACTTGTCGAAGGTCTCATGCTCAAATTGTGTAAAATTTTGGACTTATTCATGACGGTGTTGGTTTTAAGAGTTTGGAAAAAATATTTCATAAAGAGATCTTGTAGTTCTTTAAGACTTGATATAATTGGGTAGGAGAGTTACGCGCAAATCTTTAGCTTTATTGGGAAGAAGAAATTCTCAAGCCGTACGTGCTCGAGAGTGTAATTTTGATAAGAAAATGTGTTGCAAACCTCCTTAAAATTTATTATGTGCCGATATGGGTTTTCATTTTACAATCCATGAAAGGTAGGAAAAATATTAATCATGTTATTCCTAAAATATAAATTCCTAACATTTAAAGGGAATGTGATGCACCCAGGAGACGTGACCAACTCTGGGCTGAGATAGTCACCAACTGTTTGGTGTACGGGGGTGACATCACATGGTGGGTCATGAAAGTTGTCCATTGGAGGATTTAAAAACTGAACCGAGGACGGGGAAGTTGGGTATGGAGATTGAGTTAGAAAAAATGATTGGGTAGACAATGTATTGAGCGTAAATGGATGGCCGAATGAAAATGATGGTCGCCAATTGTACGAGGGACTTGAACAATGGAGAGGATTTTTAAAGTTAGATGATGAGGCAAGGTTCACATCAAACAAGTTATCGTCGAATTCTAGATTAAAGCTATTTCTCATTAAACAACTCTGTTTCTACTAGATCAAGGTACCTAAACCTCTAAAATAATACTAGCCCAAAGGATTAAATTCAAGTGTGCTGGTCAAAAAATAAATAAAATAATATTAACGTTACTGAAAAATCCTGGGCAACGGTGCCAAAAACTTAAATCGCTTAAAATATTGTATAGCCCAAGTGTAAGATAACCACAAGAGTAGAAAAATTCTATAAGATTAGAGTAGAATTTCGCAGGGATTTAGATAAAGAAAAGTTAATAGTTGTTTTGATAAGTATTAATTAGTTAGTTTAAAAAGTAAGAAAAGATGGTTTATGTATAAGAGAGTGAGTTAAAGAACTAAAGTGAAATAAAACTTATGAAGAGAAAACTAATTAGAGATAATTGAAGTTAATCGACTATTATCTAGAGAGTTGATAAATTGTAATTATAAAAGGCCTAGGATCATTCTCCCGCCTTGGACTAACATAAAAGATACGAGTCTTAGTGTTAAACCGAAATCAAATGGAAATAATTTATTGCTCCCGACAATTAAGCATGAAGGGCGTAAACCTAACAATACGAAATGAAGATTTTAACAAATTATGGGACAAATGCATTGTTGTTGTACTAAAGTTTAAAATAAAACCCTTACATGATAAGAGGAGTTAATACACAAATATACTCCAATATCAACACATACAACCAATGATTTGACTCAAACTAAAACCAAAATAATGAAATACAAGCATCAAGGTGGGTTTATGCTCCCAAACCAATTAAACTAGCCACCCGTGGTAATGACGATACCAAATTTCAAAGTAGGGGTAACTAAAGGAGAGCATGCCATTAAATACAAGAGTCCAAACATAACAACTTTAATGAATAAGAAAGTATTCAATGCAATCAAGTTACAACAAAATAAAGCTTTAAATGCTTATAGTAGAGTAAATGAAGAGAGAGGGTGAAGAATATGATATTAAACCCTAGGAGAGAGAAGTGACATTTTCGCTTATAAAGAGGTTTCCTAAAATATCAAATAAAAAAAAACTAAATAAACAAAGAAAGAGGGGAAAAGCAATATATAGTAAGTGGAAAATTAAAAAGTTGTAATAAAGAAGAATCCAAATATGCAAAGGTTGAGTCAATTCGATCCAAACATGAGATTTAGGGTCATATTAAATCAACACTTCCAAAAATCCAAATCGATTCAGATCAGACCCGAGTTGATTCGGGACCTAGGAGATTGAATCATTAGGTTGACTTCAACGTTTATTTGGATCATTGCACATAAAAAGTTATTACATCTTCATTAAGAATCAAAATGAAGCCCTATAGGTGGCAACATGAATCTAACTTAGAGAGATACAACTTTCATAAAGAGTTTACGCCTAAAGCCCAAATAATGGATTAACTAAAATGCCTCCGAAGTTTCATTTTGAGACCGAAATTTCCCCAAGTCAACCAAACTTCCCTCCTAGCATTTTCAACACCTATAAAATCTCAAATAAACCTTGAGCAATGTATATACAATAGAAATATAGGTTATCAAGTAAATGAGAATAAATATCAAAATTAGCGCATGCGGAGAACAGGGTATTAAAAAAGGAATAATTCGTTTGTACCATTCAGGCAATAAATATCTTGTTTAATCATAGTTTAATCTCTAACTTGTTTATGTTTTGATTTCCACGTTAAATCGATTTGGATTTTTACACATGATTTGGTTTGATACAACATATTGGGTGTTATACAATTGTAATATATGGGTTTTATGTTGAGAAACCAAATGTGATGCATTAAAGGGTTGTATCTTTGTCAAAAATCATGTATTTCTGCTTAAAACTTGTCTATATCCATATCAAATATTTGTAGTATTATAGAATCACATGTTTAAAGAGACTTAAATTATTTATGATGATTTCAATTGATCAAAACCTGAAATCATATTGAACCCAATTCACTTTCACGTTAAACTGATGATTTAAAACTTACTTTCTTATTTTTACCTTAATTGTGATCACAAATTGTGTGGTTCATGTTTACAATTGATTAAAATTATTGGTCGACGTGTTTTAGGAACATTTTAATGTTATAATAATATTTGGGACGATTTGGAGAGAAACAGATCGAGTTGAATGGTTTTGGGATGATTTTGGTATTTTCAGACCTGATTGAGTTTTGCATGATGGAAAATATTCGTTTTCACAGTTTGGGGCAGATTTTTTAAAAGGGGGTTTTGAAGGATGGTTCTAGTTTAGTAGTTTTGATAGGACTTGTGGGAAATTTATATCTATAATATTTTGGAGCTGATTTTTTTTCTATGATTTTTAAACATTTAAAAATAATCAACTCAAAACGATTTTTTTTACTATTTTAAAAAAATCGGTCAAACTTTGTCAGTTTTTAACAGCTTAAAACAACTTAAAATCTGACATAGTTTGACCGATTCTTTTAAAATAGCAAAAAAATTCATTTTAAGTTGATTATTTTTTATGGTCCTACTGAAATGTTTAAAAACCATAAAAAAAATCAGTCGAAAAATATTTTTTTTACTATTTTAAAAAATTGGACCTCATTCAGGGTCCTCAAATTGGGACTTCACTTCATCCTTTCCCTATATATATATATATATATATATATATATATATATATATATATATATGTGTGTGTGTGTGTGTGTGTGTGTGTGTGTACTCATAGTTTAAAAGGTGATAAACTAGGAGGAGATTTTAAATATGGTGTTGAGATGTAATAAACCTTTAAGGAATATAAGGCAATCCAATGATGGGAATTAGGAAACTTTCGAGGACACTTGAGAGTGGCAGTTATCTTATTGTTGTTGTATGTAGATTATATGTTTCAAGGTTAGGATTTATTGAGGTTTGAGAATTAATAAAACCTAAGAATTAATGGATAATTTGGCGTTTGAGGACTGGGATGATTCGAGCACGCTTAAGAGTAGGCATTATCTTATATATATATATATAAATTCTTTGATTATGTGAACATACCATTCATCCATAGGGAATTAATCAGTGGGGGAGTTGTTTTAATTGGTTGTGACTGTGTACAACACTCTTGGGTGATGACGTAGGTCTTTTGGAAGTCTACGCGTTGAGATCACACTTTCAAGATGATCACTCTCTCACAATGTGAGATGCGAATGATTCAATCCATCGGGCGACATGGCCAATGGCGTTACTATGTGTTGACACATTTAGGCCATACATTTAGTCAGTCTATGGCTCGTGATGAGAGGGGTGGATAACCTAATCCATTGGATGAGTTTTGTTATGAGACTATCTGCTGGTGTGATTACTTAGTGGTCCCCTATTCTCATATATGTGTGTATGTTTCTAAATCCGTTAGGTGAGGGACTCATAAGGGTTTACTAATAGAAGCATGAGAAGATACCTAATGGTAGATGCCTTAGTGTGGTTGTTATGAGACTTATATTGATGTATGATAATAGTCTGGTAATGAAAACTTTGATTTAAAACCTATTTCAAATTTATTTATTTTGATATGAGACTCTATTTATCTTATTGTGTGGGGTAACATGAGTGGGGTGGGTCTGGGATTGTATTGTGTACATACGTTATAGTTCGGTGATGGGCACGTTTAATTAAAAGATATTAAAAAAAGGTATAATGTTAAGTAAGAGATCGCGTGGATCTTAATTAGTAAATATGGTTATTTGGTTGTAGTATGTACATGTGTAGTTTAGTTGCATCCCATGTTAGTAGTTTTTTATGTGGTATTACTTATTAGTCTAGTGATAGATACTTATAGTATTGTTTGCGCCTTGGGTTGGGATACTGATGTAGTATTTCACTTATGATGAGGGGTGAGCTATACCTTACATATTAGTGTCGATGGTTTGGCATGTTTATCGTAAATGAATTGCACAATTACAATTATATCTTATTTTTGGAAACTTTAAGGCTCTGACCCAAATCCATAAACCTTTTCGCCCTACATGTGTTATTATTTTTATATACATGAATAGAAGGGCTGAGTAGTCACACTTACAGTGATTGGAGATTCAACTTTTCATCCTTAGAGTGGGAGTTTTAATCTGGGGTGGTTACAATTGTATTTAAATTTTAGTTGAGACTTTTTTTATCAAGGAGATTCATATTATAGATTCAGTTTTATCGGAGTTTATTTTTTATCTCTATTAAGTTATTCTAATTATCATTTATGTCTCTTTTGTCATTATGTCATGGATGGTTTTATTTACTATTATTTTTATTTACATTGATGTCGAGAATGGTATAAGTTAATTAGAGCTCCTAAACTTTGGTGTGTTATCCAGATAAAGCGGGCATGGGAAATGTGGAGTTACAATAGGCCTCCTAATTCCTAGGAAGATAATGACTCGTGTAGAAAAAGAATCATTTACAAACACAAAAATACATATCTCCCCTCACTATCTCCTACCAGGTCAGCACGGTAATCTAGGGGTGTAAATCTTATATCCCCATTGGGAAAATGAAAGGTGTGGGTTGTATCCCACCACCTCTCAAGAAATATTAGAATAAGACCTCAATCGGTCTAAGTGTGGGGAATTATGATAATTGGTATAAAAATGCATGTACAATGCAAATAGATAATATATGCCCATAGCTGATCCAGTAGCTCCATAGCATGACATTAACTATACACGAAATATACAGTGGTGCACAACTTATAAGTAGTGATAACCCGTTAACGTAACTGAAATTTAAAATTAATTAACTAACATAATAAAATTAGTTAATATCTTAATTCAACATCTATTAGTTAATTATACTAACTAAGATAAATAATCGCACTACACCAAAACAACCTTCTAGTCAAGAAAATTGACCGACAATAAAGACTTGCTATGGTTAAGGGTCGTGACAAGACTAGGTGCGACAATAATAAGTCCCAAAAAACTTTCTAGGTACTTGTCACAGCTATGGACCATGACAAAAATGGAACAAAAAATAAATGTTGGGCAATATCTACTGCCCAACAGAAAAACCTACTTTAAAATAACAAAAACAAACTACTTTAAAATAACATAGACCCTAATTTTGGTCCTTCAAAACAACATCCACAATAGAATATGCAATCAAACTAATCAAACTAAATTATAATTAAATTAATAAAAAAATTGCATAAAATACAAGTTAAATTACTTCAAAACAACAATTTAATTACAATATCACATAAGTCATAAGTTTCAAATACAAAATCTCAATAATGCTCTAGGACATAAGTCGATCAAACGCCAAATGATCCCACCATGTCATTGATATGTTAAACACTGCCTCACTCATTCAAACACCTTACCTCATCCTCTTTACTCGATAACACTTAAATCACTCTGACCCGAGACTTGAAAGGCTGAAGTGGATGACCATGCACCACGATACCCATAGTGTCACTTGAGTCCTTCTCTCCTTCAAAAATCCAGTGTCATAGATATATACTCACTTCCCAAATGGCTCAATTGTCTTTGGGATAGAGGGGTTAGAGGTAGAGTATATATCGTAAGGTCAGGATGAGTTAACAACCAATGGTGAGGAAGATTCTCCTCACCAACCTTATCTTTACCCTTTCATTTATCCTACGACTTCACCTTCCCCTTCCATTTATCCTTAATCCCATATGTGAGCTCCCATTTCACCCATTCGAACATATTATTCATGGTTTGTTGGATATTATCCAACTTCGAGTACATCTTAACATATACGTGTTAAAAGATAAAGAGCTTTGACCATGAGAAAAATGTAATACCTTATATTCTTTATGAATTATTAAATTGAAGAAAATTAATTATGTGTGCTTGTTTATGACACGAGATGTCACTATTTATATTTTTATGTATTATTTAATTCGAATTTAAAATTTAATTTAATACACGAGAATTTATTAATTAAATAAGTGATAATTGGAATTGTACCGGGTGATTATTAAATAATTGCGTTATTAGTTAATTGTTTTGGTATATTTTGTATTGCTCTAGTGGGACACATAAAAGATTTGTTTTTAGTTTAAAATGGTGGATTATAGGCCTATTGGTTTATCATAAGTCTTGGGTAAGGGTCTAAGTCATTTAAAGGTGATTTTAGGACCATTTAGGTGAGACCCATTTGGCGCCCAATTGTAATTTCGATATTTAAGGGTTTTAATGAGGCATGAGGGATCTCACTAGTCACATAACACAATTTAGGAGGCACCTTGGGGATAGAGAGAAGGAACTTGAAGAGAAGAGGAAGAATTGGAGGATCTTAGCATGGTTTTCTCCACAAAATGGGTTGAGATAAGTTTATCTAAAATTTAATTATAGTTTCTTTTGTGTTACATTATATCTATTCATTGAAATCTAAACTTAATAATATTTAAATATGATATTAGATGATTAAATAGTTAATTTTTGAAATTAATCTAATTAAGATGTTAATTAGGTTAATTTCTCCCTTATATTGAATGATTTCCCCATGAACACGAATTGAAATTATTAGAACTTGCTTTATATTGAAAATTCTTTAAAAGCCATGTGATTAGTTGAATCAATTTGTAGAAAGTGCAAGTTAATTATAGTAGTTGATGAAACTAGGATTTTTATTATTTAATTTGAGATTTACCTTTTAATCTTGATCGAAACTTGTGCAATTGTTGTAAGAAATAGGTTCCAATATATATTTGAAGTGAATTTGGTGTTTTTTGTTTGTTGGGGATTGGATGAAGCTTGGGAGGTCACTACTGGTGTTTTATAGAGAAAATTTGGGTTTTAGAGAAGGTGAATCCTGTAATAAGAGGAAATGTCAACCTACATGGGCGATCAATTGATCGTCCCTGGACATCGATCGATCAACCACCCAGGATTGTAGAAACTTGAATTACGAATGCGTGGGTGATCATTTTGTACTTTTTTTTTTCAATTTAATATATATATATATATTTTACCAAGAGCTGGCCATGATGAAATTCTAATGATTCTAGCTTGTGCTTTGTGTTATGATTGGATTATTGTATTTTCAGACTTAAGGCTAGGACGGATTGGCCTTTAGGTTTATAATATTTATAAAATGGATTGAACTCTAATGTTTGAGGTTTTATAAATTAGGTTAGGGTCATTTGAGTGTTTAGACTTCAGTTGGTTATTGGGGTCGAACTGTGTAGAATATATTAGTTAAAATCTGAGAGCGATGGGATTTTGGAAGGGTTGATACCGAGATGTACAGCCTCGAAAGACTTGGCTAGAATTATATGAGATTTAATATAGTTATTGTTCGTATTTTTAGTATAAATTGTGCGTGAAATTATAATTAGAATTTGGAAGGCCTTGGGGAGTAGGGCTAGTAACAAATAAATTCGAATAGGGGTAATGGGTGTATTACCTTTTAATAGTTAAAATTATTCTGGATGACTCGGTAGTAATGGGTATATATCTATATGTTTATGTTGATTTAACCCGTTAGTGAGGATTGTTACTGTAACTCAGTAACGTTCGTTCGGTATGCATACATGTTTATTCGACTCAACCCATTATAAAGGGTTATATTTGATTGCATGCATTATGTGCAATGCATACCATGTGTGAATGCTCGTGGCAGATGCACTAGGAGGGATTCCATTATAAGGAACGTGCGATGTTGATCGCGATATTGAATCAATGAGGAGACGAGTTTGCCTTGATCATTTTTACCCCGAGTCCTATGACTAAATAACCGTGCTCGAAAGGGTTTCACATGGATATTTCATCGTATAGTCTTAGGAAGGGGTGGTCATAGGCCGAGCCTGAGTGGGTTCGGGTCGGGACTATAAAAATTGACCTGTCCTGAGCCCTCCAAGGCCCGAATCGAAAGTTCATTTCCCAGGCCCGCCCAAGAAGCTTCTTGCCTAGGCTCGTTGCCCACGCTTGAACACAAACTTTTTTTAAATTAAAATTTATTTTTTAACAAATTTGTTACCTATTTTAATGTTTAGAAAATTAATTTTAGAATGTACTCTCATGATTAAGAGTAAATAAATCATCAAATTGATATTTTTAAATATTCCCTATTTATATTCTTTTTTATAACTTTCAACCTTAAAGGAATAAAACTAAACTACTAATATATATATATTACAAATATTATATATAATTCTCGAGCTTCAGGTCGAGCCTAAGAATATTGGCCCAGGACTGCCTAGGAAAAAATTGTGCGTATAAATTTTTTTCAAGCCCAATTCTCGAGCCTATTTACCTTACCCAAGCCTTATTTTTTTTAGCGGGCCTTAGGCCTATGTCCATTTTTAGTCTTGGGTATTATAGGCTATACGAATGATTGGTAGGCATAGAATTTTATCCCTAGGTCATGATGAGGACTTAAGTTTAAGATGACCTAAGACTACATCTAGTACAAGCGAGTGATCCTCGAAGGCGATAAAGATAGGCCTTCATTATGTGTGGGCATGTGAGTATCCCATTTATTTGTACATGTCGAGGGCTGTACCTATGTATGGATTTTAAATGTGGATGTTGTCTTATCCTACCTTATGTGATTATAAAATGGGGTACTAGAGATAATTGTACCATTTTACGTACTATACTTGAGATATATATGCTTATTATAGGGATGTACACATATATACTTATGACTCAAAATTTATGTGTTAACTATACTAGAGATGTATATATTACTATGTGATGTGCGATATCCCTGGATGGATAAACTTGAAAGTTATAATTTAAGCTTGTGAGTGGCGCCTTGGTTATTTGGTGAGATGTACTGTAGTTATGAGACTACCGTACACCATATGATTCATAATGAAAGATATTAACCTAATGTTGAGAACGTAAAGATTAAAGAATTGAGAGATAAAACTTTAATCACATGGCCTACATGTGGGTTTGGGATTTGAACCAAGTGTTATTTTAGGTTATTTGGGTAACTAATAACTTAAAATCCTCTAAAAGTCTAGAGTAAGATGTGTAGCTATAACATAGTCCAAATTCGGTTATAATCTTATTATTCATAAACTTATTTTTTTACATTTTTGTTAAATCTATTTTTTCACAGGCTTTAGATCGTTGTTCTTTCCATTGTCTGAGTTAATCATTGGAGGATCACCTATAGCGACATTCTATCCCTAATTCCTAGGATATAGTAGTGGAGGAGGGTTGCTCATTCACTCTTGTTTTATCTTATAATTATTGCAGGATTGCATTTTTTATAATTTATTCCCGAGTCAGATTTTGTACATAATACATTGGTATTAGAGTTGATATTAATGGTGATTGGCATCAGAATTGGTTATGTATTACTCAGTATTGCATTATCTTATTTTGTTATTTGTTCATATTTTAGTTGTTTTGCTATGTTGAGAATGTTACCCGTGTTTTTTACTCCCATGATTTTTATTTTAGGTATGTTAATTCTATTTATAAATTTTACGAGGTGTCACAGTTGCTATCAAAGCATTCCAAGTTGTAGTGTCATAGTATCTCGAGTGCATCCATCGCTTTTCTACATGGCATTATTTGATAACTTTAGAGGCTTACAATTTAGTAATTGTATTTTCTATAACAACAATCGCTTATAGGGTTTCACGCTATTTTTCTAGACAAATGATTCGAATAATACAAAGTGTATCGGAAGGGTTCCTTATTTGAATTTTTCATGCGAGACGTCCCATGCATGGCCTCGACTTCAGTTTGGAGTTAATAACTTTTGGACGATAGACCTTTATTATGTTCTTAGCGCTTGGTTTGAGGATAGATTTTTTTCTCACCATCTGTGATGACATTAGAACCAAGTTTTTAAAAATCTCGTGTGTGTAACCGTGTCATGGATACATGAGGAGGAGTTTAACTATCTTTCTCTTTTTTCATCAAGAGAGATTGATACAAAAGTGAAGAAGGATGTTTGCGTTAATCGTTACAATGATATAAAAACTTTTTGAGTTGGTAGAAACCTTACGTGAAGGACTTAATATGTGTTAATTGGTAAGCCATTCTCCACCCTTTACACTCAGGTGGTTGAAGTTACCTTCCTACATCAGAAGGAGCATTATAACTATTGAAGGGATAGATTACCTATGATTGTGAAGACATAGGAAAAAGTAGGCCCAATTATTATGGACGGTGAAACATTAATGCAAGTAAGGAAGACCTCACAAGTAGAAGGAACCAAATAAGGGGTGAAGATATTGACATGTTTCCAAGAGTAGATAATATGATTTGTTTTGGCCAGTAGGGATAAGGAAAATATGACCAGTGGGATCATAGCCAACAAGAGCAGGCTAAATGAGTCAAGTTTTAGAAGAAATGGCCCTAGAAGTAAGGTCAGCAGGGATGCCAATGGGTCCCTTGATTTTGATAGTTCCTTTAAAAGAAAGTGTTACACTTTTGGGTGAGTGATTCCACCTAGTTATTAGATGCCTTGGTGGAAACCAGTCTTTTTGGGGTACCATCGATGGGATAAATACGAGTATGTTTATAGTTCATATGCATGGGTCTGGCTTAGACACCTTTGATATGTCGTTATTTATTTAATAGTGCGTTTGTAAATAAATTATGATGTATATATAATTTATCTTCGAACTTTATATATATTTGGGTATCCTAGTGTGTAGGGGGCTATTTTACTTCATGATTGTTGAGACGTGGAAGTTTATTTAGTAGACTTGGTTTTCAATAGCTTTGTTGACAATTAAATGAGATATCATCATATTAATACTGAGCTTATGTGTATAGCTATGTTGTAAGATTATATCAACTACCAGGGGTAGGCTTTTATATGCCGTTTTTGGGTTGAGATTTACTTTGGGTTATTGTGTTTGGCTCGAGAGAAGGTCTGGAATACTTGTTTATGTATGGATGTGAGTATATTAGAGGGTATTGCGGTTGCATTGAGGCATCACTGATAATACTAGGTTCTTCTAGTATTTAGTTTTATGGTTATTGAATTATCACCATCATAAGAGTTTAGTTTTTACATTGGAGTTGGCACTATCATTAAATCCTCCACGAGGGCATTCTATGGGGCTAACTTCGCTAGGGATAGTAGAGATGTAGTGGGAGCATACACCACAATTTTTTAGCCAAAAGAATATTTGGGAATGGTTTTAACTTTAGGCAGCTCCAAAAGAGGAATGGTTCATTAAGCGAATGTATATTACACCAGGAGCAGGATAGGGTCAAGATACAGGTCGAGTGTTTGTTGTCACGTAATGATCGACTTATCACCGGTTGTACAATCTATTAGAGAATATCTTGAAGGTAGCTCTCGATCGTTATATGAAGAGGGCTCGTCTCAGTGGAGTTTTGATCGCATAAATGGTAGTTCACCGTGATTTATGATGATACCTTGTTAAAGAGGGAATGATATAGTAATGGTGTCCTATGCACCCAAATGTGTGATTAGGAATGGTTTACGCCCCAACGTTGAAATTTACCAAGAGTGGGTATGAAAATAGCATTGGGAATAGTTCCTTTCTCTGTTTAAAGATATGAGAGGGTTAAATTTTTCAAGGAAATGTTTTTGTCGGGGGTGGGTCCCAAACTACGAGAAGCAGTTTTGACATAGGCATGAGTTTTGTGATTTTTTATACATTTTAAAAGTGATTCTATGTAAAATATTTTGGGGAGTTCGTATAGTTGTTATGATAATGTAATTATTGGTATAGTTTTTGTCGAGATGGTGTTCCTTCGAGTTGATACGGTAAAACACTGAAGACAATTGAGGAGCTATAGTGTTTGAAATCCCAATGCAAAGTGGGAGGTTAAACCAATTAAGCTTGATGGGAATCGAGAGTTCCAAAGAGGGAATGAAACCATTTGGGGTCATTTGAATTAGTTTGACCAAATCGATTAGAGGTATGAGTAGTAAGATATTCTTGTTAGGATCTTGAGGATAAGATGTTCATACTAGAGCATGTGAACTTTACCAGAACAGATTAAGTTCGGGGAATTTAAGAAACATCGGGGGATTGGTTTGGAGTTTCATGTGAGAGATCATACGATGTTATTGATCCCTCTGGTGTGGGAAATTTTAGAGTTTGGGTTACAATAAGGAGTAGCCAGGCCGATGGGAAATTCATTGTAGATAGAATATGTAGGGTAAGGCCAGTGTGACATCACTTTATCATCGTAAATGTGCACGATATTTTTCCACAAGGGCATGTCAAAGAAAGTCCTTGAGTGATAATTTGGTGTTCAATAACTAGACTAGTTGGTTTAGAGTATAGCCGAATGCAATTGACGATGAGAAGGACCATTAGGTGTGCTAGGTCATAGATTTAGTAGAATCTTTTACAATAGGATGAGGATGCTTTGGGTGAGATGTCATTAGACTTTCGATATGAATATAATAAAATTGAATTTTGAGGATGAAATTCATTATTTTAGGGGGGAATACCCCGTATTTTTTGTGAATTATTAAATTCGAGAAATTACATATGCGTGCTTGTTTTTGGCATAAGATGTCACTATTTATATTTTTATACGTTATTTAATTCGGATTTAAAATCTGATTTAATACACGATATTTTATTAATTAAATAAATGATATTTGGAATATACCGGGTGATTATTAAATAACTAGGTTGTTAGTTAACTATTTTGGTATATTTTGTATTGGTCTAGTGGGATGCATAGAAGATCAATTTTTAGTTTAAAATGGTGGATTATAGGTCAATTGGATTAGTATAAGGCTTGGGTAAAGTTTTAAGTCACTTGAACCTAATTTTGGGTCCTTTTAGGTGAGGCCCATTTGGGGCCCTAGTTTAATTTCTGGGTTTAAGGGTTTTAATGAGTCATGAAGGATATCATTAGTCAGAGAACATAACTTGCGAGGCACCTTAGGGAAATAGAGAAGGATCTTAAAGAGTAGAGGAGGAATTGGTGGATGTTGGCATGATTTTTTCCACAAAATGGGTTGAAGCAACTTTTTCTAGAATTTGATTATAGTTGCTTTTGTGTTAGATTATATATATTGATTGAAATCTAAACCTAATCATGTTTAAATCTGATTTTAGATGACTAAATATTTAATTTTTGCAATGAATCTAATCAAGATGTTAAATAGCTTAAATTTCCCATTACATTCAATAATTTCCCCCCGAACTTGAATTGAAATTGTTAGAAAAGTGTTAGAACTTGTATTATATTGAAAGTTCTATAAAAATCCTATGATTGAATGAATCAATTCATAGAAATTTCAAGTTAATTGTAGTAGCTGATGAAACTAGGGTTCTTGTGATTTAATTTGACATTTTCACTTTAATCTTGATAGAAAATTGTGTAATTATTGTTAGAATTAGGCTACAATCACATATTTAAAATGTCTTTGATGTTTGATGGTTGGTTAGCGCTTGGATGAAGCTTGAAAACTCATTAATTGTGTTTTAGATAGATAATTTAGGTTTTAGAGAAGGTGAATCCCGTAACAAGGGGTAGTGTCAACCTACAAGGTGATCGATCGATCCACACTAACCATCGACCGCTTGACTGTAATACCCCGTATTTTTATGCTATATTAATTTGGGGATTTATTAAAATTAACGTGAATGATTTATTTAATAAAAATCCGGAAATTAATTATGTTATAATTATTAACGTGACGAGAGTTAGTAATTATGGAAAACTTGTTGAATATTACTAATGAGAAAAGTAATATATTTTATTGGTTATATTGAATGTCATGAGTGAATTAAATGACTATTTCGGAAATTTAAGTCGGGACGTGCCCGTGTCACGTCATGACTAATTTTGTTAAATAAAAAGTGAATATTTTATAAGTTGTTCGTATGGTCGTTTTGAGTGCGCCAACGCATCCGGAAGGGTCGAGATAGTCAAAAAAGTGTACCCGGGGGTTTAGTTTGGGTCTCGGGGCGTTTTTAGGCCTAATTGGTACCCCGGGAGGGCAATTTAGTCATTTCACCTTTTTGGGTAATTAAACCCACGAAATTCAGCAACCTATATCAGCCATTTAGGTTAGTCTTTTAGGGTTAGAATATTCAGAAAACAAGTGACGGCCATTAGAGAAGAGAGGAGAGAGCTCCAAGGCAATTCAAGGCCAAAAAGTCACCGGTTTGCACCGCCGCCACCACCAACGCGTAGATCGCGAGAAGGGGAACGCAACCACACCGGATTCATCTGCAAACCGGACTTCTGAAAATCCCAGGCAAGTATTTAACTTGCGTATTTTCATTAGTGCAATCTTCATATTAGTTTAGGATTGATTAGAGATGAAAACTATGGAAGAAAACCCAATTTGTGTTAGGAAAATGCATGTAGTATTAATTATAATAAAATTCTGGAATCCTTGCCATGTAGAGGAATATAACCCAAAAAATTTTGATGATATATTAGAAGCAAATTCTGGTAAAAACAGATTAGAACCTTGATTAAGAAAAACTCTAGGGTTCTTGATGATTAGATGAATTTTGGGTTAATTATCCATGCTTAATGTTAGATATACACATGCTTTACATTGAAAACATCTGGTATATTGTTATAATGATAGTAGTAGGATTTTTGGGACGATTGGAATGGAAAAACATGGTTTTGGATGAAGAAATTTGGTAGAACCCGTAACTTCATTTCTGTAGAATTTTCGCAGACCTGCTTGATCGATCGATCGAGGCCCAGACCTCGATCGATCGACCCCTCCTGGCAGACTCTTATTTCCTTATTTACTTAGTTAAATTAAATTACTGTGAAATAATTCTTGGGTATCCTTAATGAAATGTTTTGGGAGATAGGAAAGACCAGTAGGACATATGAATAAGTGTTGAGAACTTTATTATAAGACGAGAATCTTGTTTTTGGGATAATTATATAATGAACAATGAAACTACGTATTTCAAGTGAGAAAATTCGGCGAATAGCTACGATAGTAAATAGAGGTATACCTACTGAATTTTCCTACTTGGAGTGACGCATTAATATGTTGTTGCATTGGCCTGTATCAATTTAAATACTTGCTAAACGTATTTTAAAATCAAACACACTTTCGGGCTCTGACCCGTTTCTTTTTCTCTCTCTCTCTCTTGTATATATATGTATATATTTCAGGTGCCCAGCCATAGGGGCGTCTTGCTTAGGATCCCATGAGAGGAACGTGCTGCAGCTTAGGTGGGAGTTGCAGGTCACTTGCATAGACGACTTCCTTTATTGACTCCACTTCTAGCATTCTCATTTATTGGGCATGTGTCGCCCTTTCCATTATTTCATTGTTATTGGGAAATTTATATTTTAGTTATTTCCAGTATTGTTCTATGGGATTTATTCAGTTGGATTTGTGACTTTAGTTTTCATATGATGACATTCGATTGACGAATGTATTATATTATTTGGTTTATTGTGGTATGATTCTTAATTGTAGAAATGTTGTTTTTAAATAAATAAATCTTTTTCTTTAATTAAAATTTGGAAAGTATGTATTAAAATGGTTTTGACACTTAGCTGAATTATTAGGGTGTTAAATTGGAAAATTTATTTTTATCGACAGTGATACTGAGAATGAACCAACTGTTTACCTTGATTAATTTAATAAAGGAGTGATCGCCCGGTATTTAATTAGGCGGGGTGTCACAGGTGGTATCAGAGCATCAGGTTTTAGTGTCCATAGGATCTGTACGGCTTATTTCGCTTTCAGCTTGACATTATTGCTATAGAGCCCTATTTTTAGGATTTTTGTATTATTTCTTTTACGTTTAAGTCTTCAGCTATTTGAGATATTATAATAACTGTAGACTAATAAACTTGTTCACGTTTCAGATGCTTCTGAGACGTGCTCCGAAAGATAGGCATGCCCAAGACGAGCAGCCAGCAGCTTCGGCACCAGGCACAATGAATGAAACGAAGTAGCCGCCATTGTTGCTCAGGTGGTGAATGCCGCGATAGCGTGATTCAGCAGGCTCCACCCCAGGTTCAGGCAGTGGCGCCAATACCAGCACAACTTCCATCTTCATGGGAGAGGGTTCGGGATGCTTTTCAGAAATTGCATCCCCCTGAGTTTTCTGGTAGCTCCGATATTGTTTCAGTTAGCCAATGGAAGAAGGACATCCAGCGGCATCTCCGTATGTATGATTGCACTGACGTGCAAAAGCAGTTATTGGCTTCCTTTAAGCTGGTGGGAGCCGCCTTACAGTAGTGGGAGTCCACTACTACTTTGGAGGAGAGGGACACGATCCCTATTCAGATGTTCTGGGAGCGGTTTGACCGCAAGTATTTTCCACCCGCAGTGCAGACTGAGATGAGGCAGAAATTACTAAATCTGAAGAAGGAGAACCTTACTGTAGCTGAGTATGAGGAGGAGTTCACAAGACTTCTCACAATTGTGCCAGATGAGGCACCTACTGAGAGCAAGAAGATTATGCTGTTTATCGACGGATTAGCTTGGAGGATCCGTCAGCACCTTATTGGGAATTTATCCCTGAGTACTTTTACTGATGTACTCAATGCCGCGTTGCTACATTTCCAGGATCACCGCTTCCATCTGCAATGAAGCAAGAGAGCAGGAGAGTCCAGCCAACAGGGCAGGACCAGGGGAAATAGTGCCAGTGGGGCACCAACTCATGGACAGACTCCTCAGGACAAGCAGAGTTCCCATCAGGGGGACCTTGCTAAGCGATTTCGTTCAGGTGATTCTAGGCCGGGATTCGGGGGTTTCAGGAAGGGCCATCAGGGCCATCCTAATCAACAGGGCCAACACCGACCGCAGGGCCAGCAGCAGGGCCAGCAGCGTGCATATCAGGGCCAACAGGGCCAGTGGCGTGGAGGTAACGGCCAACAGGGCCGTGGACAGTAGGGTCAGAGGGGAGGTAACTTCAAAGGCCGATGCTTTGGGTGCAGTAAATATGGCCATAGGTGCCAGGATTGCCCAGAGGGCTATAGGGCCCCACAGCAGCAAGGAGCCCGCAATGAGCCGCAGAGACCACTTTTTCCACCTGCCCTTCCAGCTCCAGCCCAGGTGCCAGCCCTACTAGCCATTCCAGCAGCTCCAGTGTAGTAGACGCAATTACAGTATGGACGTGTCTATAACGTCCACCAGGTAGCAGCTCCATAGGCACCACCCGCGATTGAGGGTATGTTTCCTATCCATGGTACTATGGGTCGAGTTTTGTTTGATACGGGGGCAACGCATTGTTTTATAGCTACACATTTTGCGAAGTCCTTAGGGTTGTTAGCCACAGCAGAGAGCACCGTGACACGTGTCGACTCACCACTGGGGAGTGGGTCACTTATTTTCTTTATATGCCGGTGAGTGGGGGTAGAGATTGGTAGCTTGGTATTACCTACAGACATGTTAGTCTTAGACATGCACGAGCATGATGTGATTATAGGTATGGATTGGCTCGCAGATTATAGAGCCATGATTGATTGCTTCGGTGGGAGCATTATCTTTGCCATTCCGGGGCAAGAGATGTTTGTAGTGGCGATGTCTCGCCCAGAGGGAGGTTCGACCGCTCATTTGTATTACATAGAGGAGGATACCTCTGAGGAGGTTGTGATTCCCTTAGATTCGATCCCAGTTGTCAGGGAGTATTCCGATGTGTTTCAGGAGATACGAGGCCTACCCCCCAGTCGATAGATAGAATTTGTTATAGATTTATTGCCAGATACGAGACCTATAGCACGTGCACCGCATCGTATGGCTCCGGCAGAGATGCGAGAGCTACGGGATCAGATAGAGCAGCTGTTAGGTCAGGGCTTCATTCGCAGGAGTACCTCACCTTAGGGCGCTCCAGTTTTGTTTGTGAAAAAGAGAGATGGTTCACTGAGATTGTGTGTGGACTACCGGGATCTAAACAAGGTCATGATACGGAATAAGTATCCGTTACCCCGAATCGATGACCTGTTCGACCAATTGAGGGGATCAACTTTCTTTTCGAAGATAGATCTGAGGTCGGGGTACCATCAGTTACGTATTAGAGAGCAGGATGTTTCAAAGACTGCCTTCTTGTCGAGATATGGGTCCTATGAGTTCAGGGTGATGCCGTTCGGACTCACAAATGCTTCAGCCATTTTCATGGACTTGATGAATCGAGTATTCAGAGAGTTCTTGGATCAGTTTGTCATCGTTTTCATAGATGACATCTTGATATATTCACACTCTGAGGAGGAGCATGTCGAGCACTTGAGGCAGGTTCTTCAGACTCTATGTGACCATCAGTTGTATGCTAAGTACGAGAAGTGTGGATTCTGGTTGCGAGAAGTACAGTTCTTGGGCCATGTTGTTTCTGAGCAGGGGATAGCATTTGACCCGAGCAAAGTGTCAGTGGTGAGGGAGTGGGGACAGCCCATGACACCGACAGAAGTGCGTAGTTTCTTGGGGTTAGCTGGTTACTACAGGAGATTCATTCGGGGATTCTCCAAAATAGCGGGTCCATTGACCAATCTGACTCACAAGGGGGTACCATATGTTTGGGATGACGCTTGTCAATTGGATTTTGACTAGCTGAAAGACAAGCTTACTTCAGCGCCAGTCCTTGCGTTACCGAAGACAGGTATGGAGTACCTGGTTTACACCGATACGTCCTTACGGGGACTTGGGTGAGTACTTCAGCAGGAAGAAAAGGCTATAGCTTTTGCCTCCCGCAAGCTTAAGCCGCATGAGAAGAATTACCCCACCCACGACCTGGAGTTAGCAGCGGTCGTCTTTGCATTGAGGATATGGAGGCACTACTTATTGGGTGAGAAATTCCATTTGTTCACAGACCACAAGTCATTGCAGTACCTGTTCACTCAGCGAGAGCTGAATATGCGTCAGTGCAGATGGCTAGAGTTTATGAAGGACTACCAGTTCGATATACAGTATCATCCGGGAAAGGCTAACGCAGTTACTGATGCGTTGAGTCGTAGACCGGTAGGCGAGGTAGCGGATGTCTGGAAAGCAAAGTGGAAGGAGTTGGGTTACCAGGACGCAGTAGCACGTTCTTTCATATCCGTGATGTCAGTCACACCCGAAATTGTTACGAGGGTGATACAGGCACATACCACATACCCGTTTTGCGAGGAGCAGATTGTACGACTTTTAGCCGAGGGTGCTGAGTCTTATTCTGTTAGTTCTGATGGGGGTTTGAGGTTTAATGGGAGATTGGTGGTTCCAAAAGGAGCAGAATTACGTCATGTTGTGATGACTCATTCTCACGGGTCCCTATTTGCAGTACATCCTGGATGAGATAAGATGTACCAGGATATGGGGCGACAATACTGGTGGAGTGGGATGAAGAAGTACATCGTCGAGTTCGTGTCCAAGTGTTCTACCTGCCAACTGGTGAAGGTGGACCACCAGAAACCGTCAGGGTTACTTCAGCCATTGGAAGTACCCGCGTGGAAGTGGGAGAGCATTTCCATGGATTTTATTACAGGGTTGCCTGCCTCACAGCGGGGCCATGACTCTATCTGGGTGATTGTAGACCGTTTGACCAAGGTAGCCCATTTTCTGCCGGTGCGGACATATTATACTACGGGTCAGTATGCTCAGTTGTTCATTGCTGAGATTGTCAGATTACATGGGGTGCCCCTGAATATTGTGTCAGATAGGGACAAGATTTTCGTGTCACGTTTTTGGGAAAGCTTTCAGGAGGCTATGGGTACTGAGTTGAGGTTGAGTTCAGCTTACCACCCACAGACAGACGGACAGACAAAGCGTACTAATTAGATGTTAGAAGATATGCTACGCATGTGTGTTCTCGATTTTGGAGGAGGTTGGGAGCCACATCTTCCACTAGTAGAGTTTGCTTATAATAACTCTTATCAGTTTACGATTGGTATGGCTCCATTTGAGGCTTTGTATGGCAGGCCTTGTCGTTCTCCAACTTGTTGGCTCGAGGTGGGGGATAACAAGTTGCTAGGAATAGATGTGATTCAGGAGACCTCCGCGAGGATTGAGATAATCAGGAGTCGTATTCGGGTAGCCCAGGACAGGCAGAAGAGCTACGCCGATGCGAAACGATTATTCCGGGAGTTTAGTGTGGGGGACCAAGTGTTATTGCGCGTATCCCCTATGAAGGGAGTGATGAGGTTCGGGAAGAAGGGGAAGTTGGCTCCGAGGTACGTGGGACCATTTCCCATCATCGAGAGGATTGGGCCGGTTGCATACAGGTTGGGACTTCCAGAACATTTACATCGCATCCACGATGTATTTCACATCTCGTCGTTGAGACGATATCTTCGGGATGATATGGCCCATACTCACATTGCGATAAATGAGATCGACTTACAGCCTGATATCTCTTACGGGGAGAGACCAGTGGCTATTCTAGACTATAGTGAGAGGAGATTGAGGTCGAAGATAGTTCCACTTGTGCGAGTCCAGTGGGAGCATCATAATGTGGAGGAATCCACTTGGGAGCGTGAGGCAGATATGCGCGAGAGATATCTAGAGTTGTTCTTACCAGGTATGCCTTATTTTCCGAATTTCGGGACAAAATTCCGTTATTAGGGGGGAAGTATGTAATACCCCGTATTTTTATGCTATATTAATTTGGGGATTTATTAAAATTAACGTGAATGATTTATTTAATAAAAATTCGGAAATTATTTATGTTATAATTATTAACGTGATGAGAGTTAGTAATTATGGGAAACTTGTTGAATATTACTAATGGGAAAAGTAATATATTATATTGGTTATATTGAATGTCATGAGTGAATTAAATGACTATTTCGGAAATTTAAGTCAGGACGTGCCCGTGTCACGTCAGGACTAATTTTGTTAAATAAAAAGTGAATATTTTATAAGTTGTTCATATGGTCATTTTGAGTGCGCTAACGCGTCCGGAAGGGTCGAGATAGTCAGAAAAGTGTACCCGTGGGTTTAGTTTGGGTCTCGGGGCGTTTTTAGGCCTAATTGGTACCCCGGGAGGGCAATTTAGTCATTTCACCTTTTTGGGTAATTAAACCCACGAAATTCAGCAACCTATATCAGCCATTTAGGTTAGTCTTTTAGGGTTAGAATATTCAGAAAACAAGTGATGGCCATTAGAGAAGAGAGGAGAGAGCTCCAAGGCAATTCAAGTCCAAAAAGTCACCGGTTTGCACCGCCGCCACCACCAACGCATAGATCGCGAGAAGGGGAACGCAACCACACCGGATTCATCTGCAAATCGGACTTCTAAAAATCCCAGGCAAGTATTTAACTTGCGTATTTTCGTTAGTGCAATCTGCATATTAGTTTAGGATTGATTAGAGATGAAAACTATGGAAGAAAACCCAATTTGTGTTAGGAAAATGCATGTAGTATTGATTATAATGAAATTCTGGAATCCTTGCCATGTAGAGGAATATAACCCACGAAATTTTGATGATATATTAGAAGGAAATTCTGGTAAAAACAGATTAGAACCTTGATTAAGAAAAACTCTAGGGTTCTTGATGATTAGATGAATTTTGGGTTAATTATCCATGTTTAATGTTAGATATACACATGCTTTACGTTGAAAACATCTGGTATATTGTTATAATGATAGTAGTAGGATTTTTGGGATGATTGGAATGGAAAAACATGGTTTTGGATGAAGAAATTTGGTAGAACCCGTAACTGCATTTCTGTAGAATTTTCGCAGACCTGCTTGATCGATCGATCGAGCCTAGAGCTTCGATCGATCGAAGGTTCGATCGATCGATCCCCAGACCTCGATCGATCGACCCCTCCTGGCAGACTCTTATTTCCTTATTTACTTAGTTAAATTAAATTATTGTGAAATAATTCTTGGGTATCCTTAATGAAATGTTTTGGGAGATAGGAAAGACCAGTAGGACATATGAATAAGTGTTGAGAACTTTATTATAAGACGAGAATCTTGTTTTTGGGATAATTATATAATGAACAATGAAACTACGTATTTCAAGTGAGAAAATGCGGCGAATAGCTACGATAGTAAATAGATGTATAACTACTGAATTTTCCTACTTGGAGTGACGCATTAATATGTTGTTGCATTGGCCTGTATCAATTTAAATACTTGCTAAACGTATTTTAAAATCAAACACACTTTCGGGCTCTGACCCGTTTCTTTTTCTCTCTCTCTCTCTTGTATATATATGTATATATTTCAGGTGCCCAGCCACAGGGGCGTCTTGCTTAGGATCCCATGAGAGGAACGTGCTGCAGCTTAGGTGGGAGTTTCAGGTCACTTGCATAGACGGCTTCCTTTATTGACTCCACTTCTAGCATTCTCATTTATTGGGCATGTGTCGCCCTTTCCATTATTTCATTGTTATTGGAACATTTATATTTTAGTTATTTCCAGTATTGTTCTATGGGATTTATTCAGTTGGATTTGTGACTTTAGTTTTCATATGATGACATTCGATTGACGAATGTATTATATTATTTGGTTTATTGTGGTATGCTTCTTAATTGTAGAAATGTTGTTTTTAAATAAATAAATCTTTTTCTTTAATTAAAATTTGGAAAGTATGTATTAAAATGGGTTTGACACTTAGCTGAATTATTAGGGTGTTAAATTGGAAAATTTATTTTTATCGACAGTGATGCTGAGAATGAACCAACTGTTTACCTTGATTTAATTTAATAAAGGAGTGATCGCCCGGTATTTAATTAGGCGGGGTGTCACATTGACCTCCCAGGATTGTAGAAAATTAAATTACGAATGCATAGGAGCTGGTTTCACATATTTTCATTTTTTTAAATTTCTCATGGATATTTTACTAAGAGTGAGCAAGGACGATATTCTAGGTTAGTGATTTTAATTTGGGCTTTGTGTTATGATTTGATTGTTGGATTTGGGGGCTTAAGGCTAATATGGATTGGCCTTTAGGTAATTATAATTTTAAAATAAAGTGAATTATAATGTTTGAGGTTTTAGAAATTGGGTTTGGGTTTTTATGGTGTTTAGACCTCAGTTGGTTTATAGGGGTCGAATTGTGTAGGATGTATTAGTTAAAAATTCAAGAGTGGGATGGGTTTTTAAATGGGATTTTGGAAGGGTTGATACCTATACACATATCATTAGAAAATTTGGCTATCATTATATGAGAATGGATATAGTTATTGTGTGTATTTTTTTTATAATTTGTGTGTGATTATATAACAAGAATTCGAAAGGCCTTAGGAAATAGGGCCAAGAACATATAGATTCAGGTAGGGGCATCAACTGTATTACCTTTTAATAGTTGGATTATTGTATATGACTTGATAGTGATGGGTCTATATATATGTTATTATTGATTGAACCCATTAGTGAGGGTTATAAATATGATCTGGTAGTTTTGGGTCGGTATATATATATATGTTTATTTGATTCAACCTGTTAGCGAGGGTTATATTTGATTGGATGGTTATGTACAATGCACCATATGTGAGTGCTCATAGTTAAAGTACTAGTAGGAAATTCATTATGGGGTGTATACGAAGTCTACCGCAATGGTGACTCGGTTAGGAGACAAGTTTTCATTGGTCATTTTTACCTTGGGTCCTATGACTAGGTACCCGTGTCTCGAGGGGGTTTCATAGGGAGATTTTATCATATAGTCTTGGGTAGGGTAGGCTGTACAAATGATGGATAGGCATAGAAATTTATCCCTCAGTCTCGATGAGGATTTAGGTTTTGGACGGACCAAGAATACACCTAGTACACATGAGTGATACCCAAAGACCATAGGGATATGCCTTTTTTATTTGTGGGTGTGCGATTAGTGTAATACCCTAACCCAATATTGCATTTATCTGTTATTTGTAAACCATAGTTGTGAGAATTATTAATAAAAATATAGGGTTATTATTTCTAAATCTCCAGCCCTTTTGTTTAAGTTTGGTTTGGTGTCCCTGCGTGAATTAGGGAGATTAATGGGATAATTATGAAATTTATCTGCAATAGCTGTTGACAGCTTGTCAACAGTCACATGAAATACAATAGGCCCAGCAAATATGTCACACAACTGCTTCTTAAATTTTACTAAAACACCCATGAAAATGGGTTAAAGAGAAAAAAATATAAAAGAAAAAAAGAATCTGCTGCTGTCTTATGCAAAGGAGGGCCCTGTCATTAGAACGACTCATCCTGTCATTCGAATGAACAAGCCTATCATTTGATTGACTAATCTTGTCATTCGAACGACCAGAATGAGTCAGTTTCCCTTTTTGTGCTGTAGATCTCTCATTCGTGGGTAAGAGTTGTGTTGGCTCATGGGCCTGACTATCTGAACAAAATTAGACATAAAACGTGATGGAAACCTTTGGATTTCGTTTGTGTATTATATAAGGAAAGTTATGTAGAAGATAGCCAATTTGCAGTCAATATTGGGACCATGGATTTAAGTGGATCAATGATTATGAGTAGGTTTAGGGTTTTTGAAATATGTATAAAGAGAGAGATGTGGGGAGAGATCCAAATGACCAACCTTTTCTCTCCTAAAGGGCTCACAGCTCTTTCTCACTTATAGTGTACTTTCCTTTACCATTTCGTTTAATTAAGGAGGTACGAAGTATGTATATATATGGAGATGACTGTGAGGTTCTCTTTAAAGAAGATGCATGTGTTATTAGAGGTTTTGTAAAGAGCTATAATAGTTTTTCATGGAGGCAAACTTGGTGCGGTAAGACAATCCCTTTAAGGCCACCTTAGGAGGTGGGGGATTGTCATCTCTCTTAATCTTCCGTGCCTTCCACTGACTTGGGCTTCATTTGAGGTGGGAAAGACTAACTATGGTTTAAGTTTAATGATAAGTATATTTCAACGGGTTATTGACATATATTAGGCTAAATATACGTGTGTAGTCTATTGGCTTGAATCCTAGTGTTGATTAGTAATCATATTAGTATTTGTATTGAATGGTATCACAGAGATGACTTAAATAGGTCTTAAAAACAGAATAAATTTCAGAATATAAAAATAAAAATTTTTACGGAATAAAAATGTAAGAAAATGTCATTTTGGTGTATTTGTAGTGAAAAGAAATAATAAAAGAAAATGTCAGTTTTTTGGCGTATTTCTAGTGAAAAGAAATAACAAACATTTTTTGTGGAATAAAAATGTAAGAAAATATCATTTTGGTGTTTCTAGTAAAAGCTATAATGGAGATTTTTATGGAGTAAAAATTCAAGAAGATATTAGTTTTGTGTATTTTCTAGTAAAAGAAATATTGAATATTTTTATGGAGTAAAAATGTAAGAAGATATTAGTTTTGTGTATTTTCTAGTGAAAGAAATAATTGACATTTTAAGGGAATAAAAATGTAAGAAAATGTCATTTTGGTGTATTTCTAGTAAAATAAATAATGGACATTTTTATGGAGTAAAAATGTAAGAAGATATTAGTTTTGTGTATTTTCTAATGAAAGAAATAATGGACATTTTTATGGAATAAAAATGTAAGAGAACATTACTTTAGTGTGCTTTTGATAAAAATGAAATAATGGGCATTTCTCAAGTTAAAGAAATTAAAAATGCCCTCGTGACTTAAATTGCATGTTTGTTGCACCTGGTGTAAACTTCTAGATTTTAATGTATGTTTAAACCATCTAATAAGATTTTAAGAATTTAAAGTCCACTTTCTCATGCATATAAACTTGTAGTACTTTGATAATAAATATATGAGCAAGTTTAAAGAAAGCCTTGTTGGGTTTAAATATGAAATAAGACAAAAGGAAATTCTAGTCTTTAAAGAATGTGTGAAATGTGAAGTAAATACGTAAAGTTGCTATTTTATATAACCAAGGTGTAAAAGTATTAATTAGGAGAGTTAGGTAATAGTGTTGTATTAAGAAAGTGTTAAATTTGGATTTAGATAATCAAGATGGTTTGAGGTGGCTTAGGAGTGAACCTAGATGATCATGGTGGCTTAGTATTAAGTACATGCGTTGTGATGTTTCAGAATAGGACCCCTTGCGGCGGCGTTAAGGTGGGCCTCCTCTTGGGTAATACTCGACGTCTTGTGTCCTACCAAGACTGTATGGGTATAAATTATGGTTTAGTGATTGTAGTATGGCATTGAATAATAGGATCCCTGGTGGTATTCGTGGGCGTGGGCCTTGATGTTTGTAGGCAATACCCAAGATCCCATATCCTACTAAAATGTATAGTTCTATTAATTGGTAAATTAGCACGTAGTATGAGGTGTGCATAATAAGGCAATTCGGTTATTGTGATTTAACACTCGTTAAGGGTTAAATGATGGAGGTTTTTGAAATCATATTGAAAATTTCCCTGGAGATATACGTCATGGTTTATACAATGAGATGTTAATGCAAGTGGTAGGCATTCCCTAGTAGTAGCGAATCTCAGGTCGTGTAGCATGGATCATAGTATGACTTGTGGCTTCCTGCAATAGATGCGTAAGATGTTCAGAGAAACAATTGAGTTTGATGTCGTCGCCCATAAGGTATTGGGAATCATTATTGTGTTGAGGTGATGGTAGACCAGTGATGACTGTATTATGGTTAAATCATGTCGATTTGTGGCAATATATTGGAGTAGTGCTATGGATTTTGTTTATAAGTATATGTCGTAAGATGGCCTTCAAGGAAAATTTTTGAAGATAGACTGATTAATGTTAGATAGTGAACCTGGGAGATTTAGAATGTGATAAAGTTCATTATGATTTTTAGAGATAGAACTCGAGATGAAGCGGTAGGCTTAATTATACCACCTACGTGTGCTACCTGTATAGTTAGTAATGACCTAGATAAGGGAAATCCTTAGTCATGAGTAATTATTTAAGGTTTGAGATACCATAGGATAACTGTGATTTCGAATCATATAGACGGCTGAGGATGGTATCAATGGTTCAGACGTCGAATGTTTGAAAAGATGTGAGTAGTTTGTTTCACTTGATGAGAGTAATATAAGAAACTAGGATTTACTATCGTATATTGAGATATGGAGGCCTATGTATAATACATCAGTGACTAACGGTGAGCATTGAAGGAGTGAGATCTCATTGGCTTAAATGGTGTACTTACCAATAATGGATGTGCGGCAGTAGTCCTAAGGAGAAAAGCATATCATTACATCTTCCTAAAGAAAGTGGGTTTTTATTCCATTCATCCGGCATGGATGGATGATTTGTGGTTAGAACTTGTCAGGGTTAAGAGGCCAAGCCAGGATACATGGTGATGCCATGGTGTTTAATAGGTACAGGTAAGAGTTAGAGACTTTAAGTGTATGTCATCGATTCATACTTCATATGGTTCGATTCGTTGTCGAAATTGGATTATTTCCCTAGGAATGACAACTGCCTGATTCGATTCATTTATTGTGTCTTCATTGATCGTGATAATGGAAAGTTTTTTATCATCTTGATATGGGTGTGGCACTGCGTAAGCTCAGTAGTGACGCGGGTTAGGCTTATTGTGGCTAATGTGTCATGGAATGTGAATGTGCTTTCTTCGAATGAACCTTTATTCTACACTAGTTTGCATGTGCGCGTGGTCTCGCATTCTCACAAGTGTAACTTGAGTGCTTTAGGTTAACATGTTGTTAGTCAGTCAATATGACTAGTTACGATTTGGTCATGCGTCCTGAGGTTGTGACTTGGGGATATCTTGAGTGTTGAAACTTGATACGACATTAAGTGGTATTAATATTATGTTCCATTGAGAGTTACGAACTGGGAATGTTATCGCTCGTGTATGATGGTGCTAGGATGACTCTTCGTTAGCATAAGGATCCCGTAAGAGATATCAATCGGGGTAGAACTATGTGTTAAGGTGGTTATTTTAGAAATGATTGATATGTATAATAAGAAGTGTTGAGGTTGTATCAGTCTAGGATAGGCATGATCCAGGATTGTTTGAGAAAACATAGGTTATGAATCCTAACATGGGAATCATCAATACTAATGAGGTCAATGTTGACATTGCGATAGTTGATGAGTATCAATCATCTTGAGGTTTTGCTTAGATAGAAATGTTAGTCATGCTTAAAATTTTGTAGTAGGACCTTGGGGTTCGTCATAATTGGATTAACAATGGTGATTGATTAAGGTAAAATCTTGGCATTTAGACCATAGCATCGAGGATGCCTAGAATTGAAAACTGGTTGCAGGTAATGGGATTTTAGATTGTATAAACCAAGAGATTTGGGGATGAAACTCCCTAAGGAGGGGTGTTTATAATACCCCAACCCAAAGTTGCATTTATCTGTTATTTGTAATCCTTAGTTGTGAGAAATATTAATAAAAATAGAGGGTTGTTGTTTATATAGCCCCCACACTTTTGTTTAAGTTCGATTTGGTGTCCCTGTGTGAATTCGAAAGATTAATGGTCCAATTACGGAATTTGTCTGCAATTGCTATAGAACAACTTGTCAATAGTCACATGAAATACAATAGGTCCAGCAAAGATGTCACACACCTGATTTATAAATTTGACCAAAACACCCGTGAAAATGGGTTTATAGAGAATAAATTATAAAAGAAGAAAAGAATATCTTGTCGTCTTAAGAAAAAGAGGGCTATGTCATTAGAACGACTCAGCATGTCGTTTAAACGACCAAGCCTGTCGTTTAAATGACTAAGTTTGTCATTTGCACGACCATAACGAGTCAATTTCCCTTTTTGTGTTGTCGAGCTCTCATTCACGGGTAAGAGTTGTATCAGCTCATGGGCCTGACTATCTGAACAAAATCATATATAAAACGTGATGGAAACCTTTGGGTTTTGTTTGTGTATTACATAAGGAAACATATGATTAGTTACGTAGAAGATGACCAGTTTGGTGTCAATCTTGGGACCATGGATTTAAGTGGATCAACGGTTATGAGTAGGTTTAGGGTTTTGAAATATGTATAAAGAGAGAGATGTGGGGAGAGACCACAACATCCAACATTTTCTCTCATAAAGAGCTCACAACGTTTTCTCACTCATAGTGCATTGCCCTCCAAAATTTCGTTTAATTAAGGAGCTACAAAGTATATATATACATGGAGATGACTGTGAGGTTCTCTTTAAAGAAGATGCATGTGTCATTGGAAGTTTTATAAAGGGCTATAGTGGTGTTTCTTGGAGGCAAACTTTATGGTACAAGACAACCCTTTTAAGACCACCTTAGGAGGTGGGGGGTTGTCATCTCCCTTGATCTCTCATGCCTTGCACTGACTTGGGCTTCATTTGAGGTGGGAAAGACTAACTATGGCTTAAGTTTAATGAGTAGTATATTTCAGCATGTTATTGACATATATTAGGTAAAATATATATATATATATATATAGTCTATTGGCTTGCTAGTATTGATTAGTAATCATATTAGCATTTGTATGGAATGGTATCACAAAGATGACTTAAAGTAGGTCTTCAAAATAAAATAAATTTCAGAATATAAAAATAAATATTTTTATGGAATAACAATGTATGAAAATTTCATTTTGGTGTATTTCTAGTAAAAAATAATAATAAACATTTTTATAAAATAAAAAGGATCAAATATCAAAAAGTCCCTCAAACATTTTTTAATACACACTTAGTCCAAGCCTTTTATTTTGTACCAAAAAGTCCTTCATTCTCTTATTTTTAAAGGTCCGCGCCAGCGGCGTGGTGAAGGACTTTTTGGTGCAAAATAAAAAGGCTTGAACTAAACGTGTATTAAAAAAAATTCGAGGGGCAATTTGGTATATGCTTCAAATAAAAATGTAAGAAAATGTCATTTTGGCGTATTTCTAGTGAAAAGAAATAATAAACATTTTTATTGAATAAAAATATAAGAAAATGTAATTTTGGTGTATTTATAGTAAAATAAATAATGGACATTTTTATGGAGTAAAAATGTAAGAAGATATTAGTTTTGTGTATTTTCCAGTAAAAAAAATAATGGACATTTTTATGGAGTAAAAATGTAAAAAGATATTAGTTTTATGTATTTTCTAGTGAAAGAAAAATTGGACATTTTATGGAATAAAATGTAAGAAAATATCATTTTGGTGTATTTCTAGTAAAAGAAATAGTGGACATTTTTATGGATTAAAAATGTAAGAAGATATTAGTTTTGTGTATTTTCTAGTGAAAGAAATAATGGACATTTTTATGGAATAAAAATGTAGGAGAAAAACATGAAATAATGGGCATTTGTCAAGTTAATGGAATTAAAAATTCCCTTGTGGCTTAAATTTCATGTGTTGCTGCAAATGGTGTAAACTTCTAGATTTAAATGTATGTTTAAACCATCTAATAAGATTTTAGGAATTTAAAGTCCACTTTCTCATGCATATAAACTTATAGTATTTTGATAATAAATATATGAGCAAGTTTAAAGAAATTCTTGTTTGGTCTAAACATGAAATAAGACAAATGGGAATTTTGGTGTTTAAAGAATGTGTGAAATTGGAACTTAATACATAAAGGTGCTATTTTATATATTCAAGGTGTAAAACTATCAAGTGTGAGAGTTGTGTAATAGTGTGGTATTAAACAAGTGTTAAATTGGATAAAGTTATTTTAAATATTAAGTTGGAACTTAATAACCATTTAAGAAATACACTTGTTAACGGACTAAAGAGCAAGTTTGGTAAATAAAGGGTAAATTGGTAATTTACTTAAGGTGGAAAATTTTTGTGGAATAAAAATGTCAAAGAATATATTTACACTAGTATGGGCGAAAAAATTAATTAAGTCCTAAAGGCACGAACGATGTTAGTATAAATCACGTGTGTGTGAATAAAGGACTTTAAGGAGAAAGAAACAATTATTTCTAAGTATTAAAGGAAAAACGGACGGTTAAGTCCGGATTTTTGGCTTTGGTTGGGTATAAGTGAATAAATGGAATAATGTGAACATGTGTAAAATGTTAAACACATTAATAAGGACTTGAATGCAATCAAGAATAAGCAAGAAGGGCCCGGAGCCCTTGGGTGAAAAGCCCTAAATCACTGGCCAGAGCATATGGTGCGCATAGTCGTCGGTGTGGATCCCGTGTAAGTATGCGGTAAAGGAAGATTCCTAGGAAAGATAAAAGGAATAAGGAACATGTCAAGAAATGGGTTGCATGGTAGAACGTGTTAATACAACCTAACTTAAATGAATGAAATAAATATTCCGGTAAAAGATGAAATGGACAAGTAAATGTGTAAATCTATTAATGTCCATAAGTTAAGGCAAAAAAGGTAAAGTAAAGCTAGAAAATGGGCAGTTAAGTAACCTAAGTTGTTGAACCCATAATTTGCATAAGCATGTATTGAAAGGTTTTCAAATGATAAATAAGTATTTCCTAACACAGTGAATGCGTGTGTTGAAATGGAACTTTTCAATGAAAATATTAAAGTATGTTTCAACGAAATAAAAAGGGGCCATTTCGGTAAAGGAATGGGTTGGAATAAATTACGTGTAGTGGCTTTAAGTGTTGACCGGGTGTGTTAAGTAAAGTGAAAAATGCTAAGTATTTATAAAGAAATCGTCTTTGCAAGATTAGGGTAAATTAATCTGGATAAGAAAGGTTTTAGGAAGTAAAGCTGTTAATGCATTTGAATATGTATTTTTCAAAGGTATATCTATCTATATTTTCACTTGCATGTGGTTGTAGCGTGTGAGTACTCGTTTCTTCCGTTCGTTTCTATACCGCTTTGTATATTCCCAGTTGGCATAGGCTCACACCCTCGCTTTGTTATGGCATGTTGGGTGCGGGTTCGTATTTTAAGGGCATTATGCATGTAAGTGCACCTTATTTATTTTGCGTTTGATCTATTTACTTGGACTTGGAGTGCTCCCCATAGGTTCCACACGTAGTTTATCTTGATACTGGAATCGCATGCTAAACAAGTGAAATGTTAATCTAAAATGAAACTGGACTAGCAACAATATTTAGTTTTGTAAGGACGTTATTTTATAAGTCTATTATCAATTTAGTATGTCGTATACCGTTACACCGTCGAAGAGCATTCAAGAACATTCAAGCATCAAAGACGGATATGAATATCAAGGTTCTTTATCAAAAAGACTCCGCAAAGTTTACTTTGATTAGGTTATGTTTTAAATATCTTAACTTTGCACTTAGAGCTTTTAGGATATTTTTACAAAATATTTTCTAAGTGTTGGAGCGGACTTTTTCCTCAAAATTTTAGAATGAGTATTTTTTCTAAGTGTTGGAGTGGACATTAAAATAATAATTTGTGACGTAACAGTCGTTCAAATGACTTTGCTCTGTCGTTCGAACGACATTGCATTGTCGCGCGATGTTGTTCAAACGACATGCGTTTCTCATTCGCGTGAGACCTCTTTCTCGTTAGAACGAGCTCGAATACCGACGTAGTAAGATTTTGTATAAATACTCATTAAATGATTTTGTTTTCATTAAGAAGTTCTAGCGTTTTGAAAAACAGAAATTGCGAAACTACAGAATCCTTTTAACTTATTCTTTTAGGGTTTAATCCCTTTTTTGTTTTCAATTCAAAAAAATTCCATATGCTTTGGTGAATTGTTCTAGTGTTCAAGAACACACTTTGCTACTGATCATTCTTTGCTGCGTGCTATTGTGGAGGGAGTCCTTATGAAAATTTTAAACTGCGCATCTGGACTACGGTCCTTGTGGTATAGCTGCGTGTGAACCACTGCTGATTTCTAGCCGTTGCTTCGAAGGTTTGATGAAGACACCGTGTGTTACTCTTGTGGGACTTGTCAAAATTCTAGAAATAAAAGGTTTTGCCCTCGGGGGATTTTTCCTGAATTTTGTGTCACGTGCTTTATTTATTTATTTATGGGTTGACTCGCACATACACGTAGTTGTATGTTTTAGGGGATGAATTTAATAGACTCTAATTGAATAAGGTTTGATTGGAAATTTACGAATTTAATCAATTATCACACAATCATACGTTTTTCAAATTGGTATCAGAGTGGGTTGCGCTAATTTATCGTGTATTCCTATTTTCCGCAAAATTTGTGTGATATTGATTTTTTTTTTGAAAAATCAGTTTTTATGAAAAATCGCAATTTTTCCGATGGAACACTTATATAATCGGATGCCCCCCTTTGATGACACGAGTCCGAGTTTTGATGATATAAATCATTTGAATTTGACGTTTTCTAAAAGAATTGATTTTTTGGAAAAAGAAAATTCTCATTTTAAATTCGCGATGGATCTTTTGCAAACAGTTCAAAATCAAAGAGATTTTTATCGTGAAAAATTTATTTCTTTCGATCGAGACTTTAATGATTTAATATTGTCCAAGATGGAGAGTGATGATAGGGTCCTATTTTTAGAAAAGAATTAGAGGACCTTAAAAATTCGATGGTTTGTGTTTCTGCCAAAGAGGATACAAATATTTTAATCAAGGGGATCTTCCTATTAAGTCCTGTTTGAGGGGGATATTTCCTCATAAGTCCTATCACAACATTTTTTCCTCAATAGGTCCTATTTGTACATACAGTGAATATTCACTGTATGTTTACAAATAGGACCTATTGGAACAAAATTTTTATTTTATGGGACCTGATGGAACAAAAAAAAGATGCTAGGGCCTATTGAACTACGTACTTAGTAAACGGGACTAATTGATAAAACCCCTTTAATCAATGAGTTTATGGCACGTGAAGAGACTCTTAGGGATAAGTTTGTTTTAATTGAGGGGGAGCGTAATAAACTGTTAAGTTTAATTGATAATTTGAAAATGAAATCCCTATCTTTGGAAGAGTCTAATTTGTTGCTTGAATCAAATATTTTGAAGTTGAAAAATGATTTAAACGATTCAAGTAGGTTTAATAGTGATGGTAATGGCTCATCTTGCTCTTATGAGTCTATTGCTAAAGCTAAAACTATTGTTTGTTTTAGAGGGTCTACCATTCCTAAGGACGTCAGACAAGGTCAACCCATAGGTATCGTTCCACCCATTTACACATGTTCATATTGTGGTAGGAAAGGTCACCCTAGGCGTTTTTGTTTTGATGTTGGAAAAAGTCCTAGGAAGTTTATGTCTAGTGTTCCCTTGGTTCCTAAATTCCCCACATGTCGTTTCACATCTATTTGGGTTAGGAAATCACTTTTAGAGGCACTAGATTTTAGACAAGTTGATTCCCGTTTTCTTGCACATGATTCTTCTCTTGTCATATCATATAGATGATTGTGTTTGCATATTTGCCATACGCTAGTTTTTTGTTTCATGATATTTATGTTTGCTAGCATTGTGACATGTATTTTTTGTATAAATTTTTGCTTTTGAAATTTTTTGAAAAATATAAAAATATTTTATTTTTATAAAATTTTTGAAAAATCCAAAAAGAGTTTTGTATTTTGTTTGCACCGTTTATGGATGGACACTTAGGATGATCGAGTCAAAATTTCATTCCATTTATCCATGTGACTATTTGATAGTGTTTTGAGACAATACATCATGTCATCTTTGTCCTTGATAATGTTTGGAGTCATTAAGATGTAATTAAGTGTTGCTTCCTACATGTTTGACTCATGATTTCCTTTATTGCACACATGCACGGGTTTGTTTGATTATTGTGCTTGTCTTATCACATGTTGGTTGGGTGTTTTCACTTTAATCATGTCCTTAAAACGAACTAAGTGCGATAAAACTTGATAAGAAAGTTGTGCATGTAAGAGTCGTTTGTGAGTTTGTGTACTTTATTTGAAAACGGGGAAGGACTGCGAAAGGTTCACTTTTTTTTGCAAATACTAAGCCAACGTTTAAATTGGACCTAGAAAATTGAGGAATTTTATTATCCGGGGTCCAAAGAGGTTTAAAAGAGCCCCGAAAAAATTTAAAGGAAATAAAAAGAAAGTCATGCCAATTATGGGACATTTAGGTTTTGCACCAATTCTCCAAAGTTTAAGAATTTAGTTTATACACCTCTAAAAGAAAATATATATGAGGGAGTTTGGATGGAGAATTAAAACGGGTTTGCACGTCCTTGAAAGTCTTGAAAAAGCATTAAATAGTTTTGGACGTTATTGGTGTGGAAATCATTTAGACTTTGATTTGTTGATTTGTATAAGACGATGTCATCTAAATTCAACAATTTTTATTGCTACGAATACTTTTGATATTCATTCGTTTGGAATACACATATGCATCGTGCACATATGATTGATTGAGTTGATTTACCTATCGAATGTGTACACACCCATTCATTCCATTATCATGACTTGGTTGCTTCAGTATAAATCCATAGTGTGTGATTTTTGTATCTTATTTTTGCTTTGAAAAAATTGAAAAATCCAAAAATAATTTGAGTAAGTTTTTGAGATATACCTTTGCATACGCACAGTTTTCATTCATGTTTGCTATGCATTTTATCGTGACACTCCATGTTTTGATTGTTTATTCTTATATGTCTATTTGGGGACATCATAAAAAGGGGGAGAAAGAATTATCATGTTATGGGGGAGTTTTTGCATTATGGGGGAGATTTGATTATTAATGATTTATTCTTTTATCATTTGAAACTCGATGCGTCAGGAAGGTTTTTGCTTTATCTCATGTGTGCAGGTACAAAGATTAGGATTGAAGATCATTATGCTGCACACCCTAATGAGAAAAGCTTTGAGATTTTATGAAGACTTTTTGAAGAACAGTTTGAGATCTTGCAAATTTATTCAATGGGAGGGTAGATTTGTATATACATTTTGGTATTTAATAATTCGGATGTTTTTATGTATGTACCGGCATAGACATAGGGGGATATTTTTAAGGACATTATTTTATAAGTCCATTATCAATTTAGTATGTCGTATACCGCTACACCGTCGAAGAGCATTCAAGAACATTCAAGCATCAAAGATGGATCCGAATATCAAGGTTCTTTATCAAAAAGATTCCGCAAAGTTTACTTTGGTAAGGTTATGTTTTAAATACCTTAACTTTGCACTTAGAGATTTTGGGATGTTTTTACAAAATATTTTCTAAGTGTTGGAGCGGACTTTTTCGTCAAAAATTGAGAATGAGTATTTTTTCTAAGTGTTGGAGCGGATATTAAAATAATATTTTTTGACGTAATAGTCATTCAAATGACTTTGCTCTGTCATTCGAATGGCATTGCGTTATCGCGGGATGTTGTTCAAATGGCACGCGTATCTCGTTCGCGCGAGACCTCTTTCTTGTTCGAACAAGATCGAATACCGAGGCGACATGATTTTGTATAAATACTCATTAAATGGTTTCGTTTTCATTAAGAAGTCCCAGCGTTTTAAAAGACAGAAAACTATGAAACTGCAGAATCCTTTTGACTTCTTCTTTTAGGGTTTAATCCCTTTTTTATTTTCAATTCACAAAAATCCCATATGCTTGGGTGAATTGTTTTGGTGTTCAAGAACACACTTTGCTATTGATCATTCTTTGTGGGGAGAACTCTACAATCGGAGAGTTGCGTGCTATTATGGAGGGAGTCCTTATGAAGATTTTAGACTGCATGTCTGGATTGTGGTCCTTGTGGTATAGCTGTGCATGAACCACTGTTGATTTCTAGACGTTTCTTTGAAAGTTTGACGAAGACATCGCGCGTTACTCTTATGGGCGAAAGAAAGATGGTATGTAAGTCAATGGTCTTGTAAACTTGTCAAAGTTCTAGAAATAAAAGGTTTTGCCCTGCTAGGATTTTTTCTGAATTTTGTGTCACGTAGTTGAATGTTTTAGGGGCTGAATTGATTTGGTTTAAATAGACTCTAATTAAATAAGGTTTAATTGGAAATTTGCAAATTTAATCAATTATCACACAATCATACGTTTTACAAATTTGTTTCATTACACTTCACACCTATCGTCCGGAGCAGACCGGGTTGACTACGGGTAACCCATAAATTTGTTTGGGGGAGCTACAAGTCACCAATTGATTTGTACATGTAGGGGTTTGCACCTATGACTGGTACCTTGGTTATTTGGTGAGATGTAAAGTAGGTTTGAGAGTACCGTACAACATATGATTTATAATAAAAGAGATTAACCTAACGTTGAGAAAGTAAAGATTAAAGAATTAAGAGATAAAATAATAATATCATGCGATACATATAGATTTGGGATTAAAACCACATGTTATTTTAGGTTATTGGGTTATGTAATTAATAACTTGAAATCCACTAAAATACGAAAGGAATATGTGTAGCTATGGAGTAGCCCAAATTCAGTTATAATCTTATTCTTCATAACTTGTTATTTACGTTGTTATTATATTTGTGTCTTCACAGGTCTTAGATAATTGTTCCTTCCATTGTTAGAGTTAACATTGGAGGAGCATCTCTAGTGGAATTTTATCCGTCATTCCTAGGATGTAGAAGAGGAACAGGATCGTGTATTAACTCTTGTATTATTTTACATTTATAGTCGGATTGCATGTTATATAGTTTATTCCTGGGTCAGCTTTTGTACATATTACATTAGTGTCAGAGTATAATTGTTTTATTGATGATGCTTGGAATCAAAGTTGGTTTTGTATTACTTAATATTTCATTAGCTCATTAGTTACTTGTTCAAATTTTAGTTGTTTTGTTATGCTGAGGATGTTATCAAATGTTTTGATTCCTGTAAATTTTTTAGACCTAATCAATATATTTATGAATTTTATGGGGTGTGGCATAAGTCCCATCAACTACGACTTTCATATCTTTGAGCTGATACCCCAAGTATGACCTTTTCTATCTTTTCTTAGTGCACCCATACTCAGAGATGCCTTGCCAACATCACTTTGGTTATTGTGCACCCCATTCATCCTATCCTATAAAAATATAAAACACATCATTAACCTTGAGCATATATTAATAAATTAGTGAAATTGACAGAATAATTTTGATTCTAACTCACCAGAGTATTCGAGACCTTCAAATTTGCATTTGTGCCCTTCTTCAACCGAACATGTAAATAGGAGTCAGTCCTATGTGGCTTTCCCTCGGGCCACTCCCAGACTTTTGTAAAAAATAAATTAATCATTAATTTTTTATCTGATCATATAAAATTTTACCAATTTAAATCAATTTAATTACCATGTTATGCCTACCTTAGCATACGATGTCCGCGCCGGAGTAGTGCGCGCCCACTTTTTTGCTCGATTAGTCCTCGCTAACTCTGAGATGGTCAACTGGATATTTGAATCTTTAAAATCTATAAACTTTTTCCAGTTGGCCAACGTTACCTACTCCTTTTTTGGGACTTGGTCTCTCCATTCAAGCACAGTCTCTCAGTCCTTCCCGAGATAATGACTGTGTAGATTCTTCTTCCACGTCTATCGTATAATGATCAAGACATTGTCCCGCTGATCGAGGGCAAGTCAAATTGTTTATGTCCAACAAACATATAATATAAGAAACTTAGTGAATTAAAACTCTACAAACATATTATAAATTATATATGAAAGTCATATATTTAATATAAATGTATAGAATTTAATACCTCTAATATCCCCTAAATGGCCATCTTTAGCTCCTCGGGCATGTTCCTCCAGTTCTCAACCCTAGGTCCAATTATTTATTTCATTAATTCCGAGGACCTCATTGTAAAAGACATATTATATTAAATGATACATCCAGTCTCATTGAAAGTAACATATTTTGTATTTGATGAACGTTAGTCCCCCTGTCTTTGACCTGGGGTACGATAGCCACCTGTAATGGATATAGACATATTCTAAAAAAATAAGATTCAGTATCATAATATATAACTTAAATGGAAACAGTCAATTGTGACATAAGTGTTTAATTGACATAAAACTAGTCCAACACGTTCAGATTTTTTCTACAAATTATTTTAGTCTCGTGTTACATGATCATGCCACTTTTCGCGAAGTTTTGTTGCTAAATTATGTTTTCATGTCACAACGCCTTATTTTCAAGGTGAAGCATTAGATTTTTGAATATTATTCCCAACTTTCACCCCATGAGTCACACGAATGCACCAATTATTTATACAAGTTAGTTTAGTGTCATGTAATGTGATCATTTTAGACAATATTGTGATTAAATTACGTTTTCACCCCATAACGCTCTATTTTCAAACTTAAACCTTAGATTTTAAAATCTTCTACCGAAATCTCACCTTGTGAGTCATACGATTACATCAATTATTTATACAAATTAGTTTAGTATCGCATGACGTGATCGTGCCTCTTTTTGGGCAATTTTGTTGTTGCATTACGTTTCACCCCTGAGACCTTAGAATTTTAAACATTTTAATATAACAGCGCACAATAGATTTAACAAACTATAAATCATAATTTTTAATCCATATTACATTTAACAAACTACATACTATTAATTAAAAATTAAAATCATCGTTGTCTTCCCTACTAAAATTACCAAACTAGATCAATATTACGTTTTGCAAGACAAATAAATCTACTTATCTAAATAATCTAGAAATTGATTCAAATTAAGATTGTCCGCCAAAATGGATTGATAGTCGGTTAGTGTTGTTAGGCCACCCACACTATTGGTAATACATTTTGGATCGTGTAAAACAACTGATAACATTTGGTTATTGATATACTCCGAGTAAAACACTTACTTGATCTTTTCAAATACATAACCAAATGGCTCATCATTAATATTCTCCTTGCTTTTCATCTTGAAAAAGTCTGCCATTATAATATTGGTAGTCTAATGTAATACCCTGTATTTTTTATGGATTTTAGCTTTTATTTATTAAGTGAGAAATAAATTAATAAATGGGATAAATTATTACTTGTGTGATTTGGGTAATAATGAAATTCATGATTTATATGGTAATTAAATTCGAATGTGATGTGATTTGGTGCTGCATATTGTAAACAATTAATTGTTGACATTAATTATATGATACTCTACATTAATTGATATTGGACTATGGTATTAGGTTTAACTGTGCTGTGAAATTAAACTATTTGTGGGTTGTTGTAATCTGACTTAATTGGGGATTTTTGTGGAAACCTTTAAATGAATCGTTTGGGTTATGATCTTATTTATATAATGAATGTTTAGTGATAAACCAATCATAAGTATGATCATCCTATGTTAATTTTATGTTTTGAAATCTAAAATCGTATGTTAATTGGATTAGTTAAAGTTTGAGAGTAAAGTTAGTTTAAATTTGATTTTTACCGATGTGAACCTTAATTTGTGTTATAACGGTATTTTTATTGTGGAATCGAATTAGAATCATGAGTATATAGTTTGTACTCCTGGGTATGGGGTTTAGAATGAGTTTTGAAGATTGGAAGTGGCATTAATGGAGGTTTTGGGGTTAAATCCATCATTCTTACACAAACCTGTGACTTATACCTGACACAAATCGATTTCGAATGGGTACAAATCGATTTGGCCCCTGGGTTGGGCTGAGGTCGGGTCATGTCTTGGTGTATGGGTTTGTTACGAGTTGTTTGAGGGGGTGAATCATTGTATAATTGAGATATGATTATATTGAAGTAGTTAGGTTTATTAGAGTATAAACTGAAAGACTAAAAATACTAACTTTAATTAAGGTATAAGATTTTTAATACTTTAATTAATCGGGATTATCTGACGATGGGGGTTGAGAGAGTTTTTAATACACTTGAGAGTGTGTGTATTCTACTTTATTGTAGATATTATATGTTGGAAGATTGATTTTTAATAACGTATGAGAGTTAATAAACCTATGAACGCAATGAAAAATTTGACGATGGGGATTGGGATTGGGATTGTTTGGGGGTATTCTTGACAGTACCCGAGTATATATCTGATATGTTGCAATGTTGGACTTAATTAAGGTTTTGATAGGTAGTAAACTGTGATTAAATTTACTATCCCTCTCTTGGAGATTGAGATATTTTGGGTACGCTTGAGAGTAAGTGATATTCGGTACACACACACACACACACATATTATATGCTTACATAAACATACTAGTTAATTGTGGTGAATTTATCGGTCGTACTTTTGAATTTGAGTGGTTGTAACCGTGTACCACATGCATTGTTATTGACGCAGTATTTTTTGGAGTTCAATGTATTGTGAACACATCTAGAAATGTAGGTGATGATGTTATTGTACGTTGACACATTTAGATCCCACGTTCAGTCAGTCAGTCTATGATTCGTGATAAGAGAAGAAGATAATCCGATCCATCGATTGGGTTTTGGCATGGGACTAACCAGTGGTGTGATTCCAAAGTGATCCCTTATTCTTGTACTTGTGTGTATGTTTTTCAGATCCATCAGGTATGGAACTCCTACGGATTTGCAGATAGAAGAATGACGAGGTTCCTCGAAGGTAGATGCCTTCATGTGATTGTTATAAGAATTATATATGCGTGTAGTGGTGGTAAACGGACGTATATGGATCGGATACCATGCTTTCGATATCCGTATCTGCTACGTTGATGCACTATTCGTATTCATATCCGTATTCACTCGGATACTTAAAACAACTATCCATATCCATCCGATCGGATACCTCGGATTCGAATAATATCCATATCCGTTTACATTTTTTAGTCATTGCAAAAATAATTATTAAAAAGCTACAATATAAACTCTATAAAATATTAGGAATAAATGAATATTAACCTTTAATATCCATACTCATAAATCATTTGTCTGTCCACATTTTTTCCTTAAACCAACATGACAATTAAGTTCCAAAAAAACCAGTTGATTGGTAGAATACGAAGTGCATACAATAATAAAATTAACTAATAATGAAAATACTATAACAAGAAAATGATTTGAACAAAGTGCAAATAGTTTCGCAATATAACAAAAAGTGGTGCCACGATAGATAATCAAGTTTGCAACGTCCATAAACAAAAAGTGGTGCCACTATACATACTAAGAATTGAAATAACAATAAAGAATAACATTAATTTTTTAAACAGTAATATGCATAAAAGAATAACAGTAATATGCATAAAAGTAATAATAGAAATAATAGTAACAAAAATAACAGTAATATGCATTTTGGATTGATAGTCGGTTAGTGTTGTTAGGTCATCCACACTATTGGTAATACATTTTGGATCGTGTAAAACAACTGATTACATTTCGTTATTGATATACTCCGAGTAAAACACTTGATCTTTTCAAATACATAACCGAATGGCTCATCATTAATATTCTCCTTGCTTTTCATATTGAAAAAGTCTGCCATTATCATATTGGTAGCCTAATGTAATACCCCGTATTTTTTGTGGATTTTAGATTTTATTTATTAAGTGAGAAATAAATTAATAAATGGGATAAATTATTACTTGTGTGATTTGGGTAATAATGAAATTCATGATTTATATGGTAATTAAATTTGAATGTGATGTGATTTTGTGCTGCATATTGTAAACAATTAATTGGTGAAATTAATTATATGATACTCTACATTAATGGATATTGGACTATGGTATGAGGTTTAATTGTTCTGTGAAATTAAACTATTTGTGGGTTGTTGTAATCTAACTTAATTGGCGATTTTTTTGGAAACCTTTAAATGAATCGTTTGGGTTATGATCTTGTTGATATAATGATTGTTTAGTGATAAATCAATCATAAGTATGATCGTCCTATGTTAATTTTATGTTTTGAAATCTAAAATCGTATGTTAATTGGATTAGTTAAAGATTGAGAATAAAGTTAGTTTAAATTGGATTTTTACGGATGTGAACCTTAATTTGTGTTATAAGGGTATTTTTATTGTGTAATAAAATTAGAATCATGAGTATATAGTTTGTACTCCTGAGTATGGGGTTTAGAAGGAGTTTGGAAGATTGGAAGTGGCATTAATGGAGGTTTTGGGGTTAAATCCATCATTCTTACACAAACCTGTGATTTCTGCCTGACACAGATCGATTCAGCATGGGTGCAAATCGATTCGGCCCCTGGGTTGGGCTAAGGTCGAGTCATGTCTTGGTGTATGGGTTTGTTACGAGTTGTTTGAGTGGGTGAATCATTGTATAATTGAGATATGATTATATTGAAGTAGTTAGGTTTATTAGAGTATAAACTGAGAGACTAAAAATACTAACTTTAATTAAGGTAGAAGATTTTTAGTACTTTAATTAATTAGGATTATCCGACGATGGGGGTTAGGATAGTTTTTAATACAATTGAGAGTATGTGTATTATACTTTATTGTAGATATTATATGTTGGAAGATTGATTTTTAATAATGTTTGAGAGTTAATAAACCTATGAATGGAATGAACAATCCGATGATGGGGATTGGGATTGTTTGGGGGTATTCTTGAGATTACACGAGTATATGTTTGATATGTTGTAAGGTTGGACTTAATTAAGGTTTTGATCAGTAGTAAACTGTGATTAAATTTACTATCCCTCTCTTGGAGATTGAGATGTTTTGGGTACGCTTGAGAGTAAGTGATATCCAGTATATATATATATATATATATATATATACACACACACACGCACACACACACACATATATTATTTGCTTACATAAACATACTAGTTAATTGTGGTGAATTTATCGATCGTAGTTTTGAATTTGAGTGGTTGTAATCGTGTACGGCATGCATGGTTATTGACGCAGGATATATGTGGAGGCCGATGTATTGTGAACACATGTAGAAATGTAGGTGATGATGTTATTGTACGTTGACACATTTAGATCACACGTTCAGTCTATCTATGATTCGTGATAAGAGAGGTAGATAATCCGATCCATGGGTTAGGTTTTGGTATGGGACTACCCGGTGGTGTGATTGCAAAGTGATCCCCTATTCTCGTACTTATGTGTACGTTTTTCAGATCCATTAGGTATGGAACTCCTACGGATTTACAGATAGAAGAATGACAAGGTTCCTCCAATGTAGTAGATTCCTTCATGTGATTGTTATAAGAATTATATACGCGTATAGGGATGGTAAACGGACGGATACGGATAGGATACCATGTTTGTGATATCCGTATCCGCTACGTGGATGCTTTATTCATATTCGTATCCGTATTCACGTGGATACTTAAAACAACTATCCATATCCGTATCTGATCGGATACATCGGATTCGGATAATATCCATATCCATTTACATTTTTTAGTCATCGTAAAATAACTATTAAAAAGCTACAATATAAACTCTATAGAAAATTAGGAATAAATGAATATTAACCGTTAATATCCGTACTCATAAATCATTTGTGTGTCCACATTGTTTCCTTAGACCAGAATGACAATTAAGTTCCAAAAAAACCAGTTGATTGGTAGAATACGAAGTGCATACAATAATAAAATTAACTAATAATGAACATACTATAACAAGTAATTGATTTGAACAAAGTGCAAATAGTTTTGCAATATAACAAAAAGTGGTTCCACGATATATAGTCAAGTTTGCAACATCCATAAACAAAAAGTGGTGCCACAATACATACTGAGAATTGAAATAACAATAAAGAATAACATTACTTTTTTAAATAGTAATATGCATAAAAGAATAACAGTAATATGCATAAAAGTAATAATAGAAATAACAGTAAACAAAAATAACAGTAATATGCATAAAAGAATAACATTTACTTTTTTAAACAAAAAATCCATGTACAAAAAATCTTTCACGGTAAGAACAGTATAACAGTAATAATCTTTTACTTTTTTAAACAAGAAATAAATTGGGTGGAAGAGGGAACCACCGGAACAGATCGGAGCAGCTTGGATGGAAGAGCGAACGACTGACGGAAGGGAAGGGGAAGTGGCTAGCGATAGGGCAAGGGGGGAGGTAGCGACCAGGTTGTATGAGAGCATGGTTTTTGTTGGAGATGTTTTTTGAAAATGAAATGGGTGAAAGAAAACAACCGCGTGTTGTGTTTATTAGGAAGGAAATTAGGTTAGACTTTTAAAGTTTTCATAATTAAACTTATTACAACTTCTATTTTATGTTTTAGTTTACATCTAAAATATTATGTAACTAATATTTTAAACGTATGTTAGACGGATACGGATATCCGGTAAAATGAATACTCTGCATCGGATATGAATTATCCATGTCGAACACTAGTACTATCCGTATTCGTATCCATTTTCTCGGATATTTTTATCTATTCGTATGAGTTTCCATTTTTTTTATAAATATCATCTAATTCGAATTCGGATATCAGATGGATGCGAATCTTCGAATATCCATTTACATCCCTATAGGTGTGTATGGTATTATCTTAGTGATGGATATTTTTTTTATTAAAGCCCTCTGCCACATTGTGTTTTCGTTATAAGATTGTGTACATCTTATTATTTGGGTGATATGAGTGGAGGTTGATTCAGGATCTTATTATCTATATACATTCTAGTTCAGTGACTAACACGTTTAATTAAAAATATGTGAAGACAGAGGCAGTGTTACATTTAAGAGATCGTGACTATCTTAATAAGAATATATGCATGGGAATTAGAGTGGATTCCACGTGATTAGTTAGTGAATTTCATAATACTTATTCGTGACGTGATAGTACTTATTAGTCTAGAGATAGAGACTTATAATATGGTTACATCTTGGGTTGGAGTAACAGTTGCATGTGAGTGTTGATGGGATGGCATGTTTATCATAAATGAGTCGCACGATTATTACTAGTTTGATACTATACGTTATTTATTGCAACTTTCGATCTCTAACCCAAATATATAAATCTTTTCCCCCCGCATGTATTATTATTGTTATATATAGGTTTTGTACTGTCGAGTGGTCAGACTTGCAGCTGTGGCGATTCACCTTGGTATCTTAAGAGTATAATTCTATGATTCTTTGTAGTAGCCACTTGTATTCAGGAGTTTGTTTTAGAGGGGATTACCATGTTCTTATTTTATTCTAGTTGAGATAATTGTATAAAAGATATTTGTATTATAGTGGATCTAGGCTTATTGGAGTTTCAGTTTATCTCAGTTCCATTATTCTTATTGTCATCCTTTATTGAGTTTTTATTGTGGATCAATTTTATTTTTTGCCATTTTATATTTATCTTGATTCTAAGAATGATATAAATTATTTAGTGCTTCCTGTAATTTGCGTCTAGCCTAATCAACTGAGCGTGAAAAATATGGGGTATTACACTGAATCAACTTTACAAGATTTTTTGTCCTTAACTCTTACCCAATAACGGTAAAATGCAACCTCTTTTAAATATATAATGTCTAATTAAAAAATGATTTGAATTACACCGTAGTAAGTCATTTATCCTTCAACGTGATTTTTGCCTTTGGCACTTCCCTTGAAATATGTAAGAGACTTATATGAAATGTTAGTATTTTGTAACAAAGTATTTTTCTCATGCAACCTCGATGAGAACACATAACCATTCAACCGATCCTTATTAAAGTCATATGCCATAAAATTGGGTCTATTAGCAAAAAAAAAGTCTTAATGTGGCATCACCCATATTCAACAACTGAAATTATGGATTACATATGTTAATTAGATATCTCTAGAAAAAAACTGCTTTTTAAGACGGTGCTCCAACCGTCTCAAAACGTTCTCTGGCCGTCTTAAAAGCCTTTTGTGACGCCATTTGAGACGACAAAGGGGCTGTCATATAAGACCCCCGTTTTGAAAGCTTTTTGAGACGGAAGCAGCCGTCTCAAAAAGTTTTTTTGAGATGTGAAATACGTTGTCTCAAAAGGTCATTGCTTATAGGACCCTTTTGAGTCGGTAAAAAAAATCATCTTTTAAAGTTATTTTTTGAGACAACATATGGTGTCTCAAAAGGTCCTCGTTTATGGAATCCTTTTGAAACGACAAAGAAACAGTCTTTAATAATTTTTGCACCAGAATTAAAATTTCATCAATTACATAATACTCAATACTTATAAACAAAAACTCTTAAAAATAATATATGACATATTTGGCATCCCATTTCAATATATAACATACAAATTTTCATTCAAATATAATTGGAGTTCATACAAAGAAAAATAAACAAGTTCAATTTCAAGCCCACCAAACTAGATATCTCTATAAAATTTCACTTGTCTCATTAGAATAAATACATAAAAACCCATATATTCCACCAATATTAAAGCATCTGACCTCCAACACAAGGACTTCAATATCTTGCCTTGTCTACAAAAGATTTCAACCTGTAATTAAATTTATTTAGTATCAGTTACCTTAAACAAATAAGTAATATTTTTTAATAGTTATATAAGGACACAAATTTCCAATTGAGTCCTTTGTAGTTTTGGCTCAATTCCGAACAAAAATGTTGAGTCATAGAATAGAGTAATTGGCCATCCTTCAAGCCTATGACATACTAAAGTGGAAGACGTAGCGGCCAAGTTTATAAAGCTTCATCAAATGCCGGTTTAGTATGCCCTGTTTCTACCTCATCAACAATGTTCCAATGCTCCTAAGTTATGAATGCATTTGATATATATAATTATATATATATATATACATATATATATAGGAGCTTGGAAATTTACTGGGTGTAATTTATAATTTTTATTAATTAATTTTAACGACTTTGTTTTACTGAGAAAATATTTTTTAGCACTTTTCATAAAAAGTTTTGGGCTTAAAAAATTAATATTTCATTTTTCTGAGACGTCGTTCGAACCACACTGGAATCTCGTTCGAACAAGATTTCCAGGTCGTTCGAACGAACTGGCATCTCGTTTGAATGAGATTGCCAGGTCGTTCGAACGAGATTTCTGATAATTTTCCTTTTTTCATTCTGGAACCTCATTAGTAAATCCGTGTGAACGAAAATTCATTCGAACGAAGTTTGGCGGGAACAATTATTTTGGGCGTTTTTGACAGTTTTTCCCACTTTGACCACTTCTTTCCCCGCTATCTTTTGACAGAACTACTTAGTGCGGAAACCAACTATTTTTAAGCAACTTTTTCATATTATTCCATCTCCTAGAGAGAGCTTTGAGAGGTCAAGTTTTCAAGAAAAAGTTCATTTTTTTGAGTGTCTATTTTTCAAGAAAAAATTCATAAAACACTCTTGTTTTCAACGATATTATTTATTCCAAGTTTCAATATATATCTATATCATTGCTTGGAGTGTTTGGCACCGGGTTTTACTCTACCGTTTGAAGAGTTCGTTTGGGTTTCCTTCTACATCCCATAAAGACGAAGTTTGGGTTTTGTTGTGGCATTCTCACATGGTGAAAGGCACCATGTGTGGTTGACGGTGGTTCTTACAGCCTCATTGGTGGTTTCCAAGGTTTCGGTGGAGTATGGGATTATCAACTAAGCGGAGGTCAGTACAAGAAGGAGCATCGGGGCTTGAAGGGAGTCGAGTCGAGTGTTGTAAGTCTTTTTTCTTGTACTTGTAAAATACCATACTTAGTGGACTTATGGATATGGCCGTTCGAGGTTGTTTCCCGTTTGTGGGTTTTTCCTCGTACATTGCGGCGTAGTGATTCATTACTTATTTTATCTTTTGCAAAATTCACCTAGAACGAATGCTTAGGTAAAAAGATAAAATTGGTTTAAATCTCTACTCTTGTTTAATTTAGTGCTAATTAATATTTTGGGTAAAATTGATATTAATTTAATTCAAGTCATCATTTAATTTGATAAAATTGGTATGGACTAAATTGGTAATATTGAAAATATGACTTAGTCAAATTTCTAGGACTTAGATTGAATTAAGTAGTTAAAGTGAAAAATTCATTTGTTAATTAATTAATTTCACTTTGTATTTTTTGTTTAATTTTAATTTGAAAAGAAATTAAAATTATTTTATTTGTTTAATTGAACCATCTCGCTTCCTCATCTAAAAGGAAATTACTTTTTGTAGTAAAGCATTAAAAATTGGGGGCCTCGTGTTCCAACAAGTGGTATCAGAGCAGGATCGCTAAATTATTGCGTTCAAGATCCTTTAAATATTTTTGTCTAAAATGAAATTTTCCCCGTTTTCAAAATTTCCTATTTTCGATGGTTCAAATTACGCGTATTGGAAAGAAAAGATGAAATCGGCACTAAAATCTATCGACGAGAGAGTTTGGTTATCTGTCGTTAATGGGTGGTCCCCACCTACTCATTTAGTAGATAATGAGCGTGTCCCAAAACCCGCCGATAGATGGAGGGAGAATGAATTTAAACTTTCAAATTTTAATTCCCGTGATTTAAGTGCCTTGTTTAGCGCGGTCACACCGAATGATTTTCGGTGCATTATGATGTGTGAAACCGCTAAAGAAGCTTGGGATACTTTACAACTCACTAATGAAGGTACTTGTGTCGTTAAAGCTTCGAAATTCCAAAACCTCACCACTCAATTTGAAACCATCAAAATGAACGAAAAAGAAACTTTTGATGAATTTTATGCTAGACTTTTCGATATAGTTAATTCATCTTTTAATTTGGGAGAGAAAATACCCGACAACCGAGTAGTAAAGAAAATTTTAAGGTCCCTACCCGATTGATTTATTCCAAAAGTGACCGTTTTAAATTCTTTACCAACTTTAGCCTCTACGAAATTAGAAGAGCTCGTAGGTGATTTACAAACCTATGAACTGGACGTGTCTCCCTCTAAAACTGAAAAGAAAATAGAAAAGGGAATTTCTTTAAAAGCTCGAAAAGAGGAAAACAAGTAGTAGATTGTGAAAATGATAGTGACTTGGAAGATATGGCCTTGTTTGCTAGTAAATTTCGAAAATTTCTTAAATTTAACAAAGATAAATTTAAAAATATTTTAAGAAATTTGAAATTTCTAAGAATGACAAAGTCGAGAAGATACCTAAACCTATTAATGAAAATTTAAATAGCGATGAGTCATAGGTGTTTTGGTTGTGAAAGGTATGGCCATAGGGATTTTGAGTTCCCCACTAAATTAAGGAGAGAGGGTAAGCAACCAATGTCTTTTAATTCAACCCTTAGTGATAGTGTGAGTGATAGTGTGAGTGATAGTGTGAGGCTAAGCCCAACATTGTGGCTTTTATGGCTAGTTATGTGAGTGATAGTAAGCATTCTTCTATTGATGAAATTTTAACGCATGACACTTCTAAGGTCAAAGTTTATGATTCCCTTATTTTTTATGGTAGTGAAAATGGAGAAGAAAGAGAGAGTGAAAGGGAAAATGAGGTTGATGTGAGTGAACTTCAAAATGCTTTTCAAGAACTCTATGAAGAATCTATTAAATTAAAAAGAGAAAATTTGAAGTTAGAAGCGAGTTTAAGAGAGCGCGTCAAGGTCGTTGATGACAGTGTGTTGGTTAAAGACCTTAGGACACGTGAGAGAGATCTTCATGAGAAGATTGAATATTTAGAAGGCGAGAGAGATAGCCTTAAGGGTTTAATGGAATCCTTTAAAAAGTAACTTCTCACATTTGAAGAGTGCAATATTTTATTAGAGTCTAACATTTTAGAATTAGAAAATAAATTAAAAGACTCTAGTAAAGTCAAATTTGATTTGAAGTGTAGGTTCGAAAAACTAAATAAAATCCTAGGTACGGTCCAAATAAAAAATGACACTTGTGGTTTAGGCTTTGATACTTGTAAGGAATCTACTCATAAAACCAAAACCCATGTTTTAGGAGAATTACCTAGGAAAGCCTTTAGAGATAAATCCTTAGGTACCAATTTTTGACCTGCTTTTTCTTGTGCACATTGTGGTCGAAAAGGTCATCTTAGGGAATTTTGTTTTGATCTTAAACGAGGTCCTAGAAAATCCTTACATAAGGCAACCGAGTTAGCCAAAATTCTTACTTCTCGAGATCTTCATTCATCGTTAATTTGGGTTAGGAGATCCGACTTGGTAGATTTACAAGATAGGGTATTTGATTCTCATTTACTTTCACATGCTTCCTCCCTTGCAAAATCTAAAGGTTGAATGTGTTAGTTTTGTTTGCATACTTTAGCTTTTGTACTTCATGCTATATTATCATGCTAAATGTATGCTTGTTTAGTCATTTTCTAGTCTATGCTCCATGCTTAATCACATGCTAGAATAATGATTTTTATTTATCTTTTGTATTATATTTCCTTCATTTTTGTTTGCATTAAATGAAAAATATAAAAATATTTTTTTTTATCATTTGTGTTTTACCCTTTTCGTAATTTAAGCTTAATGAAAAATACAAATGATTTTTGTGTGTCTTTTGAGTAAATATTTCTATTTTTGGTTAAAAATTTGAAAAACTCAAAAATATTTTTTTATGTGTGTTATTTTAGTTTGACACACTCTACGTGTCATACTCTTGTGTTAGAATACCTTCTTTTTCGCTTCCACGTGGCTAGAACTTTTGGTTTAGATTGACAATCCTTATTATGTTCTTTACTATGCTTACATGGAGTAGTTAGATTTTGTGTTGATTTAAATGGATTCTATTTTTATATGCCTCTATCCACACATGCACGAGCTCTTTTGAAATTTAATCGTCACATGTTATATTTGAGCTTTGTGAGGTGTTCTCCTACCAATCTTGTCATCTGCATACTTGTGACCTAGGAGGACTAGTGCATGTCAAAATCCGTTACACGTTAGATTTGTGAGAAATAAAAATATTATATATAAATGTGCACGGGGAAGGTCTCCAAAAGGAATTATTATCCCATTCGAATAGTAAGCCATCGTTTGTTTGGACCTAAAAGAAATACGTGGTCCAAAGGCCTAAAAATAGAATTATGGCATTAAAAAGAAAAATAATTGCCAAGGCCTATTTTTGTTTGATATATTCATTCAAATATATATGCTTATTGAGGGAGCTTGGATGGTATTTCAACAGTTTGCACAATATCCATTTATCATAGTTGTACTTTCAATGTCATGACTCTATTGGCTTGTAGAATCATCAAAAGTCTAGGTTTGTATGCATTGTGTATCTTTGTTCATTGAGTTCAATTTATATTGTCACATGAGGTTATATTCAAATGTGATGAAGTTTGCAATCAATTGAGAACTCCGTGAACATGTTTTAAGTGATTGGGTCAAATTTAATTGTTACTAGTTCACACCCCAACACTTTCGTTTCCATATGACACATTTTTGCCATAGGAGTGTGAAAATCTTATTTTATTTTGTGTCATATGTGGTATTTATACCTAGTATATGTGCGTGTGCGTTAATATTTTTTTCTTTTCTGTCATATACGATGTATTCTAATTTTTATCTTTGCCTTGCTTTCTAGTCCATCTATGCTTTAATTCATAATTGGTATCTATCTTGTTGCATTCTTTGTTGATATCACATGCTTAATACTTTATGTATCATATTGGTATCGTTTTCTTGCATCTTACTTGGTATCCGTTATTATTTTTTTGGATTAGTTATGATTTTGTTACCCATGGGCTTTAATGTTCTCATCACTTTATGCACATATGCTTTAATTTCGGGAGATAAGTTAAGTTTTGATTCTTTAAACTTTGTTTATTCCTGATCAAAAAGGGGGAGAATGATAGGGGGGGAAATGGTATCTAATCTTAATCTTATCTAAGTTTAGGAGATTTAACTTAGGGGGAGAGCGCTATCTTCTTAGATTGATCATAGTTGATAAAGGAGAATTAATTTAGGGGGAGTAATTATTTTAATTGCATTTAATATTTTTGATATTCCCTCTGCGTTTGATAGTTTGCTTAAGTAGGAATTCTTCAAAGTGGTAAATTTCATCTTTAGTAAAGATATTGATCCTTCGGTTGTTTGAGTCAAGCTATTGTATTTTATTTTGGGTGGGATATTTTTTAGTTTAGTACAGCTTGACGTCCCTTTAGTATGTTTGTTGGTTTTTGTCTCGGAATAGCGAAAGGGGGAGATTTGTAAGGACACAGATTTCCAATTGAGTCCTTTGTAGTTTTGTCTCAATTCCGGACAAAAATGTTTGAGTCATAGGATAGAGTTATTGACCATCCTTCAAGCCTATGACATACTAAAGTTGAAGACGTAGCGACCAAGTTTATAAAGCTTCATCAAATGCCAGTTTAGTGTGCCTTGTTTCTACGTCATCAGCAATGTTTTAATGCTCCTAAGGTATGAATACATTTGATATATATAGGAGCTTGGAAATTTATTGGGTGTAATTTATAATTTTTATAAATTAATTTTAACGACTTTGCTTTACTCAGAATATATGTTTTAGAACTTTTCATAAAAAGTTTTGGGCTTAAAAAATTAATATTTCATTTTTCTGAGATGTCGTTCGAACCACACTGGAATCTCGTTCGAACGAGATTGCCAGGTCGTTCGAACGTACTTGCATCTCATTCGAACTAGATTGCCAGGTCGTTCGAACGAGATTTCTGATGATTTTCCTTTTTTCATTCTAGAACCTCGTTAGTAAATCTGTTCGAACGAAAAGTCGTTCGAACAAAATTTGGCGGGAACAGTTATTTTGGGCGTTTTTGACAGTTTTTCTCACTTCTTTCCCCACTATCTTTTGACAGAACTACTTAGTGTGGAAACCAACTATTTTGAACCAACATTTTCATATTATTCCATCTCCTAGAGAGAGCTTTGAGAGGTCAAGTTTTCAAGAAAAAGTTCATTTTGTTTAGTGTCTATTTTTCAAGAAAAAATTCATAAAACACTCTTGTTTTCAATGATATTGTTTATTCCAAGTTTCAATATATATCTATATCATTGCTTGGAGTGTTTGGCACCGGGTTTTACTCTACCGTTTGAAGAGTTCGTTTGGGTTTCCTTCTACATCCCATAAAGAAGAAGTTTGGGTTTTGTTGTGGCATTATCACATGGTGAAAGGCACCATGTGTGGTTGACGGTGGTTCCTACAACCTCATTGGTGGTTTCCAAGGTTCCGATGGAGTACAACCTAGCGGAGGTCGGTACAAGAAGGAGCATCGGGGCTTGAAGGGAGTCGAGTCGAGTGTTGTAAGTCTTTTTTCTTGTACTTGTAAAATACCATACTTAGTGGACTTATGGATAGGGCCGTTCGAGGTTGTTTCCCGTTTGTGGGTTTTTCCTCGTACATCGCGGCGTAGTGATTCATTGTTTATTTTATCTTTTGCAAAATTCACCTAGAATGAATGCTTAGGTAAAAAGATAAAATTGGTTTAAATCTCTACTCTTGTTTAATTTGGTGCTAATTAATATTTTGGGTAAAATTGATATTAATTTAATTCAAGTCATCATTTAATTTGATAAAATTGGTTTGGCCTAAATTGGTAATATTGAAAATATGACTTAGGCAAATTTCTAGGACTTGGATTGAATTAAGTAGTTAAAGTGAAAAATTCATTTGCTAATTAATTTAATTTCACTTTGTGTTTTTTGTTTAATTTTAATTTGAAAAGAAATTAAAATTATTTTATTTGTTTAATTGAAACATCTCGCTTCCGCATCTAAAAGGAAATTACTTTTTGTAGTAAAGCATTAAAAATTGGGTGCCTCGTGTTCCAACAAGTTACTATAGATTACAATCTTTAAAAACCTTATCAAATTTGTATATCTTCATATTATTTACTTTTAAAAACACCTAATATCTTTAAAACAAATCCAACAGAATCACCTTTGTTATTCATGAAAACCAACCTGTTTAAACATAAAAATTAACTAAAAAACAACGATAGAAATAGCCAAAACATTGTAAACAAATAGCCGTAACATATATCCTACCTAACACTCCGTCACATACATATATAAAAATAAAATAAAGATGTGTTATTACCTGATCGTTATGGGCCATTGAGGTAATGGAAACATGATGATGGATAATAATCTGAAACAAACTCTGGATTTTACTTCTCATGTATGTTTTTTTCCGTAGTAGTGCTTGTAGGCAGCGAATCTATAATTCTTCGAGCTCATGTAGATATTGAGAGTCTCGATCTTCAGCGTCTTATCGATGTTGAGCCTCTCTATCTTCATCGTCTTTCTATATCCACGCCATTCTTTCCATATATGAGATATGTAAGTGTGTAACAATCGATTATCTGCAATTTTCCAAAGATATTGACGCATACATTATATTGGCATACATAAGTAAAGTCATATATAAGATAGGTAAGTGTATTTTGGTACTCAGATTTTTTAAAATTGGTGTTTGCGTTTGAGATTTCGATTAATAACATCGAGTCATGAAATTGGTTCTTGCAACATAATCCCTTGCATGAAGAGAAAAAAATATTCATGAACTAGATACAACTCGTAATCATCTCCTAAAATGATTATAATATAGATATGCATAGGCGGTAGAAGTATATATATCTACACTTAATCATGAATCCCATTCAAAAAATAACAAAATCTAATATCTACATACATTATATATAAACTAATATTAACTCAAATTAATACAAGACACAATTTTATGGTACCAAGAAGCCCAAAACACTTGTTATGAGCAATACATGTGTGTTATGTCAATCAAACGCTTGCAACACAATTCTAGACTCATTGATTCTTACACTACACCATGTATACTACATGTCCTGCACTGTTTGAAAAACATTTTCATGATAAATTTTTTGCCAAATCTACAACTAACATCAATTTAAAATTGGTCATATAAATGATCACATTTACTCTAATTAAATAATTTATGCTTTTTTGTTCATACAAATGTCACATAGTTTAGTTTATTAACAAATAATTTATAAAAATAAGTATGAGTAAGAAATGATTAAAAATTGGCATAAGGTGTATAGACCTAACTTATTTGATTTGTGACATAAAGAAACCACCAATTCAAATCTTTGACTAACTAGAGTAAGTGACATAAACAAACCACTAATAAAATAGAACTAACAATTAATCATTTCATTAGGTAGGAGAGTCTTCATTACACTTGTTCGACATCAATACATATAGGTGCACGGCCTTAGGCATAAATTAAGTTATCTATTAACCGTTCGATAGCATAATTTGTCTGAAAGTGAACAATTTAGCTACAGTACAATCTCAAGACTTGTCTTCATCATGATAATATACATCATAAAGTTTCGCAAATGTGTACCTAAGCCTGCATGAGAATTTACTATATGCAAGGACACATGAAAGTAAAATAAACAAAAACACTCCAACATTGGAAGAATTCAAAAATATCTTTGATCCAGTCAGTTCTTGCCTCCATGCCCTTGTTTTCTTTATTTACCTTAAATCCTCTTAAGAATACTATTTATTCAGTTAACAACATGATACATTCCTTCTTTTGGGGGGTTGATAAGGAATATGGCAAGAAATTTCATTGGATTAGATGGGATAGAATATGTTTTTCTAAGAAAAAAGGTGGATTAGGTATTAAGAGATTGAATTCAATTATGAAAGCTAGTTGGTTCTTGGAGTCAAAACTAGAGGAAGCCATTAGGAAATTGCATCGTGTGGTTGGGAATGCAGTCTTGTATGCTCTATCGGATCCTAATAAAGTTGAGCCAATGAGTGTGGTCTCCCAGGTAATGCACGCTCTTTCGACAAGGCTTCAAGACATTGCATTGAGATGGTCAGAAGCCTAAACAACCCTGACAGCATTAACCGAGATGTTGTTATTGGTGAGAAAGGGAAGCTCATTCATGATCTAGCCTACTATTGGCCATAATATACTCCTATTATCAACCCTGCGGATTATGATGTTATGCTCTTTATTGCCTCCAAGTGCCCTGGCCATGTAAGATCCCGAATTGGTTGGGATCTTGCTAGAGATAAAGAAGTGTCAATAAAGGTGACAAAGATCATACAGATTAACACAATTAGTGTATTAAGACAATATCAACTCAGAGCTGCAAAGACCCTTTGAGTCATTTCTGATAGCTGCCAACATTTTGGTCCTGACTCGAATAATTTTTTCGAAAATGGGCAACGTATAATGGCTGAAAGAGGGGAGAAATTAAGAGAGGTGGCGAAGAAAGGGGAAACTTTTATTTTACCCAAATATCCCCTCCTTTACTGCCATTTCATTAGAGGGTTCACTGAAGCACATCTTGTATTTTCATGGATAAAGTGCAAGGAGAGCATAGAGGACTGTGAGAAGCTATTGAGATAGCATAAGATTCTTACCAGAAGTGGGAGATGCTTTAGGAGTGACCCCAAATATGTGAGGATTAGTTTGTTGAGTCAGGAATAAGACTTTAACCTCTTTTTGGAGAGGTTGTTGGTTATCCAAACACAAATGGATTGATTATTAATAACGGATTAGATTAATTTGTTAATTTTATATAGCCGCCTAGCAGTTGAGATTGTTCGAAATTGCTATCCTAGAACGTATCTTTTTTTCCTTTATTTTTTTTTTGTGTGTGTTGAGGCTTTCATTATTCTAAAGGTGTCACTATTGTACTCTAAAGAAAGTTATTTGGGTTCATTTATTAATGTGTTTCTTTTTGTTACACCCTATCAAAAAAAATAATGAAAGCTACTAACATAGAATTGGCTTGTAAATTTAAAGAAGGAAAAAGTTTGTGGGCTAGATTTATGAATACAAAGTACCCTCGATTGAAAGGCTCTAATGGTTCAATGGCATTAAAGAGTATTTGTTCAGTTTGGGATGATGTGGAATCTAATTAACCTTGGATAAAAGATTACCTTGTGTGGAAACTATCTCAAAGTGGTTCTTTTACATTTGCTTCAGCTTATGATCAAATCAGAGATTTTAAGATCTCCTCCTTAGTTTATAAGTTTATATGGGATCCCAAAAATTCTTTCTAACATGTCTGTATTTTTATGGGAAGCCCTATTTAATTGTGTTCCAGTAGAAGAGCTAATCCAAACGGTTGAAGTGAAATTAGCATCTATATCCCAGTGATGATACCAACCAATAAGGGCATTTCTCCATAGGATTCCTTTTCATCTTTATCATTGTTCTAGAGAAGTTAACAATGTGGCAGTCCTTCTTTCAAAACAAGGGGCATTTCTTAAATGTTTAACTAGATATCATAGTGTAGACGCGCTTCCAATAATAATAAAGAGTGCAATTAGACTAGATTATAAGAATAATTAAGGGATCAATTAGAATAATCAAGGGAGCAATTAACTTGAAAAGAGGTGCTACTCAAATTTTGGAGTTTTGATTTTATGTTAGTCAGAGTTTTTCAACTCTAATATGCATGTTACAACATATAATGCGTATTGAAAATATAGTATGCATATTACATTTCATATTCAACTGTAATATGCATATTATAGTGTGTATTTCAACTATAATATACATATCACAGTGTAAAGATTGCCCCCGTAATATGCATACTACATTGCATATTTTAACTGTAATATTACAGTGTATGCATTCCATTTTAAAAGCATTCCATTATCACGTATTTGCATTATTAAAGATGGGGCGTAAATGCTCCTGAAACTTAAATATTGGCAATTTACAAACCAATTAGATTTCAACGCCGCGCGATGCGCAGGCGATATATAGTTGTTATTTACAAAATATACTAAGCATAGAGAAATATAGTTGAATAAAAAGTGAATTGTTTACAATTATTTAAATGTATTTGTTAAAAAAATAACATCAAGACCCAGAGAGTGTAAGGTATTTTTTTTCTACACTTCATAGATACAACTAAAAACAAACAAACATAATATTTAGGTGTTTTTTTACTTCGTTAAATATCATGAAGTTTTAATGTTGAATTTTCATGCGTTCTGGGAATAATACAAATAAATATAATAAAATTAATATCCTAAGTTTCCTTAACAGTGCTGAAGTTAAATATGAAGAATTTTGAATGGATAGAACCAACCCTTTCGGTTCAAAACATTTTCAGTCTTAAAGCAATACAATATGTATGAAGGGCTGACAGGGATATAATCACTTCTTAACTATAATATATGATATTTATTTCAATGCAATTCTTTCATATTTATAAATAAACTTTATGCTACCATTAAATAAATCATTATTGTTTCTAATCATCACTTAATACCTTATATAAAAAATCATAATTGTGGTGACAATTATATTCAACACAGATTAATGAGAAAGCGCAATCACCAAAGGTAATAGAGAATAAAAAATGCCAATAACACAACATAGTATATACGTGGTTCAGCAAGAATACATCCATAGTGGTACTCTTAGTATTATTTCTATATACTCCGGGGAGTGCTTTACATAGAATACAATGCATGCCTTTTGCCCCAGGCTTAGGGTTTGTTATATACATGTCCGTTCTTGGAGAGTGGGGGTGTTGGACTTCCCCGCGTCCATCTTCTACTCCTAGAATATCTCCTTACGAGATTTTAGGAGTAGACTATGTCATAACCGGATTCAGTTGAGATGTGAAGAGCCCGAACTTTGGCCGTTTCTATTGGGCTACTCGCCTGGGCCCGTGATGACAAATCGAGGTACCCACAATAATAATAATACAAAGTCAGTTATCAAAAGTATAAAGAAACAACATTTCACATAACTTATTAATAGTATCTTGTTTTTATTGATATATATCACCAGTGTCATTTATGGATGTGAATTGGTATTCCTTCAAACGCACAGATAGTTCATAGCCTATTGCTTTTATTCCAAGATCATCTCCAAATGAACTATTCTCATTTTGCATTTGACTGTAAGCCTCACCGACGACATAGGCTCCGATCAATCTCACTCGGACAAATGTCTATCCAGTGAACTCGGTTTTGAATAAATTGATATTCCTGAATAAGTGGTTATTATTTTATGATTGACAGACACAAACCTTGCATATATTGGCAAGTCTGATTCCCAAACATTTAATGTTCTCATTAACTGGAATAAACTTATTAATGATCCTCCACATGTTAATTGGTAATTATTTTTTAATATGAGGGTACCAAATAGATTCCATCAATTTAGAGGATGCATAATGTTTCTAAATAACCACTACAGCAGCAGAAAATTTGAAGTTACTTGAATTAGATGGTTTTCAGATCCATTGATTATCAATATTCTCCATCCGTTTCAAATAAATATCCTTAATACTTTGAAATTTTTTCCAAGATAAAGAGCTCTAAGTCCCTCTTTATCAAATAGCCGATGTAATTCAAGGAGTTTTCACACAGTTGAAGACGTGGAGGAAGAATTTATGGAGTGCTCATTTTGCAGTACTAGACACTAATAATGTAAAGGCGCTGAAAGATAAGTTACTTGACAATCTACTTATTCACATCCTTCAACAGAATGAATTTGTTACACACAAATCGATAGAGGCCAAACTACAATAAAGGGATATAGGGAAAGATCATAGGGATAAGAAGTTTGATGTCCAATGTTCAGGCCAAATGACACATGTGGAAAAGACCGAGGAGATGGTACGTATATAATATATAATTGTTTCAAATTTAAATACATTCATAAATATTAATGTTAATGAATACTTAATTTGTAAAAACTTAAGGATCCATTAGGACAAGAGCCTAACTGCCCAGTAGTGTATATTGAATCCCATAGGCAAAAGAGTGGGAATTTCATCCAAAACATGCCGATGAAATGTTGAGTTTCTTCATATAAATTTTAATGAAAAAAATCATCGATTAAAGTATTTAATTTATTGCATATGTTATTTCAGAAATCCTTAAAGAACGCAAAGGCAACCACCGTTCATCAAGTTAAGCCTTGTTAGAAGATGACATTTTTTCATAACATTATGACCAAATGGTAGGAGAAGACGTGGAATGTAGGATCTATGTCGAAAAATAAACTCAAGGTCATACAAGTTATAGGCTCGGAGTTTGAAAATGTGAAGGATTTTGATCCTAGCAACGTAGGGAAGAGATAATTGTTCTTTTCAAAGGCATGTACATTTTATTGAATCGACACAATCAAACCCCAAATTTTGGATTTCGGAGCTCCTTCCTACCAATGTTTACCTCTTTAATTTCAAACTAAAATTTGTGTTCTGACACGCCTATCTCATCATCGCCAACTCCGTACACAATGAGTCCAAATAACCCTCGCCCCACCCAAGCAATAACTTGATATATTAAATTTTAGTACGAAGATGATTGAATTAGGAGAAATTTATTAACATGTTTTTTTTATCAGCGCACAATGCTCGAATATGAATGTACAGTTTGTGTTGTTGGGATTATTCCTGGATAGGAGGGAGTTGATGTATATCGGTAACCAAGTGGTATACCACAATATAATGGATGCCAAGGGTCATAATCCTGACTCCAGCTCCAAAGAGTCAGCCAAAATTGGTTTCATCAGTGGCGGAGGGAGTAGAGTTGCCAGTAAATTAGAATTGTTCTCCTCATTTCAATAGAGTACAAGTATTGAGGTTTATGACTTATTTTCATCATTGGGTATATATACTCCATCAGTGTGTTTCTAAATGTCATGGGTTATAAGTGTTTCTAGTATATATAGATATTTCACTATTTGATATGATGCGTGGTTATAAATTGTAGTGCGATACTAGCCCATATAGTCTAGTTTAGATTCCATCATTAGTTAGGTCCATTGTTTCACATTGATCTTTTAAGAAACATTTAATAACAAGTGTTCTAATTTTCACTCTATAATTTTCATACATCTCTATATACGTTTTTGAAAATTTATATTATATATTTTAGATCCCAATTCCATTGTCTGTTAACAAGACTTGTACATAGTTCTCGTCGGATTGCATCTCACTGAGAGTATAGGTTGTCGAATGGTTCATAATATATAAAAAAAAACTATGGAAAATGCGTTATTTACTTGATGCAAGTTGATATATGGCCCTTAGTGGTCACCTTATCCCTAGGGGGCAAATAGGATGCTCTTAACCGTTAGACTACGCTTGTTAATCCACGTATTCCAACTTACTCCCACTGACACTAGCACTTGTACAAGGACATAAGTAGTTTGTTTCCCCTTGATCAATATCATAAGTACAACACGACCCCATGATATGATCCTATGACCCAATCACTTGAGTCGCCCCAAGTATATGTCAAACGGACTTCCTCATATTGAGATGTATGACCCACATGCATCTATTGGCAATAATGGATGGGGGATACAAGTGTGAGCTAGCCTCCCCTAACTAATTAAGAATTTAGTTGTATGATATGTGCACTAAGGGTCCTCTATGACATAGTTTCTCTCATGGATATGTGATTTGGTTGGGAAGAAGATGTCAAAAGGGCGATGGATATGGGATAACAAGAAAAACCATAGTAATGTTACCAATAATTGTATTCCGATTGTTATGTTGAAATATTTGGATTAGATAGTGAAAAGACACGATTATTGTGCCCCTCATACTATGTAAGGGTTCCCACTGAAGATCTCCCTCTACATGATCTTTATTGCTTAAATTTTTTAAAATGTCAAATCAGTTCAACGTGGCACGTGACATGTTAGAGGATTTACATACGGATTTCGTGTTCATGAGACACAAGTACGTCACTTCCAACGAAGTGTCCATGCTTCATACATCCCCAATGATTAGTTATTTGAATGTTAAGATTTACCATTTGATATGGTATTGGGTAATATTGGAGATTTTTCTTATGTTGATGCATGGGGGTATTAATTTAGTCCATCACATATACTAGAAATTAAATCATAATCGAATAATAAATCAAATTAATGTCATAACCTCCTTCCAAAGGACATGAATTAGATAATCAATATAAACAAACATATAAATAATCTAACTAAAATTGACACAATCTAGTAAACAAATATTCTGATATGTTAATCTAAAAATATAGTACAACAACCAATTGATAATCAGGGTTTTTAATTGGCCCACCCTCAACCTCCTATCACCACTGCAAATCAACAAAAATAATCAGAAATTTCACCTCATTTATATGTAACTCGAGTAATAAAAAAACACATAATGCAATATGTGACTTACCTAAGGCGATGGCGAGGGCTAGTGACTGGGGAGGCAAGGCTAGGTCTAGAGGTGCTCAGCTAGGGCTAGAGAACTAGTGTGTGCAGGTGAAGAAGAAGAAGAAGAGAAGAAGAATGGGTTGTGGGTTGTTTTTTGTGTCTTTTTTTATTTTTTTCATAGTCTTACAAGAAGAGGGAAGATAAAATGTGATAAGGGAGGGCAAAAATATTTTGTGGTCGTCTCATAAAGTATATCTTTTGAGATGGCTACTAATTTACAGTCTCTTTAGGTACTACTTTTTGAGACACGAAATAAAAGTTTTATTAAAAAGAGTAGTTTTTGAGACTCAAATTTCAATCGTTTCAAAAGGTTCTGTCTTAAAAAGTACTTTTTTGTAGTGATAGTTTTTAAATATTGGAATCATTTTTCATTTAAATGTAATAATTACATCTTATGACACCCAAAGTCTAAATTCACTATCTAAATGTGAAATCGTCCTTAGCTTCTTATTTTGCCCACACATATTATATTTTCTACAGTGAATTACAAAATTTATCAAGAAAGCGATCAAGTTTATAGATAGCAGCACGAAGTAAAATTAAAACATGAACTTACTCTCCGTATTCGTCGACATCTTCATGGGTTTCAAACATATAACGAGCCACTTGATCATATAGTAAACTTGTCAGTTTAACTCGTTAGCCTATGACTTCAACCCCGCCATCAAACAAATCATCTCCATCATCTATAATGTTAGGGACTGGAATACAACCCCTAGCGAACACGATTGCCCCTATAATAATGTATTTTTTTCGCGATGGATCCTTCAATGTACCTTTTATTCTTAACATACTTTTTAAAATTTTCATTATCTTATATATTAAAGTAATTTAAACTCAAGAACGCATATATTAAAGTAATTAAAGTAAACTAAATTATCATCAACTTATATTATCAAGTATATCTTTCCAAAGGTTACTTCCATCAATATCTTACTGGGATGCAAAGAAGCGCCTCATCGCGTAAGTGCACAAATATGTGAATACTAATGACAAAAAATGCTTGGGAAAATAAATTCTCGAATACACAAGTTACTTTAGCTATAGTTTCTTTTACAACCACGGTGTGCTTTCGGTTGACTACTTTTGCACACGATAGTATGAAGCAAAGGCTAATCTGCATAATCGTACTCCGCAAATCCTTATTCTTAGAGGAATAATGCTTAAAAAACAAAGGGGCCAGTTGCATGATCTCATGTCAATCATAAGACTTGCATTTTATAGATCATGAGTGGCATAACTCACAATACTCTGCAAATTTGAAGAAAATTATAGGGAACTTTGAAATTAAGCAGTGTGTTTAAAAGTATCTTTCTTTTATCGCTCATAAAAGTATATTCCCAAGGGGGATTATATCCCTCCTCTTACTATCTTCTCTCAATCATAATTATGTCTTAATATTTAACACTTTAAGATCATGTCATGCCTTTTCTCTATCCTTCGAATTGCTTCAAGTTATGCATGTGCTCATAAGATGTTCGATGATGTGCTTGTTAGCATGCATGATATCTAATACATGGTGCATGAGTTTACCCTTCCAATATAGCAAGTCAAATAATATTGAACACCTAAACCACACCTTCATTTTCTCATCTTCATTCTCAATAGGGTTTTTTATGCTTGACATTCTTAAATATAGGATTATTCCCCGACACGTTAGCTATACATTTGAATGTCCTCCTCTCAATTTATGAACCTAAAATCTTTCTTGGAGGTAGCCTATGTTTGACCCCACTAAGAAAATTGTTGGCACTTTTATCAAATCTAAATCTATGATCTGTAGTAAGAATCTCCAATGAGAATGATATATAATCTTGCCAAAATCCTTGAGATGTTGAAATATAGTTTCCTTTACACAAATAGGACACTCAAAGAAACTGTGAACATTACAGCCCGATAAAGGCCCATAATTTAGGAAATCATGGATTTTCTACATCAACATAGCATTCAATATGAACTCTTCCCATTTGCTAAAGTCAAATGCTTTCATGCCCATTATCCACAACCCATTCAATTATTCTACTAACGGTGCTAAATAAACATTAATGTCATCACTTAGTGACTTTGGCTCAGGTATTAACAAAGACAACATTCAAAAATTCTAGTTTCGTACACAATGAATAAGAGAGATTTAGTGGCAGTAAGATTAGTGGGCATGCACTTTGATCGGTGCTTAGATTATTCAATCGATTGAACCCATCTATTGATATTTCCAAATGAATATTATGTTGTTCGTTGTTGAAATTTGGGTAGTTAAAATTTATACCTTTCCAAATGGTTGAGTCAAAAGGATGGAAATTTTTTTAGGAACTTTTGAAAGTGCGCCAAGCATGAATTGATTTACACTTCATTCCCAAACCTTTCAAAATACTCTTCATACACAGATAATTATTTGGCAGCATGTTCTATTTGGGGATCAAATCCTTCACCCAACTCAGAATTCCAGTCACGCTATTTCTAGACAAACTAAAATGGCTCTTCAAATTATACAAACTAACTATGCCATAAAAATTTGTCTGATCGTTGAGTACAGTGGTTATGTTGATTTGAATTTCACACTTAGGTAGTAATCTTTAAGGTTTATCCCACCACTATCATGAGAACTAGAGTCTCAACCATAAGATTTATTGTCTTCCTTATCATAATCCTCATTGTCTTCCATCTCGTGAACTTCTTAAGAATCGGGTATCATATCATCTAACATATTATGCTGACGCGACCACACATGTGTCTAGTGTGAGTGCTATGTAGGCTCAAGTGCAAGCCTGTCATTCAAGTAATAATTCGATAAGTCAGGTATCGATCCTAAAGAAAAAAGGACGACAGAGTCGTGACAACGTTAGAAAGATGAGAGTAACCTAGCTTTGACTCTAAAAAGAAAGAAACGGTGCTTTGGAATACAAAACAACTACAACTAGATGAAAATTTGAGAATAATTAACTAATTAAACTAAGAATGAACAAAACACAACTACGCTAATTAAATGAAAAGATGATGACAAATGGTTTTATGAGTTAAATATGAAATGAGAACAATAGGTCGGATTACAATCCCCCACACCCTATAAATTCACTTTGTAGGATACTAGATTCGGAATTATAATTTTAAATGAACCCGATATTTAGTACTCTCAAGCATTACACATATGAGGGATCGTAGCCCACACAGTATGTAATCAAAGGATGAGTAAAGCGAAGTTGCATTAACCAATATGCGTGTCGTATTCTTAAGCATCCCAGTTACCTAGGGCAAACGAGATCAAAAGTCCTATGACGGTTACACCAGTTATGCAACATGATTCATCTAAGATTTTAATTCAAAATTCTACTTCCCATTATCGTGAATTACATCGGGTGGGTTTATGCACCCCAACCCTTAGAAAATTAGCTAGACATGATTAACTTGGAGAAAAACAAAGTTTTTATGAAATAGAACATCAACTCTAAAGAAACTAATTGAAAAGAGAATTGCAAATTCAAATCAACAATTAAACTATTGAGCAATTGAAAATTAAAGGCAAAGATATTACTTGAATTGCAAAAAATAAATGCAGACCCTTACAGCAAAATCTTCTTACAAAAAACTAGGGTTTTTTTTACTACAAAAACCCTCTACTCCTAATTAGCTAACCTAAAGAAATTGAACTCCTATTATTATGTAACAAACTAGAATAAATAGATTCAAAATTTACAAGAGTTTGACCCCATAAAAACTCTGAGAAAAAGAATAAAAGTTGAAGAAAATCCAAAGCGGTCCGAACATGTCGGGGAAGGTGGTTCGGATCTCCCCTTGTTTCGAGACACAGTTCCTCAACATTTAAGGTGGTCCGGATCGCACCCCTTTTTGAGACAGAGGATTTTTCCCATGGCGATCCAGATCCTTTTATGGAAAAAGGTTTGGATCGCCCTCTATTTTGGGACCGAACTATTCTTTTGAGGTGGTCCAAAACCTTTTCCAATTAAAGGTCCGGATCGCCCCCCTTTTCATCCAGGTGTATTTTCCTTATTTCCTTCTTGTAATACCCCGTATTTTTATAGCTTTTAAATTATGGGATTTATTAAATTTAATTGAGATAAATTAAATTAATTTTAATCCGGAATGTTGCTTTAAATATTTACTAGCGTGACGAGAGTTAGTAATTATTGGAAATTTGTTATTTGTTGCATATTACTGGATGAGCATAGTAATATATTGTATTGGTTATGGAAATTTGTTATTTGTTGCATATTACTGGATGAGCATAGTAATATATTGTATTGGTTATATTGAATGTCATAAGTGAATTAAATGACTATTTCGGAAATTTAAGTAAGGACGTGCCCGTGTCACGTCGGGACTTATTTTGTTAAATAAAAGTGAATATTTTATAAGTTGTTCGTATGGTCGTTTTGAGTGAGCCAACGCGTCCGAAAGGGTCGAGATAGTCAGAAAAGTGTTTAAACTTGCTATTTTCGTTGATGCAATATTCATGTTAGCTTAGGATTGAATTGTGACGAAAACTATGGAAGAAAACACCATTTTTTTTATAGGAGAATCCATGTAGTATTGATGTTTATGTAAATTCTGGAAACCCTTGCCATGTAGAGGTAATAATCCACGAAATCTGGTGATTATACAAAAGAAATTTTGGAGAAATGCATTAGAAATCTGTTTAAGAATAATTGGAGAGTTCTTGATAATTGGACATGATTTTAGGTTATAAATCCATGTTTAATGATAGTTACACGCATGCTATACGTTATAAACACCTGGTATAATGTTATAATGATGATAGTAGGAGTTTTGGGGCGATTAGAATAGAAGAACATCGTTTTAGATGAAGAAATTGGTTAAAACCCGTCACTGCATTCTGCAGAATTTTTGCCCAGACCTTCTTGATCGATCGATCGAGCCTAGAGCTTCGATCCATCGAAGGTTCGATCGATCGAGCCCCAAGCTTCGATCGATCGACTCCTCCTGGCAGACTCCTATTTTCCCTTGTTAAATTAGTTAACTTAAGTTTATTGTGAAATAATCTTTGGGCATCTTAAATAAAATGATTTGGGAGACATTGAGGACCAGTAGGGTATATGGATAAATGTTGGAACCTTTAATCTTCAACGAGAATGGTATTTACGGGATATTGACTTTAGGTTGGTAGATTTATGAATTTTTAAAGGGGGAGGTGCGTAAGAGAGTTACGTTGGAATCTAATAAAGGCACTTACTGAATTTCAGAATTTGGAAGATATAATCCATGAGTGTTAGGTAATAAGTGAGTAAACCCTTCGAGTTGAGGTTAGGAATGAAACCTTATGCGTTATTCTATAAATATAAAATTTAGGATAAATGGTATATGTACGGGTGATGAGAAGAACCTATATTAATATGATAAAGTGGTATATTTATATGATTGTGTGTACATATATTACATACATGTGAAAAACGTACCCGCGCTACTTGCTATCCCCGAGGTTATCGCGCTGGGACAGTCTTATCATGTGTTGCCTTATGGAGGATATTGATTCGTACCCTAGAAGATAGAGATCCTAGGTACGGGCTATCAAATTGATAGTCGGACGGTCCTAAGAGACGTGAGGGTATGTACTGACCTCTTGGACTTGGAAATCTATGCTTCGCCTCAATGTTGTTTTGTTTATGTTAATACAGTTCGAGAGTGATTTCGAACTTGTATTCCCCTTTGTGTGAGCGATATGGGGATTGGATAGCAGAGTATGCCCGCACCATAGTTTTAGTTTGGGTGCTGTTATATATATATATATATATTATACGAGTAGTTAATATATATATGAGATAATGAACTTTAAACTGCCTACTGTGATTTGATAAGTAGGACATGGTTGTTGACTCAATAATAAATGCTTGTTTTGTGAAAGTATAATATGTCACTGTAAAACTTTATTGTTTTTATAAAGTTAGAAATAGAGAAATTTGGTTACAAATTGGAACATCTCTTTTAAATGAAACCGTGAATTGTAAATCTTTCGGGTAAGTGATGTTAAGTCAAATGTTTTAGAAAGACTAGTGCGTTAGATGATAAAACAAACCTATGGGAAGGATAGTGCGATAGGGGTACACATTAGAAGAGAGGTGAGTATTTTCTCAAGAGAGCGACGCTTTAATATGTTATTGCATTGGCCTGTATCAATTTAAATACTTGCTAAACGTATTTTAAAATCAAACACACTTTCGGGCTCTGACCCGTTTCTTCTCCTCTCTCTCTCTTGTATATATATGTATATTTTCAGGTGCCCAGCCACAGGGGCGTCTTGCGTAGGATCCCTTGAGAAGAACGAGCTTCACCTTAGGTGGGAGTTGCAGGTCACTTGAGTAGACGACTTCTGTTGTTGACTCCACTCCTAGTACTCTCATTTATTGGGCACGTGTCGCCCCTTTTCATTATTTCATTTGTTGTTGGGAGATTTATATTTCAGTCATTTCCAGTATTGTTTCTTTGGGATTTATTCAGTATGGACTTGTGTTTTAGTTTTAATTTGTTACCATTCGATTGCCAAATATATTATATTATTTGGCTTACTGTAGTGTGATTCTTAATTGTAAGTATGTTGTTTTTAATTAAATAAATATTTTTCTTTAAATTAAAATTTGGAAAGTATGTATGAATATGGTTTTGACACTTAGCTTAATTATTTAGGGTGTTAAATTGGAAAATTTATTTTTATCGACAGTGATGCTGAGAATGAACCAACTGTATACCTTGATTTAATTTAATAAAGAAGTGATCGCCCGGTATTTAATTAGGCGGGGTTTCACAGGTGGTATCAGAGCATCAGGTTCTAGTGTCCTTAGGATCTGTACGGCTAATTATGCTTCTAGCGTTGCTTTGTTTGTTATAGAGCCCTATGTTTAGGATTGTCGATTCCTTTGACGAGATTTCGTTCTCCTGCTGTAATGTGTATACACTAGTGAATTCTATTTTCGTTCCGATGTGTGCGTGTGCCGAGTGATGACGGATGTCAGAAGAGGACCGTTAAGCGTACATCAGGAGGCAGGGATCAATTGAAAATTATGAAATATATCCGAGGATGATGACCGTAGTCGAGGTCACCTCCATTATGGCATGAGAATCCACGACTAGAAAGGCGACTAAGGTACAACAAGGATTTTCAAATGCTGTTATAGCCAAATGAGGTTCGAGGGTAAACTTACCCAACGTATTACGAAAACGTGTAGAGACTGTCAGTGGAAATTTTAGAAACGCGAAAATTGAATGTGTTTACCAAATGAGGTAAAGTATTCATATGCTTAAATATAGGACGGAGTATGGCAAACCGAAAGTGAAAATTTAGAGAAAATTTTCTTGGCTTTCGGGACGAAATTATAATGGTTGTATTCAATCACCAATTTTAGAAGTGAAATGCTATGCCTATGGGAGAACCTTAGGTACAATGTTGACCGTATGTCCCTTCCTCAACTGTTCAGGATGAGGCAAAAGTGGTCCTGAGCTCATCGAGGAAGGGCATGTCAAGGGTCCATCCGTGAATATGAATCGTAACCGTCAACGAATTTTGTATCGAAGGATGTAGATACAAGTGGGGGAAACGACTCCAAGTGGGAGGTCAACTTGTAATAATAAATTAATAATAGTCGAGGAGGAAATTATGATGGGCGACCGATTCGGAGGTTGACAATGTCATATTTTGTCAATATAAATGATGACGCTTCTTTGTGGGGAAAGTTAAAGGAATCGAAGAATTTAGTCGGGAATAAACCTGAATACATCGGTGGTGGTATATCACCACAAAAAGATGTGGATACACATCCGAAAAACCATTTAAGTGCTTCAAATAGTTAAATTCTTACCAAGTGATGGTAAATTCAGTAAGTACTATTATAGATAGTAACATGATATTTATGGCCTAAAAAGGCTAAGGGAACAACCGGGATGGCTAACAGGAATCGAGTCTACTAAAGTCCGAGAGAAGGACAATCCTAACCTGGTTAGTAGGACAGGTGGTAAGTGGATTATGCGTTGAGGTATTTTGTGCGGAGTGAGATCACTCATGATAATATGTTCCAAAATGAGAAAAGGGACAAGAATATGGTGCCTAGTAAAAGGCAACGATTAAAATAATTTTATTTTGATTTGGACAGACGTGTTACGTCCGAAACCATTTGTGCAGTCAAGACGATTGCCAAGATGGAAGCATAGGTTATATCCTTAGAGGATGCGGCGTGTTTATTTGACACGAGCGAGTCACCATATTTTGTTCATTGCTATATTAGCATGTGAGACGAGTTACTGCATATAATTATAAATGTTACTATTGTGAATATTTTTCCCTAGTGTAGCGGGATTTTTCTTTAGTGCTATCCGCGGAGGATGAATGAGTATATTAGCAGTGTTTTATACTTTATAGAGGTTGCTCGTTGTAGAGATGCGATACACGAGTATAATATTATTTTTGATAAAATATTATATAAAATGGGTAGTATGATAGTGTACATTGATTTCGAGGCTATCGGAGTAGTTGCATTGGTGCAACATGTTTTATGTTTGTTTTGGGCGAGGCCTCACCTGTAAGAAGGTTGGACTTGCACTTACCCTTGAGCGAAAAGATTTGACTCAGAATTATGTTTAGAACTCCGGACTTAGTGATAGGAAAAGTGCGATGTTATATTTATCCTTTAAAGATGTGGGAGTTATTAGTTATACCCCTATTATTAGGGAAGGGAATCTCGAGGATTCCGATCGTATGTATCCGAGGTTAATAGAATGAAATTTCCATCAACCAATACGATAGAAAAATTGGGAAACGATATTCGTTAAGCATAATTATAGTAGAAATTACAACTTTTCTGTCAAGGGACAGAATAAAGGGGTACACGCTATGGACGGAGGACCTAGCGAATCCCGATAACCGACAATGCTAGGTAGTAGTGTATCGGGGGGGTTCCTTGTTTGGATTTCGCTTTGCGAGACATCCCACGCATGAAACTTAGCGTAAGGTTGGAAATAGGGAGACGTTTGGTCACTATTCCATAAGTACGGTACTCTGGTCGAAATAGGATCAAGTAATTATATATGTAAGTTGGAAGTTGAATTCTGTTTTAAGGTCATTGAAGCCGGATTTTATGGCAGGAAAGCATTGAAAGTTATCCCCACGAGTTGAGGAGTGGAACGATGGTAAGGAGAATTTAAGAATTTTGATTTTCTAGGGTGATTGGAGGTACCCCAAATGTCATAACCGCATACAGAACACAAGGTGAATAAAGAGTTAAAATGATTTTTAGCATGGATTATCTGAAAAGAACTTCATATCATACAAGAGATGACCTGTAATCATTTTGATGAATAAAGCATTAGTGATTTATTTTGGTTGTTGTACCTATTTGGAAAAAAAAAATTGTTGTACTTATCTGAGGAAGGTTGAGAATTATTATTTCTCTTTTGTTGTCATGGAATTTTAATGCCTTATTCCTTCTATTCCATTGAATTTAGTTAGTCCTACAGATGAGTAGCACGCCGTTCGGATGTTGTAAAAATGTGGGTATCTTGGTTAACCACAGTTAAAATAGTCCAAGTCAAAGGGACGTGGTAATAGACGTGTGAAATATAAGTTTGTGGGACTAGTATAACGAAGTGGAAGTGATAGAGTGGATTAAACGTCACATGAGGGGAGATAATCCATACATAAGTGTGCAATTAGAATAGCACTCCCTAACTTGATTGGAAGGCTGTAGGAAGCCATTCAAGAAATGGTATTCCTGGAATAAGGTAGAACTAAATTGTTATGAAGCACACCCGGAATGGAGTGGTCATTAATCAAGTGTGAGAGAGACTTGCGCATACAACGAGTAATGATGTTAGGATGGCATAAGAGATCCAGAAGTGCGCTTCGTGGAGAGGGAAAACACGGGTCGGAACTCTCGGAATGCTCCAAGGAAGGAAGGGGAGTATTACGTGTCACTTAAGGTGAGACATTCCAAGGGAAGAATCGATGTTTAACGAGATGTAGTGAGTAGTCTCTGCATGCACTGCCCATAGGTAAGGTTCGGTTGAAAAAGGAGAATCAACCAAAGAATTTTGTGATTATCGAATATTACTGAAATTGGAAGAGGTTGGTAAAGTCGGTAAAGTTCTTGGATGAGTTGCCATCCTCAAAACAAGATCAAGGGTTTATCCCGAACTTGCGAATTAAGTCGCTGAGAGGGAAGTGATTGATATTCCTTTGGACTGGCTTACAATATTAACTAGTATGCCCCAGACTTCCTTTAAAAGGAAGGATCGCGCCAGTGCATGGTCCGGCACAGTATAAATTTCTGAATCAGGATGAGATTGGTGAATCTCACCTTTGATATGGGATTTCAGGAACCAGCGGAGATAAAATTTCGTTTCAAGTAGGATATATCACCCTTAGCCAGAGAATAAGCGCATGGTGATTAAAGATTAGTAGAGCCACGTGAAGGAGATTTTGGAATCTTGGTATGATGATTTCAAAAATGCTCTTATTAAGGTTTTTTTATGGAAGAACCTCGACTATTCTCCTTCAGTATGTTTAGAGGAGAGTAGATAATCAGAATATTTGGATCGGTCGAGAAAATATCCGATAACTATGGTAGAATTCCACGACTGTTTTAGACGAGCAAGGGTGATCAAATGTTCGTAATATTTTCTCAGAATGGGAGTTTTGTATATGATTAAATCTGAGTATTTTGTCATGTAGTGAGGTGCGGCCTCCTAATGATAGTGAGATAATGAAATGTATAACGTACAGGCGTGACTTATGTGAATGTTTTCGGTTAGGAGCACAATGTGAAGTGTCTCCAAAGATAATGCAAAATAGTGTTACTGTGAGGAAAGGGATATAGTGATTGAGCACCGTAATGTGTAGTTAGTTTGTGTACGGAAAAGGATATCCAGAATTGTGCTACCTATTAGGCCTTATTTTCCGAATTTCGGGACAAAATTCAGTTATTAGGGGGGAAGTATGTAATACCCCGTATTTTTATAGCTTTTAAATTATGGGATTTATTAAATTTAATTGAGATAAATTAAATTAATTTTAATCCGGAATGTTGCTTTAAATATTTACTAGCGTGACGAGATTTAGTAATTATTGGAAATTTGTTATTTGTTGCATATTACTGGATGAGCATAGTAATATATTGTATTGGTTATGGAAATTTGTTATTTGTTGCATATTACTGGATGAGCATAGTAATATATTGTATTGGTTATATTGAATGTCATAAGTGAATGAAATGACTATTTCGGAAATTTAAGTAAGGACGTGCCCGTGTCACGTCGAGACTTATTTTGTTAAATAAAAGTGAATATTTTATAAGTTGTTCGTATGGTCGTTTTGAGTGCGCCAACGCGTCCGGAAGGGTCGAGATAGTCAGAAAAGTGTACCCGGGGGTTTAGTTTGGATCTCGGGATGTTTTTAGGCTTAATTAGTGACCCGGGAGGGCTTTTTGGTCATTTTACAAAATAGGGTAATTAAACCCACGAATTTTAGCCAACTTATATCAGCCATTAGGTCAGCCTCTTAGGGTTAGAACATTCACAAATCAAATGACGGCCATTGGAGAAGAGAGGAGAGAACTCCAAGGCAATCCAAGGCCAAAAGGCCACCGGTTTGCACCGCCACCACCACCACCGCGTAGATCACGAGACGAGGAACGCAGCCATACGAAAATAAGTCGTGAACCTGCATACCAAAATCCCAGGCAAGTGTTTAAACTTGCTATTTTCGTTGATGCAATATTCATGTTAGCTTAGGATTGAATTGTGACGAAAACTATGGAAGAAAACACCATTTTTTTTATAGGAGAATCCATGTAGTATTGATGTTTATGTAAATTCTGGAAACCCTTGCCATGTAGAGGTAATAATCCACGAAATCTGGTGATTATACAAAAGAAATTTTGGAGAAATGCATTAGAAATCTGTTTAAGATTAATTGGAGAGTTCTTGATAATTGGACATGATTTCAGGTTATAAATCCATGTTTAATGATAGTTACACGCATGCGTAAGATTTCAGGTTATAAATCCATGTTTAATGATAATTGGACAATATTCATGTTAGATTTATGAATTTTTAAAGGGGGAGGTGCGTAAGAGAGTTACGTTGGAATCTAATAAAGGCACTTACTGAATTTCAGAATTTGGAAGATATAATCCATGAGTGTTAGGTAATAAGTGAGTAAACCCTTCGAGTTGTGGTTAGGAATGAAACCTTATGCGTTATTCTATAAATATAAAATTTAGGATAAATGGTATATGTACGAGTGATGAGAAGAACCTATATTAATATGATAAAGTGGTATATTTATATGATTGTGTGTACATATATTATATACATGTGAAAAACGTACCCGCGCTACTTGCTATCCCTGAGGTTACCACGCTGGGACGGTCTTATCCTGTGTTGCCTTATGGAGGATATTGATTCGTACCCTAGAAGATAGAGATCCTAGGTACGGGCTATCAAATTGATAGTCGGACGGTCCTAAGAGACGTGAGGGTATGTACTGACCTCTTGGACTTGGAAATCTATGCTTCGCCTCAATGTTGTTTTGTTTATGTTAATACAGTTCGAGAGTGATTCCGAACTTGTATTCCCCTTTGTGTGAGCTATATGGGGATTGGATAGCAGAGTATGCCCGCACCATAGTTTTAGTTTGGGTGTTGTTATATATATATATATATTATACGAGTAGTTAATATAAAAGTCTCTAAATTAAGGGGCTAAATTCGAAAGAATTTGATCCTTTTAAAACCCCCTAACTCAGAACTTTGCGCGTTTCGAGCAATGTAAAAGAATGTAAATATGGGTCAACTCTTAAAAATTTCATTTTATTGGATAGATTACCACTTTTGCGGGCAAGCGATTGTATTGAGCGTATGCAACAAGCCTTTAAACCCCCTAGTTCACCCTAGTAGGATGAGTTGTGTCTCGTGAGGGTTTGCAGTAAATACACCCACAAAATTCGACTCAAAGAAAACTCAAAATAATCAAAAATTGTATAATTCAAACTTTTACGAAAACTAGTCACCATCAATTCATGTTCAAGAGTCTCAAATCATAGTGTGTGTGTGCGAAGCCAAAAATTTAACCTCGAAATTCCATTGATTGACCATTCGTTACTTGTCCGAAATTTTGTTTTGATTCAAATTCTCACAGAGTTCTCTCACAAACGAATCTCTCGAAAGTGTGGATATTTCTCTCGGTGTGCGTGATATAAAGAGTAAATGCGTTGGAACCAAGTTCACGCACACAAATAGAAAGACGGAATTCTATGGTAAATGGATCTGATCATCAGATTATGGTTATAGGTAAATGGGAACATCGTTGCTAATTCACACCTTTAATCTATTTTATTATCTTTTTGTGTTTTAGCTCTCCACGCGGTAAACTATTTTGCAATTTGGACTCGATTACGACTTTTTCGGGTTTTAATGGGTATAAGGAAATGGGTTTGGGAAATTTGGAATTGGAAACTATTCTTAATATGTCCATTAGTGCTTTTCCAGGCTTTTGCTCATTTTTTTCTTATTTTTCTATTTTTCACGCTTTTATCTTCTTGTTATTTTCGTTGCGCATTTCTATTATTTTGCCCCTTTTTGTTGCACTTTTTGAACATAAATTTTGACTTTTCCAACTTTCTTAATTCCGGGACATTTGGGTGTTTTCGTGTTGTCAAACGAAAGGAAATTTTTTTATTCAGCTCAAAACGGGTTGCAGAAAGGGGTAATTTTTCACGACTTTTTCTGGACAACATTTTTGGGTCACAAACGAGAGCCTACTTCATTGTCCAAATTACTAATTGCGTTAGCATATGCATTTTGAGACTGTTTTAAGTTTAGAGACATCTCAACGCATTTTTTGAGGTAACATTACACACTATTCCCTTAACCGATCAAAACAAGGGTACTGAGATCGCGATGACTTTTTAGACGCTGAATTAGAACTTTGAGTTAACCATTAACTCGGATTGATTTATAAACTCACAAAAAAGGATAGGCTCGATTCTCACCGGGTTGGTTAATCTTCACATTTATTCGTTAAGTCGTCAATGTTCGCTCAATTTCTATCGTTGGTCAATTTCGGCTTTGCATACCATGTTTTTACAATTTGAGACTTTAAACCAAATTTTATTGATATTTTTGAAAAGTTTGAATTCCAAGTTTTTGTTTATTTTGAAGAAATATATTTTTAGTTTTTTGAATATTTTTTTTGGCATTTTAAAAATTTGTGAAGTTTTAGAAATACGCACTTGTCACCCCCCCCCCCCCCCCCCCCAACTTAGACTTTTGCATTGTCCCCAATAAAAAGGACTAAGATCTAAATAAGGCAAAATAAGAGTGCAAAAAATAAAACAAACAAACGAAGAAAATGCGGATTTTTATTTATAATGACCGTGGTACGTCAAAAGGGAAAAAACATACAAACATAAAAACAAAAACAAGACAACCAACACAATCAATAATCAAACACATCACTCGGGTGGGGGGTTAGAGCTACCTGGCGCGCTAGGGTCATACGAGTCACGGAAGAAGCTTTTAGGGGGTCCGCCAAAGTTTAGTTCGTACATGTGAGTTTGGAGATGATGCATCATGCTCGTATCCCGTCGATAGGCTGCTTGATCCCTATTGTATTGCGTGAGGAACCCGTCAAATTTTCCCTCTAATGTTGTTAGTTGTCCGTTCATATCATTCTTGGGTAGCTCGAAATCATCATCGTCTTCATCCTCATCGGACCCCACCTCTTGGTCCCCTATCTCAACATCGGACGTTGCTTCCTCCTCCTCGCTACGCTCATCCTCATCAGACTCTTTCGCTTCTCGGACTCTTAGAATAGCCCTTTATTTCTAGATTTTAGTCTAGGTGGCCTGCTCAAAAGGGTTTAAAAGATGAAGAATCCCGACATGATGATCGAAGAAGTGATCAATGAGAATGGAGGTAATGAACTGGGCATAGGGAAGAGGAGTAGCGCCCTTTTCATCCATCGCCGCAAAGTGGACATCACGAAAAATGATATGCACTAGGTTGATGGATGAGGTAAGGTAAAATAGGTGGTACACAAGTGTTGCTTGCCGCGGGCGCATTCCAGAATCATTGTAATTTTGGAGGACGTTTGCGCACACAATTTGAAAAGTGAGGCGCACTTTTTCGCTCAATTTACCAACCCGAAAGACACCCTTGTTCCATACTTCCTTGGGCGCGAGACGCTCAATGAGGACATTCTTTTAGAGCGGTCGGGAGTTGTTGGGGTAAAAAAATGCAGCGGGATTGGGGACGTCTTTTTCAACGAGCTGCTTGGCTATTGTCAGCAAAGAGAATGGGATGCGTTGCCTCCGAATTCGTGCTTCAGCCACGAACTCACAGGTGCATACGAGGGTGCCATAAAATTCGCAGACCTCAGCAACCCAAATGGCGTTGTGAGTCTCATGTAAGAAGAAGCACCAACCCTTAGGACGAAACAAATTAGTGACATAATTGGGTAGTTCTCCCCAAAGAATGGCTCGTTATACTTGGAAGTTTCGGGTCTGCCCAAAATATTTCGTACACCACCGCATTTCTTAGTCGGAGAAGTAGTCGGCGGGGTTATTATCGATGATAACGAAGAAATTGTATTTGGTGGGTCTGTCTTGAGAAGCCATGGATTTGGAAAGTGGATGGAAGGAATTTCTTGAGAGGTGAGGTAGTAGAATTTCTTGAGAGGAGTTGGCGTGGGAGAGATGGGGGTAGGGGTTGTATTTATAAGTGGGTTTTGAGGTGGGAAGGGGTGGATTAAGAGGGAAAAGGGAAGGTATTTTTGGGAGGGAAATGGTGGGAGAAACCAAATGGAGGGAAGTGAAGGGGTTGGGGAGGAAGGGATGCACCTAAGGAATCATTTGAATAAATTCAGAAGGCGGTCCGGACCGGGTGCCCAGGGGCGATACAGATCGACGGGCTTATTTTTATTTTTTATTATCACCGAATGCGGTCGAGACCGGGTGTATAGGGGAGGTCCGGACCGGGTGCCTTTTTGTGACAAACTTCTTTTCTGCTCCTTTTCTCACCCTCTCTCGTACTTTAAATGCATTCCCACTTACTTTTAACTCAATTATGACCCTGAATTATGCTCGACCCTCATTTTCGAATCCAAAAGTGGGCTCAAAGTGAATAATTCCTACCCATAAATGTACACTACATCCATTTATAGAACCTACCTATCCAATCCTAATTGACACCTAACTAATGTACACAAGAATCACCCCATACATATCGAGGGTGTGATGACCTCTCGGTTTCAGCTCAATCTACCCCGTAAACGGGGTCTGACAACCAAATTGTGTCGACTTCATCCATGCACGCCTCTAGAAATGTCTTTAGGCATTGTCCATTGACTTTGAAAGTTTTCCCCCCTTTTGGATCATCCAACTCCACAGCTCCGTGGGGAAACACGGTTTTAACAATGAATGGGCCAGTCCTACGGGATCGCAATTTACCCGAAAATAGATGAAGTTGGGAGTTATAGAGGAGTAATTTTTGTCCGGGTTGAAACTCTTTCCGTCGAATAGTCTTATCATGCGCGAGTTTCATCCTTTCTTTTGAAATCTTGGCATTCTCATACGCATCATTGCGTATCTCCTCCAACTCATTCAGTTGAATCTTGCAGGCTTCATTAGCTCTATCCATATCATAATTTAACCTCTTTATGGCCCAATATACTTTGCTCCAACTCAACAAGAATATGGAAAGGTTTTCCATACACAAAGAGGAACGAGGGCATTAAAAATGGGGTCTTGTATGCGTTACAGACCATAAGGAGTCATTTAATCTAAGGGACCAATCTTTTCGGAAGGGATTGACAGTCTTCTCGAGGATGTTTTTGATCTCATGATTTGCCAACTCGGCCTGCCCATTCATTTATGGGTGATATGTCATTCCAATCTTATGAACGACACCATACTTTTTCATAAGTTTCTCAAACGGCTTGTTGCAAAAGTGCGTCGTTATCACTGATTATCGCTTTAGGTTCACCGAAGCGAGAAAGTATGTGTTCCTGCAGGAATCTTATCACCACTTTATTATCATTAGTCTTGGTAGCTATAGCTTCCACCCATTTAGAAACATAGTCTACTGCGACTAGGATGTATAGTTATCTAAAGGACGGGGGAAATGGGCCCATGAAGTTAATACCCCAGTAATCAAAAACCTCAATGATGAGAATCGGGATAAATGGCATCATGTCTCATCGGGTAATCACCCCTATCCGTTGACACCTGTTACAAGATTTGCAATAATTATTTATATCCTAAAACATTGTGGACCAATATAAACCTCTTTGTAGAATTTTAGCAGCTATTTTTTTCACGAAAAAGTGGCCTCCACATGCTTTCGAATGACGATATTGGACGACTTTCCAAATTTCATCATCCGGTACGCATCATCGAATGATTTGGTCGGCGCAATATTTAAAAAGGAGGGTATCATCGTATAAAAAAATGCGCGACCAATTGATATACCTCTTCTTATCTTACGGTGTCCACTCGGGAGGAACAACTCCCATGATAAATCACTATATCCGCAAACGAGGGCAACGAAGAGGTGGCAAGAGATGTTCATACTGGAAGTACTCGTCTATGGGTGAATGATCGCTAGGTACGTCGGACGAGAGCTGTGATAAGTGATCGACTACGACATTTTCTACTCCTTGTTTGTCTCTAATGGAGAGATTGAACTCTTGTAGGAGTAGGATTCACCTTATGAGGCGCGGCTTTCCATCTTTCTTTGCAGGGAGATATTTAAAGTCGCGTGGTCACTGAAACAAGTGATGGGGGAACTGATAAGATAGAATCAAAATTTGTCAAGCAAGAAGACTACCACTAGCAATTCCTTCTCCGCGGTTGAGTAGTTGAGTTGTGGTCCGGTAAGTGTTCGACTAGCGTAGTAGATGACATGAGCATGTTTATCTTTCCTTTGGCCCAAAATAGCCCCTATCTCATAATCGCTCGTATCACACATAAGCTCGAATGGTAAGGACCAATCCGGAGCTTGCTTGATGGGAGCGGACACAAGCATGCTTTTTAATTTTTCAAAAGCACTTTGGCATGTTTCAGTCCACTCGAATGGGGTGTCCTTCATAAGAAGGTTGCTTAAGGGTCTAGCGATGGCGCTAAAGTCCTTAATGAACCTTCTATAAAACCCTGTGTGGCCCAAGAAAGAGCCCACGTCCTTAAGCGATTTTGGTGGGGGTAGCTCAGCTATTACATTTATTTTTGCTCGATCAACTTCGATCCCTTTGGATGACACGATGTGGCCAAGAACTATGCCATCAGTTACCATAAAATGGCATTTCTCCCAATTCAACACTAAATTCTTTTCCACACATCAGGCTAGTAATTTATCAAGATTGGCTAGACATAGGTCGAAAGAGGTGACAAAGACACTAAAGTCGTCTATGAACATCTCTATCCCTGTCTCAACCATGTCACTGAATAAGCTCAACATTCACCTTTGAAAGGTCATCAGTGTGTTACACAAGCCGAATGGCATATGTTTGTAGGCAAACGTTCCAAAGGGGAAAGTGAAGGTCGTCTTCTCTTGATCAAGTACATCTACCTCAATATGGTTATATCCGGAATAACCATCTAGGAAGCAATAGTAAGGGTGGCCCGCTACTCTTTCAAGCATTTGATCGATAAATGGCAAAGGGAAATGGTCTTTCCTAATTTTCGCATTGAGTTTTCGATAATTAATGCAAATGCTCCACCCAGTGGTGGTACATTGAGGAACTAGCTCTCCCTTGGAATTTTCAATCACAGTCATGCTCAACTTTATCGGGACGACTTGAATGGGGCTCACCCACTTGCTATCCGAGATTAGGCAGATAATCTCGGCTTCCAAAAACTTTATGATTTCAGTCCTCACCACATCTTTCATTGTGGGGTTTAGCCTTCTTTGCATTTCTATCGAGGGCTTAACATCCTCCTCGAGGTGAATCTTATGGGTGAAAATCAGAGGGCTTATCCCCTTTAGATTAGCTATACACCAACCAAAATCACTATGGTGGTTCCTCAAAATCTTTAAAATCTTAACCTCATGCTCTTCATCTAAGCTAGACGAGACAATAACATGAAATGTCTCACCCTCTCCTAGGAAAGCATATTTAACATTAGAGGGTAGTTTATTCAATTCGAGAGTCAAAAATGTGTCGCTAGAGGGAACCATGCGTGTCTCTCTTGGTGGTAACTCTTCGAATTGAGAAACTCAACTAAAATCTCTCACATCCTCGTCCGACGCTCTCTCATCGAGTAATTCTCTCAACTCCTCAATCTCTCTCTCAAACTCGGTGTAAGATCCATCTCTTTCATGACAAGACACTAGGAAAGATTCTAAGGCGTCTCCACAGTAATTTTCCTCAATGTGCTCATCTACAATCTCATCAATTAAGCTCACCGTGTGAAAATCATCTTCTTCCCCTGCTTGTTGGGCTATGTTGAAGATGTTTGTTTCTAAAGTCATATTCCCCAAAGTGAGTTGCATATGACCATTTTGAGTATTGATCAGTGAGTTATCCGTATCTAAGAATGAGCGCCCAAGAATGATGGAAACATGATTTTTCGGGGTGAAGGAGGGCTCCGTGTCCCAAATGATGAAATCTATCGGGAAGTAGAAAGTGTCCACTTGGACTATCACATCCTCAACTATACCCCTCGGTATCTTTATGGTTCGATCCTCTAATTGGAGAGTGATCCTTGTGGGCTTCAGGTCACCCAGATCAAGATGCCTATAAATTGAATAGGGGAGGATATTGACACTTGCCCCCAAGTCAAGTAAGGCTCTCTCAATTTTATTCTCTCTAATGGTACAGGAAATGGTGGGTGCACCAGGATCTTTATATTTAGGTGGGAGGTCATTAAGAAGAACGGATCTCATGTTCTGTGCTAGAAACACATTTTTATTTACCTTCATCCACCTCTTTACAGTCAATAAATCTTTAATGACTTTCGCATAAGCTGGGATTTTCTTTATTGCATCAAGGAAAGGCAAGTTCAATTTCAAGTTCTTAAGGACTTCTAGCACTTCATCACTTATGGTCCCTTTATGGGAAGGAACCAATCTTTGCATAAATGATGCAGTGAAGGATGGCTTTACAACTACCTCGGGCTCACTAGTATCTATTTTGTCACTCTCATTCAAGGAGATATCTTTGACCTCTTTCATGCCGGGAAAATTCTCCTTGTCTTTTTACACGTCGCATGGGGGAGGTGATAAATCAACAACTCTCCCACTACGAAGAGTGGTTACCGCTTGGCAATGCTCCTGTTGTTTTGTAAAGGTGGAGCTAACACTAGGTTGACCTTGGGGAGGTATTTGAACCTGGGCAAGAAACTTTCCCTTCTCTTGGATAATCAACGATGATTGCAATTTGGAGATGTTCGCATTCATGTCGGAGAACATGCGATCATATCTAGCATTTGTTGCAGTTTGAAAATTTATAAACTGTTTTATGGTATCCTTGAGATTCCTCCAAGGTGGAGTAATATACGAAGCTCGTGGAGGTGGTGCTTGCTGAAATTGAGGAGGCGGTGGAAGTGGAACAACCTGTGATTGTGGGTTAATTACAGCTTGTGGTTGTTCGTAATTAAAACCAATATGGTTTCTCCACGAAGGGTTGTAAGAGTTCCCATGCAGGGCGTTAAAATTTCCCTTGAATCCTCCTATAGTATCCACCTACTCGGTGTTCGTAGCTTTGTAGGCAAAAATCGTCGGGCATGCTATTGTGGAATGGCCCGCCTCACAGATAGCACACACCTTTTCTTTCAAAACATGACTGGATCTTGAGATATCTCTCAATCGGCTATCAAGCCAATCCTTCATATCTCTCTGAAACTGATCGAATCGATGATCTATTAAATTAGTTATCCAAATGGTATCGACCGGATGCAGTTAGAGGGATAGATTCTTGTCTAGGACGGGCTTGGGTATTAGGATCAGATGTGTCCCATTCTTTAGTACTCTCTGCGACATATTTAAGATGGGCCTCGGTATCACTGGAGTCTAAATCCCAAAAAGGTCTTTCACGCATTATTTACACAAGTTGTTTGGAAGCCAGTGTCAACCCATTATTAAAAAAAGCGAACAAATGGTGTTTGTCAAAACCATGACGGGGGCATGCACTTACCAACTCTTGGAAACGTTCCCAACACTTGTCAAAAGGCTCATTATCGTGTTGTCGAAAACCTTAGATTTAATTTTTGGCAGAGTTGGTCTTGTGTTGTGGATAGAATTTTAAGATAAATTTGGATTGCATATCTCTCCAGTAAAGTACGAATTTCGGGGGTAGAGGCCATATCCAGGTCTTGGCTTTATCCTTTAAGGAAAAAGGAAAAAGATTTAGGTGAATGATATCATGCGTGCAATCTTGGTCACTAAATATGTCGCACACCTCCTCGAACTCACGGATATGCAAGTATGGTTTCTCTTAATCCATGTCGTGAAACGTAGGGAGAATATGGATCATCCCATTGTGAAAGTGGAACTGACCGGCATTATACGGAAGTAAAATGCAACCAGGGGTGAAAGTCCACTCAAAAAAGACTAAATCTTTTATGGGACGATAGGGTACATTTCCCTCTCCAGTGCCGAAACTCACTGCGTCAGACATCGCGCTCGCTCTCTCTTCAAATGACTCGGAATACTCACTCGATGTCCAAGATGTGTGACATAAGGATTTACTCAGGGTGTAACTACCGATAGAGTGCTCAGGAGCAGGAAGTGGAACCCAAAATTGTGGAACGTGAGGTGTGTGTGGGATTTCAGAGTTATACTCAAAAATCAATTTTTTGTGGATTCTGGTTGGAGTATTTTGAGGAGTTTGAGTATGTTCAGGATTTTGCACTAAAGGCTTTTGAGAAATGGTGATTTTTTTATTTTTTATTTATTTTTTATTTTTGGTCAAAGTTCTAGATTGACTCCATCTCACCTAAGTCTACCTAGTTCCCCGGCAACGGCACCAAAAACTTGACGCGTCCACAAACATATGTGTGTAGTGTACATGCTATGTAGGATCAAATGCAAGCCTATCACTCAAGTAATAATTTGATAAGTCGGGTATCGATCCTCAGGGAAAAAGGACGACAGAGTCGTGACAACGTTGGAAAGATGAGAGTAACCTAGCTTTGACTCTAAAAAGAAATAAAAGGTGATCTGGAATACGAAACAACTACAACTAGATGCAAATTTGAGAATAATTAACTAATGAAACTAAGAATGAACAAAATGAAACTACGCTAATTGAACGAAAAGCTGATGACAAATGGTATTACGAGTTAAATACGAAATGAGAACAATAGGTTGGGTTAAAATCCCCCACACCCTAGAAATTCACTTTGTACGATACTAGATTCGGAATTAGAATTTTAAATGAACCCGATATTTAGTATTCCCAAGCATTACACATATGAGGTATCGTAGCCCACACAGTATGTACTCAAAGGATGAGTAAAGCGATGTTGCATTAACCAATATGTGTGTCGTATTCTTAAGCATACCAGTTACCTAGGGCAAACGAGATCAAAAGTCCTACGACGGTTACACCAGTTATGCAACATGATTCATCTAAGATTTTAATTCAAAAGTCTACTTCCCATTATCGTGAATTACATCGGGTGGGTTTATTAGAATATTAGCTAGACATGATTAACTTAGAGAAAAACAAAGTTTTTATGAAATAGAACATCAACTCTAAAGAAACTAATTGAAAAGAGAATTGCAAATTCAAATCAACAATTAAACTATTGAGCAATTTAAAATTAAAGGCAAAGATATTACTTGAATTGCAAAAATTAAATGTAAATCCGTACAACAAAATCTTCTTACGAAAAACTAGGGTTTTTTAGTACAAAAACCCTTTACTCCTAATTAGATAACCTAAAAAAATCGAACTCCTACTATTATGTAACAAACTAGAATAAATAAATCCGAAATTTACAAGAGTTTGACCGCATAAAAACTCTGAGAAAAAGAATAAAAGTTGAAGAAAATCCAAAGCGGTCCGGACCGATCGGGGCAGGCGGTCCGGATCTCCCCTTGTTTCGAGATAGTGTTCCTCAGCATTTAAGGCGGTCCGGATCCTTTTCTACAAAAGGGTCTAGATCGCACCCCTTTTTGAGACAGAGGATTTTTCCCAAGGCAGTGCGGATCCTTTTCTGGAAAAAGGTCTGGATCGCCCCCCTTTTTCATCTAGGGGTATTTTCCTTGTTTCCTTCTCAACTTCAAGTCTTCATAACTTGATCAGCGAAGCTCAGATTGACTTGTTGTTTCTTCCAAAGTTCTTAAAATTGATTTCTATTCAACTTTCTGGTTGGCTTCAACTTCGGACGACGGCTACAAATTTACGAAATTACCCTTTGACTTTGCTCATTGCTTTTCCAGTTTCTTTCTTCCTCAATGTTTCAAATACCTGAAAAACTTAGGATAAATACAAAAAAAATAGATGTACTTATTAGAAGAAGTTAGTGTCAAGGAAACGCGATAATTACACTCATTTTACATTATTAGAGATGGTAAAAGTCTCTAAATTAAGGGTCTAAATTCGAAAGAATTTGAGCCTAATCATATGCTCTATGGTATCCTCTTGTAATTCTACCACTTTCCTATTTGATATTGTTTTAGGTTTTATTCAAGGACAAAGGGACAATGTATTTTCCCATGAAAAAAATAGACCCGATAATTTTTTATCATACCTCATTTAAGCAATTATAATTTAATTATTTTCCACTCAATTAATTTACCATTTCTATAATGTTGGCAAGGACATGCAAACTTTTCATTATTGAGACACATATTTGTGAATTTTACAAACTTGTTAGAACCATTTTGGTACACCTACCAAAGTCTTTTTGTCTCCCCTATCCACATTTTGTACAGAGGATAATCCATAATAGCTTGTAGGAATAGTTACCTACCATATGTAAACAAATGGGATAGTTGAATGAAACACAAGCTTTAATAAACAACAATCCAATAATGAGATCTTAATATATGAAGATAAACTAAAGGAAATTGGTAATAAAGGACTTTAATCCCTAAATGACTTGGGGATGCCAACATACTAAAAAAATGGCATCAAAGTCCAGATAGTTCTAAACTCCTCGGGACTAAACTAACTTATAGAAACAATTGGTGCAGTCATGTGACTCACAGGGTGATATTTGGTTATAAATGTATAAAATTAGAAGTTAATATCATATTAGTAATTTGAGTAATGTGTTCATTGATCCAAACAGTGAATCCAAAACCATTCTAGCATCAAAAAAATGTACTTTAGAGGGGGCACATATTGTTGGGTCATTAATAGTGGATCTAATTGATTTAAACGCAAGATACTAGTAAGGTTTATAAACTTAGCCAAATTCTATCTATACATAACCTTATTTTGTCCACGCTTATAAGCCCGACTAATAGTCCATGTTTCACCCAATGGGTTCAACAAATTAGGAATGTGATTATTTTATTGAGAAATTTTGCATTGATCAAGGGTAATCACAAATCTAGTTTTAGTTTTTTGTAAGTACCCTTGAAGTTTTTCTTGGAGGTATAACCAGTCAAACTCATTCGAGGTTCCTAGATTCATAATAAGACTATGACATAACCTTATTATCCTATATAAACTCCTATACATCAACAGATTCATTAACCAACTTACTTCCATATGTGAACTAATATTCAAACTCCTCCTAAGAGATTCAATCAAAGCCTCAATTGAACAACATTAAAAATCTTTTGAAAAATTAAGCGATAACTAACCCAACCACTAGTGCTCATGATATCATAACCTAGAGTACCTCAGCTCATACCTAACTGTAACTGATACAGTTGCCATGGAAATGATAACCCGATATGTCAAAGGGTTATACAAAAAAGAGCCATTTACTATGTTAGTCTAAATCAGTAGGCTATGAGGTGAATTATATCACATTAGAGAAGGAGTGTGTCTCTTTAATTTGGGTCACCTAGAAAATTTGGCATTACATGCTTGAATTCCCCATCAAATTGGTGGCCCGAATGGATCCCATGAAATAACTCCTAAAGAATCCCACTTTTTCACATCTCATAGCTCAATGTTTTCGCTTAGAATCAGAATTCGACATCGTTTATGTCACGCAAAAGGCCATCAAGGTAATATACATCTCAGAATACTTACAACATCACCACATGGATGAAGCTAATGTATTGCCTTTATAATATATCAATGAAGGTATTCTTTGCACTACCCATGAAAATCTCGGGTGATCATTATTCTTTGACTAAGAAATCGATAAGAAAAGATACATCATCGGGATACTATTAAATGGACTCGAATATTTGAATACTCCCGTAAATATCAAGATAGACTTCCCCTACACTAATAACATGATACTATATGAGGAATATACAATAGGACTTGAAGTTATCCTCAAAAGAGGAATCAAGTATCTCGATATCTACGGAGATTCAACCTTCATCATAGGGTAAGTTCTCAAGAAATGGAAAGTCAAAGATAAAAAAATCCTACCCTTTCATTCTCATCTTGAAGAAATGACCTCATAATTCAAAGATGTAATTTTCATTACCTCTCTTATACTAGAAACATCTTTTCATATGCATTGACGATATTGGCCTACATGGTCAAATTGACCCATTCCAAGTATAGAAATAATCTAATCCTACCCATTGCTATCATATAGAAATCACAACTAATGAAGACTCGGGTAATGTTGAACTCAAGTATTATGACATATGATTCCATCTAAAGTATGGATGATACCCTCGAGGGGATGATAAGAAAGACCATATAATCCTTCAAAAACTCACATCCCAATACATCATTTGTGATAAAATGTTATTTGTGAGAAATTTTGATGGTACACACTTGCGGGGCATAACAAGGGATGACATTTAAGAGATATAGTAAAAAAATTCATAGTGAGGAACACAAACCCCACATGTAAGACCACATCCTTGCCAAGAATATCATCAAAGACAACAATGCTTCATGACTACACAGTGTATGTTAAGAGAGGGCTTAAATGCAAATAATTTTCTAATATTTAACATTTTCCTCCCCATGAGTTTTATAACATGACTTCTCCATGAACTTTCTCAACTTAGGGCATTTACATCATTGGGAAAATTAATCCTAAAGCATCTAGTGGGCATGAATTAATCTTCGATGTTCTTGATCATTTTAATAACTGGGTTGAAGCTGAGTCATACACCATGATGAATGCTAATAAAGTAGCCAAGGACATTTTCAAGAACATCATCTTCCACTATGGGGTTTCATTTATGAGATCGTATCTCATAAGGTCCTCTAAATAGAAGCAAAAGCCACAGAAGTAGTCGCAGAGTACAGGATTCAAAGACACAAGTCCTAACCATGCATAGTATAAACACATGGGCCTATTGAAGCCACGAACAAAAACCTCAAATCCGTCATAAGCAAGATGACTGACAGTTGTCAAGATTGGGTCAAAATGATTCCATACGTTCTCTGGGGTTACCATAAGTTTATTTAAACACCCACAGGGGCTATCCCACTTTCTCTAGTATATAGCACGGAGGATGTTCTACCTATTGATCTTGAAATACATTCTCTACTAGTAATGCTTGAAAGCCAAGTATGATAGGTTGATTGGCACCAAAATCATTATGATGAATTGGAACATTTGGATGAAAAATGTTAAGGGCATTATACCACATACAAGGATATCACCATCATATCACGTAGTTATTAAAAATAGGTCAAAGATCTCGGTATGAGAGAGGGGGACCTCACCCTCAAAGAAATTATGGAACCTATTTAGGAGTCTAGCAGAAAATTTAAGCCTAATTAGAGTGGGTCGTACCTTATAAACAAAATCCTATCAAACGATGTGGCTAGATTAACTGACCTCGAAAAGGAAGATATGACGTGAATAATCAACCTTGATCCCCTTAAGAAATTTTATCCTTAAGATGATTCCTGTTGCGCTACGACCTGTTCATCATTTTCTATAAGAAAAAAACTCTTATTTTCCTTCCCTATAAGAACTAACTAGGACCTGATCCTTTCAAAACATATTTCCACTATAAAATTTATTTTTATCCCTCATAGAGTTATGTAGGCAACCCATAAAGTGAGTTTGGATTCAGTCCTTTCTTTTTCACACAATGATCTATTTTTTCTTATCAAAAGGCATAGGTCTTTATCATCATTTTAAAATTAGACAAAAGTATTATGTATATGTTAACGATTAGTGCAGATAGTTCAAACATAAATGATTCTTTCAATAAATGCACAACAAAGATATGCTCATAATCAACATTTATTTCATAAGGGAATTTTTTTATTCAAAGCAAAAGCAAACATCATAACATCACTTCCACAAAACCACTTACTACACCAAAACCACATTAAAGACAACATCAAAAACCATAAAATCTATAAGCTTAGACCAAACCACACTGGATCCCATACTTACTAAACCTTCCCCATCTTCTAAAAATCCACACATACTATATCTCATGCTATAATCATTAATTGAATATTGAAAGTGGTTCGTAAACCAAAAACCCTATGAGAGTTTGTAATATTGACATGGTAGAAACTCTCACAAAAACTATCTCAAAACCAAGTTAATGTTTTGTAAAACTAGAATGCTCATTGAAACTTTTGTTTTATGAACCACTTAATAAAATATTGAACAAATGGGGTTCATTGGAGACGATTACCAAGATCAAATTTTTTTTGCGTACATGGTAGGTCTTGTTTGAATGAATAACTTCGTACAAGAACCTCATATGAAGTTCGATCTTTTTGTGAGCCAAATTTTGTACGGATCAAATTTCATACAAGAACTTGTTTGAATTAACAACTCCTCGCACAAACTAAATTTTGTATGTGTAGAGGGAGGTCCAGGCTTAAAGTTGATTAAAGAAATGCCAACACTTCACAGTAAATATTACGGATGGTTACTCGCACAAAGATGAAGCTGCTCGAAGGGCCTCTTGTAAAGATGGTCACTCGCACAAAGATGAAGTTTCTCGAAGGATCTACCACAAAGATCAAGCCCAAGAGATAAACTTGGAAAAAAAAATTTAATAGGAACTTCGATGTAATTGCATTTAGATTTCTTTATAAATATAAAGTTCACTTTGTAATGTTGTGAGTTTTCTCGGTACCCTCGAGGGACCATGTCTAGTAGGGCATGGGAGATCTTGCATGCTCTATCAAACAACCTCATTTTAGGTATCTTATATGGAGTTGGTTTAGAAGATTGGGTGCAAGGCAATGTTGGAAGAGACCAACCCCTTTAGGGTACTTAGGCAAAAACTTAGTTCATACAGATAATGGCTAAGTAGTCCCTCTAGATACCATCTCTGGGAACCCACTCGAGGGTCCCCAATACTTACCAGTTGACCAAAAGGTTAACATATGATGTTTACATGCATCACAAGTTGCTCGAGCAATCATCAGTTGAGCAACCTTTAATTCAATGAACTACCTTTTTGAGTCATGTGATAGCATATCCTTTGTAAGTTAGTGTTTACCAACTCTTTGACGTCAGCATGTCTAATATTCAGGAACTCGATAAAACATCACTCAAGTGAAAATATTCCTAGGATGGTAAGTTCATAGATGAGACATCACATCCTATTTAATATTATCACATATCTGAGAGACCAAATAGTGTTCCCGCTAAAATATCATATCTAGTTCATTTAATCTAATATCTTTGGCATTAAATGCACAAGACAGTTAACATAAAAAGGGTCAGACGCATTTAATATAAGAAGGTCACTCGAATTATCTTGCTTTCTTATAAATACCTTTAAAGTTGTACTATTTAGGGATCGCACTTTGCTCGACTAGGTAAAATGTCGCCGCTTTAAAAGTCCCAATTTTACTTAAAGCACCTTTATGGTTGCTCGACTAAGTAAGATTGGGCATTATCAAGTCTCAGTTTGCCTAAATAACCTATATAGTTGCTCGACTAGGTAAACTGTTATCGCTTAAAAAGTCCCAATTTTACTTAAAGCACCTTTATGGTTACTCGACTAAGTAAGATTGGGCATTCTCAAGCCTAAGTTTTTCTAAAGTACCTATATGGTTGCTCGACTAGGTAAACTGTTGTTGCTTCAAAAGTCCCAATTATACTTAAAAAAACCTTTATGGTTGATCAACTAAATAAGATTGGTAATTCTCAAGCCTCAGTTTTCCTAAAGCACCTATATAGTTGCTCGACTAGGTAAACTATTGTCGCTTTAAAAGTTCCAATTTTATGTAAATCACCTTTATGGTTGCTCGACTAAGTAAGATTGAGCATTCTCAAGTCTAAGTTTTCCTAGATCACCTATACGGTTGCTCGATTAGGTAAAATGTTGTCACTTAAAATTTTACTTAAAGCATCTTTATGGTTGCTCGTCTAAGTAAGATTGAGCATTCTCAAGCCTCAGTTTTCTTAGAGAACCTATATGGTTGCTAGACTAGGTGAACTACTTATTTCATATAACATCTAGATTTTACTCAAAGAAATAAAGTATGGTTTGACTAAGGAAATTAAGAGTAAGAATACCTCCTCAGGACATGATTCCTTACTTGCTATTGGATCACGAGCAACCTCAGTAACCCCAGCAGGGGAAATAACCATCTTCTCCATTGTTTTGGCTTTATCTCCAACTTGTCCCTCCTTAGGGGTGGATGCTTTACCTTTCAGAATAGAGGGCCCAAATAACCCCACTAAAAATTATTCAATAATGGTGTCCTTGGGGGCAATATACAGAAGATCTCGACAAGTGTTGGCATTAACTTCCTCGATGGGAGCAACTTGTGAAAACATCACAATGTGTAAGTATAATATACATATAGAAGAGAAATACAAGGTGTAAGAAATAATGTACATTCACCACAGTTATGGTACCAGTAGCTGTTGCTGGCCCTACTGCAACCAATTTTTTATCCTAAGGAATAACACCTATAGAGGAATAAGGCTCTAGAATCAGGGGAAAATTTCCTTCATAGTGGGGGGACGATGAATGAGGATTAACACTGGGAGAGTGATGGGAAGAAGCGTCTTGGGCAGTGGGCATTGTCTTAGATTTATCATGAGTTGGGTCATCATTATAGTCATCGAGAATGATGTAATCAATGGGGATGGAACTAGGATTATCAGTTGAGTACATCTAACGCAGCCTCTAGGAGAGTCGAACTAAAGGAGAATCATCCACCTCATCGTCTTCTTCTACCTCTACACCTTTTTGGGGAAAAAACTCATGCTTAATGTCCTTAAGAGGAAGTTGACCCTTGGGACTAGATATTACCCTCTTTCGACCAGTGATAAGGGCATGGGAAGTAAAGGAGATACCCCCTTATCCATATTTTGGTCCAAAATAGGTCATGCATCTATAGATCATTGATTAAACTTCCTTAGTAAGTTATCGAGAAATTTTGTGCATTGATCAACCAACTGAGGGTCTGAGGAAGACTGAGATTGAGATGATTGAGTAAAGTTGGATGGTAAAACCTTCTTTTTCTTACTGGGAGTTCTTTTCTTGGCCTTAAGCACAACAACACCGGAGATATCGATGGGGGTTTCCTTTTTAATAGAAGCTTGAGAAGTAGCATGGGGATCTATAGCCTCCTCAACCTGTTGAGAATTGGAAGCCCATTTCTTCTTCTTCAAGATGGCTTCATTCGAAGGTTCCAAGGGAGGAAGTTCCTTGGGGGTAGTGTTATTGGTATCATTTCGAGGAAATTAGGCTTGATTGATGGAACAAGTTCGTAATCCCAACTCAGAGAGTGGAAACGTTCTACAGTAGGGTAAATGGGTTCTCATTCAATAACTTTGAGGAAACGGCCAAGGGTGTTGGTCCATAATACATTAAGGTATTCAACAAACCTACTACCTTGTATACGCTTGGTAGGGATAACAAACTAGACATGTAACTGGACACAAAGAGTGGATATTATCTCGGTTAAAAAATAACCACACGCTTTGGAAAAATTTAAAGGTCTCTCAGTTATAATGTGGTTGAGAAGGGTCACCCCTGGTAAAAAACAAACTGCATAGCTACTCGATGGGGTGAGTAGGATGTAAAATAGTAAACCATTCGGTGCATGATGGAAGATAAGAGGGACTAATAATTAAGAGAATATTAGAAGAAGGGAAATTCAGGTAAAAAGATTTCTCTACATCCTAAATTGGTCGAGAGACATCATCAAAGAAAGCATTAGTAAAAAACTGGCCAGTGACAGAATAAGGGTGAAAATTAAAGCCTCTAACATTATTAATAAAAGAATGAAATGATTACCTAAACTTCATATGGTTCCAGGAAAGGATTCGGGGGACCATAATCTCATGAGAGGTAGGAAGAAAATCAGCAAGGGCATAGTCGGGAAACCTTGCATAGATGAATGTTGTGAGAAGAATGTGGTTTTCATGGTTTTCATAGTATGACATATCAAAACGGCCAAGAGATCGGGCGTAATCATTTTGTACCCTGTTAAACCAAGTGTAAAGTGAACCAAGAGTAATGGAAGCTAAGGGGACTTTCACTCCATAGGCAAGGCAAATAGTAAGATTAGTAAGATCTCTCCTCGGGCAGTCATGGGGTTTCCCAGATATATAGATTCTCGAGAGGATAATCCAGATATATCTAGCGAGTGGACTTTTTCTCCCATATTCTTCTCTAGTTGGGGGCATCTCGAGAACACATTTTCCCTTTGGATCTTTCTTGTCTTGCTCGCGAGCAAAGGCACTCTCTCTATCTTCCATATAAAAGAAGTACCTAATAATTTCTAAATAGGTACACTTATTATAAGTCTTCATGCACCTCTTGATTACACCTTTCAATTCCTTACGATTAGTAACTTATTCCTTCGAGATGGTTTCCTCAAAGTAAGTATCGGTACCAGAATATTCCAAACCAAGAATCTCACATACATCCTCCCAGGTAATTATGAACTCACCCTAAGAAGAAGCAAAAGTGTGAGTCCGATGACTCCATTGAGAAACCAATGTCCTCAACGTGTTATTTTTAACTAAAATAGGGGGCACGATGGCATTTTGCCCACTGGAGACGACGGTCAACAATATCAGAGGAAGTTTCCTTCGTGGCGGAACCCATGGCGGAAGGAGTTCTTTTCACAACAGGTGACATGATAGAAAATAGGGAATCGAAAAAAAGCGTGGAGAAGAAGAAGCTTTAGGAAACTTAGGAAACAGAGAATACTGTTTTCCCTCGTAATCAAAGAAATACTTCGCTAAAAAAACAAGGGTTAAAAGACATGGGTATGAGAGCAAACCATTTTATATGGGACACATTTTTTTTAAAAAGACGTCGCTGCCATGAAAAGACGCGCGTGTGGAAATGTAATCACCACAAGAAAGTTTTCATCAGCTCAATACCTCACGTGGGTTACATGCGCGGGCCATTAACTGATGCGTATATGACTGGGGAAGGGGTTATCAGTGGCATTTATAATGAAGCGACGCAACAATGATGAGATTTTAGGGGAACTTCAAAAGACGCCTGGGATGAAACTTTCTGCCTTTTTACATTTGGGCAAATAAATGGTTTGGGGGAAATTTGATTATAAACCATTGTAATTCCCCAGTTAAAAGTCTCATAAACATAAGTCATTTGAAGCACAACATCATCCGAGCATGAAGAGTCTTCAAGTAGCTCAAATTCTGGACAAGGTTACCCCATGTTTTATTCTAACAGTCTATGTCAATAGTGTATGTATACAAGTCAGTCAAGATGGGATGTGAATTCATTTTTGGTACAGATATTTCTTCAAATAAACAAAAATCTCAATGAAGGGGAAAATATAGAGGGATTTCTAGGCTTAAAGTTGATTAAAATAATGACAACACTTCACAGGAAAGATTAGTGATGGTTACTTGCACAAAAATGAAGCTTCTCAAAGGGCCTCCTGTAAAGATGGTCACTCGTACAAGGATAAATTTTCTCGAAGGATCTCCCACAAAGATCAATCCCTAGAGATAAACTTGGAAAACTCAAATTTTAATCTGAACTTTAATGTAGTTTTATTTAGGTTTCTTTATAAATATAAAGTTCACTTTGTAATGTTATGAGGTCGCTCGGTATCCTCGAGGGACCATGTCTGGAAAGGCATGAGAGAGATTACATGGTCTATCGAACAACCTCATTTTGGGTATCACGTAGGGATTTGGTTTGGAGTATTAGGTGCAAGGCAACGTTGGAAGAGACTAACCTTTTTAGTGTACTTAGGCAAAACCTTGGTTTATACGTAATATGGCTCAGTAGTCCCTTGAGATACCATCTCTGAGAACCCACTCGAGGGTCCCTTATCCTAAACAGTTTTCCAAAAGGCTAATCTTTGATGTTCACATGCATCACAAGTTTCTCGAGCAATCATTAGTTGAGCAACCTTCAATTCGATGAACCACCTTTTTGAGTGATGTGACAGCACGTCCTTTGCAAGTTATTGTTTACCAACTCTTCGATGTCAGCATGTCTAACATTCAGAAAGTCGATAAAATAATGCTCAAGTGAAAATATTCCTCGGATGGTAAGTCGATAGGTGACACATTTCGTCCTATTTAATGGTATCACAGCTCTAAGATTCCAAATAGTGTTCCCGCAAAAAGATCATAGCTAGTTCATTTAATGTAATATCTTTGGCATTAAATGCACAAGACTGTTGACATCAAAAGGGATTAGACCCATTTAATATAGGAAGGTCACTAGAATGATCTTGCTCTCCTATAAATACCTCCAAAGTTTTACTATTTAGGGATCACACTTTTCTAGCCTAGAACTGCTGCCAAAATACTTCCAAACAAGAAAGTTTATCGTGAGAAAACTTATTGTGTGACCAACCTTATTTACTCCATTTGTGTTTAAGGTTACCGTCTTGGCTTTATTGCACTACAGTTTTTCCTTCTACTCCCTCCAATCAAGTGAATTGTGGGATCCCCCTCATTGATTGTTTCGTTATAGTATTTATGTTGTGGGAACATATTTAATACATGAGTTTTATACATTGAATGTGCCAACTTGGGACTTGTATTTATTATTATAGGTGTTTGTTCAGATGCCTTAATCACCATCTTGATAAGGGTTTACGCCTCCATTGACATTAGTATCATTTCAAGAACTCCCCTGCAATATTTAGAGACTCCGTTGGGGAGGTATTCTCTTTTCAGAGATGGCTAACGATAATATGGCAAAGAACATATATTTTGATGTTATAAAGCCTGAGGAAGAGGAGGATCTCACCTTCTTTCTACACAGAGAGAGAGTAGGGCTGTAAGGACATTTTTCACATGTCCGAAATGTTTCATTTATTTATGTCGTACGCCGCTACATTTGGCACGTCTCCTCACGATCTCACATGACGGCCTCTATCCGAATTCCGGGAATCAAGCATGCATTATCTCCACTAATATGTCCCACATCTGCCTCAATGACTTCACGTTCCAAGATTTTAGGGACTTAATGCAAGTGGTACGCAAGGGAAGTCAAAACAGTGAAAAAAAAGGCACAATAGGAGAGTTCAAGGGCATTTTTGTAATTTCACATCCATAGTTCAAAGGTCTGGTCAACTATAAAGTTTAATATCTCGCCGCAACGAAGATACTGGAAAAAACGGCACCTCAATCCGAGTTACGGTGAAGGAGTTATGACCTTTTGAAGATAGAGAAAATTCCTTAAAGAATGCTATTTTTTTTGTACGCTGGATAGAATTTTAGAGTTTTAAGAACGTGGGACTCTTCATATTTTTTCCTATAAATACCAACTTCGGGGGAGTTGTTTTGCAAGACTTTAGGATATGAATTTGAGAGTCCAAATACATCTAGTCTTCATATTTTTGAGTCCCAAGACTCATGTTTTGATTCACACATTATTGTCAAACCTTTGTGAATCCTTTTGCAACCCAAGAACACAACTTTGGTTTGTTCAACCCTTGTGGAGGAGACTGTTCTTCTTCTTCATTGCAGCCCTACTGGAAAGGGATAATTCCAGCCGCGACTACAGAATCCGATACCCGAGGGTAATTCTTAGTCAACTTGTATTTTCATTGTAATCCGATTGTAAGCCATTCTCTTACAAATTATAGTGAAAATAAATGGTTTTACCCCTGAGGGGGATTTTTCCTTAATTGCATGTGTTTGAATGTTCTTGCATAGATTATCAATTTATTCAATCACATACTGGTGCATATTTAGGGTTTGTTTGTGTTAAAAGGGTTTTATATATAATTTGATCATTTGAACGCGAGCACACACGTTTCTCAAATTGGTATCAGAGCAGGTTACGCTAATCTATCGCGTATTCCTTTTTCCGCAAAATTTTTCTAAGATATCAATTTTCTAAAAAAAAAATGATTTTTGTAAAAGTGCGTGTTCAAATGGAGAAGTCATATTATAATATGCCTATTTTTTACGGAACAAATTATGCTTATTGGAAAGCCCGTATGAGGTCGGATTTAAAAGCCATTGATGAACGTGTCTGGATTTTGGTTGAACGAGGGTGGACTCCTCCCACCGTGACTGTTGATAATGTGACCAACTTGAAACCTGACATTTCTTGGTCTGATGAAGAAATTAAATGGTCATCTTTTAATTCTAAGGGTCTAAGTGCTATTTCTGGATCTATCACACCTGATGAGTTCAAATGCATAATGACGTGTACCACCTCAAAAGAGGCATGGGATGTTTTACAACTCACCCATGAAGGAACTAATGCTGTGAAAGAGTCTAAGTTGCAAAACTTGACAACTCAATTTGAAACAATCACCATGCATGATTCTGAATGGTTTGATGAATTTTATGCTAGACTTTCTGACATTGTGAATACTAGTTTTAATCTTGGTGAACATATTCCGAATGCTAGAGTTGTTAAAAAGATTCTTCGTTCTTTGCCTAAGCGTTTTATCCCTAAAGTCACTGTGCTAAATTCTATGGGTAATTTAAATACGCTAAAATTGGAAGAACTTGTAGGAGATTTGCAAACTTATGAAATTGATATGTTCCCTAAAAATTCTAAATCTAAAGATAAGGGAATTTCTCTTAAAGCCCAAGAGAGAAGGAGTGAGGGGTCAACTAGAAAGAGGGTAGAGTCATCTAGAAAGAGAGAGACTGACACGTCAGATTCTGAGTGCGATTTTGACTTAGATGATTTGGCTCTTTTCGCAAAAAATTTCAAGAGGATTCTCAAATTTAAGAAAAATGGCAATTTTAAAGATAAAAAGAAATTTGAGAAAAATAAGTTTGAAAAGAAAAATGAAAAAGTTTCCAAAAATCCTTCTCTGAAAGAAAGTGAGAGATGTTTTGAGTGTGATGGTAGGGGTTATAGAGCTTTTGAGTGTACCAATCGTCTGAATAGAGAGAAAGGGAAAGCTGTCCTTAATGCTACCCTTAGTGACGACAGTGAGGTCGAGACGGTGGATTGTGGAGATGAGTCACCGCATGAGTGTAACTTCACCACATTCATGGCCAGCCAAGTGAGCACTCCTAGTTCTCCTCACGACGATCAGGATGATGCTTCACAGGGACACCTCGACAGTGAGATCGATGTGAGTGAGGGTGAGGATGATTCAAGTGAGAGCTAGAGTGATATTCAACGCGCCTACGCTGAGTTGTATTCTGAGTCTTTTAAAACTAAAAAGAGAAACAAAGCGTTAGTTCTTAAAATCACCGGCTTAGAGGAAGACTTAAGAAAAGTGAGAGAAAGAGAGTCCTCCACCTGCACCGCACTGAGAGAGAGAGAATCTGCCTGTGTCGAGAAAGAGATCCTATTTAGAGAGAGAGAGAGTGTTTTAGAGAAAGAGAGAGGGGACTTGACTAAACAAGTGGCTAGTCTTACGAGTCAGCTCCATTCCTCCGTGGAGACTCGGAAGAAACTTGAAGCCCTTGTTGCCCAACTGACTCATGATCTTGAGAAAGCACGGGAAGTCAAGGTACAAATCGAGGACAGATCTGGGAAGATGGGAAAGATGCTCCTCGGCCCCGCTTTAGGTTTTGGTGATCGTCAAGGAATTGGATATGATGGTGCCTCCACGTCGCAAATTGCACCTGGACCAGTTCCTGAGTTTACTACAATTCCTTATGGTCACCGTAAAAAACCTCAAAGGAGAGTTCGACCAAGAAAAGCAAACCAAGGTCCGCCTTTGACTGAGCACTTTTGTACTTATTGCAAAAGAAAAGGCCACCTTAGGGAAACTTGCTATAGCATGGGTCGGACACGACGTACTACTGCTCCACCACGACATACTGATGAGTTTTCTAGTCAAAGAGAGAGAGTTGAGTTCTTAGCTGCCACGACTCAGAGTTTGATGAAAGAATTCTGACGGATGTCTTCGCCGTTAGTGAATGCTTCTTACATTCCAGCTAAAACCAACAAAGGAAAACAAAAGGTCATCTCTGCTTGGGTGTCTAAGAAAGATAAAAAGGCCTTTGTTGTTCATGTTGCTCTCAAAGCACATAATACCTCACAGTGGTATTTTGATAGTGGGTGCTCCAGACACATGACAGGTGATGCCTCATTTTTTACTACTCTTGAGGATTATCAAGATGGCAGAGTCACCTTTGGAGATGGGAGTAAGTCTAGCATTATAGGACGAGGTACTATCGAGTTACCTAGTTTTCCTAAGCTAGAAAATGTTTTGTACGTCAAAGGTTTGAAAGCAAACCTTCTCAGCATTATCCAGCTGTGCGACACTAACTTTGTAGTAAAGTTTGACCGGGACGCGTGTAAAGTCTACAATCAAGCCGATAAACTTTTGATGCAAGGGGTGAGGACCGAGGATAATTCCTATGGGACTGAGCCCACATCCTCACTTATTTGCAACAGCGCCACGATCACTCCTATGGATCTGTGGCGCCAACGTCTAGGTCACGTGAACGTTAGAGATCTTAATCGTTTATCTAAAAAGGACCTAGTACGTGGCTTACCATCTCTTGGAAAGTCAACTTCGACCATTTGTGGACCCTGTCAGTTGGGAAAACAAATTCGTAGTCCTCATAGGAAGTTGCATTCCATTACCACCTCTCGTGTTCTGGAGTTGATTCACATGGATCTTATGGGTCCCACTCGTACTGAGAGTCTAGGTGGTAAGAGGTACATCCTCGTGATGGTAGATGATTTCTCCAGATACTCCATTGTAGGTTTTCTGAGAGAGAAATCCGATGCTGTAGAATTTTTAACGACCAAGTGCCGTGTCCTGCAAAATCAACACGGAGTCACTATTAATAGGATACGTAGTGACAACGGCACTGAATTTAAGGAAGAAAAATTAGATCTTTATTGTGATAGCCTTGGGATCAAACATGAGTTTTTTGCTGTGAGAACTCCTCAGCAAAATGGGATTGTTGAGAGAAAGAATAGAACGATCCAAGAGATGGCTAGATCTATGCTTCTAGGTCATAAAGTTTCTAGGAGATTTTGGGCAGAGGCAGTGTCTACTGCATGCCACACGGTGAATAGGGTGTATCTGCGTCCACACACACTTCACACTCCTTATGAGTTGTGGACTGGCAAGAAGCCCAACCTGGCATATTTCCGTGTCTTTGGGAGTAAATGCTACATCCTACGGGACATAGAGAAATTAGGAAAGTTCGACTCCCGAAGTGACGAGGGAATATTTCTAGGATATTCATCGAATAGCAGAGCGTACCGGGTTTTTAACCTGAAGAGCTCTAAGATTATGGAATCAATAAACGTCACCGTGCAAGATGACGAACCTCCGACGGTTATTGATCCTAACCTTCAGTGTGAGGATGAGGATTGTTCTGACAGTGATTTACCTGTTCCTCTCTCACACTCTGTGGACCCTACTCCTGTGTTAGGGGGCACACCTTCTTGGGTTCGCAAGATTCATGACCCTTCTGCCATTGTTGGTGATCCCACTCTAGGGGTCAAGACTCGTGCTCAGCTAGAGAACGTTGTTAGCCATCTTTGCTACACGTCCAAAGTCAAGCCCAAGAACCATAAAGAAGCACTCAAGGATGAACACTGGATATCTACTATGCAGGATGAGTTGCTTCAGTTTAAAAAGAATGATGTCTGGGAACTTGTCCCCCGACTTAGTGAGATTAATGTGATAGGTACTCGGTGGATTTTTAAGAACAAAATGGATGAAAATGGTACCATAATCCGAAATAAGGCTAGGTTGGTCGCTCAAGGCTACACACAGATAGAGGGTGTAGACTTTGGGGAGACATTTGCTCCTTTTGCGAGGCTTGAGTCCGTCCGTCTTCTGCTCGCCATCGCATGTCATCTGCGCTTCAAGGTGTATCAGATGGATGTCAAGAGTGCCTTTTTAAATGGCATTCTACAGGAGGAGGTTTATGTGGAACAACCAAAAGGGTTTGAAGACCCTCAGCACCCTGAGCACGTCTACTATCTGAGGAAAGCTTTGCATGGTTTGAAGCAAGCACCCCGTGCTTGGTACGAGAGGCTTACTTCTTATCTCTTAGCTCGTGGCTTCAAGAGAGGGGGAGTAGATATGACGTTGTTTGTCAGGAGAGATGACGGTGCTATTTTGGTTGCCCAGGTCTATGTGGACGACATAGTCTTTGGATCCACATGCTCCCAGCATGCTCACCACTTTGAGGAGGAGATGAAAAGTGAGTTTGAGATGAGCATGGTTGGTGAGCTTACATTCTTCCTTGGTCTCCAGGTTCGTCAGCTAGAGGATGGGATGTTCATCTCCCAATCCAAGTATGCTAGAGACCTAGTGAAGAAATTTGGTTTAGACTCCGCTAAGCATGCACGTACACCTATGAGTACCACTACCAAGCTTAGTAAGGACACTTCAGGCAAGGGCGTAGAGCAAACCTTATATCGGAGTATGATAGGTAGTCTCCTCTACTTGACTGCCAGTCGTCCCGACATCGCCTTTAGTGTTGGAGTCTGTGCGCGTTATCAGGCATCCCCAAAAGAGTCACATTTACTTGCTCTAAAACGTATTATTAAATACATAAGTGGGACTCTCTCATACGGGATTTGGTATTCCTTTGATACCGATGACCGTCTGTCCGCCTACTCGGATGCCGATTGGGCTGGGGATGTAGATGGATGTAGGAGCACTTCTGGTGGGTGTTTCTATTTTGGTTTTGCTCTTGTCTCCTGGCTGAGCAAGAAGCAAAATTCCATCTCTTTGTCCACTGCGGAGGCTGAGTACATAGCCGCCGGGAGTTGTTGCACACAACTCTTGTGGATGAAGCAAATGCTGGAGGATTATGGGATATCACAGGACACCATGACCATTTCCTGTGATAACACGAGCGCGATACACATATCCCGCAATCCAGTTCAGCATTCGCGCACAAAACACATCAGGATACGTGAGCACTTTATTCGTCAGTTAGTTGAAGAGAAAGTCGTATCCCTGAGTTTTGTTCCTACCGACCATCAGTTAGCCGATATTTTCACGAAACCTTTAGATGCCCTTAGATTTGAGAGTCTTAGGAAATCTTTAAGGATTTGCACAGTTGACTGAGGGGTTGGTCTATGTCTAGAATAGGATGCTTCTTCATGTTCATATCATATGCTTCCTATTGCTAGTCTGTTTTATATGTACCATTACTTTGTTGTACAGCTTTGTTTTATTCCTTTTGCTTTTTATATTTTTTTTGAAAAAAAATACAAAAAGATTTTCCTTTAAGAAAAATTTTGAGTAAAGCACAAAAAGATTTAATTTCTTTTTTTCCAAATTTTTGAAAAAATCCAAAAAGATTTTTGTATTTTTCTTCTTTTATGGATGAGCATGTAAGATAGCCAAGTCACAACTTCATTCCATTTATCCATGTGACTGTTTGATAGAGATTTGAGAGGCTACATCATTTCATCCATGTGCTTTACATTGATTGGAGTCTTTGAGATGTAATTAGTGATATCTTCCTACATGTTTGACTCCTATATCCTTTATTGCACACATGCACGGCTATATTTGATTATTGCACTTGTCTATCTCATGTTGTCTTGCGTGTTTTCATCTCAATCATGTCTATACAATGTACAATATGCGATAAAACTTGACAAGATTGGAATGCATGTAAAAACCGTTTTGGTGAGACTGTGTGTTTTTGTATAACGGGGAGGGGCTGCGAAAGGTAATCATCTATCTTTTTGCCCAAAATCCACCGTTAAAAAGGACCTAAAAAATGGAGGAATTTTAATATCCGAGGTCCAAAGAGGTTAAAAGAGCCCGAAAAAATTTAAAGGCAATAAAAAGCAATTCGTGCCAAATATGGGCCACTTAGGTTTCACCACCAATTCTCCAAAGTTTAAGAATTTAGAATGCCTCTATTCAATACAATATCTGAGGGAGTTTGGTTGGAGAATCTAAACGGGTTTGCACTTCCTTGAATGTCCTGAAAAAGCAAAAAATCATTTTGGACGTTATTGGTGTGAAAATCATTTTGAGCTTTAATTTGTTGATTTGATTGAGTCAATATCTTATATTGTCACTCTTTTACACCAAAGGAAGCATTTGAGTTCATTCGCTAGGAATATCCAATATTCATCGTGCACATATGTCATGTTTGTATGCATTGATTTTCCTATCGAATTTTATCACACCACTTCATTTACGCTATCATTGACTTGGTTGCTTTCTGTTTATTCATGGTGTGTTTTTATCCTAGTGACACCCCGCACTTGCTTATTTGATTTATTTCTCTAATTTTTCCATTTGGGGACATCATAAAAAGGGGGAGAAAGAATTATCATATTATGGGGGAGTTTGAATTCTGGGGAAGTTTTTGAGATGTTGCTTATATTTTTATCATATACTGATATCCATGTTATCTCATTTCAAACTCGATATGTCACGTGGTATTTGCTTTGTCTCATGTGTGTAGGTATGAAGATTGCAGATCTATATGTTGCACACCCTGATGAGAAAAGTTTTGAGATTCCTGAAGAATTAAAGAACAAACGATGAAGACTATTCATTTGTACCTTTTCCAGTTTTGGGTTCATGGGAGGGTAGATTTGTATAGGCAATTTCATATTTGATAATTTGGATTTTTTATGTATGTACCGGCATAGACATAGGGGGAGATTTGTAAGGACATTTTTCACATGTCCGAAATGTTTCAATTACTTATGGCGTACGCCGCTACATTTGGCACGTCTCCTCACGATCTCACATGACGGCCTCTATCCGAATTCTGGGAATCAAGCATGCATTATCTCCACTAATATGTCCCACATCTGCCTCAATGACTTCACGTTCCAAGATTTTAGGGACTTAATGCAAGTGGTACGCAAGGGAAGTCAAAACAGTGAAAAAAAGGCATAATAGGAGAGTTCAAGGGCATTTTCGTAATTTCACATCCATAGTTCGGAGGTCTGTTCAACTAGAAAGTTGAAGATCTCGCCGTAACGAAGATACTGGAAAAAACGGCACCTCAATCCGAGCTACGGTGAAGGACTTATAACCTTTTGAAGATAGAGAAAATTCCTTAAAGAATGGTGTTTTTTTTGTATGCTGGATAGAATTTTAGAGTTTTAAGAACGTGGGACTCTTCATATTTTTTCCTATAAATACCAACTTCGGGGGAGTTGTTTTGCAAGACTTTAGGAGACGAATTTGAGAGTCCAAATACATCTAGTCTTCATATTTTTGAGTCCCAAGACTCATGTTTTGATTCACACATCATTGTCAAACCTTTGTGAATCCTTTTGCAACCCAAGAACACAACTTTGGTTTGTTCAACCCTTGTGGAGGAGACTGTTCTTCTTCTTCTTCATTGCAGCCCTACTGGAAAGAGATAATTCCATCCGCGACTACAGAATCCGATACCCGAGGGTAATTCTTAGTCAACTTGTATTTTCATTGTAATCCGATTGTAAGCCGTTCTCTTACAAATTATAGTGAAAATAAATGGTTTTGCCCCTGAGGGGGATTTTTCCTTAATTGCATGTGTTTGAATGTTCTTGCGTAGATTATCAATTTATTCAATCACATACGGCTGAATGTTTAGGGTTTGTTTGTGTTAAAAGGGTTTTATATATAATTTGATCATTTGAACGCGAGCACACACGTTCTCAAGGGCGAAAGTAGACTATTGTGCCCAATGTTAGTGGGATGGCTGACGCGAGTCTTGTGTAGTTGGCAGGGCTAATGAGATTGTTCACTTAGTTCATCAAGACTCCGCAGCTCAGGCGGTATTAGGGGCTATGGTGGGGCCTAGTTTCTTCATGACCCCACCAGTGGCTCTACAAGCTCCCTTTATCTGTAATAACATATTTCTTATCATGTCCATTTATTGTATTTGGCTTAATTCCGGACAAAATAAATTAAGTCTAGGATAGTTTTATCATGGAGTTTAATTGGAGCCTACGACAAAGTTCAAGTCCAAGAATGTGCAACTTAAATCTTTGAAGAAGATTTCAAGTCAAGACGGGTTGCATATGTTTAAGATCACTCAGGTATGAACACCTGTGAGCATTTGGGTAATTTAGTATGTTGATTAAAAGCTGGATGATTTAAATGTTTGGGAATTAAATCTTTTTCTAATTTAAAAATATTTCTGAGTGAAAATAGTCTAAAGATAATTCGAGGAATTATTTAAAGAAAAATAATTTTGTTTAAACACTGTCGCTCGAATGAGACAGTGGGTCGTTCAAACGACAATCCCTTGTCGCGTGAACGAGATCCACTTCTCTCTCATACGATGTGACGTCTCGATTTTTGTGTTTTGGTTTTCTTGAACTCTCTATTGTTCAGATATAAATAAAATGTCTTTGCGAAAGTTTTCATAGACAAAACATTTTCGAAAAACACACTCCCTTATAGTTTTTCATCATCCAGAGTTTATTCAAGATCAAATTATTCAACTCCAAAGTTTGTGATCTTGAACGTGTTTACCGAAAGACAATTCATTCATTGACTACAATGTTTTGCTCTTTGTGGGGAGAACTCTACAACCAACAGCTGTGTGATATTGTGGAGGGAGTCCATATGAAGTTTACCCTTGTGGAGAAGCCGTTTCTTTTCCATTACTGACCATCTGGAGTTCTTGCGGGAGGTTCCAATCGACGACATCGGAGCAGAAACTTGTGGGTATTTCATATGTCACCCTATTTCATTGTAATCCGTGTAAGTTGTGTCTTACAAATTATAGTGAAATAAAAAGGTTTTGCCCTTCGGGGATTTTTCCTCAAATTGTTTCTTTTACCGCATGCTTTATTCATGGAATGGATTTAATCACTTAGATGCATGTTTAGGGTTTAAGAAGTCAAAATTGGTTTTAACTAAAAATTGGAACAAAGTTATTTTTGCGTAAAGTACACACTAAAGGGCCTTTTCAAATTAGTTTCAGAGCATGTTGCACTATCTTATTGTGTTTGTGATCCAGTGACTTTAGGAATGCCTTTTAGTGGTTTTGATGATTTTATAATTCACTTGTTTGAATCATCTAATTGTAAATCACACATGAAAACTTCTCTTAAAAAATTGGTTAATAAAGATGATTGTGAAAGGTGTCTTTGCTGCAAAGGGTTTGGTCACAAGATAGATGAGTGTCCCACTAAACTTAGGGAGAATTTTAATAAACCGATAAATCGTGTTTCTACCCTTAGTGATAGTGACCCATAAGAACAAAAATTTTATGCTAGTAAGCATGAACTTCCCACCTTTGTGGCCAGTCATGTAAGTGATAAAGACGTACCTTTGCATGGTCCTTATGCAGTTAAAGAAGTTGATACACCTAAGAGTGAGGGTAAGGTAAGTGAGGATGAGAGAGAAGATGAGAGAGATTTGCAAACTGATTTCAAAGAATTGTATGAAGAAACATTAAAAGCAAAGAAAGCAAACTTGAAATTAGGAGATATGTTGAAACAACGTGCCATAGAAATAAATAATTCCAATGCTTTAATTGAGTATCTTAGGGCACGTGAAAAGAAAATTCGAGATAAGCTAGAATATGTCGAGGGTGAGAGAGATAGTCTTCGAGGGTTGATGGAGGCTATGAAAAAGGAACTTCTTGAGTTTGAGAATTCTACGCGTTTACTTGAGTCGAGGATATGTGATCTTGAGGAGAAACTGAGAGATTCGAGTAAAGTTAAGTTTGATTTGGAGGCTAGGTCTGAAAATCTTAACAAAATCTTAGGCACCATTGAAATCAAAGATAATCGAAGAGGTATTGGCTTTGATAATCATGTCTCTCTTGCACCCAAAGCCAAAACCATGCAAACAACAGATCCTCCTAGGAACTTTAGGAGAGAGCCACCTAGGAATGGGAGGTATAATAGGCCTATAGGACACGTTCCTTGCCGTATATACACTTGCACTCATTGCGATAGGAGAGGTCATCTTAAACGGTTTTTCTACGATCTTAAGAACGTTCCTAGAAAGTCTAAAGCCATTCTAGTTCCTAATACCACTACTCGTCGGTTCACACCTACCTGGGTTTAGAAGTCGGATTTAGAAGAATTAGGTATTAGGCTTGGTGATTCTCGCGTCATTGCCCGTGGTTCTCCTCATGTTTCATCTTTTGATTAAGATTGTTCTTTCGGTTTGTCATACTCTAGTATTTACCTTATGTGTTATATTTTTCTAGTGTTATGACGTGTGTCTAATTTTTGTTATTTTTTTAGTCTTATTTAAAAATCCAAAAAGATTTTGCTTTTGATAAAACTTTTGAAAATACAAAAAGATTTTTGGTTTTCGAGTTGTGAGGTTACATGGTTGATGTGGGATATTAGTGTGCTTGACCCCCCCCCCCCCCCCTCCTTTCATTATTCATGTGGCTAGGACATTTTGTTATTGTTATTGATACTTAGAATGATCTTAATCATTGTATTATGGGGATGTTTCGAAGTTGATATGCTTTTTGATTTGACTTTGCTTATATTCCATCCTTGCACACATGTATGAGTTTATATGAATGTTTGACTTCTCTTGCATATTTGAGTTTGGTGAGACGTTCTTATCTCAATTTTGTCATCTATGCGTAAGTAAGCTTAAGGAGGAGGTGTGCTTGTACGAACCGTTTTTCGTGAGTATTGATATTTAAAAAAATGATGAGTGTTCACGGGAAAGGGCTGCGAGAGTATAAAATTGACTTGTCGTAAAAGCCACCGTTTAAAAGAACCCAAAAGAAAATTAAGGCAATAAAAAGAAACAAACTCCATAATTGGGGATAATAGGACTTTCTCTAAGTTGAGATTGATAGATATTTCTAAAGATCTTAAAAAATTCATATATATGAGGGAGTTTAAATGGAGATAAGTTGAAATGGGTTTGCACCCCGAACCCTACGTTGAAACATCGCATCATGATGCTATTATTCGTAGAATCGCCAAAAATCCGAACTTGTGTGCATGTTGTTAGTGTAGTTCATTAAACTCACTTTTTCTGTCACAAATGGCTTCGATGAAGTTTGATGATTTCTTGCTATCAATTAGAACTTTTTGATCGGTTCGACGTATTGAAATGGTGACTCATCTGTTGTAGTTCACGCCCATACAATCCACATTCATGATTGAGCACATTGGTACTATGTTAACTTGTAATTCTCGTTGGTCATTTTACACCGTTTTTTATTTTGAGTCTGTTTGATGTCTGTTTCTGATTTCCAGGTACTGTTTTGGGATAATTTTTTCACTGGGAAAATCCTTACTGATTTTGGGATATATCTGGAAAATTTCATTTTTCGTTCGAACGACATCCTATGTCGCGCGAAGATGTCGTTCAAGAGACATAACAGAGTCGTTCAAGAGACATAACAGAGTCGTTCGAGTGACTTCTAGCGACATCATGGTTTCAGTTAACATAGCTTATTCGACTTTTCAGTCGTTTCGTTCTCTCTTTCTCTTCCCTCTGTCTTCCAGCGGCGAATAATAAATCCCCAACTAGTTTAAAAAAACAATCGTCCATTTTTTTAGTTCTTCGACGTGTGTTCCTTCAGAGGTTAGTTTTCTGGAGTGTGTTCCCCCAGAGATTTGTTCTTCGGTGATAGCGACTTCACCACAATCCTCTAGATTTAGTTCCGCCGGCCTATTTTTTTACACTATGTGCCTCATGCATGTTTTCACCTTCTTTAAGACGGTTCCCCTTTTCTCGCGATTTTGAGGCACTACTATTCATAGCTTTTTTTTTAATATACCAGAAATCATTTGCCAGGATTAGTTGCTGCTTTTGAATACTATTAATGACTTTTGTTGTTGTTGTGGTTGTTGTTCGCGGGGGTTCGGTTGGATGTTTTGTACAGAGATTGGTTCTTAGGTGTTTATTTCTCGAGTTGGTACCTTTTCACACTTTACACTCTTTTGACATGCCACCTAGACGTCATGGTGCCCCTACATGCCGACTCGATGAGCCACCACCCTCTGCAGAGCTCAGGCCAGTAGACCCCAGTACTCCCCAAAGAGATGATCCACACGTGTTGAGCATGATCATTACTTCTTATTGGGTCTCCATATTAGGTCTGTTGTTCAGGAGCGTGTGTTTCATTATTCTAAGTTTCATGAGTTAGGTGTTCAGCGCTGGTTATCTGGTAGAGGTTGGGATTACTTGTTTGAAGCTCATGGTTGTCTATCCGGACATTATCCATGAGTTCTTCTTTTATTCTCTCCCCCACGCTGAGGCGATCTTTTCTACTGTATGTGGTGTTCCTGTTCTCGTCATAGCAGATCTTATAGTAGCATTTCTACACCTCCCCTATGTCCCTGACGCTATGTTCCCCGTTATTCCGATTATGGTCCAACATATGATGATATTTTGCATCATTGCTTCTTAGAGATTCCCCAAGCAGGTACTACTATATATCACCACTAGCTTTTCCCTTCCTTCCGAGTTCTTAATAGATTTGTGTCAGCATCCATTTATCCTCGAATAAATCATACTCAGATCGGGTCTGATATTTTCTATTTTATATACCATGTCTCTCAGAGGTGGGATATCGATTTACCGACTGTCATGCTTCATTTTATATCTTCTTTCACCGTCAGTGGTACCACTCCTGTCCGCCCTGCTCTTCCTTATGGGATTCTCATTTCCCATATTTGCATTACTGCTGGGGTTCCTATTTTAGAGGGTGATCAGCGTCTCCCTTCACCTGCTATTATTGATCATAATACTTTCACACGTTCAAAGAGTCATTTTCCATAGGTAGGGAGAGCTAGAGCTCCACCCACTGAGGGAGCCTTCCTCTATACTGATCCCTGTCAGCCTGCTGGTCACACTGTTCCGAGCACCTCTGATTTTTCTGAGCCATGCCCCTTCACACCTGCACCCACAAGTCCTATTGAGGAGGATGTCTCTGCTTTACAAGCACATATAGCTGCTAAAACTCGTATGTATGATGCTATCATTGCTAGATTTGATGCTAAGGACGAATCTCGTGTTCGTGCTGAATCCAGGATGATAACGTTCTTTGATGAGATGCGGGAGCGAGAGAAGTTGAGAGGTGCAGGATCCTCTGGACTCAGTCATATTTCATCTAAAGACATTGATGATGCTGATGATACTCCTATCGATGTCTAGCTGTATTATTTTGTCATTGTATCTCAGACATTGATATTCCTGATGTATTTATTTATTGTCTGATATGATGTACTCTTATGGTCAGTTGTATCACCCCTGGTTTTATTTTTTATGACATGGATGAATAGTTTCTTTTGTAGTTTTAGTGGTTCTCTCATTTTCATTCAATTACTGCAATCTTTTGCTATCCATAGCCATTCTGATATTGTTTATCTAGCCATGCTATTTTTTCCCATATATTCATGCTAGATTTCGTGTGTATGTCCCACTTTTTGTCTATTCCAAGCAAAAAGGGGGAGAGATATGTGATAAAGGGGGAGTATTTATTATATAATTGTTTTGTTCCTCCATACTTCACTTGGGTATTTGTTTGTGTCTCGTGTGTGTAGGTATATTTTTTTAGAGATTCAGATATTTATTTCTACATCACATTCAGAGACAGAATCAGATTTATTCCGTTTCATTATGTCCAGTATTTTTATCATTTTGAATTTTGGGATAGGACATGTACTTTTTTCGGCATATAGCATTTCAATTTAGTTTTGTCCCGGATAGCCAAAGGGTAATATTTCAAAGATCATATTTCTTATCATATCCATTTATTGTATTTGGCTTAATTCCGGACAAAATAAATTAAGTCTAGGCTAGTTTTATTATGCAGTTTAATTGGAGCCTACGACAAAGTTCAAGTCCAAGAATGTGAAATTTAAATCTTTGAAGAAGATTTCAAGTTACGACGTGTTGCATATGTTTAAGATCACTCAGCTATGAACACTTGTGAGCATTTGGGTAATTTAGTATGTTGATTAAAAGCTGAGTGATTTAAATGTTTGGGAATTAAATCTTTTTCTGATTTAAAAATATTCCTGAGTAAAAATTGTTTAAAGAAAATTCGAGGAATTATTTAAAGAAAAATAATTTTGTTTAAACACTGTCGCTTGAACACGACAGTGGTTCGTTCAAACGACTATCCCTTGTCACGCGAACGAGATCCACTTCTCGCTCGAATGACGTTCCGCCTTGATTTTCAACTTTTGGTTTTCTTGGACTCTCTGTTGCTCAAATACAAATAAAACGTCTCTGCGAAAGTTTTCACAGGCATAACAGTTTTGAAAAACACATTCCGTTATAGTTTTTCATCATCTGGAGTTTATTCAAGATCAAATTATTCAACTCCAAAGTTTGTGATCTTGAACATGTTTACCGAAAGACAATTCATTCATTGACTACACCGTTTTGCTCTTTGTGGGGAGAACTCTACAACCGACAGCTGCGTGCTATTGTGGAGGGAGTCCTTATGAAGTTTACTCTTGTAGAGAATCCATTTCTTTTCCATTGCTGACCATCTGGAGTTCTTGTGGGATATTTTAGCCAACGATATCAGAATTGAAACCTGCGGGTATTTCGTATGTCACCCTATTTCATTAGAATCCGTGTAAATTGTGTCTTACAAATTATAGTGAAATAAAAAGGTTTTGCCCTTCGGGGATTTTTTCTGAAATTGTTTCTTATACCGCATGCTTTATTCATGGAATGGATTTAATCACTTAGATGCATGTTTAGGGTTTAAGAAGTTAAAATTGGTTTTAACTAAAAATTGGAACCTTTTTGCCTAAAGTACACACTAAAGGGCCTTTTCATTATCTCAGGGGGAATGGCTCAGACAACAACTAATAGTGTTTCCCCGCCAACGCCATCACTAAATGCTCCTAACGCTGTAGAAGGAGGGACACATAACACCACTGCCCCACTTTTGTCCTCAGTTGCATGTCCAGGCAGTGGCATACCGTTTGTACCATCAATGGCGAACCTAGTGGTGACATTTCCTACATAACACAACTCAAACCCACCTACGATGGAGGAAATGAAAAAGGATTTTTGGAAAATAATGGTGGCCTCTAAGGTTGGAGGATAAACTTCTTTAGTATATGACGATTTTCATACTCCGTACCCAGAGGAGTAAAATAATGACTCCTACCCAATGGGGTATATTCTTCCTATCTTTGAAAAGTATATACGGAAAGGGGGAATCCCAATGAGCATATTAAAAGGTTTGTGGAGAATCTTGGGGCCCACTGTAATAATAAGAAGACGATGTTGAGAGAATTTTCTAAGTCTGTAACTAAGAAGGCTTACACATGGTACTCCTATTTGGCTCCAGGCAGTGTGGATACGTGGGAGGATCTTCGATTCAGTTTGTATAGAAGTTCTTCTTGGAAGAAGACAAATTCACCCTTATGTAATTGGCTCGAGAGAAATAGAAGCACGACGTGGATGTAGTGACGGACATTAAGAGATTTTACGAGCGCTCTCTATATGTGAGAGAGGAGACATGAGAAGCTAAGCTTTTACAGGTTTGTATTGAAGGCTTATTTCTCGAATATATATGCCATCTGATAAATGAAACTCAGGAGGGTAAGTTTTCATCATTCCTTAAATCTGTGAGGAACATTGCCCTGGTAGTGAAGCCACCGCCAACAACATCGCCAGCCTTATCAAGATTGTTACTGAAGCCATCAGGTAGTTCGGGGAGGGGCTACCTCCTTGTGTTAACAATGCCAATGATGAAAATGGAAAGCAAGAAGGAGGAAATCATGTCCAAAGGGGAAGAGGAAACAAGAGGAAGTTTAACAAAGATGACCCCTAGAGTTGCCTTTCTCAGTGGAGCAGGCTATTGAAACCTACAATATCATGATTTAAGATAACATGTGCTCGCCCATTGTGGCCGACACAACACCCATAACTCGAGAAGACAGAGAAGGGCCAAAGTATTACGTGCTACACAATAGGCTGGGACACCAAACGAGCAAGTGTTTTTCTCTCAGGAAAATAATAGACAGCCATGTCAAGAAAGGAGATATCCAACTGCCAGAAGTCAATGTGAATAATAATCCTTTGCCAACACTTGGAGCAAACATGGATAGTGTCATTGGTGAGGAGGTAGAATGGTTGATGCCGGAGAATAGATTCTAAGAGGAAGATTTTGAAGATTCCCTAGAGGAGTGTTTATCTCCAATATCTTGTCTGACACTAGAGGAAGAAATGGAAAATGAGTGGAGTCCAATCGATGATTTGAGCAGGAAACTGGAGGTTTGCTCCTCAAGGGAAGTAAATGTGATGATAGCATATGATGAATCAGCATACAGAGATGTGGAGGGGGTCTACGAGGTGGAAGAAGAGCGAACTGACCCTTGGGTGGAGTGTGCTACTATAGTGCGATCGCAGAAGTTTAGCTGGTTCTTTGACCAAGTGTGACTACCGGAGGATTGTCTAATAGAGGTTACTCGTGCAGCCTTTAAAATTTCCAAGAAAAACATGGCCCCAAACCTACGATGGAAAGGACCAATGGCCAAGCTAGTGAAGAATTTCCTTTCGGAGTTTACCTTTTCAAAGGTAGATCAGTTGGTTAGATACCCTCACAACAGGCTACTTTATATGACGACGAGCATGAACGGGTGTAGCTTTAACTGTGTCCTAATGGATGAGGGAGCCTCTATCAACATTATGCCTATAAGTTCAGTCTATGCCTGCAATATCTTTGAGACAAGGATTATGCAAAGTCCGTTGTCAATAGCAGGACATGATAACTAGTTGAGAAAATCGATAGGCTATGTGAATGTGGGGATCACAATAGGGAACATCACTTCTCATATTAAATTCCACCACATGGATTGTGAGTCATCCTATCATTTGCTTGTAGGGAGGGTATGGATGCATAATCACGGTTTGGTGCCTTCCACATATCACCAGTGTGCAAAGGCAAATGTCAAAGGGAAAGAAATAGTCATTTCAGCATCTAAGAAACCTTTCGCAAATGAGGAAGCTCACTTGGTAGATGCAACATTCTACACCGAGTTAACTACAGAATATACGGTGCTCACACAATACACAATGGGGATTAAGATCCCCAGCACTAGGGAAAGGTTTAGTGCACCAGCTCGCCCGATAGTGGCTTACGAGGAAGAAGAAAAGGCACCCAAGGTGGTTAGGCCTCCCAGCCTATAGAGATAGCTTCGCGACCGAATGACGCCCTGAATTGATCCAATCGAACATCAAGTCCAGCAGTAAAGTGTGCTCAGTAGATTTTCAGTGAGAGAGTTAGAAAAAATGCTCGAAAAAGACCCCGCCAGGAAAAGAAACCAAGCCAATGCAAAATTGTGGTTTTGGTCAACGGTAATATTATCCATAAACTCTAAAGACATGAACGGGTAGCCGGAGGCGGGGATCATGAGGCTGACCCGGTCTATGAATGTTTTTTGGTGAATAATTTATGCCAGTACTTGGTGATTGACAACTCTAACATTCAGGAATTTAAGGAGGAGGTTGAGGAAGAATTTGAATGCATGAGGGATAGGCCAAGATCCCAAGTTCAAGAGTTAGAGCATATAGACCTAGCTGAAGAAGGGGATGGCTCCAGATTAATGTTTATCTTGAAAGACCTTGATGACACTGCTACAAGATCTCTAGTGGAGCTATTGAGAGAATTCAAAGATGTGTTCGCATTGAAATATACTGAAAATCCCGGGGTAGACCAAGAGGTAAGCTTCCATATGTTGAATGTTATACCGTCGGTCATACCGCTGAAATAGTCGACTCGAACATATAAACCGAAGCTAGACTTGAAAATAAAGGAAAAAGTCCAGAGGTTACTCGCTGCAGGTTTTATTACCCCCTATCCAATACCCCATTTGGTTGTCTAACATTGTGCCTGTAGGGAAGAAGGACAATAACCAAATTCGGATTTGTATGGACTTCAGAGATATGAATCGAGCATATACGAAAGACGAGTTCCCCTTACCTTATATTAATTGCCTGATAGACGCAATGGTAGGACACAAGATGTATAGCTTTATGGATGGATACATAGGATACGACTAGATCAAATTGGACCGGGAAGATGTCGAGAATAAGACCTTTATCACCCCATTAGGTAATTTCATGTATACTGTTATTCCTTTTGAACTAAAGAACATAGGGGCTACCTACCAAAGGACCATAATGGTTATATTCCTTGATCTCTTTCAAGACATTGTAGAGTTTTATGTGGATGATCTGGTGATACGGTCCAAAGTGGAGGCCACCCATTTATCAAATTTGAGGAGAGTGTTCACAAGGTTTAAAAATTACAAATTAAAGATGAACCCCTTGAAATGTGCATTTGGGTTAACTAGTGGAAAATTCCTGGAATTTGTAGTGAACAAACAAGGGGTGCAGATGGATCTAGACAAGTGAGAAGGTATCCTTAACATGCCAAGACTAAAGACAGCAAAAGAATTGAAGAGTTTTGTGGGGGAAATTTCTTACTTAAGGAGGTTTGTGCTCAAGCTGGTTGAAATCACTCACCCATGGATGGACCTTTTATGAGAAAAGGAAAAGTTCATATAGGATAAGCCATATGAGCTAACTCTCGAATAGTTTAAGAAGTTATTGACATCTCCCCAAACGATGGTTCCTCCTCGAGCGCGTATTGCTTTGCACCTCTACCTCACATCTACTAAAATATCAATAGGGGCATTATTGGCTCAAGAAGTGGAGGACATGGAGAAACATGTGTATTATCTAAGATGAATCATACAGGGGCCTGAGGCTAGGTATAAAAGCATTGAGAGACATTGTCTATCTCTGGTATTTTTTGCTTAAAAGCTTAGGCATTACATGTTATCTTTCACAATTCACATCATTACTAGATGCAACCCCATAAAATTTTTATTGTCTAGAACTATGTTAATAGGCAAGGTTGCTCGATGGTTCTTAATTCTTTCGGAGTACGATCTCAAGTGTGTGGTTCCTCGAGTGATAAAAATTCAAGCTTATGCATATCTATTGGCCATATTCCCTTTGGGAACGTTCGAGCCACCTATTGAGGATCTTCCAGTAGATGATCTTCAGGCCAACTATCTCGAGGCAAACCTAGAAAAATGGAGCATGCAGTTTGATGGCTTTTTGGCTGAAGGCACAGGAGAGGCATAAGTGATTCTACACCAAGGGAAATAAGAGGTCGGATTGTTTTTCAAATTAGACTTTAAATGTTCAAATAATGAAGTTGAGTACAAGGTTTTTGGAGGCCTTGCAAAGAGGTGTCCATGTGCTGATGATTAAAGAGGATTCTACTATTATGGTACATCAGGTGGATGGCGAGTACACTCTCACGCACATGACCTTTGCACCTTATCAGATAATCATATAGAGGTTACTCGACCAGTTCCACAAAGTGAAGATCAAGAGGCACCATAGGACGTTGAACAGACTTATCGATGCTTATGCCAAAATTGCTCAAAAGATTTCTTTTGACGGAGAATCAATAGTTATTCGAATCACAAAGAGAATGGAACCCTCAATTGTCATAGAAATGTTGCCTTCTGATAATAATAATGACTGGAGGGGGAAACATTGAAACAACTAGAAGCAGGTCAAGGGCCAATTACGTTGGTGGAACTGGCATAATATTTTACCACCTCTTGCAATCTAGACTATAATAACAAATGAGGATGGTCATCTAGGTGTGTGGGCCCTGAAGAAGCTAAGAGGAGGTTGATAGCGATACATGAAAAAAGCTGCGAGATAACATAAATCTCTTTGTATCGAAGAATTCAGAGGGCGGGATACTTTTGGTCGATAATAAAATAAGATGATGTATTACTACAGAGAGATTATCGAAAATGCCTATTGTATTACAAAGATGCGGAGTGTAACTTCATAGATTATCCATCAGATTGGAGACAGCCATACCTAAATATATTGGTTGACGGGATTGTTCCCATTGATAAAGATGACATCACGAGATTGAAACGACGAGTGTCCAGATATTATGTTCAAGAAGGGCAGCTATACCGAAAAGGTTACCACTATAGGCCCCTAAGATGCCTCAGGCTGGAGGAAACAGATGAGGTACTAAAGCAAGAACATGAGCTAGGCCACATTCGGGGAGAAAAACTCTATGATGAACTAATGACATTGGGTTATTTTTACCCCTCCATGGAAAAATACTCAACAAAGTTTATCTAAAAATGCAAGACATGTCAGCTCCATGGGAATATGATTCATGCTCCTTCGGTGGACCTACATTCTCTTTCCACTCCTTTTTGTATTTCACATATGGGAATTCGATCTAGTAGGGGCAATCAACCCCTTTCAGAGGGGTAAGATTTGGATACTGGTGGTTATGGAGTGCTTCACCAAATGGGCAGAGGCTATACCATTGAAGAAGGCTACAGCTAGGGTGGTTACGCATTTTATGAAGGAGTATATTATTTATGAATTTTGTATCTTGAAGGTGTTTCTGTCAGATAATAGAACCCCATTTGTTAATAGTGATGTGCAGTTGCTTATATAAAAGTATTCCATTATTCACCACCAATTAACAGTAGCCTACCCTTAGTGCAATGGATGGGGTAAAGCCACCAATAAGACTTTCGTGAACATCCTTACGAAAATGTTAAATGATTTACTAGAAACTTAAGACAATAAGATACCAGAGGTCTTGTGGGCATATAGAACCACAAAGAGGAAACCTACGGGATACACCCCTTTCTCGTTTGTGTTTGGCGCTAAATTAATTCTCCCGGTACCTTATGCGCGCTATAACCAAGTACAATGCTCCCATATAGTCATCATGTAAAACTAGAAGCATTAGAAAAGCACAAAGATAACAAAAAAAGGATTTTAAGATGTATAAAAAGAAGTTGTCTAGATCTTATGACCAGATCCTAAAGCTAAGAAAGTTACATGAAAGTGATCTAGTTTTGAAGGCTTGTACAAGACACATTTGGGGTCTCTCGCTGACTACGTTTGAAGAAAATTGGGAAGGACCTTATGTCATGCGAAAGGCCCATAATTCAGGTTATTGCGAGATCTCGAAGGTTGAGGATGAGGAGACTTTTACACTTAACAACAAATGGCTTACAATATATTTTGTTTAGTTGTTAATTTGTCTTTGCTTATTTCTGGGGTTGTTCTTGTAGTTAACGTTGTCGATATAAGTAAGTTAAAAAGAGATCATGTTCTCATAATTTGTCAAGATATAGCACCTTTGGGAATTAATTATATAGCATGAGGATAATGTTGAATCAACCACAAGTTTTTCTTGCTTTCTCATAAAAAGTTTGCATGAAAGTAAAAGGCAATTCATTCTTATACATTCCAAAAACAGAGTTCATTCAGACACAAAAGCGAATCTACTGCCTCGAGATACATTAAAAAAGAAAAGAAAAATGAGGCAGTATAATTTTTTAGCTCCAAAGTCCTTTTAATAATCACTTGGATCGTCTATAACAAACCACAAGATGGAGGAGTATAAAATCCTATGGTTATGATGAGGTAGAAAAGAGGCCAAAGAAGATTCATCGCTGGATAAGCCTTCTATCTTTTGATGATAATGTCCCATCTCTTGGTGAAGTTGACCAACCTTCGTCTCAGCCTTAACTAAAGACTCGTTGATAGCCATAACCTCTTCCTTAGCCTTAGTGATTTCAGAGTATAAAGTGGCCATCGTCTAGGCTACCACAGTTTGTGAGAAGGTAGTAGCCTGGATCTTCGTATAAAATGAGGGCAGGTTAATTTTCGAGAAAGACTTCATCAAATCGATGAGCCGTTTTAAGGAAAAACCCTCGTCCACAAGGATATTGATTTAGCGAATTATCTCCTTGATCTTTGAGGGACTTAAAGAGGACATAGGAGTATGTAGTACATAGGCCAAAACTGTGGCAAATCCCAAAAGCCTGCAAGCCATCATAATAAGGATGGCTTCAATACAACGAGAGGTAAAGGTGGAAGGGTGGCATTCCAATAGTCGCTCAATCAGTTCATTATAAGGAGGGGTTACGACATAGGTAAAGTCCTTCAAAGTCTGCCTCACAACCTCAACAGGAGCCAATTCGGGAGGATGCACACTAAAAGTATTGTCATTGGCATAGGGAAAGATAGAATTTGAATCCCTATTATTTTCTTAAAAAATAGGAGTAGTGTCTCGTTCCCCGCCCTCCACATTTTGGGCTGCTCGAGGTACAGTGTTGGGTTCAACAAATTTCCAAACAGACTCCGGAGGAACATTCTCAGCGGCACTTACTTGGAAGGGGAAACATCATCCCCCAAAGTCCTTAGCTGGCTCACTTCAACCTAAGAAAATGAGGATTATGTCAAGCTGGAAGAAAACAAAATATGGGTATAATAGACGTTATCAACCCTCAGTTTTCCCAAAGCACCCATATGGTTGCTCGACTAGGTAAACAGTTATCACTTCAAAAGTCCTAGTTTACTTAAAGCACCTTTGTGGTTTCTCGACTAAGTAAGATTTGGCATTCTCAAGCCTCAGTTTGCCTAAAGATCCTATATAGTTGCTTGACTAGGTAAACTGTTGTCACTTTAAAAGTCCCAGTTTTACTTAAACCACCTTTATGGTTGCTCGACTAAGTAAGATTGGGCATTCTCAAGCCTCAGTTTACCTAAAGAACCTATATGGTTGCTCGACTAGGTAAATTGTTATTGCTTCAAAAGTCCCAATTTTAATTAAAGCACCTTAATGGTTACTCGACTAAGTAAGATTGGGCATTCTCAAGCCTCAATTTTCCTAAAGTACCTACATGGTTGCTCGACTAGGTAAAATGTTATCGTTTCAAATGTCCCAATTTTACTTAAAGAACCTTTATGGTTGATCGACTAAGTAAGATTAGGAATTCTAAAGCCTCAATTTTCCTAAAGCACCCATCTAGTTGCTCGACTATGTAAACTGTTGTCATTTTAAAAGTCCTAGTTTTACTTAAAACACCTTTATGGTTTCTCGACTAAGTAAGATTTAGCATTCTCAAGTCTTAGTTTACCTAAAGAACCTATATAGTTACTCGACTAGGTAAACTGTCATCACTTAAAAGGTCCCAATTTTACTTAAAGCATCTTTATGATTGCTCGACTAAATAAGATTGGGCATTCTTAAGCCTCAGTTTTCCTAAAGCGCCTATATGGTTGCTAGACTAGGTGAACTACTTATTTCATATAACATCTAGATTTTACTCAAAGAAATAAAGGATGGTTTGACTAAGGAAATTGAGAGTAGGGATACCTCCTTAGGACATGATTCCTTATTAGCGACTGGATCACGAGAAACCTCAGTAACCCCAACAGGGGAAATAACCGTCTTCTCCATTATTTTAGCTTCAGCTCCAACTTGTCCATCCTCAGGGGTGGATGCTTTAACTTCCAGAATAGAGGGCCCAAATAACCCCATTAAAAATTCTTTAATAATGGTGGCCTTTGGGGGAACATACACAAGGTCCTGACAAGTGAAAACATCACTAAGGGTAAGTATAATATACACGAAGAAGAGAAATGCAAGGTGTAAGAAATAGTATACACTCACCACAATTATGGTACTAGTAGTTATTGTTGGCCCTACTCCAACTAATCTTTGGCCGAAAGAATAACATCTACAGAGGGACTGGGTTCTAGGATCAGGGGAAAATTTCCTTCATAGAGGGGGGATAATGAATGAGGATCAACACTAGGAGAGTGTTGGGAAGAATTGTCTTGGGCACCCGACGTTATCTTAGATTTATCATGAGTTGGGTCATTGCTATAGTCATCGAGAATGATGTAATCCATGGGGATGGAACCAGACTTCTCAATGGAGTACATCCGATGCAGCCTCTAGGAGGGTCGAACTAAAGGATAATCCTCCTCCTCCTCCTCTTCTTCCACCTCTCTACCCTTTCAGGAAAAAATTCATCCTTAATGTCCTTAAGAGGAAGTTGAACCTTGGGACTAGATCTCCCCCTCTTTTGACCAGTGATAGGGGCAAGGGGAGTAAATGAGATACCCCTTTTAGCTATCTGTTGGGCCAAAATAACTCGTGCATCTATAGATACTTGATTAAACTACCTTAGCAAGTTATCAAGAAATTTTGTGCATTGATCAACCAACTGAGGGTTTGAGGAAGACTTGGATTAATATGATTGAGTAGGGATGGCTGGTAAAACCTTATTTTTCTTACTAGGAGTTATTTTCTTGGCCTTAGGCACAACAACACTAGAGATATTGATGGGGGTTTCCTTTTCAATGGCATCTTGAGAAGTAGCATGGGTATCTAAAGACTCCTCAACCTATTGAGAACTAGAATCCCCTTTCTTATTCTTTAAGATAGCTTCATTTGAAGGTGGAAGGCAGAATGTTCCTTGGGGATAGTTTTGTTGGTATCATTTCGAGGAAATTAGGCTTGATTGATGGAATAAGTTCGTAATCCCAACTCATAAGGGGGAAACGTTAAAAAGCAGGGTAAATGGGCTCTTGTTCAATAAGTTTGAGGAAACGGCCAAGGGTGTTGGGCCAGAATACATTAAGGTACAATGAAGACCTATTAAATTGTATACGCTTGGCAGGGATAACAAATTTACTCTGCAACTGGTCAGAAATAGTGGTTACTGTCTCAGTTAGAAATTAACCAGACATTTTGGAAAAATTTAAAGGTTTCTCAATAGTAATGTGGTTGAGAACGGGTACCCCCTGGTCAAAACCAAACTGCATGGCTACTCAATGGGGTGAGTAGGATTTATAGTAGTAAACTATTCAGTGCATGATGGAAGATAAGAGGGAGTAATAACTAAGAGAACATTAGAAGAAGGGAATTTGAGGGAAAAAGATTGCTCGACTTCCTGAACTGGTCGAGAGACGTCATCAAAGAAAGCAATAGTAAAAACCTGGTTAGTGACAGAATAAGGGCGAAAATTAAAGTGTCTAACATTATTAATAAAAGAATGAAATGATTTTCTAAACTGCTTATGGTTCCAGGAAAGGATTCGGGGGACCATAATCTCATGAGAGGTAGAAAGAAAATTAGTTAGGGCATAGTCGAGAAACCTGGCATAGATGAATGTCATGAGAAGAATGTGGTTTGCTTATTATGACATATCAAGACGTCTAAGAGACCGGGCATAATCAGTTTGTACCTTATTAAGCTAAGTGTAAAGTGAACCAAGAGTAATGGCAGCTAAGGGGACTTTCACCCCAGAGGCAATACGAACAGTAAGATTAATAAGATCCCTCCCAGGGCAGTCATAGGGTTTCTCAGATAGATAGATTCTCGAGAGGATAATACAGATATAGCCAGCGAGAATAATTTTTCTCCCATATTCTTCTCTAGTTGGGGGCATCTCGGGAACATGTTTGGCCTTTGGATCTTTCTTGTCTTGCTCGCGAGCAATGGCACTCTCTCTATCTTCCATATAAAATAAGTACCTGATAATTTCTAAACAGGTACACTTATTGTAAGTCTTCATGAACCTCTTGATTATACCTTTTAATTCCTTGCGATTAACAACTTCTTCCTTCAAGATGGCTTCCTCAAAGTAAGTATCAATACCCATAGCTTCTAAACCAAAGAGCTCATATACATCCTCTAAGGTAATTGTGAACTCACCCCAAGAAGAAGCAAAAGTGTGAGTCCGATGACTTCATCGAGAAACCAGTTTCCTCAACGTGTTGTTATTTTTAGCTAAAGTTAAGTTATTAAACCATTTGGTGCATGACAAGACAATGATTAGAAACTCGACATCATATTTTCCATGGATATAATCACTCCAGGCGCCCAGACCTTCACACGATTCACCACCTGATTCAAATTCCACATTTAATTAGGGATAGTCTCCCCACTCAATCCTAAACTTAGTAGTAGTGGAACCAGGGAGGTATGCATAATTTTTTATTACGCCATCTTCTCCCATAAGCAAATTTAAACCTTTGGCTTTCGATATGAAAGAGCTAGGAAAATCATTCGCAAACTCCCAGAACTTGTCTACAGTGCTAAAATAGGGGGCATAATGGTATTTTTCCCACTCAAGAGATAATGGTCAGCAATATCAGAGGAAGTTTCCCCGATGGAGTAACCCATGGAGAAAGGAGTTCTTTTGACAATAGGCGACATGGCAGAAAATAGGGAACGAAGAAAAGAGAGGAAAAGAAGAAGCTTTAGGAAACTTAGGAAACAGAGAATATTGTTTTCTCTCGTAATCAAAGAAACACTTCGCTAAAAAAACAAGGGTTAAAATAGATGGGTATGAGAGGAAACCCTTTTATAAGGGACATATTATTTTGAAAAATACGTCGCCACCACGAAAAGACGCGCGTGTGGAAATATAATCACCACAAGAAAGTTGTCATCAGTTCAATACCTCGCGTATTTTACATGCGTGGGCCATAAACTGACGCATATATGATTAGGGAAGGGGATATCAATGGCATTTATAATGAAGCGACATAACAGTGATGAAATTTTGGGGGAAATTCAAGAGACGTTTGGGATGAAACTTTATGCATTTTTACATTTGGGAAAATAAATGGTTTAGGGTAAATTTTATTATAAGCCATTGTAATTGCCCAAGTTAAAAGACTCATAAACATAAGTCATTTGAAGCACAATATCATCCGAACAGGAAGAGTCTTCAAGTAGCCCAAATTCAGGACAATGTTACCCCCAGTTTTATTCTAACATTCTATGTAAATAGTGTATGTATACAGGTCAGTCAAGATGGGATGTGAATTCATTTTTGGTACAGATATTTCTTTAAATAAATAAATATCTCTACAAAGGGGTAAATGTATAGGGAGGTCCAGGCTTAAAGTTGATTAAAGCAACGACAACACTTCACATGAAAGATTAGGGATCATTACTTGCAAAAATCTGAAATTGCTCAAAGGGCCTCCTGTGAAGATGTTCACTCGAACAAAGATGAAGTTTCTCAAAGGATCTCCTACAAAGATCAAGTCATGGAGATAAACTTGGAAAACATAAATTTTAATAGGAACTTTGTTGTAGTTTTATTTATCTTTCTTTGTAAATATAAAGTTCACTTTGTAATGTTATGAGATTGCTCGGTATCCTCGAGGGACCATGTCTAGCAAGGCATGGGAGAGCTTACATGCTCTATCGAACAACCTCATTTTTGGGTATCTCATAGGGATTTGGTTTGGAGTATTAGGTGCAAGGAAACGTTGGAAGAGACCAACCCCTCTAGGGTACTTAGGCAAAACCTTAGTTTATATATAGCATAGCTCAGTAGTACCTTGAGAGACCATCTCTGGGAACCCACTTGAAGGTCCCTAGTCCTAAATAATTATCCAAACGTTTAATCTCTGATGTTTACATGCATCACAAGTTGTTGGAGCTATCATTAGTCGAGCAACCTTTAATTCGATGAACCACCTTTTTGAGTGATGTGATAGCACATCCTTAACAAGTTACTGTTTACCAACTCTTCGACGTCAACATGTTTAACATTCAGAAACTCGATAAAATAACACTCAAGTGAAAATATTCCTCGGATGGTAAGTCCATAGCTGACAAATCAGGTCCTATTTAATGCACTCACAACTCTGAGAGTCCAAACAGTGTTCCCGCCAAAATATCATAGCTAGTTCATTTAATGTTATATCTTTGCCATTAAATGCATAAGACTATTGACATCAAAAGGCATCAGACGCATTTAATATAGGAAGGTCACTCGAATGATCTTGCTCTCCTATAAATACCTCCAAAGTTTTACTATTTAGGAATCGTACTTTTCTAGCCCAGAACTGCTCCCAAAATACTTCGAAACAAGAAAGTTTATCGTGAGAACATTTATTGTGTGACCAACCTTATTTACTCCATTTGTGTTTAAGGTTACTGCCTTGGTTGTATTGCACTAAAGGTTCTTCCTCCTACTCCCTCCAATCAAGTGAACTGTGGATCCCCCTCATTGATTGTTTCGTTATAGTATTTATGTTGTGGGAACATATTTAATACATGAGTTTTATACATTGAATGTGCCGACTTGGGACTTGTATTTATTATTATTGATGGTTGTTCATATTCCCAAATCACCATCTTGATAAGGGGTTACGCCTCCCTTGACATTGGTATCATTTCAAGAACTCCCCTCCTACCGTACGAGAAAATCTTGTATGAAAACTTGATCCTATAAGGACTTACAATTTAAACATACATTTCGTGTACCATATCTTCTTTATATGACACTAACCGCATATGAATAATCTTCTTAAGAGAATTTTAGTAAGCCTCAGAAAATTCCCAATAAATGCTTTAAATATTCGTTTCAAAAAATATTTTTTTCGGTGAACTCGCAACTACAAAATAGCTTAAGGAATTCCCAACAATTAAATTTAGGAACACAATAGGTCTTTCTTTAGGTTGATAAATTAAATTGATATCAAATTAATTATTTTCAAATTTAATTATGATTAATAATTTATCATAAGTGAATTTATCAAATTCTATATGACTTAATTAAAATTATATAAATACGGCGTAAATTAAAAATACCGATTAATTTTCTACTGATTAAATTAATTAAGTCAAATTTTATAATTTACAGAATTACTTAATAAGGTCCAAATTACATATGAGGTGATATCAATTGACAAAGGTGAAAAATAAATTCAATCATAGACATAAGAGACACGATATTTAACATGGAAATCTTTCGATAAAAACACATGCACCCACACCACTCTCAAGTCATATAGAAAAACGTTTATTGGATTTACAAAAGGCATAAACACAACGTATAACCTATATTTGACTGCATTCACAAGTTCCTTGTCATTATAATCCTCCAACCTTTGTAGCATTAGCTCTATTAATTTCCAATCAACCTTTGACTTGACAACCACAACCCTCCTCGGTATCCATCGATCTATGACTGAATACGTCCATCACAATTTTGAAATATAACTCACCAATTTTTGTAAATGTGTCTCGAATATCAACCCCTAACAATCGACTCATCGATCTTCATAACCTCAATAAATCTTTATGACAACCAAATCCAAAACATCCACAAATTTATAATAATCTTTTGGAAACATTGATTTAATATAAACAAAAATTATTTTGATATAGTTATAAAAGGGTTTTCTTAAATCATCAAAAAGAACCAAAATATTAGGCAGTGGGCTTGGGAGCATTTTGGGGTTTATAAACTCACAATCTGTGAAAAACTAAAATTGAGGTCTCATAAAAGAAAGCATAGAATTATATTTTTATAGAAATTAGGGATAGGTTTGAAGAGTTTTGTGATAAGAAAACACTATAAAAAGTTAGGAAATATATTAAAAACATTTCAAAGTTAATAGTTAGTCCAACCAAGAAACTACTAAACCAATAATCATGAACCAATTATGAATGGTCTCTTGTCTAACCCGATACCACATGAGAAATAGTCCTGATTGTTCTCTTTGATCCTACTATATATTTCCCATTGTGAGTTCGATCAAGCGGTACGATGTGGGAAAATCAATCGATATACGTTAAGGGTACTTGGACAATGGACGGTGGGAGCCTATTTATTAGGTTAACCACACCCCATAGGACCGACAATCCATTAAAAAGTGATTCCCTAGTATGGGACAATGTAGGGTTTAACTCAATGCTCATGTAATGTAGTGTGAAAATGCATGATAATTATTAGTATCTTTATAAAAATTATTCTGTATTCTAGGAGAAATATCAACAACTACTAAATATGAAGTATAAATGAAGTATGTACAAGTAAAATGTGATAATTGGCTACTACATAAGTGAGGTAAGACATATGATCATACAAGTGTGGTGAAGCATGTGAATATATACAAATGAGGTAAAGCATGGTAATATATACAAGTGAGGTGAAGCATGTATGTATATACAAGTAAAATGAAACATGTGATTAAAGATGTGGAATATACATGTGATAAAATATGTGTAAGTAGAAAAATAAAGATGAATATATACAAGTGGGAAAGAGACAAATATGTACATAAGGTAAAAAGATATATACATAAGTGATATAAAATGACTGATACGAGCATGGCATATTGAAAATTTAATTATGTACAAGATAAGATGAGATAAATAAATATACCAGTGAAAAGATATATACATATATATAAGAAAAAGGTAGGAGAAGAAAAATACCCATATAAATAGAGTTTAGTCCTCGTAACATCCCCAATGGAGTCAAAGCTATTGCTATCCGAACCCCTCTCGGGCATACACATGCTCTTAGTAGTCTCCTCTTGGTGGAAAGGGACATAATCTACCATCGTCGACGATATGAGATGTGTTATTGTGTGAAGATTGGAGTCGCTAGCCTATTTTACTCAAAACATTCAAAATAATGAGCCATTTTAAAAGAGATATTCAAAGGATAACTAGTGCATGCGAAACTAAACGGGATATTGGTTAAGAGACTATGTTACGAAGTGGAAATGAGTAAGGCTCCCACTTAGCACTTTCAATCTCTCACGGTCTCTACAAAATATCTCCTTCTATTTAATTAATGAATTTGTGCTTGTGTGGTAAATGTGTCGTGTGTGTGAAGTGAGCAAAGTGGAACAAAAATGAATATATACATGAATGTGCAAGTGTGTGTGAAATGGGGAATCATCATATCCTCATTATTGGAAAATGGGTACGAATATTCCTAAGGAGATAAAATATAAGCGGGATCCCAAAAAATAACCTCGTCATGGGAAGAGTGAGTATAATGAATAGGACCACTAGATAGATTGTAAACTAACTAAGCATAAAAAATATGATAAAAAATATACAAGATGTCTATAAATGTAAGATGCCCTGAAATCATAAGCTCACTATGGGAGAGTGAGTATGCATATATGAGACCACTAAAAGAGTAATTAAAGCAACAAAATAACTATATTATTCGGATGATAAATTTGGAAATGAACTTAATGAAATAGAGAAAAATCGGTTTGAATCCCACAAGTAACTTCGAGATGCCTACGCAGCCAAAACAGGCACCAAAGTTCATGTTGTTTGCATAATGAACGAGGTTGGAACTAATTCATAATTTGAATTTATAATGTCTCTTTTGATTTATGTGAGAAAAGGTGAAATATTATGAAAGTGTGAAAATGTGTTAGAACACTCTAAATTGGGAATTATTAATTATGTCCCCCTTTTTGGTCTTCTTTGTTTATGAATATATATATATATATATATATATATATATATATATATGATAGTTAAAAGGTGGGATTAAATCTAGAAAAAAATATAAAATTACGGATGGAAAGAGGATACTAAAATAGGCAAAGTGTCATTAGTGAGAATAGTGATTGTAATAGGATTTTGGATCTTCAAGCACTTCCAAATTTTGTTTTGAGCACTTTATTTGTTGATTTTTTATATATGAATGATGGGTGGAGTTATGGTTAAAGGTAAGTTAGGGTGAGGTAAGATAATATATGAGATAATATGGAGAAATTTATGTATGCTTAAATTGGAATGGTTATCGCACTGAAATTGAGGTCTTCTGCAAAATGAGGCTATGGTTTCCTTAAGAAAATCCTAAATTATAAAACGAGAAGTCTTTCCTCAAGTGTTTGCAGGTTAGTAAGTTCCCTGGCTTGCCTTTCGGCAGGCCAGCCAAATTTGCATGCTAAGTAACCTTTCATGTCTATAGGCAGGTAAATTGTCTTGCCTATAGGTTGGTCTTATGGAATTGGTTTCTAATCCGAAAGTATGATTCACAAAAGGATTCCAAGCTCTATGAATTTCTATTGGAATGAATCTCATGTTAAAGAGTTTAACAAATTCAATAGGGTGTGAAGAGACCGTTGTTGTTCTCCATCTAAATTTTGAAGGAGGACTGGGAGTCCGAGATTAAAGGTACATTGTTTGGATCCTATGGAAGACTATAGGGGTGTCTGGATAAGGTGTCAACAATATAAACCATGGAAGAATATATATATACACCGAATATAAATGTATAACCGTTTAAGCATAAAATATTCAAATTACATTTTTAAACAAAAATATAATAAAATAAATAATTGAAATAATGAAAACACGAGTGGTTCACTAATGTCAGATAAACATACAAAATTTGTGACCCCACATAAGCTATCCACCTATACATAAATATCGGAGATAAAACTACATATACCTCATAATAGTATTACACACACACACACACACACACACACACACTACTAATTAAGAAATTTAAATCCTCGATGTATAAGTCAGACTCATACGTGCAAGCCATAAACGTACCCATAGCCATCCCCCGGGTGTACCCCAAAAAGATGGTCGCCACTAAGGAATCAAATATCTAGGTTACCTCATTCACCAGAAGTGTAACTCTTTCCTTTATAGGAATTATTGAAACGACAGCCCATTGGTGGGCCAGCTGACCTTGCATCATCGGTTGTTACTGCTAAAATTTTCCACGTTTACCCTACCCTCATAGGTCGTGAGTCCACTAGCCATAATTCCCCTGGCCTTGTTGGCCAAAGCATATCACATCTTCTACTATTGGAAACCTCTTAGGGCCCACTACCTATACGCAATTCCTTTTTTTGGTGAGGTCTCCATACTAGGGTCAACGCTACACCATCTCAACTTATTGGGACCACATTGGCCTTGGTATACAAAATCTTATGGACTCTATCACTCCAATAATTGTAATACTCTTAGTGATGTAGGAGGGTAACTTCAACCACATGAGCGTAAGTGGTGAAGAGTAGGTTACCTAGAAATACCTATCTAACATTTCACACAAAGTTTTTTCCAATGCCAAAATGTCTTTCTCGTACTAGATGATAATGCAAACATTCTCCTTCGCCTTCGTATCAATATTTCTTGATGTAGAAATAGAAAGATAGTTAAACTATCCCTCATACTAACTACCATGCGATTGCACAACGAGGTCTTTGAAAACTTATTCCTATGCGGTTATAGATAGTGAATGAAAATATTTCCCCTCAAAACATATACTAAACACTTGCTAAAGTTCCTGCATATAAAACCCTTAAATCTTGATCGAAGTTGTCCACGTGCGTGGGACGTGTCATAAGAGAAATCCAAACAAGAAACCCTCCCGATTCACTTGGTCATCCGAGTCATTTGTCAGGAAATAATGGTGCAAACCCCATTAAATAGTCTTCGTTAAATAGAATACAACCCCTAAACGATAAGGCTCTAAAGTAATCAAAGAAAGAAATGTGGAAAAGCTACGGATGCTCTCAAGATCCCTAGGACATTAGAAATTGGAATTATCTGATACTAATCGTGACACTCCGCAAAATCCATAAATAGATTGATTAAGTCTAATACAAAGATCATGGGAGTAAAAAACATTTGGTAACATTCTCAGCATAACAAACTAACTGAAACTCAATAAATAAGAAAATGGATGAACTAAGACTAAAATAATATACAACCAACTCTGATACCAATCGTACATGTTAACAATCTTATGGGGACCAGAATTATTATAACACGTGACATGCATGTTCTTGGTACAAGCCTCCAAACTTCTTTCACACCAAGTTAACGAAGAGTCCAAGTCACGAAAGACTCCCACAGATCTATCACTTGGAAACATTCAAGCTAATAAGGTATTTGTCCTAACCTTTAGTGATAGCTATTAACATAGATTAGGGCTCTCATTAGCTCCACTATAAATGTAAATACGCCCCATATTGAGAGGGCCACACAATATTCTATCGTTGATCAGTACTACAACTTTATCGGTTAGTTTTTCGAGTTAATAAAATAACAGACCCCGAACCCTATAGACATAAGCACCTTTTCGAACCACATATATCATGTATTGTGTTTTTTTATTTTTTTTTCTTTCAATACTTTTATTAATTTAGCTTGTGTGAATTGAATGTAAATATTATGGGAAATTACCATTTAAAATTGGCGACATCTATGGGAAATGATCAGAGTTTTTTTCCACTGGTTAAATTCCTCGGATGTCTCACTCACCCAACCAAGATCATATGAATGTAAATGACTAGGAAGGTCATCAACAACATAGTTATTGAGACCTAAAGGGTTATCCATTTGTTCATGGTGAAAATGATGACCAAGAGGTTCACCAACCAACCCCTCCCTCTCAGAGGTTTAGATTCGAGATTAATGAGTATTACCAATCCTTTGATGCTCGTTATCATCCTTAGGAGTACAGTATGGTGAAAAGTGATGATAATGAAGGATCTAACTATATCTCAAGGCTCATTGACAACTATGAGAAGTGCCTCAAAGATGAAAGGGATATTAACAATCTCCAATATTAAAAATAGGCGGCGCTCTAGCGGTTCCTAAAGAAGCTAGAGAAGGAAGACTAAAAAGAGAAGCACAAACATGGCTACCACTCACCAACTCCTAGCCCTCAAGCAAGTAGAGCTCATAGTCGAGGAAGAAGTACTCAGTGACATAAGAAATATTCTCCTCACTAAATGTCTCCTAAAGGGAGACCACTTCCCAATGATCGATGAGGAGACAAAGAGTTCAGTGACTTTATTAGAATGGAGGTAGAGAGACACCCAACCCATCAAGGGGATCGCACTAGCCAAAAGATCACTAGTATGCAAGAATAAATCACGTTTTAGTCGATCTATAGAAGGGTTTGAGCCTCATAAGAAATTTTCTCCCCCAAGATTCAAGATCTATAATGGGAAGACAGATCCCACCGATTATTTCAAAAAATATCGCCCGATGAGGACACTGTGAAACACTAGCGAAGGATTAATATGCTGAATATTCCCCTCCAGTGTTGGATACACTGCCCAAAAGTAGTTTAAAAAGATTTCGTACCCATCAATAGACTCATTCAGGAAACTGGTTGAATCCTTCAAGACTAGATTCATTACCATCTGCACCTATCCGAATCGGATGGATTTACTTATGAAAATAAATAAAAATCCACAAGATACACTTCGTGAGTACACCGAAAGGTAATAGGAGATGTACAACGAGGTAGAGGACAACATCGAGCAAGTTGTGGTGGCATCCTTCTGATGATATATGTAGCTCCAGTTTATATGAATACTTCGCATAGTAGGTCACACATAAAAACAAAAAATTCCTTTTCGACCAAATTTTATCTCGATTAATTTTACGTGAGCATGCAAGATAATTTCAAAGTCAAAATCTCAACCAATCATGAAAACCAAAGCATGAAGCGGAGAAGGAAAAATCCCTTATAGGAAAAACTTATATTTTAGCACTCTATTTGAACAAGAAATACAAGTATAGATTTACCAATAAACTTAGAGATCCAATCTTCCACAACAAACGACACAGTTCAGCATTATTGCACAACAAGGAGCTCTTCCCTCGGTATCCACCAATCATCCTCATAAATCATTATTCATTTCTTCTTCAGTTGTAGATCCTAATATTCACAAATTTTCAAGTAGAGAAACACTCTACAAGGTTTTTAAGATGAATGGTGTTCTTCTAGGGTTTGACTAAACTCAACAAATCATTAAGGGGATTTAATTTGGAAAAGATAAGTGGTTTTCAGAAACTGAAGTTGTAAGACTTTTGGAACAGGCATAGAAAATCAATTCTCTCCAAAAAGTTTTGATGAAAGTTGTTCTTAAAGAACCATTTTATAAAATTCACAAATTTTGAGGTGGAAAAAATGATTTCAATGAAAACTATTGGTTTGTTTAAATGAAAACCTCGTTTTGTTCAAACGAACTCTAGTCTCGTTCGAACGAATAAGTGATCTCGTTCAGGCATGCTTCGAATGAGCTTCAAATGGGTATACTTCTGTCAACTAAAGAAAATCTGTTGGATGTCCATTTGAAGTTCATTCTAACAAACTTAGCTTCTTGTTCGAACAAAAGCCTATCCGCTTCGAACGAAGAAAAATAAAAAATATTTTTATTTTGAAAAACATTTTAAAAACTTACCTCGAATAATTTATAAAAACATCCTTGAATAAAATGTTTAAGTATAAATTAGAACCATATACCATATATCTCCTCGATCAATGTAGTAATGATTTAAACGCATTTTATTTTCGATTGTCTCTCGATCATTAACTTGTCTTCACTTTGAAGTTCTTGGGAAGTACATGATGATGCAGTTGTAATGGAAGGCGCCAAAATAAATGAAAATGATGAGCAATCATAAAACTTTCTCTTACAAATCTTCCCATTAACATAAATAAAAAAATAAGACCCTAAGATAAGTTCTGTTAATACCCTTCTAAACATCGAGTGGTCCATGATTTCACCAAGGAAAAAAGACCTACACACATGAAGCAAAAGAAATACCATAAGGCATAGGATTTTAAAGGAATTATAAAAACACCCCTTAATATGATATCCCCCTTTTTCTCCGTAATAGACAAATGGCTAGAAACTAATCTTGAAAAGTGAGAATCACAGGAATTCAATTATGAAATATCATCATAAAGATAAACAATTAAGTATGTGTGATGAAATTCCAAAGAAGCAATAAACTATCTTTGAAATTTTTTTAATTTTTTTAATATATAAAAAAGTATGTGTATAAAAAGTACTAATAAGTACAAATATAACCAAGCACACCATGGAGTAGCACAAAATATCTAATTCATCGAAATAGAATGAAATTATTTGAAATGAGACCATGGAAAAATCAACATAGGCATATCAAACAAAGGCGCAAAAAGTCAATGAGATACTTCTGAAGAAATAACTCAAATTCAGTCTTCGGTGTAACAAGGTTGAACAAAGTGAAATTGACTCAACTTATGAAACATTCCATGAATTTTAATACTTCTCATATCATTATCACCAAACTATATAATTTTTTTAAGGAAGGTCATTCTACAAACCCATTGGTCTTTAACTTATAACACCCTCAAAATCTCACATTCTTAATCACACACTCTCAAATTTTTAAAGGAATCATATTGCTTAAGTTAGTGAAGCATCAATGAAAATAAAAATTGTCCTTGGTACTTTTATTTTTATGACCCTAAATAATCTTTTAGGCTCTTTCCAATGGTGGTGTAGACACCCTATCCTAGCCCCACCCCCAAGCACCTCCTTAGGTACCTAACACTCACTCGTTCACTGCAAACCCTAGCTCATACTCCGAGTACCGATCTAGAGGTCAATGGGATAAACTTTATCATCAGAGAAAAAACTGAATGAATCTTTGAAAGGATCTAAGTTCCCTTTCTAATAGTCTGCCCCGTGTGCGGATCAACCTTATAATTTGGATAAACGGTTCATTTTACCCCAAAAACCAATCTAGAAGCCACCGAGCGCTCTCAAGCCTCGTTTGACTCCATTAAACTCTCTAAATTATGTGAAGCTCCATGAATCTTTTAAGGGATCTTAATACCCTTTACAATGGTGGACCTGATGCACGAATCAACCTTACGGTATGAGCGAATGACCCATTTTACTCCGAAGGGTTTTTGGGCACTTCAAAGCCCTGTTTTACCTCAAACAACTCTCTGAATCGAACAAAGATGAATGAAATCTCGAAGGTCACTGAATACCCTTTCCAACAGTTTATCCCGTACGTGAATCATCCTTATGGTTCTAACGAATGATCCATTTTCCCTCGAGGATTTCATGCCTAAAGATCAACGGGAGCTTTCGGGCCACGCTTGGCCTCGGTTAACTCCCAGACTCAGGAATGGATCAATGGATTCTTAAAGGGTAATAATTCCATTTCTAATGGTCCACCCCATGCGTGATTTTGACATATGTTTGTATTTTACAACTATTTTTTCGAAAAACTTGTCCTAGGCTGTCGAATGGTACCCTTAAGACCCTGCATATCGGTGGTGTGCCAGAGGTTCTATGCCATTACGTAGGCGTAGGACCATGTCGATCGACATGCACCCCTTGGTCCTGTAAATAGAGTCCATGACCTCATTTTGAAAAGCACCCTTGAACATCATTTTCAATAATTTGGAGAATATTCTGTCGAATTCAAAGTTGTTCCCTTCCTTAAAAGCCCATTTCCCACATTTCATTCCATCACTTTCTTGCTTCGTTTAGTATATTTCCCCCATCTCTTCATACCACTTTCATCTTATTGCAAGATCAGCATATCGACGCTTAAGATCAACATTTGGTATTCATAACGAGGTCCAATACTCCATCATTTTATCTAAATTATCTTATTTTAGTATTGGTTTCTTTATTTCTACATTAGCAATTTATTTCATTACATCATATATATTAATCTCAAACCTTTATTAGTAGTAGTTTCCCATACTCTATTTTCATAAAAAAAAAATCAAAAATAAGAAGAAAAAGTTTTATCTATAAATTCCAAAAGAGTGATTCTGACTACACATTCTCACTATTAAATCACATTTCTATCTACACACATAGGAGAAATCCATGATTTAGATTTATGGATTGAACCCCACCCATGTTATCCCCGAACTACATGGCTTGATGCCACTTGTGCTTCATAGGCATCTTAGGTAAATCCCAAGACTCGGGTCCTCCCTTAGCATGTTGATAATATCGTTTCCATATTACATATATATATATATATATATATATATATATATATATATATATATATATATATATATATATATATATATATATATATATAGAGAGAGAGAGAGAGAGAGAGATTCTTAATTGATGTCGTATTCTTGCATGCTTATGTTTCGTTCGATATATACATTCGTTCTTCCATAACGTCTTGTGATTCTGCAAACACTTATACTATATTTTGAATTATTATTTTCTGGAACACTCCTAAGTATGATTTCACTCCATCCTTTTCCATGACGCGAGGTGAATGATTCTATTCTTCATATTTATTAGTCACGTAAGCACACACTTCATAGAGTCTAACACGAGAATATTAACACATGCCCATGAGAGGATGAAAGGGTGGGATAGGTTCGGTAACTTAGTCCCCAGACCATCGAACTACTTGGTTTCACAAGCATCAGTATTGTCTTTAATGTCGTTCTCTCGAGGCGATGACATTTTTTTAGCCGATTTTGTGCAAAATAGGTTAGAGAATCTATCTCTACTCATTACCCCCACATTGACGTTGGCCTAGCACCCCTATAAAGGGAGAATCCCGCACGTGTAGAAAGGAACCACCGAAAAAAGAGAAAGAACAACGAAGAATCCCTTCGGGATGGCCACAATGGCGACTCTACTGGGGTATTTTTAAGAGGATTGACCATATTTCTGCATGTGTTCGTATGCACCTACCTGTAGGTTCCCTTTTGTCCTCTATCTACTTTTTGTGTATATCTAACTCATGTATATATCACTTGTCACTTACTTATACACTTCACACACTTGTAGATACTCTCCTTATTCATTTCACACACTTACACCTAGCTTCACTTCTACTCACATGTTCCACACACAACTTAGACTATCCATGTTTAGGCTTCACTAGCGCACACCCACACTTATTAAACTTTTATATATCCATGTTCACTTACACATATCACACACCACTTGTATCTGTTTCATGTATAGGCATACTCACTTGCATATATTCACATGTCACTCACTTACTCACATATATCCATGCTAACCTATCACCATGCTTAATATAGTCTTCATGCTCCATGTTAGATCTACTTTCATGATACTTATAGATTCTCCCTCATTAGTCTAGTAATCTCCTCACTCATCATGCAAATAAAAAATACTCTCTCCCCATAATACGCTTATTAAGTCTCGTGAATTTTTACACACAACATCAACAAGAGCATGACAATATTGACCAAATTTTTTTACCGTAATGGGGGGTCACTTTGGGATGGGTGTTGGTTCTACGGGTTGTAGTTAGCCTAAGAGATATAACTCTAACCTTCCATTGGCCTCGTACCTTCAACGTATATCGAACGGTTCCCCATGCATCGTACCACTTGACCGAACGCATGATGGGAGGTATATAGAAGGGAACTCGTTCACATACATCGAGTATATCAAAATCTCTCTAACATGTACGGTCCCCATGCGGTATATCATGAGGAAATTCACGTTCACTCAGGTATATCAAATGGATTGTTCATACGTACCGAGGAGTGATTGTCCTTATACGCAAGAGGTATATCATGAAAGTCATGCCAAAGAGGGGAACCCTTCCACTAACTCAAAAATTGCATAAACCTCATGTAGGCGTCAAACCTAAGGCCCTCATATTTAGTTTGTTGGTTACCATGTGAAACTCTGCTGAAATTTTAGGTCGGCATACCTCTCGAATTTTTGCTCTATTTCGCCTTTCTTAAAATAAGACATGTATGTGAGCTTGAAAACAAGTCAAATCCTATCTCACATATTTTGAAATCCTATTTTATTAGGCTCAGATCATATCCAGTATTTTTTTCTTCCATTTAGGCAAACCTAATAGAAGCGAAAACATAATAATAATAATAATAATAATAATAATAATAATAATAATAATAATAATAATAATAATAATAATAATAATAATAATAATAATAATAATAATAATAATAATAATAATAATAATAATAATAATAATAATAATAATAATAATAATAAGACTTTCCTCCTTTTAAAAAAAACAAAAGTACCACAAACATTTTTATCCTCCTAATAGAAATACCAAAAACTATCTCCCTCTTTCCTTCAAAAATAAATTTGAACTGTTTTTCCTCTTAGGTCAATCGCATACCCAATTTTGGCCCGACTCCCTATTGGCTTAGGTATTCTATTAAATTTCCCCAAAGCTCTGTCGTTTCTTCTACTACTTCTTCCATGTTTCAGATCTACCTCTACGAGCTCTATATGGTGAACAATGACCAAGCACTGAATGTTCAGTCAGATCTCATGGCCATCTTAGCCCAAATCAATTCCAAGATTGACAACCTTCAAACAGAGCTCCATGAAATGAAGTGACACCAGGATAAAATTCTTAAAGAACCTGAGTTTCTATTTCCTCATGCTATGGGTCCACCTGAGACTATCTGGGTCCCAAAAGATTACCAGCATTTTTCGCGTGCCACGCCTACTAATGGGTTGCCACTAACTAAATTCTCAATTCTAAACCTTGCCCAGCCAGAGGCTAATCTTCCATTACCCGTGGATCCAAAAAATAAGGAACTGAAGAAGGTAAACAAAGACCTCGAACTACTGTCGAAAAGGCTTGACGAAGTCAAGATATTCGAGAATTACATGGACTATACCCATGTGTCTCCTTATCCCAAAGTTATATTACCTGAGAAGTTAAAGATGCCAGACATCGAGATGTTCAGGGGAAGAAAATCCCTAATTGTAACCTTTCGAAGCTATCACTGAGCCATGACCCTTCTTGGTGCCTTAGAAGAGATAATGGCCCAAATATTTTAGTAGGCCTTAAAAGAAAGTTCCCTCTGATGGTTCTTGTCTGTTAAAGAATCCAAAATCTATTGTTGGGAAATTTTGTCCCTGGAATTTATGTTTTAGTACAAGTACAACGAAGAGTTATAGGTCACGCGTCAAGACCTAGAGCTACTCAAATAGAACCCTGGGGAATTTAGTTAGTAGCTTCATAGAAAGATGGAGAGAAAAAGTTACCACCATAACAAATAGGCCCTTCGAGTAAGAACAAACTAGTATTGTGAAGAAGAACTTCTCGCCTCATATTTGAGCATCCATGGGAGGATAATATTACCCTTACTTTCGATCCCTTGGATAGGATGGTGTTGAAATTGAGGAAGGTATGACCAAAGTAAAGTCTAACAAAAGAAAGTTAGTGGACAGTTCACTCCCCAAAAGTATGAGAAGCCTACAAGCGCTACAGTATCAACCATCAATAACATTTCACAACCTCCTACCTCTTGAGCACTATAAAGTCTCCCTAATCCTGCCAAGAAAGAATACACCGAGCTCCATGCTCCCTTGTTCAAAGTCTATTAGTCCTTGTTAAGTTAAAATCTCATCAAACCCTTGGACCCCCATCCATTAACAAATCCACTACCTAAAAACTTCAAACCCAATGCTTGTTGTGATTTACATTAACCCGCAAGCCATACCACTGACCAATGCTTCACCTTTAAAATGTGGTCCAAGGCCTAATTGATCGGGGTATCATCAACCCACCTGCTAATACTAAACCCAATACCACTCATAATCCACTTTCAGCACATATAAACGCCATCTTTCTAGAAAGTGACCCGGAATTTAACCATTTACTCAAATCGTGCCCAGTGTACAACACATCATCCTGTAGTCTCACCTAAACCGCTCAAGGTTTGCCCATCCTTTCTCCTACACCCTACATGCTTTGTCGATCAAGTTTTATCACTTCTTACAAGGGCATGCATCGTCATCCACCCTCAATCTGAGGAGGGAGGCAGAGAGTTACCAATTGTGTTGAACTAACTCTTAGAGTTTGGGCTGAAATTGTCCATCGAGATGACTGTCAATTATCAGGAATTTAACAACTTGTACATAGAAGACCGAAAATAGGCTCAAGAATCATATGAATGGGTAGTACCTGGTGAACAATTTAGTCTAGTTTATATTTTATAGACCATGGACGGTATGTTTTGACATACAAGTGAAATATACAGCATCTCTGAGGTGTTCACCGCTTTGAAGCTTCAGGGACACTTGGTCCCTTCACTCTAACACTTCCCCCCTAAGTGGGGATATTTATATAATTAATCCATTGAGGTTGACAAATGTGTTGATTACTTTTGATAAGAGGACATAGTTCCCACTGGGTAAGGGATTATTTTGGCAGCTCAGCCAATAAACCAAGTCAGGGAGAAGTCAGTCCAGCTGCCAGCCTGTGTGGAATGATATCCATCGAAGACCTGTTAGGGGAAATTAATAAGGCGTCCATTCCGATCAAGATAGATGAAGACACGATATTCTTATTCTTCTCAACTCCTCTTTTTTTTAAGAAAAGATACAGAAGTTTGGCTATGATCACAATTATGCTCTCAATATCTCCATCAAAGTCTTGGGAAAGACAGTACCACTATAACTTGTCAACAATAAATCCACTCTTAATGTTTTTCCACTCAGAACCCTCAACTGTTTGGAACCGAAATTTAGTGATCTCACTCCAACCTCTGCCACCGTGCGCGCTTATGACAACACTCGTTGAGAAGTAATGGGGTCTATAAAACTCACATTAGGGGTTGGAACTATCAATCCTATCGTCGAATTTCAAGTCACCGGTATACTTGCTTGCTTTACTCTAATCCTTGGTCATCCATGGCTTCATAGTATCCGAAGAGTATTTTCTTTCCCTTCATCAGAAACTGAAGTTCTTTGAAAAAGGCCAAGTTTATCACCATTTTTGGGGACGTCAATTGTGCAGATAATGTCAACCCTAGTAGTCCAGTATTGGAGATCCAACATGGGACCCAAGATATGCTCCTCTTTGGTTTTAAAATTGATTCTCTCCCCTACTAGGAGGGGATAACTTCAGTGATCAAGTCTGTCCAAAACACAAACCTCATAGAAATGTCAATGTGATTCAATTGTTCAAGAACATGCATTTCTTACTCGAAATAGTGCTAGGGTGGCGTCAACAGGGGATCCCTGAGCCCATAGTCCTCAATGAGGCCTTTCCCCATGTGACCTAGGCAACTAACCACCATCAGATGACATTACGAACTCTATCGATCTAGACCGAGAAGAAGATTGGAAGATGAAAATACTATTTTAAGAGACTCTTTGAATGAAAGATTTATCACGGAGGGTGAATACTCACCCTTCTGTGAATTCCCTGAATTGTTCTATGAATATGTTGACAAGAATATAAAATTGCGGCTAGAAATCTTCTTTTAAGATAGTAACTCTTAGGCCAAAGACTACAAACATGAAGTGTAAATCCTCACCAAGAAAGCTGTGAATATTATTAGGACTCTGAGGAAAGTTAATTTGAAGACTCATTTGACTCCCAGACACTGGGGCTGAGTCTATATATGATCCACTTGGATGTCGCACTATCGACGTTGTCCGCTCAAATCAAAGTTGTTAACATGCCTCTCCTCAATTGAAATTTCATACTAGTCTAACTTACTCAGATTCAACCTAACCCTATTGTTTACCCTATCCAAGTCTCTTCACGTGTTATTTTTTCCTTTTCCTGATATCAATGTAACTGATACCTCTTTTGACGAGGCCCTCAATGTTCTCTTTCTCGAAAATGAAATAAACAAGGATTTTGAGTACCTTGTTGTTCCCTACATTAATTTTCTTAATTATGATTAAACCTTTGATGATGATGATTTTGCAAATGAACAGTTCTTAACTGATATTAATAAGGAGAATAACAAACAATATAACCAAGTTCAATTTAATGATGATGAGACTGCTATTATTATTCTCGATTCTAGTAGCCACCAATGTGAGATTAGGATAGGGTCCACCTTTAACGACTATGAGCGTGAGCTATTTGAATAACTAATAAAAGAATTCTTGGACGTCTTCGCATGGACCTATGATGACATGCTCGATGTTGACCCAAATATAAGGTAACATGAGATCACGACATTCCCAGCAAACAAGTTAAATAAAAGTTATGTAAACTCCGTACTGAATAATTTGTCAAAGTCAAACATGAAGTGGACAAACATTTGAACATGGGTTTCATTCGCATGGTCGAATACCTAACATGGCTTGTCAACATTGTCCCCATGCCAAACTTCATAGTAAAAGTCCGCGTGTGAGTTAACTACTGGAATTTAAATAAAGGATCTCCAAACAATGATCACCCATTACCCAACATCGATATGATTATGGAAAACACGGCCAACCATATTCTCAAATCATTTTTCGATGGATTCGCTGGATATAACCAGATCAAGACGCACTCTGACCATCAAGAGAAAATCTCCTTCACCACCCCATGGGGAACCTTATGCTACACTATCATATCATTTAAACTCAAGAACGTCGGGGTTACCTAACAAAAGGATAACACAACAACCATGCACAACCTTATTCATAAAGAGTTCAAAGTCTATGTGGATGACATGATCATTAAGTTCAAGACTCGGGAAGGTCATATTCCCTCCCTTTAAAAATTATTCAAGCAACTACGATAATACTAGATGTGGCTAAACCCACATAAATGTGTTTTCAACGTCACGAAAGGAAAACTTTAGGATTCATGATTAGTGAGAAGGGAATCGAAGTAGTGCTTGCCAAGTTAAAATCCATACTAAAATGCCACCACCACAGACAGAGAAGGAAGTATGAGGATTATTGGGTAAACTACAACACATCAGTCTGTTCATCAGTGAACTGACCTCCATATGCTAACCCATTTTCACAATTCTCTGAAAAGGTTCAACTAAAGTCCGTAATAAAGCCTGCTAAAAATCTTTTGACCAAATCAAGCGACACCTCACCTGACCTTCGGTCCTCATGCTTCACAGTCAGGTCTCTCCCTCCTCTTATACTTGATTATGATAGATACCACAATAGGGGATTTGCTAGCCCAATACATTGAAGAATCCCACAAGGGAAAAGCTATTTATTACGCTAATTAGAAATTGTTCGGAAACGAAGTCAACTACATTTTTTTGAAGAAAGCATGTTTCGCCTTGGTTTGAGTCACGCATAAGTTGTGACACTACACGCTTCCCTTTCCCATCAGATTAGTATTCCGAATGGTTCCCATCAAATACCTTCTAGAGTTACCCTCTTTGTCTAGCCGAATGACTCGTTGGTTGATGTTATTAGTTGAATTTGATATTGTATACATCATGTAGAAAGTTATGAAATGGAGAGCCATAAACGACTACCTTGCTAATTACCCCATGAAAATAACCGTTGTTCGGTCTCTAAATTACCAAATGAAGACATTCTTTGCACCTCTCAGGTGGATTTTATAAGGAAGATATTCTTTGATGGTGTTGTCAATAAGAAAAGATATGGCATTGGGATACTCCTGATTGCCCCTGATGACTCTCACAACCCCATTACCATCAAATTAAACTTCCCTTGAACCAAAAATATGACTGAGTATGAGGTATGCACTGTAGGTCTCAAAATATTCCTCAGTAAAGGTATCAAGAACCTAAACATTTATGGGGACTCTTCCCTCATTGTTGGCCAAATACTTAAAAAATGGAAAGTCAAAGACGAGAAGGTCCTACCCTTCCACTCCCACTTAAAAGATCTGGCCTACCAATTCAAGGATGTCACCTTCCACTACTTGCCTCGTACAAAGAATAATCTAGTTGATGCCTTTTCTAACCTAGCCTCCATGGTCAACTTTCTGGAGGGAATAAAATTATCCCCTCTCCTGATTTAGAAATAGGCTATGCCTACTCACTACTACCACATCGAGCTCGCCACCGAGGAAGATTATAACATGGACGGATTATGGTATTATAATATTTGGTGCCTCCTTAAACATGATAGATATCCCCAATACGGAGATAAAAAAAAGACCTTACGACCCTTCGCAAGTTGTCTACCTAGTACATCATTTATGACAAAGCTCTTTTTAAGAAAAACTTTAATGGAACCCATTTGCATTGCATAACAGGGACTGATATTGAAGAAACAATGCGATACCCACATGAACGGTCATATTCTTTTTAATAAGATCATCCATCAAGGGTACTATTGGACCAGCATGGTTCAAGATTGCCCTGCCTACGTTTGAAGATGCCTTAAGTGTCAACATTTTTCTAATATCCAACACTTACCTCCTCTAGAATTATACAACATAACATATCCATGGTCTATCTCCACCTGGGGCATATACATCATAGAAAGGTCACTCTCAAATCTTCTAACGGTCATGACTTCATCCTGGTCGCCATCAACTACTTCATAAATTGGGTCGAAGATGAGTTATACGCATTGCTTAGTGCTAAGAAATTTTACCTTTAGTCTGAAATCTCGACGCATTACGAATCTTCGCATTCCCCTTCTATTCTAAAAAATATCTTCATTTCTCCTACCCAGAAATACGTGGGACCTGATCCTCTCAAAAACATTTTTCTTTAAAACTCATAAATTTTTTAAAAACCCCTAGAGATACGTAGGCATCCCATAAGCCATACTTGGGCATGATCCCCTTATTTTTTTTTATAAAATGATATTCTTTTCTAACCTCTGAGAATGGTGATCTATTTCATCCTTCACATTAACAAAAGGATCATGTATGCCTTAGTGATTGGTATAGATAATTCAAATGCAAAACCCATCAAGAGGAACAACAAAATGTGATTAAAATCATTTATATTTATAATAAAGGAATGTAATCATTACATGAAGTATCAATTAAGGGAGTTATACACACCTCCCCTTATTCACTGACAAAACCATCTTAAACAAACCTAATCACTACCAGCTTCACAAAAATTATCCCTAACCCCACAGAGAAACATAAAAACCACCAAAAACACAAATTTCCCTAGATCCATAAAATGTTACTCTAGCATCACAAACATTATCTTCAATTGCCAGACGGCCCCGCTTCGTCATCATTCCCTACCCTCCTCCATGGTGTTAAAGGCAGCAAGTCAGCTTTGCCCAGTCTCTTCCTCCATAATCATCTCCCCTACCTATTTACATAACCACTACTAGTACTACCCACACACATGTCAAACCCCTCTTATGGATTATGATGGATGGGTAGACATCCGACGGTGCTTCCATAAGGATCCCAACATCATATAACAATGATTCGGTCAGATCTTCTATCGGGAAGAAGTTCGTAATGTGAGGAGGCACAATACGTTTGCATTCAGCTTAGCGTAAAAGCCGCCAGGGGAAACAAAAGGAAGTATGGCGAAGGCCAACCAAATATACATGTCGTTACTCTCCTAGATGCAAAATCGGAAGCATGTCTCCCCACCATGGCAGCGAACAACAAAGACACTAGGATATGTGCTCCATAAACTAGTTGACCCACTTCTCTACCGATGGGCCAGAACTGAAGAAAGGTCAGACAAAGAAATTAGGCACACTCGCTAAGGTATATTCTTGAGGGGCCACGAGACAGTACCTCTCTGCAAGCCACATGAACAACATTATCGGGTTCCCCCTTAGAAAATTAGAATGACCCTCTTTCAAAGCATCTAGTCTGTTCAGGATCTTCGCCAGCACCACTGCCGCAGGATTTTGGCAATAAGACCATCCATGTCACGATTCAACCACTTGGGGATTAGTTATTAAATCCTCTATCACTAGTAAAAGCCTCACAGTAATGCCCAAGGAAACAATTCGATAAAGTTAACATCATCAAAATCCCTCTGATGCAACAGTCGAGCCATCCATTAGCCAGCGGTTGATCCCTCGAAGGAGAAATATGGGGAAACACTAGGGATAACTTCCAACATCGTTGAGAATTCCTCATAGAAAGGACAAGCCTTATCGAGGCCAAACTGAAAGACATGGTTTTAAGGATAACAGAATTATACCGCCACTATAAGAAAATTCTAATCTACGACTCCAATCGAATCATCATTCAAAAAGTCTCTTTGACACACTGAAATCATTACAAGCCAGCAAAGGCGATTAGCTCCACTTTACATAAAGCTTTCAATCTCCTGATCCATATACCAGTCAAGACTCCAAGGCCTTACTCAATCCAAAAATTTCCAAAAACACATTTCTCTAGCTTTTTCTAGAAATAATCCCCTTTAAAGGGAATTCTCTTTATAACCAGGCATCCAAGGCCTTCCTCTATTAAAAATTTCCAAAAAAAAAAACTTTTCCTACTCCTTCTCAAAATAAAATCTCAGCATCAAATTAAGGTTCTTGTAGAGTAAGATACAAAATCAAGATAATCAAACAAAAGAAGCATTTGTTTTGCCCTTTCGAGTCTCTTTAAAGGTATAAAGCCATTACATCAAGCATACTCCTCCAGTCACAGTAATGTATCTTCAAGATAATACCAAAATGGATATCACATCATATTTCTCCCTTCATGCACCAACAACCTCCTTATCCACACCTACATACCCGTAGCCCTCACGGCCCCCAAAGGATGAGTCCAAGGGTAGAATCTCACCTGCATCCCCAATAAAGTGTCAATAATCCACCCAAAAAGAAAGTTTGGTAGCCCCCAGTCCATACCGATCGATAAATGCCTTTTTCTCTTCCCATGGAATCCCAGGACTCCATGTCATAACCGATTGACACCCCCCAAGCCTTCCTATCAGTGGTCCCCTAAGATTTTGTACAAGAAAATTCCAGACAAGTGTAAAGATTTCCACGAAAAATGCTAAAAATCCTTGAAAAATATATAACATTATTTTTCCTCAAGAAAATATTTTTTAGGCCATTACGCCCCATATAAACTCTCAAGATCCTCAGTTAGATTAATCTCACACTCTTATCCCCAGAATACTCCACCGCGGAACCAATGATACACCCACATCCAAAACCATAACAATTACCTAGCTGGAACCTAAATACTAAACATACCCCAGTTGAGTTTCAATACTACACAATCCCTAATGGAATCACAAGTGAACCTACACCCCTAAGATAATTTAAATTTCCCCAAGAGAGTGATTCCACGCATCATAATTTTAGGTCCTCGGAATTGACCTCTACCCTCAGTCGTCATAACTTAAGGTCCTCAGAATTAACCTCGCCCCTCAGAATTGGTCATCCTAACCTCAAGGTCCGTATAATTGACCTCGACCCTCAGAATCGGTCTTCATAATTTTAGGTCCTCAGAATCTACCTAGGCCAGCAGAATCGGTCGTCACAACTTAAGGTCCTTATAATTGACGTCAACCTTCAGAATTAGTCATCATAACTCAAGGTCCTCAAAATTGACCTCAGTTTTTAGAATTCGTCATACTAAACTCAAGGTCTAAATAACTTACCTCGGCCCTCAGAATTAGTCATCACAACCATAAGTCCTTCGAATTAACCTTGGCCCTCAAAATTCGTCGTCCCTATATTATGTTTTCAGAATTCACCTCAGCCCGCAGAATAGGTTATCCACAGCTGTAGTCATCGTATCATAGTATCCCCATTAAGAACCTCCTTAGGTCCCTATCACTCACTCGTTCCTCAAAATCCCTAGGTCATACTCCGACTACCAATCTAGAGGCCACTAGGCGCTCCCGAGCCCCATTTAACTCTGGTCAACTTTCTTGTCTAAGAGGAAGCTCAATAAATCTTCAAAGGGCTCTAAATAACCTTCCAAATGGTCCGCTCCATGCACGAATTGGCCTTATGATTCGAACGAACGATACATTTCACTATCAAAAATCGATTTGGAGGCCACCAAGCTCTTCCAAGCCCCATTTGATTCGGTCAACTTAATCTTCTGAGTGAAATATTAATAAATATTTAAAGGTCTCTAAATTCCCTTTCCATGTGTTTTCCCCATGGAAGAATTGGCCTTACGGTTCGGACGAACAGTCCATTCCACTATCAAAAACGGACCTCGAACCTCATAATTGACCTCGGCCCTCAAAATTGATCGTCACAACTTTATGCAATAAGAATTGACCTTAACCCTCTAAATCAGTCATCCTCATCTCCTCAAGGTCCTCAAAATTGAGGTCGGCCTTCAAAATTGATCATCCCCAGCACAACTTTAGAATTGACCTTGATTAACTGAATTAGTCTCCCTAGCCTTGGAACCGATATTAATAGATATTCAACCCACTAAATTGTTCATCCCTATCTCCTTAGGTCCTTAGAATTGATCTCGGACCATTAAATCTGTCATCCTCATCTCATTAGGTCTTCAAAATTGGCCTCGACCCTCCGAATCAGTCAATCTCACCCTCTAGGTTCACAGATTTAACCTAAAATCCTCTTCCCAAATGTCGATGTGGTGTCTATCATTCGATTCCAACATCTACCGTCGAGGCAAACTTTGTAGACACCTCATCCTAGGACCCCCTTACGAACCTCCTTAGGTATCTAAAACTCACTCGTTCACCACAACCCCTGGGTCACTCTTCGAGCACCGATCTAGAGGCCGCCGGGTGCTCCTATGCCAAGTTTGACTACGATCATCTTTCTCGTCTAAGAAGAAGCTCAATAAATATTCAAATGGCTCTAAATCCTCTTTCCAAATTGTCCACCAATTTCGTGAATCTAACTTACAATTCGAACGACGGTTCATTTCACTATTAAAAACTGATTTAGTGCCCACTGGGCCCCGTTTAACTGTGGTCAACTTTCTCATCTGAGAAGAAGAAAAATTAATATTCTAAGGGATCCGAATACCCTTTCTAATGGTCTGTCCCATGCATCAACCTTATGATTCGATCAAAAATTTTATTTCACTATCGAAAACTCATCTAGAGGCCATCAGGTGCTCCCGGGCCCTGTTTAACTCTGAACAACTTTCTCACCTAAGAAAAAGCTCAATAAATCTTGGTAGGGATCTAAATCACCTTTCCAAAGGTCTTCCCCATACAAGAATCAGCATTACAATATAGAGGAACTGCCTATTTTATTCTAAAAGATCATCAGGCGATTTCGAGCCCCGTTTGACCTCGGTCAACTCTCCTAATCGAAGGAAGCTGAATGAAATCAAAAAGGTCATTGAATACCCTTTTTAATGATATGTCCCATGCATCAATCAGCCTTAGGTTCAGGCGAACAATCCATTTTTCTTCGAGGATTTCCTGTCCAGAGACTAACGGGAATTTTTGGGCGTTATTTGACCTCGGCCAACTCTTGGACTTGGGAGTGGCTCAATGGATTATTAAGGTGATTTGAATACCCTTTCTAACATTCTTCCCCATGCTTAATTTGACTTAAAAATTGCGTTCTATGATTATTTTTCCGAAAAACCTATCCCAGACTGCTGAATAGCACTCTTAGGACCCAGCCTATCAGTAGTGTGACAGAGGTTCTATGTCGATAAGTAAGTCTAAGACCATGCCTATAGGTACCCCTATTGTCCCTATAAATAGAGGCCATGACCTCACTTTGAACAGCACCCCTGAACATCCCTCTCAATAATTCAGAGAACATTCTCTTAAATTCAATGTTGTTCCCTTCATAAAAAGCCCATTTCCCACTTTCCATTCCATCCTTTTCTTACTTCATTTTGTAAATTCCTCTCCATATCTTCCTACCACCTTCATCACATTATAATATCAGCATATCTACACTCAAAATCAACATCAAATATTCATAAGGAGGTCCAATTCTCCATTATTTTCTCTAAATTAACTTATTTTTGTATCAGTTGGTTTATTTTTACTTTAGCATTTTTTTTCATTACATCACATATATTAATCTCAAAACTTTATTAGTAGTAATTTCACATACTCTATTCTCATGAAAAAAAATCAAAAACAAGAAAAAGAGGGTTTATCTATAAATTTTAAAAAAGGGATTCTCAAAACACATTCTCACTCTTAAAGCACATTTATCTTTACGCACACACAAAAGAGAAATCTTTCGTTTTGATATAAGGATTAAACCCCACCCTACGTTATATTTGAAATATGGGGACTACGATGCCCCTTGGGCTATGTAGACATTTTGGTTAAATCCCGAGACTTGAGTCCTCCCTTATGCGCATTCATAATATTGTTTTCATATTTTATATATATATATATATAATGAGTGTCATATTCTTGCATGCTTGTGTTTCGTCCGATATATACATTCGTTCTTCCATAATAACTTGTGATTCGGAAAACACTCAAACTATATTTTGATTAATATCTTTGAAAACACTCCTAAGGATGAATTCACTCTGTTCTTTTTCATAATGCGAGTTGAATAATTCCATTCTCCATATATGTTATGCACATAAGCACACACTTCACGGAGTCTAGAAGGAGAAGATTAACACATGCCTAGAAGAGACCAAAAGGGCATGATGGGTGCCTAACACCTTCCCATTCCGTAACTTAGTCGCTGGAACTTTGAACTACTTAGTTTCGCAATCATCAATATTGTCCTTGATGATGTTATCTTGAAAAGGCAACATTTATTTTGCCTATTTTATGAAAAATAGGTTGGCGACTATATCCTTACACACTATCCCATATTGACGATGATCATGTGCCCCGAGAAATGGCACAATCCTTCGCACGCGTCGAAGGGAACTCCTAACAAGAAATAAATGCAAAGGGGTGGCCCCGAGATGGCCACACCGGCATAACCTTAGGTCCTCAGAATTGGCATTGACCCATTGAATTGGCTACCCTATCTCCTTAGAACTAATCTTAACGCATCCTCAACCAACTAAATCGGGCATCCTCGTCTCCTTAGGTCATTAAAATTGGCCTCGACACGCTGCATTGGTCATGCTCGTATCCTTAGGTCCTCAGAACTAACCTCGACCCTCTTAATTGGTCAGCTTCATACTTTAGGTCCTCAGAATTTACCTAAAATACTCTTCCCCATCATTAATGTGGTGTCTACGATTCGACGGCCTCCACGTGTTCCAATCTCGCCCGTCGAGGGACTCTCTATAGACACCCTATCTCAGGACCCCCTAAGAAAATCCATAGGTTCCTAGCACTCACCCGTTCACCGTAAACCCTAGGTCATACTATGATTACCAATATAAGGGCCACCAAATGCTCCTGGGCCATGTTTGACTCAGGTTAACTTATCATCTGAGCGAAAGCTCAATGAATCTTTGAAGGGATCCAAATCTCCTTTTTAGCGATCTGACCCATGAGCGAATTGGCCTTACAGTTCATACTCACAGTTTATTTTACCCTAAAACTTGATCGGGAGGCTAACGAACCCTCCTAAGACCCATTTAACTCTGGTAAACTCTCAAACCTGAGCGAATCTCAATGAATCTTCGAAGGTCTCTGAATTCCCATTTCAATGGTCTGCCCCATGCACGAATCAGCCTTACGGTATGGACGAATGACCTATTTTACTCTGAAGGGCACCGAGCACTTTTGAGCCCCATTTGACCTCGGTCAACTTTCCTAATCAAATGAAGATGAATGAAATCACAAAGGTCACTGAATACCCTTTTCAATGGTCCATCCCATACGTGAATCTTCCTTATGGTTTGGACGAACGATCCATTTTCCTTCTATGATTTACTATCTAGGGACTAACAGGATTTTTTATGCCCCATTTGACTCGGTCAACTCCCAAACTTGGAGTGGCTCAATGGATTCTTAAAGGTCTCTAACTACCCTTTCTAAAGGTCCGCTCCGTGCATGATTCTGAGTTACGGATTGCATTTTACAATCGTTTTTTTTTTAAAAACATATCCCAGACTGCCGAATGGCACCCTCAGGACCCTACCTATCGGTAGTGTGTCTGAGGTTCTATACCGATAGGAAGGTATAAAATCATGATGATTGGCACCCCCTTGGCCCTATAAATAGAGAGAATGACCTCACTTTAAAAAGCACACCTGAACATCCCTCTCAGCAATTCAGAGAATATTTTCCTAAATTTAGGGTTGTTCCCTTTTAAAAAAAAATATTCGTTTAGTAAATTCCCCCCATCTCTTCATACCACTTTCATCCCATTGCAAGATAAGTATCTCTACACTCAAGATCAACATCAAGTATTCATAAGGATGTCCAATTCTACATCCTTTTCTCTATATCCTCTTATTTTAGTATTAGTTTCTTTATTTATACTTTAGCACTTTATTTAATTACATCACATATATTAATGTCAAACCTTTATTAATAGCAGTTGAACTCTATTTTAATATAAAAAAAAGGGTTTATCTATACATTCCAAAAGAGGGATTCTCACTATACATTCTCACTCTTAAAGCATGTTTCTCTCTACACACACATAAGAGAAATCTCCCGTCTAGATTTATGGATTGAACCGTACCCCGTGTTATTTTTGAACTACGTGCACTTTGATGCCCCTTGGGCTACGTAGGCATCTTAGGTAAATCCCGAGACTCGAGTCCTCCTTTATGTGCGTTTATATTAATGTCATTATACGTATATATATTATGTTTTGTCCTCCCTTGCATGCTTGTGTTTCGTTCGATATATACATTCGTTCTTCCATAACGACTTGTGATTCAAAAAATAACCATATTATGTTTTGAATTATTATTTGTGGGAACACTCCTAAGGATGAATTTACTATGTCCTTCCATGGTGTGAGTTGAATGATTTCATTCTTCATCTTTATTATGCACATAATCACAAACCTCACGGAGTCTAACATGAGAATATTATCACAAGCCCATGAGAGACCAAAAGGACGAAATGGGTGGCAAACACCTTTCCACTTCATAAATTAGTCCCCATACCTTTAAAATACTTGGTTTCGCAAGCATCAGCATTGTCTTTGATGTAGGTCTCTCGAGGCAATGACATTTCTTTTGACTGTTTTCTGAAAAATAGGTTGGCTACTCTATCTGTATTCATTATCCAACATTGGCGATGGTGGAGTGCCTCGAGAAAGGGCAAAATCCCAAGTGCACAGAAGGGAACTCCCTAAAAAGAGAAAAAATAAGAAGTAAGCCCCCCGGGATGGTCACATGTGGCCTTTAACACAAGGAAGCTTTCTTCCTTCGTAACCGCTTTCCATCGCTTTAAATAAATTCAAGTTAAAAAAAAAATTGGGCAATGGTTCTTACGAGAACCATTTATTCCTAGTACATTTGGTTCGTTATTAAACACTTTTGTATGAGAACACTGTATTCGACATATGACAAGTATGTACAATGTTCAAAAAGTCCATGCATGTGTGCAATAAAGGCAATAAAGTGTTTAGCATGAAGAAATTAATCATCAAAGATCAATGAATAACTAATCACACATTATTAAGCACACTAAAGAAACAAAGTCATGCATCAAAACACCATGAATAAGTCAAATGAAAGGATGGAATGTAGTTGTGATTCGAACATCTAAAATGCACATCCATATATGGTGAAAAACAAAATACAAAATTATTTTTGAATTTTTCAAAATTTTTATCAAAAATATAATCTTTTTAAAATTTTTGAATCTTTTTCTAAAAGAAAAATAAAACCATTTTTTGATTTTTCAAAGAATATAAACATAGAAATACAATCTGATAATTGGGATAAAAGATAGAAACAAGATAATCACCCTATACTATATACAAGTCATGACCTCAATCATTAGCTCGGGAGTTGTTCTCAAAAGGAGTAGACATCCTTTGTAATTCCTCCATCAAACATTGAGAATTCTTAACTAAAAACTCAACTTTCTCTCGAAAACTATCAAAATATCTATGAAGGTGTGTGGGATCACGTGTGGAAACATATTTTGGATCATGTGTGGGAAAACATTTGGGAGCATGTGTGGGAACATGTGTGAACTCATGTAGGAGTCTATGGGGGGAAACGAATGTGAGAATCTGCCCTAGCTTAAACCAAATCTAACATCATTATTTGATATGCGAACAAACATAGATAGATTTGGTTCTACCTTGGTTAAAACACCAAAGACGACCTATCCTTAGTGGTTTAAGTTGAGGCCCATAAGGATCCATCACAAACTTGAAAACCTATTTGGGTGCGGTATTGGAAGTGGATGCACCATTATAACCAATTCTTTGCCTCTCCTTAAAACATATCGTAGGATTGAGGAACATCTTTCCAACCTTCTTATATGTGTCCTCTATAGTGAACTTGACCTCCCAGGCTCATTTGATATATTTATCTAGTTGGAAAACATGGGCTTCAAGTTTCTCACGAGTATCCAATGGTGCTTGAAGAACTCTAGTAAGACTTGCCACTTTTTTGGTCAAATTGGTATTTTTCCTACTAACCAAAATAAGTTGCTCACAAAAAGAAACTTTTAGCCTCTCAAATTGACTACACTCTCTCAAAAATTTCAAATCCTTTTCTAAATCTAACACCCTAAGAGTCAAATTTTTATTTTGCTTTTTGGTTTGTAAAGACTCTTTGTAAAGATCAGCGTAGGCGTGTTGGTGGCCAATTTCTCCCTCACTCAAATTATCTTCACCACCCTCACTCTCATCAAAATGGTCCGATAACTTATTAAACCTATCACGTTTATAAATGTCCTCATTTGCGTGGAATGAACTATAAGTACTAAGGTGATTGAAATCCACCAACTCAACATCACTCTCACTAAGAGTGGCATTGTATGGAGCTTTTATTGTCTGTTAAGCCTAGGGTGACATTGATGAGTTTATGTCCTTTCCCCTCACATTAGTAACTTTTCTATGGTTCAACTTTCCTAGGGTACTGACCTCAAGCTCTCTATTTATCATTCTAAAAAACATTCTTGCCTGTATTTTCTTTTTTCTCAAAACTTTTATTTTCTTTGTTAAATTTGAATTTTTTTTTTAATTTTTTTTATAAACAAGGCAAGATCATCTAGTGAAAGATCAAAATCAAAGTCAGATCAAAAACCTTTTCTTTTTTCTTTGTTTTAACTTTTAAGCTATTCCTTTATTTTTTCCATTTATCTTTGAGGAACATATTTAGTTCATATGATTGAAAGTCTCATACGAGTTCTTTTAACCTAAGTGTGTCTAAGATTCCCAAACAATTAAGGACAGTAACCATAACATTAAAACGGGATGGGAGAGATATTAAAAAAAATTTAACCACTCTTGTATCAGGAATTTTCTCACCCATATTATAACATAAATTCACACTATCGGACAAATGTGCATAAAATTTATCAGAAATGTTAGACTCATTCATGCGTATGGTCTCAAATTGTGTGGTAAGATTTAAAGCTCGGAGTCTTTCAGAGCATTGTTACACTCGTGAGAGGGTTAAAGAATATCCCATATTTCCTTAGACATGGTACACGTCATAATATGATGAAACTCGTCGGGAGTGACTCCACCATAAATAGCACTTAAGCCTCGGGAGTTGAAATTATTCCATTTAAAATCATCATCAGTCCAAGAAGTGACTGGCTTGAGACTAATGACATAATTATTAGTCTTAGTGGGTGGTGTTCACCCTTTTTCAAGGATAATATAAACTCTTTCATCAATCGGTTCAATACCGACCTCATTTGAGCTTTTCAGTAGGCGTCATTTTTGCCCTAAAAAATAGGTACCCTATTGAATAAGTTATCAATATAACCACAAAATAAAGCTAACACAATAAATTATTGTAACAGCATCTTATACCAATTTAAAGAATTGGTATCCTAGGTGAATCCGCACTCAGAATAACGATCACACAATAATTTAGTGTAACCTGCCCTAACATCGATTTTAAAATGTTAGTAGGTCCAGGTTATATGAATACTTTGTATAGTAGGTCATACACAGAAACATAAAATTCCTTTTTGCCCAAAATTTATCTTCATTAAATTTACGTGAGCATCCAAGATAATTTCAAATCCAAAAACACATCCAATCATCAAAACCAAAACAAAACGAAGATAAGAAAAAAAGCCTTTGGGGTAAAACTTATATTTTAGCATTGTTTTTAAACCAAGAAGGACAAATACAGACTTACAAACCAACTTAGTGATCCACTAAGCTTATGTATTAAATCCTTCCAATATTTCACAACAATCGAGTAGTATTCCACAACAACAAGCTCTTGCCTCGGTATCCATCGATCAGCCTCAAGAATCATTATTCTTTTCTTCTTCGGTAGTAAAAACTAATGTCCATAAAGTCAGAAATAGAGAAATACTCTACGAGGATTTTAAGATGAATGGTGTTCTTCAAAGTTTTGACAAAACTCAACAAATCATTCAACGATTTGATTTGAAAAAAAAGTTATTTTTACAAACTAGGCTTGTTAGATTTTTAGAACATGTATTGAAAAATAATTCTTTCCAAAAGTTCTGATGAAACCTAGTCTTAAAGCCCCATTTTATAGAAATCATGAATGTCAAGGTGATGCAACTCGATTAAATGAAACCTATAGGTTTGTTTGAATAAATACCATGTTTCTTTAAATAACGTCTAGTCTCGTTCAAACGAACAAGTGGTATCATTCGAATCTTCTTCAAACGAGATTATAATAGATATATTTATATCAAACAGAGTAACCCCATTGGAGGTTCGATTGAAGTACATTCCAAAAAACTCAGCTTCTTATTTGAACGAAAGCATATTCTCGTTCGAACAAACAAAAATAAAAATAAAAATATTTTGAAAAAGTTTTAAAAACTTACCTCAAATTTTTTTTAAAAACATCCTTGAACAATTTATAAAAACTTGCCTCCTCGATCAATGTAGCAATGATTTCACGCATTCGATCTTAAATTGTTTCTCAATGACTAACTTTTCATCACTTCAAAGTTCTTAAGAAGTACATTATGATGCATTTGTAACGAAATACGCCAAAATAAATAAAAATGATGAGCAATTATAAAACTTGCTCCTACACCTTCAAAATTGGTTTGTCGAGCATTTCCATGCTTTACCAATCCCTCACAAAGAGGGAGGCCATCACAATCTACCATATGATGGAAAGACTTAAAAATAAGCCAAGGTTGAAGATACGGTGACCAAATTTGGTCATGACAGAGAGAGATAAAAGCAATCCAAAATGGGGATAAGGAGGGCAAATAAGAAAGTGGGGAGAAAGAAAAATGAGAAGATGAAAGGAGTTAAGAAGAAGAACAATTCAAAAAAATCATTGAAGGCGGTTAACACGAAATTATGTGAATGATTTACAAGATCTTTTACAATGAAAGGTTGATAATATTTTAAATGCCCCGAAAAGATGTTCAACGATTCGAAGAAGAGGAATCAGGCACTGAAATTTGCATGCCCTAAAGATCTCGATCACAAGAACAAAATTTCAAAGCACTCAAGTCCACCTTAATGAAATGGTTCAGTCTAGGCTCATAAATGAATTCTTATTAAATAAGGAATGCGTAGCATATCCTATGCGTGACCACAGGCCAAAAACCATCCTGGATGATGACACGGGACATAGATTTATGGTAATCCATGGGGTCCAAAACCGGATAATGTCTTGAGCGAATGTTGGGTTATGAATTTGTGGTGATTCATGGTGCATCAAGCCTAAACCAAATCAAGGGGAACGCCCTCGGGGTGGGAGTTAAGAATTTTACAACAGTTATGGAAGCCTTTCAGATTGACCATACTAAGCCCATTATTAGCAAATGCTACTGACCTAAAGATATTGATTATATGAAGCACATAATTTTCACGGACGATAATTTAGTTAGAGTAAAAAATCTCAATCACCACGCTCTTATTATCACTCTCAGAATTTTTAACTGGGATATGGACCAACTGTTGGTGGACCCGGATGATCCTCAGAAGTTATGTAACTCACGATGTTCAAGCATTTGAACATGTGTATAGAAGACCTGTATGAAACCACTATTTCTCTTGCAAAATTTGTAAGAAGAATGACCTTGCCCCAGGAAAGGTGGTTCTCCCTGTCTGGGTAGGAGGGAAATATAAGATTATTGAGTTCCTCCTATTGGATTAGATTCCCTGTATAAAAATATCCTTCCCAAAAAGTGGTTGGACGCCATAATAGTTGTACCATTTACTTACTAGAAGAAGATAAAATTCATTACTGACAAGGGAAACATGGAGATTGTGGTGACAATAAATCTCAAGACAAATTATAAGTAAAGGCGATCACCAAAAAAAGAATAAAGAACAAAAATAACAATGATCACAATCACACACAACACGAGATATACGTGGTTCGACAAATTTCCTACGTCCACGATGGTGCTCTTTGTGTATATTTCTCTTTTCTTCAGGGGAGTGTTTCTGATTAAATACCCTTTACCCCAGGCCAGGGATATCATATATATAGTTAAACTTCGAAGAGTGGGATTACTGGGCACTCCCACGCTAGCCCACCATCCCTAGAATATCTCGTGAGAGATTTTAGGAAGAAGATGGGTTGTTGCTAACTAATTATTTGTGAGGCTTTTGAGTTTGGGTCGAGCTCTCCCTATTTTCAATAGGGCGTAGTTCGACTACTTCTTTGGGCCTATGAAGACTGACGAGGTACCCACAATTGACCCTAAAATGTTTGGCTCACAATTTGGGCTCAATAATTTTAAATACTAACTCTGATGGCATTTTTTATGAATTGAGCAATGCTTTGAGGAGCGAAATGTCTCTTCCTCATAGATATAGGCGGTAAATCAACTTCGTTCTTCATGCTCCATTGGACGTCGCTTCATAAGTTTTTTCACTCTTGAGATATTCTCTGATTCTTACTTCATCTTTGCACTTCCAGGTTTCATCCTTCGTCTCTGACCTTTTCCTTGTATTTGCATCTTCCTTGCTTATGGCCTTGCGTCATCTCTAGCTCATTTTTACTTTGTAAGTTTCCCAAACTTCTTCTCTTTTTTTTTGTAATTTCTTTTCTATCATTGCTAGTTTTTTTTCCTCTTATGGCAAGAATAGGTAATAGGTCAATAGCTGAGTTTAGGTAGTTTTACAACATCCCTAACTAGGTGGACATTGAATGTGTCCCTGTTCCTCATAATGTTCGAGACATTGAGGGTGAGGGTTGGATTCATGTTCTTTTGTTATCTCAGTGGGTCAAACTTTTCCACCAAATCGTTTATTTTTATATTTATTTAGTTATTTCTATATAGTTCCTGTCCAATGTTCTCCAAACGTTTGGAAAATTGGTAATGGTGTGCATAGGATCAATCAGCTCTATGGCACCAATTTAGGTCTTGCTGAAATTTATTACTACTATACCCTTTCTTGAATGAGTTCTAGTATCCTTTATTTGAAATCTAGGAGTCCTGATAGGGTATTGGTAGTCAACCTACCTGATTCCCATAAGGATTATTGGCATGAGGGCTTTATTGCCAGGAACTAGCAGTTCTCTCCCCATACTGAGGGACTAGGTACAGGGGAATTACGATTCCCTTCTATGGGGATGAGTATATTGGTAGATATATTTCTTGATCTACTTGTTGATATCTTGTTAGTGTATTCCTTCTCTTATATCCTTTTTATTTCTTTCTCAGCAAAGATGAAGAACTCAGAACCTGCTCTCCACGAAATCCGAGCTGCTGAGCAGATAAAAGCTTGGAAGATAAGGGAATCTTTGGCTGAGGGTGAACATCCATGATTAGTTTTGTTCCTTTTAGAGTACAAAAACATCGGGTCCAGCTTCATCGCCCATCCTATTGATATTATTCCTCTCCTCGATATCATAGAAGAGGTCACTGCTGAGCCAATTTAAATAGACGAAGAGGAGAGCAGCTCTGGTGAAGACAATGTGGGAACTGACAGAGGTGGAGTTGAGGGTGATTATAGCAAGGAAATTTCGAGTGGTGAGGAACCTTCCAGTTTAGAGGAGGGTTTAGAAAATTCAAAGAGTTCGGAGGATTCGGATAGCTCAAGCGAAGAGGCTATGGCTTATCCTAGGAAGAATTTAATCCAGGATGATGATGAGGATAATATTTCTCTTTCTCGCAGGCTGAAGAAGAAGAAGTCTGGGAGTGGGGATACTGCCATTGGCTCCTAGACTGTGGCTCATGAAAGGGAGAGGAAGCAAAAAGAGGAGGTGTTGGCGAGAGAGAGAGAGGAAGAAGGATGAAGAGGAAGAGGGTCGAGACAGAGAAGAAGGAGAGAGAAGAAGAAAGGAGGAGAGAAGAAGTGAGGATAAAGTCGGGGAAATCTTTGGTGCTCGTGCCTTCCCTGGCTGAGGGGGCTTCCATTGCTCTTGCCCCTTAGCTGGCTCCGACGGTGCTCGAGAGAGAAGTCCTACCAGCAGATCGCTAGAGGTCGTTGAGTATAGGGACCAACCACTTAGCCCTAAAGGCGAGTCAGGGTCTAGCCTTGGTAAGTCTATTTTCACTTCTCTATTCTTGCATTTTCTTTTCAATACCTTCTTCGCTAATGTTTTTTTTCTCTCTGTAATTTTTGTCTGATTTCACCTACTCTATCGCAGCTGTAAAGAGTTGGCGAGGACGAATGTTGAGCTAGAGGTGAGCCTAAAGGATGCTATTGCTACTTATAAATCTTCTGACCTTGCTTTAGCTGAGTCCAACAAAGCTAAGGTGGCAGCGTATAAGGAGCTGGGGGAGTTGGGGCAGTCTTTTGACTTGGTCTGCACGAGCAAGCTGACGGTGGTTGAGGAGAATAAATTGCTTGTCTAGAAGATAAAAAAGTTAGAATTTGAGGCCGCCACTATCAAGGAGAGATCTTACAATACAGGGTGGCTTGCAACATATGAGGATGCCAAGGCTAAATCACTCGTTTCAACTTCAAGAAAGGTTAGGACAGGTTTTTGCTCGCTGTCGAGGTGGACGTTGATTCTCCTCTTTTTGATGACCACGACCCTGGACCGAAACCTATTGTAGAGGGTGTGCCTCCTCCCGCTTCTAGTGAAGAAGGTATAAGAGTTCCAACCACTGCTACAAATGCTCCCCTTGATCAAGGAATGGTGATAGTTCCATCTGAGGTGCACATGAGGCTGTTGCGGATAAGAGGAAGCAACCAGCATCCTCAGAGCAGACTGAAGTTTCCAGCTAGTCTTCTTAGGGGGCCTTCGTATTTATTGTATTTATGTAGTTCTTTCTTTCTTCTCGCTGATGTACTTGAACTATTTTTAGTTTAATCAAATGAAGTTTTGTTTATTTCCATGTACTAATTTATTAATTCTCGATGCTTGTATGATTTGTAGCTTATTGATCTTGAGGAATATATTCCTGCTACCTCTCGCTTAGGCCAAATTCTTGGTGCCGACGTGAGCGACCAAGTTCTTCGCACCTTTGTAAAAATCTACAAGTCTCATAGATTGAGGAATCAGGACTATAAAGAGTAGTCAGATCTTGTTGCCAAGATTAAAGATAGGCATGAGGAAATGGAAGGGGTCGGTGCTTCTGTTCAAGAAGAAATGGATGTTCTGAAGGCTAAGCTTCTTGATGCTTCTGAGATCAACCGAGTTGGAGAGATCCTTTAACAGGAGAATGATGCTTTAAGGAGGGAAGTCTCACGCCTTAGGGAGAATGCTTAGAGCATTGCCCCTCAAGTTTTACGTGGTTCCTCTTCATCGACTGGGTGGTGAGCTGAGACTGGTAATAGTGGTTCAGCTAGGGATATTTCTAAACTACTAGGGGATGTTCGCAGGGAAAACATGATAGCCATTGGTCTTCAAAGAGACGTTACCCTACTGAGGTACTTATTCAAGAAAGGTCCTCGATAGGTGTAAGCTGATGGCTATGACCAGGGTTGACTGATGCTCCAACGAAGTTGAAGGAGGTTAAGGAGTTAGCTTTCGTAAGAGGGTGGTTGAGTGCCCTTAGGGAGTTACAAGTCCCTAGGAACTCTGTTCTCTAGTATAGACATGAGATCTCTCCCTCAACTTTGATGCCAAACCCATTCAGAAGGGATGATCTATGGGTTCCTATAGATGCAATCCCAAGATAGCTCCTGAAACCAATTTCACATGACGTCAGGGAGGAATTCGTTTTTCACCCGGATGATGGTCAAAGAGCGCGGGTAGTTGACTATCTTGCTCAGTGACCTAGTCCTCATTATGGTTTGAATTACTTAGCATATGTAACTCTTTGTACATGCAATGATGCAATAAAATAGTTATGTTTTGGTCAATTTACTGACTAAACATGTGTTGTGTTATTTTTTACTTCATTGATCTTTTGTTCAGTTATCTTGGTCTCTTCCAGCTGACTATATATGACTTAGGCAGAGTTAGTTGTTGAGTGAGTATCCCCCCAATCCAGTATGCTTTTAGTATACCATTCTGCCTTTCTTTACCTTTTAGATTGTGTCATCACACTTCCTTAGGCCTAAGTGAGGCAATGGAAAGGATACACCTAGTATCGAATATTCTACCCGAGCAGGAGTTTTGAGCCAAACAATATTTGCGACCAATCAGAGTTGGCCATGTTGCCTAACAATCCCTATAGGGCTTCATATAATGCCAGGGCAAGCTAGGAGGTCATTTGTGTTTATTGACGAATGCCTGAGGAGGGTCATTACACACTGACCCTGCTTTAATTAGTATCTTGTGATCTTAGTTTTGTGTGTTAAGAGGGGAGCCTATAACTTAGAAAGGGTGCATACATTATAATGCAGTTGAGAAAAAACAACACTTCATAAAATGTAACTGCCAAATAATCTTATTATTCAAAGAAGAATTTAGAATCCAACATTGAGTTCAGTATATAAAAAGAAGACTAGAAGTAGAATTTCTTCGAATTGGCTGCATTCCAAGATCTTGGTATCTCCCAGCCCTCCAGCATTTCCAAGTGGAGGGCTCCTTGCAGGTCATTTTTATCACCTTGAAAGGTCCCTCCCAATTTGGTCCTATCTTGCCAACCGATGGTTTCACAGTGCTGCTAAAAACTTTCCTCAGGAGGTAGTCCCTGACCTGGAATGTTCTTGGATTGATTTTTTTGTTGTAGTGCTTTGCTAGCTATTGTTGGTAGGTTGTCAGTTTCACTAGAGCCAACTCCCTTAGCTCGTCAGCTAAGCCAAGTTCAGCGAGCAATGTTGCATCGTTCTGGCCTTGTTCGACCATAGTGGACCTCATGGTGGGGAGGCTGACTTCCAAAGGGATAATTTCCTCCATCCCATACATAATTGCGAATGGTGTATTTCCTGTTTCTCACCTTGGGGTGGTGCGGTAAGCCCATAGGATATTGGGTAGTTCATTTACCCATTCTCCCTTGGCTCTCTCTAAACGCTTTATAATCCCATTGATCATCGTTTTACAGGAAGCCTCTGCCTGTCCGTTGCGCTGAGGATATGCCACAGAGTTGAAGTAGTGTCTGATTGCGTGGTCGCTGTAGAAACCTTAGAAGAGGCCACTCTTGAACTGGGTTCCGTTGTCAGTGATAATAGTCTTAGCAATCCCAAAGTGGGTGATGATGTTTTTCCATATGAATCTTGTCATGTCTGCATCTCTAAAGTTCTCCAGGGGCTCTTGTTTAGGCACATATTCTTCACATTTATCCCCTTAATTTCAGTATTTTTATGATTCCGTCCAGTGTAAGTAGCTTGGATTTGTCTCAAATGTATTCTACTAACCCCTTTTGGCAAGTATTTCTTGTTTTGTGTATTTTTCATGTGTTTTACAGGAATTTCATGCAAGTTAGTGCAAAGGAGAACTCAAAACAGTGAAAGAAACCAATAAATGAAGAGTTGAAGGGAATTTTCATAATTTTTCAGCTTTATTTCGGAGGTGGGGCCAACTAGAAAGTTGAATAGCTCTAAATTATAAGAACACTGGAAAAAACGGCACCTCAATTCGAGCTACGGTGAAGAAGTTACAAGGTTTTGAAGTTGCGCGATAATGAAGAGAAATGAACCAGAAAAACAGGATGGATCCGGATGGGACCAAACCGATCCGGTGGGGACAGGACCGATCCGGTCAGAAAAAAAGAACTGATCCGATATAACAGGATGGATCCGGGTGGAAACCGGACCGGTCCGGCTGTACAGATTTCTGGCATTAATTATGCAGATTTTTAGCGTGTGCAACTGATGAAACTTGTTCCACAAGCACTATTGGCTGTCAATTTCGAGATTTTGTGCTATAAAATCCCATGCCCATCATCATTTGAAGGGAGATTGCAAAAAGGATAGGTTAGGAGTAGGTTAGAGGTTGCATTCTAGGCTGAATTCTAGGTTAAGTTCTAGGGTTAATTTCCAATTTCTTCAAGAGTTTTCATGAATCCTATTTTGTAAGAATTTCTGAATCCCAATTCCGTTCTTGTTGCTGAATTCAAGTAATATCATTTCCATTCTCTTGTTTTATTATTTGCAATTTATTTATAATGTCTTGTATATCCTTAATGTTGTGTATGAATTTGTTTTTTTTAATCCAATCATGAGTAGCTAAATTCCCAAGGGTTGGGGTACATGAACTCAATCCAAGGCAAATTATTTGTACGGAAAATTAAAAAATAAATGAAAATATTGGTTGAATCGTGAATGAAAATCATATATGCATTGTCATATCTTTTAATCTCTCTTGCCCTAGGTACTTGGGATGTTTAAGAATGCTTTGTATGTATAATTTGTCGTTCACCGCTTTATATTGATCTTTGATTTCATATAGTGCGGGCTTGAACCTCATATATGTAATGCTTAGAGATTATAAGGACTGGATTTAATCAAGAATTTTGATTTATAATTCTAGTATTCTAAAGGATAATTTGTTAATGATTGAGGGATTGTACCCTACCCTATTTTCTCCCATTTGTCAGATCGAATTTCTTTTGCACTTTTCAATTTGTTTTTCTTAAGTAATTTTTTAATAGAAATTTTCCCAATCATCATCTTTTTCATTCTTATTTTAGAAGTAATAAATCAATTAAATTCTATAAAACATTCCCTGTGGATTCGATACCCAAACTTACTACTACACTCCATAAAAGTGTAGTTAAAAGTTTAGGTTTTTTTGTATTGAGGTTGGAAGCCAATAACAACGACTAGCGTATTACACGGACACTCGGTTTTTCCACTCGATCAAAAATGGTGCCATTGCCGGGGAATGTTTTGTTATAGATTATAATTGATTTACTATTTCGAAAGATTTTTTTCTTTTGATTTTTTTTAACCTTTTTTGTAGCCTTGCACAATTGAGCGCCAAGAAACGTAGAATCCTCAACCGCACACCTTTGTACTCAAATTTCCATTTACATACTATTCGGTAATCATGTCTTTTCATGGTGAGTTCGGTAATTATAATGGTTCATATGGTAATCGTTTTCAAACTTTTTATTCTCAAGACTCCGCGGATCGACCTATTACCATTGGTGAGGCCGTTCTAACTCTGGAGTGTGAAAGGCTTCAAAATGAATATCGGAGAGAAATTTATATTAAATATTCTCAAGAATTTGTGCCTCGACCTATTACCATGGGTGAGGCCTTTCTAAATCTTGCGTATGAAAAGCTTGAAAACGAATATCGAAAAAAAAATCATTTTGGGGAATCCAATGAAGATTTTTCTTCCAATATTTGTGAAACTATAAAAGGTTTTCAACCAAAAGAGGAATCCGAGGTTCTAGAGCCAAGGGATCCTACTTTGGAAGAATACACGCTTTTTCTAACCAAAAGAGTAATGGATTTTCTTTCCACCCAAAGCACAAAGAATATCGATTATGGTCTTGTGAAGGAAATGGTCACACTTTGTGATGATGTGCGTTCTATTTTGGAAAACAAAGAGGAGGTTAAGACTTGTGTGTCACCTCAAATTTTTGAAGAACATCTCATTGAAAGTGAGTCTTGCTCCCTTGAAATTCAATCTCTAATTGATGATGAATCACTTGAGATTGAGTTTATTTCATCACCATTTTCATTCACAGTTATTGAACCATTAGAAGTACCGCTAGATTCCTATGAGTCGGTTGAAAATTCTGAAACGTTTACACCTTTTACCGACAAAGACACTTTGCTAGAATTGTTTTCTAATATGGATTGTTCCTTTTTGTGTTCCCCTCTACCCATACTACTTGAAAAATCTTTGGGAGGTGATTCTATTTTTCTTGGATCTCAATTGTACTTGTCCCACCTAGCATCCAAACCACCCATCATCCCGTTAAATTTTTTAATTGGTGATGGTTCATTTTCTCCATCTCACACATGCCTTCCGTTTTTCAAACGGAATTCTTACTTTTCGGGAGGCATGCATCCTAGTGAGGGCACACCATTAATCCCTCAAAGTCAAATTGTATTTTGGGTGGACCCTCAAATTTTTCGACTTCTAGTGTATGATTTATTAGCCGTTCAAATTGTAGGTTGTACATAATTAGTTTTTTTTCTTTTCCTTTTTCTTTCCTTTTGCAATAGTGTAGTGTCATTAGGTAAAGATTTTGTTATTATTTTTGTTATGCTTGGTTCTAACATGTTTTGTAGATTCAATGGACTCGCACTCATCGGGGATCGCTCCATTTGGGTAATATCTTTATTTTCCTCTCTTTATGTTGTGTTCTTGATTCGCATTGAGGACAATGCAACATTTAAGTTAGGGGGTGTGGGATATTCTTCCCATTTATTGTTTAGATTCATTGATTCGATGACATGTTCTTTCCAAGTGTGTGTTTTTTAGAAAATTGAAAATTCTTCCCATTTATTGTTTAGATTCATTGATTCGATGACATGTTCTTTCCAAGTGTGTGTTTTTTAGAAAATTGAAAAAAAAATTGAAAAAAAGCCAAAAATATTTTTCTTCAAAATAAATAAAAATTGGAATTTAAATTTTTCAAAAATATCACCTTTATTCTATTTAAAGTCTCAAATTGTAAAATTCATAATGCACTAAGCCAAAATTGACCGAAGATGGAAATTGAAAGAAAATTGATGACTTTACGAATAAGTGTAGAGATTGATAAAACCCAGTGAGATTTCGAGCCTTTCAATTTTTTTTGAGTTTTTAAATCAATCCGAGTTTATGATTAACTCAAAGTTCTTTTCAGCGTTTTAATAAGTCGTTGATGATCTCAATCCTTTGTTTTGATCGGTTATGGGAAATGTGTGAAATGTTGCCTCGAAATTTCGTGCTAAATATATCTCTAAACTTAATTAATCTCGAGATGCATATGGTAATGTGTTTAGCAATTTGGACAATGAAGTAGGCCCTCGTTTGTTACCCAAAAATATTATCCATAAAAAGTTGTGAAAAACAAAATTATCCTTTTGCAACCCAATTTGAGCCTAATAAAATTTATCTTTTCGTTTGATAACCCGAAAAACCCAAATAGCCCGGAATTGTGAAAATTGAGAAAATTTATCGAGTAAGTCCAAATTGTGCAATAAAAAGGGGCAAGAGAAAAAAAAAAGAAAAAGAAAAAGAAAAAAAAGGGGAAAAAGAAAAAGAAAGAAAAAAAAAATAGAAAATGCCCGAAAAAGCACAAACGGACATCATAAGAAAATTTTCCAATTCCAACATTCCCTACCATTTTATTCTTTACACCTTTTATGACCCAAGAAAGTCCTAATTGAGTCCGAATGGCGAAATTAATTACTTCATGGAGAGCTAAGACATGAAAAGATAACATGAGAGATTAAAATGGTGTGAATTAGAGGTGATGTTCCCATTTCCAAATAACTGTATTCCGATGATGAGATCTTTTCACCATATATTTCCTTCTTTTCAATTTTGTATGCATGAATTTGTGTCCATTATATTTACTCTTTATATCATGCATACCGAGAGAAAATAGCCACAATCCGAGTGATTCGTTTGTGAGTGCAATCCATAAGAATTTGAATCAAAACGAATTTTCGGAAAGTAACGTAATGCTCAATCGGTGGAAATTTGAGGTTTAATTTTTGGCTTTGCACACACACACTATGGTTTGAGACATTTGAATATGAATTTATGGTGATTATTTTTTGAAAAGTTTAAATTGTACAATTTTTAAGTATTTTGATATTTATTTGAGTCAATAAAGAATTTTGTGGGTGTATTCACTGCAAACCCTCACGAGACAAAACTCGTCCTACTAGGGTAACCTAGGGGTTTAAAGGCTTGTTGCATACGCTAAATGCAATCGCTTGCCTGCGAAAGTGGAATTTTATTTTAATAAAGGAATTTTCAAGAGTAGAATTTTGGTTAGGATTCAAATACATTGCTCGGGAAGCGCAAAGTTCTAAGTTAGGGGGTGTGTTTAGGCACATATTCTTCACATTTATCCCCTTAATTTCAGTATATTTATGATTCTGTGCAGTGTAAGTAGCTTGGATTTGTCTCAAATGTATTCTACTAACCCCTTTTGGCAAGTATTTCTTGTTTTGTGTATTTCTCATGTGTTTTACAGGAATTTCATGCAAGTTAGTGCAAAGGAGAACTCAAAACAGTGAAAGAAACCAAGAAATGAAGAGTTGAAGGGAATTTTCGTAATTTTTCAGCCTTAGTCCGGAGGTGGGGCCAACTAGAAAGTTGAATATCTCTAAATTATAAGAACACTGGAAAAAACGGCACCTCAATCCGAGCTACGATGAAGAAGTTGCAAGGTTTTGAAGTTGCGCGATAATGAAGAGAAATGAACCAGAAAAACAGGATGGATCCGGATGGGACCAAACCGATCCGGTGGGGACAGGACCGATCCGGTCAGAAAAAAAGAACCGATCCGATATAACAGGATGGATCCGGGTGGAAATCGGACCGGTCCGACTGTACATATTTCTGGCATTAATTATGCAGATTTTTGGCGTGTGCAACTGATGAAACTTATTCCACAAGCACTATTGGCTGTCAATTTCGAGATTTTGTGCTATAAAAGCCCATGCCCTACATCATTTGAAGGGAGATTGCAAAAAGGCTAGGTTAGGAGTAGGTTAGAGGTTGCATTCTAGGCTGAATTCTAGGTTAAGTTCTAGGGTTAATTTCCAATTTCTTCAAGAGTTTTCATGAATCCTATTTTGTAAGAATTTCTGAATCCCAATTCCGTTCTTGTTGCTGAATTCAAGTAATATCATTTCCATTCTCTTGTTTTATTATTTGCAATTTATTTATAATGTCTTGTAGATCCTTAATGTTGTGTATGAATTTGTTTTTTTTAATCCAATCATGAGTAGCTAAATTCCCAAGGGTTGGGGTACATGAACTCAATCCAAGGCAAATTATTTGTATGGAAAATTAAAAAATAAATGAAAATATTGGTTGAATCGTGAATGAAAATCATATATGCATTGTCATATCTTTTAATCTCTCTTGACCTAGGTACTTGGGATGTTTAAGAATGCTTTGTATGTATAATTTGTCGTTCACCGCTTTATATTGATCTTTGATTTCATATGGTGCGGGCTTGAACCTCATATATGTAATGCTTAGAGATTATAAGGACTGGATTTAATTAAGAATTTTGATTTATAATTCTAGTATTCTAAAGGATAATTTGTTAAGGATTGATGGATTGTACCCTACCCTATTTTCTCCCATTTGTCAGATCTAATTTCTTTTGCACTTTTCAGTTTGTTTTTCTTAAGTAATTTTTTAATAGAAATTTTCTTAATCATCATCTTTTTCATTTTTATTTTAGAAGTAATAAATCAATTAAATTCTATAAAACATTCCCTGTGGATTCGATACCCAGACTTACTACTACACTCCATAAAAGTGTAGTTAAAAGTTTAGGTTTTTTTTGTATTGAGGTTGGAAGCCGATAACAACGACTAGCGTATTACACGGATGCTCGGTTTTTCCACTCGATCAGCTCTGCTTCTATCCAATTGGTGAAGTAGTATGTTGCAACTAATAGATACTTGAAATTACCGACTGCAATTGGTAAAGGGCCCATGATGTCCATACCCCATTGGGCAAAGTGCCACGAGCTAGTAAGTGACGTTAGGTCACTGGCTGGCTGGTGAACTATGGGTGCGTGAAGTTGGCACTTTTTTCACTTTCGAGCATAGATTTTAGTGTCTCTCTGTATATACGTCCACCAGTACCCTTCTTTCATTACTCGAAAAGCTAGTAACCTTCCCCCAATATGACTCCCACAAATTGCAGGACTTGTTCGACGTTTTGCAGATGAAAGCACTAGAGGTAAGGCCTAGTGAAATATCTCTTATACAGTTTGCCCTCAGTAAATAAGTGAAAGCGAGCATCTTTGACTCTTATCTGATGAACGATCTTCCTTTCTATTGGTTGTACACCATCCTTCAAGTAATTCCTTATGGGGTCCATACAACTGGGGGAAATTTTAATCTGGAGAACATGCTCTACGCTCGGTAGTTCATTGATCTGGTTGATACTTGGTTGGGTAAGGAAGTTAATCTAAATTGTCCTCTTTAAGTTGGAGTTGATCGCTGAGTTAAAGACCACTAGGGCATCAGCATGGTTGTTCTATCCTCTGAGAAACTGTTGGATGCTGATGTATTAAAAGTTGGACATTAATCCTTTCACAATGGTGAGATAGGTTGCCATACTCTCAACTCTTTCGTTGAAATCACCACTTATCTGGTTGGATACCAACTATAAGTCGCCGAACACTTGGAGTTGCTTTGCTCCGAGCGTACGCGCCTTTTGTAGGACTGCGATTAGTGCCTCATTCTCTTCTTTGTTGTTGGAGGCTTCAAATCCAAGCCTAATTCCTTGCTCGAGTATTGCATCTTCGGGGGTAATCAGCACGATGCCTACTCCTTCCCCTTTGGAATTAGAGGCTCCATCAACGAATAGACTCCAGACATCTCACATTGTGGGAGATTCACTCTGATAAATAGTTTGGGGCTTGTTGCAAGGTTGTTCTCCTATAAACTCGGTGATGAAATCAGTAAGGACTTGCCCTTTGATGGCATTCCTCGGTTGGAACTGAATGTTAAATCGCCCAAGCTTGACCGACCATTTTGATAGTCTACCTGAAAGGTCTGCTTTTATCAGTACTACTTTAAGAGGGTGGGATGTAAGTACAATGATGGAGTGGGCTTCAAAATAGTATTTTAACTTCCTCAAGGATACCACTAGTGCAAAGGCGAGCTTTTTTAGTGGTAGGTATCGCTCTTCGGCATCTAAAAGGGTCTTGCTCGCGTAATAAACTGGGTGCTGGATCCCCATTTTTTTGCATATCAATGCAGAACTTATAGGATGATTGGATATTGCGAGGTAAAGCTAAAGAGGATCATTATGCTGAGCGATTATGATCAAAGTCGATTTACTGAGGTAAGCTTTGATCCCTTTCAATGCCCTTGAGCAATCCTTGTTCCACTCCATATCCTTAATTTTCTTTAACAACTGGAAGAATGGTTGACACCTTTCGAAAGATTTTGAGATGATCCAATTTAGGGCAGAGAGAATTCCCATGAGCTTCTACACATATCTTACGGTTAGGGGGGGTTATACCCGGTTGATAGCATCAATTTGGTTTGGGTTGGCCTCAATTCCTCTCTTGTTAATCAAGTAAGCATGGAATTTTCCTGACTGGACACTAGAGGAACACTTGCTCGCGTTGAGCTTCATTCGGTATTTCCTGAGGATTTCAAAGGTCCTTGATTGGTCAGAGTGGTGGTCATATTTGAGCTTTCTCTTGACGAGCATGTCGTCAATGTAGACCTCCATAGTGCTTCCCATTTGGTCTTTAAACATTTTTGTGACTAACCGCTGGTAAATTTCCCCTGTGTTTTTTAGCCCAAATGGCATAACCTTGTAGCAATATAACCCAATTGTGGTTATAAATGTTGTTTTGTCTTGATCTGGCTCGTACAGAGGGATATGGTGATACCCAGAGTAGGCATCTAGGATGCTCATCCTTTTGTGTGATGCCATGGTGTCCACAAAATGATCGATCTTTGGGGGGGAAGTTGTCTTTAGGGCATGCCCTATTGAGATCGATGAAATCGATGCAGACTCTCCACTTTTCGTTGCTCTTGGGGACAAACACTGTATTGGATAGACACTCAGTGAATTAGAATTCTCGTATGGATCCTATGTCTAGTAGTTTTTCGACATCCTTCTCCCCTGCCTTGGCTTTTTCGAATCTGTTCGGCAAGCTTTCTGTGCTACTGGTTTAAAATATGGGTCAACGTGAAATCTATGACAAGTGACGTTAGGGTCAATCCCGAGCATCTCGTATGGCTCCCATGCAAAGACATCCAAGTTACTCTGAAGTAAGGTGACCAACTCTGTCTTTTGGCGGTCGGTGAGTAAGGTTCCTATCAAGAACTTTCTTTTGTTCGAGTTGCTACTAACTGTGACTTCCTCCAAGTACTCGTTGACTCTTTCAGAGGGGACGAGCTTGGTCTCCTCCACTCCTGGTAATCCATATCTTAGTTGCTATTTGGAGGGCATTATCCTCTCTTGTTCCTCGTCCTCATTCCTAACTTCTTCAACCTTCTTCTCTAGTTTGGGATGGATGGCTTCTATAAAGAAATTCCTAGCCATCGTCTAATCTCCATGGATTTCCACCACTCCTCGTTCAGTCACACATTTGAGCTTCTGATGGTAGGTGGATGGAAAGGCCTTCATCGCATGCAGCCATCCTCTATCGAGTGTTGCTTAGTAGGGTGAATCAATATCGACCATAAGAAACTCGATAATTTTGAGATGTTTCCTGCCCTTACTGGTAAGATGATCTTTCCCAAAGGGATGATTATTTTTCTAATGAAGCCAACTAGAGGAACAGTGGATTCCTTTAGGTCGGTGACACTTAACTTCAACTTCCTGAATAGGTCGAGGTACATTACTTTGGATAAGTTACCTTGGTCGACGAGCAATATGTCGACATCATAATTAGCTATCCTGAGTGTAATGATCAATGCATCATTATGTGGGGTTATTACTCCCATAAGATCCTCATCTGTGAACACAATGTGCTTGCTGTAGTCAATATCCTCTGCTCATCGACGCTTTCCAGCTTGTGTTTTGGATGGATCGATTTGAAAAGCTTGCATTACTATTGTAATATTTTTTACTTCCATTCGAGTCATATTTCTTTGAATCAGTTTGAGGTTGGATGCTCCATGAATTACGGTGAACTCATGGCTGACGTCTTCCTCGAGCACGTCGTCGGGCCTTTGATCTCCATTGGTAGTTGCCTTCTCCGCCTTTTTTTTCTAAGAATTCGCTCAGGTGTCCAGCTTAAGCTAACTCTTCAAGGTGAGATTTGAGGTCTTTGTAGTGCTCGGTTTTATTCCCGTCCTATTTATCGAAAGCACATCTCAGTGCATTATTCCTCTTTGAAGGGTCTCCACCCATTTTTCTGGGCCACTTGATAAACGGTTCATCCTTGATCTTCGCCAGAATCTTGTAGATTGGTTCTCTGAATACTGTGTTTAATGCTTAAACTTCCATCGAGGCATCACTCTTTCTCCCATTCTTAGGGGCACTCTTACCCCCATTTTTGCTCCCTTTCTTTTGACCTTCATTCTTGTCACTCCCCTTATCGGTGATCTTGGCGTGACCATTTTCTCCTTCACTGATATGGTTCATGTCATCGACTTTGTCATATTTTTTAATACGAGCCATCAAGTCATCGATGGTGGTGGCCTCCTTCTTAGTAAGGGATTGGTGTAAGAGGAAAGAGTTGGGTAAGCCAATCTTAAAGGATGCCACGGCGATCTGCTCCGAGAAGTCCTCGACCTCGTTGAACAACTCCCAATACGTCTTCGCGTAGTCTTTGAAGCTCTCCTGAGGATTTTTATTCATTGTCAACAACGTATCCATCCTCTTCGGATGGGAGCTGCTGCTAATGAAGCGAGCTATGAAGAGCTCTGCAAGGGACTCAAAGTTCTTAATAGATCTATGGGGGAGCTTCTCTAACAACTTTTGAGCCACATCGTGAAAGCTTGATGAGAAAATTTGGCACATCAGTGCATCCTTGTGGTTCCAAAGGTTCATGGCTTATCTATACTGTCTGACATGGTCAATGGGATTAATTTTTCCATCGTAGATCTTGAACCTGGGCATTAAGAACTTCTTGGGGGCTTCTTCTTCCTCTATTTTCCTTGAGAAATGGGACTTCATCTGGGTCCTAAGAGGTCGTCTAGCTATCTCTCTTGTCGATCTGGCACCCCGATGTACTGGTGTTGGTCCATCTCTCTCCAGACCAAATTTTGTATATCGTCGTTTCCTCGGTCGGGGATCCTATAATGGCAAGCTGATTGTTGTTGCTCGGACCAGTCGTTATCTGACCTGTGTCCCTCGATTCTTTGATATCCACGTCTTAGGTTCCTTCCTTGGCTGCGAGATCTTCTCGCCTTAGGGCTAGGAGTCTGATAATGATGTTGTCTTGTATTGCGATGGAGTTCTCACTCCATTTTCTCTAGTCCCCTTTTGAGGCGAGCATTCTCAGCTTCCTATTTGTGGGTGGCCTCCTCCTGCTCTTGGAGCATGGCCTCATAGGCGTCGATCATCCTGGAGACTTGCGTGGACCTAGCTAGTCCCTATCTTTCTTCTGAGGCCTGCCGTTCTGAGCAAGGCCTTGGGTTTGAGCGTCGAACTTCAGGTATAACAATCGCTTCCCACAGACGGTGCCAATTGTGGTGAGAATAAATCTCAACACAAATTAAAAGTAATTGCGATCACCAGAAAAAGAATAAAGAATAGAAATAAGAATGATCACAATCACACACAACACAAGATGTATGTGGTTCGGCAAATTGCCTACATCCACAGTGGTGCTTGATTTAAGCTTTTTGCGTATATGATCGTTGTTTTCAAAAGCCACTCTCAAAATTCCCGTGAGTACCTACAAAACTTTACTAAAATTAACTTTTATTGCGGTAAGTACGGGTATCAATCCAACTTTCAAGGTGAAACAATTAATGTGAAAACATGCAATTCAATTTTTTTATTAAAATATTTTTTTGATTTTTTTTAAAAAAAAATTTAAGGGAAAAATTAACTAAATGCTAAAATTACTAAATGACTAAATAATGAAAAAAAAGTGTGCAACCGAGTGTGAAATATGTAAGAAAGTCAAGAGATGGGATTACACTGCATTTTCAATTATTTTAATTTCTCAATTTTTTAATTTGAAATATTTCGAGATAATATTAAATCGATAATCTAACTCTCGTTAAAATTATAAATTTAATAAAATCTTTTTTCAAAAATTAAGTTAAAAATGTCATACGATGAAAAATTAGGACTATACTATTTTCAAAAAATTACCCGCTAGGATCAATTTAACGAAAACAATATCAATCCTCAAATTTCAACACTGAATTAATATTCAAATGTCGAAAAAACCTATCTCTAGTTCGATTCCTAAATTCAAACATTGATATATTCAATTAATTTACTAACTCTCGTTACATAAATTAATTGGTGACAGTTAAAATTAATTTACCTAGAAATATAAAATTAATGAAACCAATTAACTAAATTAACATCATTCGCAGTGCATACCACCCCTTGAACGGTGTGTTTAGCTAAACATTCTCATGTTAGAATAAACAACATTCAATAATATAGCAAGAATGAAAAGGAAAGGGAAATAAATTTAATGCGCAAAATTTCCTTGTCGAACTTGTTCATGAAAGTGCGTCTCAATCTTCTCACAAATCCAGCACTTGATTACACAAAAAAGAATAAAAACAAACCTACAAATGTATTATAAACTAAATTATTTTTTTTTATGATTTTTTTATGTACCCACTATGTACATAATATACACACTTTTTTTCTCTCTCTATGCATCTTTTTCTTCTTTTTTTCTCATCTGAGAGTCTTTTTTAAAAATGAGCAAATGCCCTTTTTTATAAAGTCCCACGATTGTGTTTAGAGGAGATATTGGTGGGATTTCATTTGGATTGGGATTGTGTCCGATTTTGTTGGGATTGCAATGTCAGGCAGATTGATTTCGGGTTTGGCATCGGGTTGAAACTGGTTGGATGGAGTCAGGCGCGGGTTGCGACGGGTTGACAGGTTTCGGAGCAGGTCCGGTCTTCAGGTCGGTATGGCAGGTGGATGTTGGGTCAAAGGGATGTGGTTCTCGATTTGGGTCATTGGGGTTGGGGGATGGTTTCGGGTTTGGTTATTCCGAGTATGGGCTGGTTTCGGCCGCCGGCGGGTTCGAGCTTGAATGGGTGTAATTCCATTGTTGGGTTTGAGGGGTTAGAAATCGGGGCAGATAAGAAATTCATGGGTAAGGGGTCGGGTAAGGTTGGGAACAGTTTCGGCCCGGGATGGATCACGGATTAAGGGAGGAAAATGGGTTGAATATGGTGGTGGTTTAGATGAAAATGGTGGTGGTATAAGGTGGGTTTAAGTGGCTATGTAATTATGGAGGTGAGAGAGAGAGGGTTGGGAGGTTGAAGAAGATGGGTGAGGTTAGTTTCAGGTGTAGGTTAGGTGTATGGTATTAACGGGTGTGTGTGTGTGAGTAACGGATTGTTAGTGTGTGTGTAATTTGTACTCTTAAAAATTAACACTACCCAAAAAAAATAAAACTAAGACTAAATAAAAAATTAAAAATCTAATAAAACTAAAAAAAACTAACATCTCAAAATAAAATTTAAAAGACACTAAATAAAAAATGAAAATAAAAAATAAAACTCTATTAAAACTAAAAAATATAATCCTAATAAAATAAAATAATGATTAAAAATTAAAAACTAATCAAAATAAAAATAAAGAAATACAAAAATAGAAAATAAATTATAAATAAATCCTAAAAATAAAAATGACACAAAATAAAAAAAAATCTAAAAAATAAAAAAGGTACAAACTCAACACACACCGGGCTCGGGGAATGGTCTAGGCTCGGTGTAAGAGTATGTTGGGGTTAAGGGACTGGTTCGGGACATTAGAACATATCGGGTTAGCTCAAATATGGACCCTAACTTCGCGGTCTCCTTTGATTTCTTCGATGCATGCTTTTAACCGCTTCTGTGTCGCAATTGACTGAATTTAGCATCATTTAACACCGCAACTGCGTATTGACCTGCAAAGTGATAGAATATGAACATAAGGCCAATTTTAATTATAACGAGTGATTAAAATGCATCTATTCGGGGCATAAATTATACACTTTTGGGTGCTTGTTACACCAACCCCAAACAGAACATTGTTAGTCCTCGACCAAAAATTAGAGAGAAAATCGAGATAAGTAACCAAAAGTGTGTCACTTTCACAGGCACTGGCGATTTCTCTTAGCATGTGCAACAAGTCATTAAACTTATAGGTTGCCCTACAGGACGAGTGGTGTCTCGTGAGGGTTTGCAGTGAATGTACCCACAAAATTCAAAAACTTATTTAAATGCAGTATCTGAGTAGATAATGAAACGCTATACAGCCCAACTTAAAATGACATCAAGGAACACCGTATTCAACTATCAAAGTATGGCATAAAATTACTTTATACCAAAAGTGTAATCCTTCCTAAAACTCAGCATGTGTTAGTGTGAAAAAATCTTAAATATCACGAGAGTAATTACTAGATTGCCTCTATACGATCAACGCTTTGACATCAATTCTCATTGGATATATCTCTCTGAATCGAACTCTCTGAGAATTGGGTAAGTGTATCTCTCTAGTGTATGAGGAGGTGAGTAAATGTAAGAAAGTTCAAACGTCTCACACACTTTATAGAAAATGACAGATACATGAAAAAAAAATGATCTCATGAACGAATGCTAATCACTATGTTGAGAATGTCAAGTTATTCACCATATAATCTTCTCGTTTGCCTGAACATTTTACCAAAGGTGAAAATGGGGTTTATGTAAGGTATGAGGGAAAAATGAAGAAGATGAATGATATGATGGGGTGTATTGAGAAGAGTGTAACACAAGAATAACTAATGTCTTCATTTTTTTTTTGAATTTTTGATCGCATGCTTTCTTTTTCTTCTTTTCTAATTTTTTTTTCTTTCTTTGCTTCTTTTTCTACTTTTTTTTCTTTTTTTATTGCGATACATTTTTCTTTTCATAATGAAAATGAAGACATTTTACATTTGAAATCTAAACACTCTTTTATCAAAAAATTATCGTAATGATAAGGAATGATATATAAATGGTATATGGGACATATATGGGTAAGGAAAACATGGGATGATAATAGATGGAGTGAAGTGTAAAAATGGTAAGTGTGTGGAAAAATCAGTTTAGTACTCAGGACAAACTACAAGATACATGTGTCTTACAACTCGAAAGTAATGTCATTCTCAGTAATTAAGCCAAATTTGAAAAATAATGAGATCATATAACGACTAAGTGCGGTATCCAAAGAAAGTTGAGTCAACTTGTGACTCAGAGATACTTAAAAACCCTCAAAAAGGTGAAAAGCCCAAATCTCACGGGTTTAAGTCGCCACTAGTGATCTTTTAAGGTCTCTTGAGAATGTTGTTACTCTTCAACTTTTGATTGTAAATGTGATAGTGTAAAATTTCCGAGTTTAGGAATTCATAGTGCAAGTACGCTTTTAGAGGTATTAATTAATTTAAGGTTAAAAGCGTAATTTTTGGGTCAAACACAGGTATTTCGAGATATCTAAAAGAGGGATGATAGACAAATCATGTCATAAAAATTTATTTTTAACTGCACAAAAAATTTAAAATCACTTGTTTCTGAAAATTTTCAAAAGAGGTACGATTTTGATAAATTTCCCACCCCCAAACAAAAGAGAACATCATCCTCGATGTTTAAAACCATATATAAAAATAAACCCACAAGGGAGGAAAGATATTACCATAATTAACTGCTTATGAAAACGTATCGCATAGTGGAGTAGAGATAGAACCTGAAGAACAAACGCGATACAAAAATATGTACAAGTCTATAAAGCATGTGAAAATAATTGGGTGGTGTGAAACACCACCCCCAAACAGGATAAGACTCATACTCGGAAACAATGAACGATGGGTTACCTCCCAGTAGTGCTAAGTTTAACGTCTTCATCCAGACCGATCGGAACTCGCCCTAAAGATAAGATCTATGAAAGTATGGGGCGACAAAAAAATTGGGTGAAGAGAATCAACCCCAAACAAGACTGAAGCGTCAATCTTGTTGGATAAAGCCTAAAAGATGTCAATGAACTTGTATAGAAAAGTGCATCACTCGATGAAAAGCATCGGTGGAACATGGGCGGGTGGGAAATAGGGTAAGGGTGAGAAAGTCAAGGGTGATTAAGAATCGATCACGGGCCTTAAGGAGCCGGAAGGTTTGGGAAAAAAGAGCCCGATAAGCATGGTGCTCAAGTTGGTGAGGAAGGCGGAAGGGTTTGCCAATAATGATGGGGCAGGCTACAAAGAAAGTGCATGACCATTCTATAAATGGACGATGATAATGGTCATGGCGTGACACGATAGGGAGCTCTAAATGGAAAAAATCAACACCGTAAGGAAGTGGTGTGCATAGAGTAACAAGATCGGTGTCACGTAAGGGTAGAGTAGCATACATACTCACATGGATGGTGGGTTTGATGAAAAGTGAACAAATTGGATCGTGGAGCACTAGGATGGAGGCTGGGTGTAGGTAAGGACCTAAATGCTTACTTGTGAACAGGGAAGGTGCTATTATAAGACCCAAACCAAGTGGTGGGATGGTATGGACAATGTGTGGGTCGGGTGGGACAAAGGGTAGGGGAAGATGATCTAACTGAAAAGTATGGGACACACACTCATCGGGAGGAGGAAAGGAAAACTCGGATTGGAGTGTGGTATCTAAAGATGGAATGGTCAACTTCTCCACCCAAAAGTCAGCATCCGAAGTAGTGGAAAAAACAAACGAGGCATCCAAATCCAAGATAAAAGAATCAACATTAATATATGACTCTACGGGAGCTAAGCATGGTGGGACAGGATTCATATTCAAAGAGGTAGAAATCATCTCGGAATCAATCTCGGGATAGTGGGATGCACTCGCAACCGGATCTAACCTATAAATAATGGGTTCATCGGGAGCACACATAAAAGGGTCAAAAGATGTAGACTCGGGCATAATTGTGGATTCTATGAAAGGGGAAAGACTAACTGCAATGGTGGGTTCGAAATGATAGGGCGGTGTGGGTTCAGTCGCACAATCAATGAATACATCAACACAATTGTCAACGTGGGGCCCGGACCACAAGGTGATCTCAGCGTCGAGATTCTCAGGATAACAGCGTTGGTCACACTCAAAATCAGTGGCACAAGATGACACGTCATCATCCCACATAGGTGAAATAATGGGTTGACTTGGGGTGAAATCCGACTAATTCTTACACTCAAATGTAGTAAACCAGTGTTTAAGCCGTTGAAGGGCTTCATTTTCAGACTAACGAGTGTGCGCAAACTTTTGTAAGAGGATTTCGAGAGCGGATGTGCAAGGTGGTAGGGAGATGTCGGCGGGTGGTGGTGGTGGGTGAGGTGGACACAACTCGCTAGAAACACTAGGAAGTGGAGAATACTCATATGAAGTATGGGTAATGGGGTCAAGTTGGTCATACACGGGAGAAGCATCTTCGTGAGAGACAAAAGGTTGATCAGCACGAGGATCATAGTAATATGACTGATAGATATGAGGTGCACAAGGTGGCGATGATGATTGTTGGAAACAGTAAGGATCTACAACATGGTGTTGGGATTCATATTGCATGGAAGGATGATCAGGCCTCCATGAATATATGGGTTACTCATACCCCTCGACATTAGATATGTCGTGAGCAGACGTCGAGGGCGGTTCTGAAACAGTGTCATACTGATACACACGTTCTATGGTGGGTTCAGATGGAGAGAAAATAAATGGGCACTCATGGGACAAGTGATCGACAAGAAAGCAATGTGTGCACGGTGAAGCATGGGATGTGTTGACACTCGTCACCAGAGGTGGTGGAGTAGGAGATGTGCGCGTGGACGACACATGAGTATCAACAATGGGTGTTTAAGAGTTAAAACCATGAATTAATGAATGAAGGTTTGAATCGGGCTTACCATCAAACAATGGGAAATGGACAAAGTATTCACGTAAATGACGTTCGTCGGCCATAACGAGGGGAATATTTTTTTGGTTTTTTAAATATTTTTCAAAAGAAAATATTTTTGTGATTTTTGAAAATAAGAAAAGGAAATCCTTTTTTGGCATTTTAAATATTAAAAAAAATATTTTTGGGAATTTTGAAAATATTTTTTAAAAAAGAAGGAAATATTTTTGGGGATTTATCGAAAAAGGGGGAGAAAATGGACTCGTTAATTGAACGAACAACTAAAATTGACTACCTAAAGAATTGAATGGGACACACACAAGTCAAGAAAAAATCCTAAAGTGCACGTAGACAATTATTATCTTCAAAATTAGTGAAAGGGGTAGTCAAATTTTTAATTAAGTCTACGGGAGAAAAAATCACGGAATTTTTCTTTGTGATCGTCTGTTGTAAAAATGTGTTCCTATGGGTCTAGCTAGTTGATTGATTTTAAATTTAATGACAGCTAGGGTAGCACACAATGGATAAGAGAGTGAGTCGGGTGATGAAATCCCTTCTCGTTTCAATGACCGGGTCCAGGTCTTAGGTAAATTAATTCATCAAACCATTCAATTTAAGTGCGATGCAGAAATTAAAGGCACATAGGAGCAATTAATCACACAAAAAATGAACTCGTTTGCAGGACATTCGTGAGGGATAAAAAAATGCACCTCCCATGGTTTTTACACACGTGGGGTGAAGATCGAGTTGAGTAGACCATGGGGAGATCTCGCCTATCTCAGTCGTCCCCGGGAGTCCTACCGACCCAAAGTAGAGAGGTTTCAAAATCCTCGCCTTTGGACACCCTCTCTCTACCTTGTCCGGTTTCCCTTTTTTGCTTTTTTTATGAATAATTATTACAATAAATTGGTCTTAAAATGCACCCAAATAAATACAAAGCTTCAAAAATCCTATACAACCAGTCTAAGGAGGGAGAATGAGGAATAACTACACTAAAAATAAAAATAAATAAAAAAATTACAAGTCTTCAACTTTGTCTCCACGTCAAGAAAGCGGCAACGGCGCCATTTGATTTAAGATTTTTGCGTATATGGTCGTTGTCTTCCAAATACACTCTCAAAATTCCCTTGAGTACCTACAAAACATGTCTAAAAATAACTCGTATTGCGGTAAGTACGGGTATCAGTCCAACTTTCAAGGTGAAACAATTAATGTGAAAACGTGCAATTTAATTTTTTATTGAAATATTTTTTTGATTTTTTTAAAACAATTTCAAGAGAAAAATTGACTAAATGATAAAATTACTAAATGACTAAATAATGAAAAAAAAGTGTGCATCTGAGTGTAAAATATGTAAGAAAATCAAGAGATGGGATTACACTGCATTTTCAATTATTTTAATTTCTCAATTTTTTAATTTGAAATATTTTGAGATAATATTAAATCGATAATCTAACTCTCGTTAAAATTATAAATTGAATAAAATATTTTTCAGAAAATTAATTTAAAAATGTCACACGATCAAAAATTTGGACTACACTATTTTCAGAAAATTACCCGCTAGGATCAATTTAACGAAAACAATATCAATCCTCAAATTTCAATACCGAATTAATATTCAAATGTCGGAAAAACCTATCTCTAGTTCGATTCCTAAATTCAAACATTAATTTGTTCAATTAATTTACTAACTCTCGTTACATAAATTAATTGGTGATAGTTAAAATTAATTTACCTAGAAATATAAAATTAATGAAACCAATTAACTAAATTAACATCATTCGCAGTGCATCCCACCCCTTGAACGGGGTGTTTAGCCAAACATTCTCATATTAGAATAAACAGCATTCAATAATATAGCAAGAATGAAAAGGAAAGGGAAAGAAATTCAATACGCAAAATTTCCTTGTCGAACTTGTTCATGAAGGTGCGTCTCAATCTTCTCACAAATCTAGTACCAAAACGAATAAAAACAAACCTACAAATTTATTCTAAACTTAATTATTTTTTATTTTTTATTTTTTTGAATTTTTTATGTACCTACTATGTACATAATATACACACTTTTTTTCTCTCTCTATGCATCTTTTTCTTTTTTTTCTGATCTGAGAGTCTTTTTCAAAAGTGAGCAAATGCCTTTTTTTATAAAGTCCCACTATTGTGTTTAGAGGAGATATTGATGGGATTTCATTTGGATTGGGATTGTGTCCTATTTTGTTGGGATTGCAATAGCAGATGGATTGATTTCGGGTTTGGCATCGGGTTGAAACTAGTTGGATGGAGTCAGGCGCGGGTTGCCACGGGTTGACAGGTTCCGGAACAGGTCCGGTCTTCAGGTGGGTATGGCATGTGGATGTTGGGTCAAAGGGATGTTATTCTCGATTTGGGTCATTGGGGTTGGGGGATGGTTTCGGGTTTGTTTATTCCGGGTATGGGCTGGTTTCAGCCGCCGACGGGTTCGAGTTTAAATGGGTGTGATGCCATTGTTGGGTTTGAGGGGTTAAAAATCGGGGCAGATAAGGGATTCACGGGTAAGGGGTCGGGTAAGGTTGGGGACAGGTTCGGCCCAGGATGGATCTCGGATTTAGGGACGAAAATGGGTTGAATATGGTGGTGGTTTGGACGAAAATGGTGGTGGTATAAGGTGGGTTTAAGAGGTTGTGTGGTTATGGAGGTGAGAGAGAGAGGGTTGGGAGGTTGAAGAAGATGGGTTAGGTTAGTTTTAGGTGTAGGTTAGGCGCATGATATTAAGGTGTGTGTGAGTAAGGGATTGTTCGTGTGTGTGTAATTCGTACCCTTAAAAATTAACATTACCCAAAAAAATAAAAATAAAACAAAATAAAATAAAAATCTAATAAAAGTAAAAAAAACTAACATCTCAAAATAAAAATGAAAAGACACTAAATAAAAAATAAAACTCTATTAAAACTAAAAAATATAATCCTAATGAAATAAAATAATGATTAAAAGTTAAAAGCTAATAAAAAACAAAATCAAAATAAAGAAGTAGAAAAATAGAAAATAAATTATAAATAAATCTAAAATAAATCCTAAAAATAAAAATGACACAAAATAAAAAAAATCTAAAAAATAAAAAAGGTACAAACTCAACATACACCGGGCTCGGGGAATGGTCTAGGCTCGGTGTAAGCTTATGTTGGGGTTACGGGACTGGTTCGGGACATCGGAACACATGGGGTTAGCTCAATTATGGACCCTCACTTCGTGATCTCCTTTGATTTCTTCGATGCATGCTTTTAACCGCTTCTGTGTCGTAATTGACTGAATTTAGCATCATTTAATACCGCAACTGCGTATTGACCTGCAAAGTGATAGAATACGAACATAAGGCCAATTTTAATTAAAACGAGTGACTAAAATGCATCTATTCGGGGCATAAATTATACACTTTTGTGTGCTTATTAGTACTCTTTGTGTATATTTCTCTTTTCTTCATGGGAGTGTTTCCGATTACATACCCTTTGCCCTGGGCCAGGGATATCATATATATAGTTAAACTTCGGAGAGTGGGAGTACTGGGCACTCCCACTCTATCCCACTATCCGTAGAATATCTCATGAGAGATTTTAGGAACAAGGTGGGTTGTTGCTAACTAATTATTTGTGAGGTTTTGGAGTTTGGGCCAGGCTCTCGCTATTTCCATAGGGCTTAGTCTGATTACTTCTTTGGGCTTATGAAGACTGAGGAGGTACCCACAAAGATATAGGGGAACTAAGCCTTGGCTAGAAAATGCTTCATAGCTATTATTCGACCTAATCATAAGAAAAGAAGGAAAAATCCGTAGAGCCAGAGGAAGGCTCCATACCCTCCAATTAGAAGAAAAAGTATGAGTGGCCTAGTATTGAAAAAACTAGAGTTTCCACTATCAATCATGTTATGAAACCCCCTTCAAAAGATAGCATTTGATGACAATCAACCTGAAAAGAAGTTCATGATCGACAGTTCACTAATGAAAGAATAATATACACAGTTGGTTGATTTCCTCAAAAGAAACCAAGATGTATTTTCCAAGAGTATATGACATTCCAGGAATAGATCCAAAAGAGATGTGTTGTATGATCCACGGATCTATTACATCCACCAATGACCCAAAAAAAGGGGTGAATCGCACTCGATAAGGCTAAGGCTATTAAGGAGGAAGTGGGGAAACTTCTATAGGCACAATCTATAAAGTAAGTTCAATTCCCCAAGTGTTTATCAAACCCAGTAGTCGTGAAGAAAAGCAATAAGAAGTGGAGAGTCTACGTAGATTTCACTAACCTGACCCGTACATGCCTAAAGGGTAGTTTTCCCTTACCCAAGATAGATCAGTTGGTCGATGCCACCGATAACCATGAATGAATGAGATTCCTCGACACCTACTCAGGGTACCATCAAATCTCGTTATTTTCCCACAACCAAGAAAAGATAATCTTCATCACCACATTGGGGATATATTTCTATAGGGTGATGCCTTTCAATAGTCATGGAAGCCTTTCAGATCGACCCAACCAAGCCCATTATTAACAAACACTGGAGACCTAAAGATATTGATTATATGAAGCATATAATTTTCACTGATGATAATTTATTTAGAGTAAGGACTCTCCATCACCACGTTCTTATCACCACTGTCAGAATTTTTAATTGGGATGTGGTCAAATTATTGGTGGACCAGGGGAGCTCCTCGAAAGTCATGCACCTCAAGATACTCAATCAGTTGAACCTATGTATAGAAGGCCTGCATGAAACCACTATTTCTCTAGTAGATTTTTTATGAATAATGACCTTGCCCCTTGGAAAGGTAGTTCTCCCTGTCCTAATATGAGGGAACTATAAGCTTATTAAATTACTCCTAGTGGATATAGAATACTATCCTCAACAGAGCATGGTTGGACACCATAATAATTGTACTATCTACCTATCACCAGAAGATAAAATGCATCACTGACAAGGGAAACATGGAGACACATGGGAACCTAGCCTTTACCATAAACTGCTTCACAGCTATTATCCGACCTAAGCATGAGAACAAAAAGGAAAAAATTGTAGAGCTAGAGGAAGGCTGCATTCCCTCCAAATAGAATCAAAAGTATAGGTGACATAGTATTGAGGAAACTAGAGTTGCCCCTATCGATTGTGTTATGGAATCCCCCTCAAAAGATAACATTTAATGACAATCAGCCTAAAAAGAAATTCGCGATCGACAGTTCACTCATGAAACAATAAAAGAAATAGTTGGTTGTTTTCCTTAAAATAAACCAAAACGTATTTTCCAGGAGACCATATGACATGCTAGGAATATATCCAAAAGTTATGTGTTATAAGCTCCACGAATCCATTACATTTATCAGTGACCTAAAACACAAGTTGAGTTGCACTCGAGAAGGCCAATGATGTTGAGGAGAAAGTGGGGAAACTTTGGGAGGTGCAATACAAAAAGTTAGTTCATTTCCCAAGTGTATAGAAAACCCAATAGTCATGAAGAAAAGCAACGAGAAATGGAGAGTCTACGTAGATCTGACTAACCTAAATTGTACATGCCTAAAGTTTAGTTTTTCTTTGCCCAAGATAGATCCGTTGGTCGACGCCACCACTAACCTTGAACGTATGAGATTCCTCGACACCTACTCAAGGTACCATCAAATCCCGCTATTCGTCCCCGACTAAGAAAAGACAATCTTCATCACCACGTTGGGGGTGTATTACTACCAGGTGATGTCGTTTAAATTGAAGAACATCGGGGTGAACTACAAGTGGCTTATGATAAATATGATCAATGATTAATTTGGAGACACAATGAAGGTGTATATTTATGACATGCTTGTGAAAACTAGGAGAAATGGGGATCACCTTGTAGACATGGATTTTTTTTTTAAAGTCCTTTGTTATTATAGATGAAACGAAATGCGGTGAAATTATCCTTTGCAATACAATCGAGAAAGTTCCTTAGATACGTAGTCAGTTAAAGAGGTATCGAGGCAAACCTCGACCAAATTAAATCCATTAAAAGGTGCACTCCCCCTAAGACTTTTTGCGAGGTACAAAAATTGAATGACAAGCTGGCGACCCTCAATCAGTTCATATTAAGCTCTTAGGAAAGAAAGCATAGAAGTATGGAATGACGTATGTATAATGGAACTCGAAGAACTAAAGAACTATTAAAGTAAACCACTATTTCTAACCATTTTAGACGATGGAGGCCCTTTGTACTTATATTTGGCAGTGTCCAATGGCGTTGTAAGTTCATCATTGGTTTGTTAGAAGAATGCGAGTCATGCTCCAATTTATTTTGCAAGAAAAACATTATTTGATGCTGAAAAAATATACATGCCATTAGAAAACATGCACACGCACTGGTGGTAATCTCCATGATGTTGAAACATTAATTTAAGGCGTGCACAATCATTGTTCTAAACTCCTTCAATCTGAAAGCAATGCTCAGGAAGGCAGACCTATCTGGATAGATGTTCAAGTGGTTGGTAGAAATCCGAAAGTTTAATATCCAGTTTTAACCTAGAACCTTGATTAAAGTGAAAGCCATAGAAGTCTTTATCACTGAGTTTTCCAATGACCAATAACCAGTAGTGGGTGATAATGGAAGTAAAGAATCTACCTTATAGTCTATCGAAGAAGTTGATAAATGGGTACTATATTTTAATGGAGCCTCAAATTCTAAGGGGGAATGAGTGAGGATAATACTAGTATATCCGAAGAAAATATTTCTTGAGCAGACAATTTTCTTAAGATTCGAAGCCTCTAACAATGAAGCTGAGTATGAAACCTTTCTCGGTGGATTATAAAAAGAACTCTTCCTGGGATCCCATCACCTTAATGTCCTCTGCGACTCAAGGTTGACAGAAAATTAGATATCAGAAGATTATAACCTAAGGACGATCATATGGCCATATACCTTAAACAATCCCAACACTTGGTTTCCTAATTCAAACATGTACAAGTGCAATAATTCCCAAGAGGGAACAATAGTCATGCAGATGCACTGGACATACTCGCTTCAACTATTAAGGGGATATGAAATGGACAATTAAAGTGGAATACCGTGACCAACCAGTATCAGTAAAGAAAAATTTTCAAAGCAACTTATTATCATCAATAGGACTCCAAGTTGGATGGGTCCATTCGTGCACTACCTAAAGGAAGATTCTCTTCCAGTTGATAAAAAGGAAGGACACAAAATACGTGTAAAATCTACTCGTTTCCACATAACAACAAATCAAAAGATTTATTAGCTTTCTTTTTCGGGTGCTTACCTCCAATGCATTTACCCATACGATGTCAAGAAGAACCTCTACGAGCTTTATGAAAGGATACTTGGGAGCCATGCAAGGGTTAGGTCGCTAGCATTTAGGGCTATGAAAGAGGGATACCTGTGGTGGCCATATATGTAAAAGGACATAGTTTTCTATGTTAAAGAATGCATAAAATGTCATCTCTTCTCGCCATTAATACACTAATCGACCAGCGACCTCAAGCCCCTAGTAAATCCTTGGTCATTTTCCCAATGGGTTATTGATATCGTTGGCCTTTTGCCCCTCACATCCGATATTAGTAAGTATCTATTAGTCGGCATATACTAATACTCTAAATAGGTTAAAGGGTAACCCTTAGAAAATATCTGAGATGTCAATATGACCAAGTTCGTATAGAAGAACATCATTACGTAGTTTTCATCCCTCAAATTATAATTATAGATAACGAAAATCATTTTGAGAGTAGCCTCTTTAAAAACTTTCGTAAGAAGCACATTATTAGGCACTACTATAGTTCAGTGTCCTACCCCTAAAGCAACGGACAGAAAAAAGCTTCCAACAAGATAGTCCATAATGGAATCAAAAATAATTTGGAAAAAAACAAAGGATTCTTGGGCCAACTAACTCCCCCGCATTCTCTAGGCAGTACGAACAACACTCGGGCGATCAACAGGGGAAAGACCCTCTGATTTGATTTATAGAATGGAAGTGGTCATCTCGATGGAAGTTGGTATGTCAACCATGAGGTTCACCTTAGTCGATCAATATCTCAGTAGCAAAGCAATCAGATAAGATCTTGACTTAGCCGCTAAAAAAAGATAATTAGCTCTTGTAAAACTTAACTCCTACCAACATTAGATGGTAAAGAAATATAAAAAGTGTGTCAAAGAGAAAGGCTTCAAGTTTGGGACTACGTACTTAAAAAAATAGTGGGCAGTCCCAAAAATCCCTTAGATGGGAAACTTGGGCCCAAATGGGAAGGCCAATTCAAAGTCATTCGAGACAAGTTAAGGGCGCCTACCACTTAGAAATAATGGAGGGTAGAGAGTTTGCTCGAGCTTGGAATACAACCAATATAAACAAGGTTTACTTTTAAATTTTTAGTTTATTACTAATTTCTTTTCATTTGTTTCAATTTTAAAGTTTCTTTATAAAGTTCTTTAAAACTTCTCGTGCATATCTCTATGTTTTGTTCCCAGTGGCAGGAAAATGAGTATTTAATAAAGAAGATCAATTAGTTCAATGAGTTCTCTTTAACATACTTATCACTGTGATGATCCACTTGTCTTAAATGTCTTCTTTTAAGATTCAATAATTGAGAGACCATAAATAAACTCTGAATAAAAGGTCTGCATATGAGGCTAAGTGGTCGGTTTGCCAACATAAAAAGTTTTGGGGAATAACAAAACATGAATAATTTCTTATTGCTGATGAAAGGCCTAGTAGGAAACCCTAGACACCAATGACCAAGTGGGTCACAAAAATCCTTATTGGGGAAAGACCCCACAAACAGGTGCATTTTTGCTTTACTGGTTCTAGGCCAAATGTTTGTATGACGATATCACCTAAAAGGCAAGACCATAATACCACGCATCATATAAGAAATGAAAAATGTAAAAGAAATCCATTGACACTTACAGTTATTACAAGGAAAAAAGTAATTACAACAAAATGGTAAATATTGTTAGATGAATTACGCAATAAGGATGGTTCATTCGTTGAACTCCTAACTCCAGTAAGAGTAACATCCAACGTGTAAGGAAAAATGGTTGCAGACATGTCTTTGATCTTTGTTGGCCCACCACGACTAGACCCATCGATTAAGTATTGAGTTCGATAGATTTCATAATCTCCATCAAGATCGTGGTCGCTGAGGTACTTCCATATTAAGCTAATTGGAAAGAAATCCATTGGGATCCATAAAACATCAATCGTATAAAGAGGGCATTGTCAATCAAGGAAACCTGGATTGTACTAATATTATAACTGAGAATATTGTGGAACCGTTTCCACTATGAGGGCATTAAGACAATTATGCTTGTAGCCAACATTTCGAGCATCACTCAAGGAAGAGTCCATATTGATAAGGGCCTCGTCATAGCCATCCATACATACCTGGAGAGGTTTTTTGTGGAACTTGAATGTGAGATGGGAAATCTTCTCGGTCAAACTTTTGATGGTTGATAATTTATTGAGGAATTCTTCTTGGTCTTTCATAGATCGTCTACTAGATAGCCTTCCTCTTGACTTTGGGAGGAGGATTGACCCTTGATAGTCATAACTTTATCATTCAGAGCCTTTTGAGTTCTCTCTATATCTCTCTGAGTTGGCCATTATCTCCTTCTAAAAAGGAGGCACCCCCTCCCGCCTGCTCACTTGAGTTGAACTTATTGAGTCTTTCAAGCTCAACCCTCATATCATTATTCTCCCTCTCCAGAATAGTGGCGACCTCCCTAGGACCTACCTGATCGACGTGCTTAATGAAATTCCTTCTAGAATGAGAAGACTCATTGGAGGCCAGCCACTTATCAAGTCCACTCTCTTTGTTTAAGTAGGCAAGATTATATTCAAAGTCAGCTTTCAGATTGGCTAACGACTCCCTATGCTTGCTTTGAGCAGTGAAAATCATGTCGTAGAGAGAGACATTGTCTGTAACCTCCCTATGGAAGAGGCGACGAAGATCTAATATGACTTTTTTTAGTAGACACATTAAGACCTAATTGTTAGTCAAACTCATCATCCTCGTCATCGTGATCAGAAGAGAACAATCTTCAACATTTTTCTTGAAAATCGTTCTGAGCAGTAAACAGCGCTGCAAGTTTTATATTAGACTACATAAATAAATGGTCGAATATATATGCTTAAAAAATAGAGGACATGCGGAAATAAGAGACAATAGGAAATGGTTTAATTAAAAAGAGGTATTTGGTTGAAATAGTTATAAATGGAGATAACCCCTCTAAAATCTAAAGAAAAAGAAAATACAAATCTCCATAAATAACGCCAAGGAAACATTCTTATTATCCTTCTCCTTATCAAAAGTTTGGGAAATAAACATTATCTCCAACTAATTAGTTATGATAGCTTTCTCGGCCAGTGGCTGAACAGACTCATTAGATGTCAGTTTCTCTCTGACCTCCCCTTCAATATCCTTTTTCTCATGAACATGAGGAGGGGACAATATGGTGCTCCTTGAATAGGTCGGAGTCTTTAGGAACACCAGCCTTTGGGAGAGCCTAATTCCAATCGTTCTTAAAAAATACCTTCCTCGGATATTCAATATGATCTCCATCATTGACAAAACTTCGTCCTAGCCACGTATGAAAGCATACTCTTCAGCTTTAGTCTTGGCCTCATCAGCCTATTTCTTGGTATTCTAGGAATTAATTTTTAACTTCATAGCATCTGTTTTATCCAAGTTAGCTATAGAGGCCAATGCATTTGAGTCGTCAATCCTATCTTGAAGAATGATCTTCTCGTCCTGAAAACCTTTACCTTTTGCTCCAGCATTTTCTTCTCGATCATTTGTACCACATTGATTCAATGGGCATCCAACAAGGATTTTCTCGGACCTTCGAATGCCACCTACATATCAATAGAAGATTTTTCAAAATGTCATTCCTCTCCAACAACTGATTATAGTCAATTAGAAACTACAAAGACTAATAACGAATGAGAATTAAGCAAAGTTTTTAACAAAATGAGGATAAAGATAAATTACGTGACAAGCTTATAAGGTAGGGGTTGTGGTTATCACATTTGAGAAGATGATCATGGGTGAGGACAGAAGCATTATCCCTATCAGCATGAAACACTGGCAACGAAATCTATTCTCGAGCAAGCACGACTACGGATTGGGCAATTCCCTTTCCCTTATTAGAAGCAGATTTCCCCACAATAAGTAGTAGGGCAAAAGCAGCACAGTATTTTTTGAACCTCTCTACAAGAGGTTCATAATCCTTTAAGGGTGAATCATCTAGATCCAATGGATTGACTGGACCACCAACCGCATTTATCTTACTCGTTGCCTGAACAGGCTCCATGTCCTTAATCAACGAATGAGAAGGGGCCCTGTTGATATTCAAACTTGGATTTATCAGATTAACTAATTTACTCTTTGGGGCCATAATGTTTGAATAGTCCAAGAGGAAATACAGTTAAAACATCCAAAGGTTCAAAAGATAAAGAGGTCCCTTTCTCGTTTGAGCCCTCAAAATTGGATCCCTCACTGGGTGAGGCCTGTGCATCATCTAGCATAATTTGTATGGATAGAGCTTGTTCCAGTGGCTTCATTACAAACGAGGCAGAAAACTCTTATATCTGAATAATAAGGATGGCAACCTAGGATGATCAGCAGTTCCAAGCCTTCAAAGGATGGAGAAGTTAACTTCACTGTCATGAGGACATTTCTTCTTGTTATTATCTACCATAAAAAGAGAAAAGCAATTATATTCATTTAGATGAGACAAAGGTTTCAAGAGGAAAAATAACCATTATATCTCAATATATTCCTTACCCTTCCTAAGGCCCTTGACATACCTAAACCTCAAAAAGGGGAACATGTTTCCTATTCTCCACAATGACCCCATGGTCCCAATAATCTTTTTTGTAGTGAGGCAGATTCATAAGTAGGGCTAGACTAGCCACCCTCGTCTTAAAGTACCAAGTACCCTCATGGGTCGAAGCCCACATATAATAATATATGATTTCTATAATACCGAGATTGGTCCCAAAAATTCTTTAATGTAGTTAACACCATTAATGACCCTCTAAGCTTTCAAAGAAAGATTGACAGGGACCACAATAAAATATTTACAGCATTAACGGAATAGCCAATTTGGGGGGAATATTACCCCACCCTCAGCTATGAAAATGAAAGGTAGCCAGCGGCCCTCAAGAAGCGCCAAGAGCTCACATGGCACTCAAAAGATCAACAACAATCAACGAAAGGACAAGATGATCAAGTTTAAATTTTTCAATAATATATACTACCTTTAGAGAATGGAAATTTAGAAAAAAGAATAAATAGCAAGAATTCAGAAAACACAATAAAATAGCAGAGAAGAAGATGTGTGTACTTAAAGTGAAACGCGAAGTTAAAGGAACCCTTATTTAAAGTTGCATAGGGTTTTAAAATGAAAAATAAATAGAGGGAACATATGCTTTTTTCGGTGTAAAATGGCTTTACGCTTTTCAACATACCAATTATAATGCACGTGTGATGGGTATTGTAGAGGGGTATTTTGGCTTTGTTAATATTTGGGTGAGGGACCCCTCCAGCCCCTCCTGCAAAGAATTTAAAGATATTTGGGTGAGGGACCCCTCCAGCCCCTCCTGCAAAGAGTTCAAAGGCATTTGGGAGAGGGAACCCTCTAGCCCCCTCCTGCAAAGATCTCAAAAATATTTGGGCGAGGGCCCTCCTTCAAAGAGTTCAAAGGCATTTGGTTGAGGGACCCCTCTAGCCCTTCTTGTAAAAAAATTCAAAGGTATTTGGGAGAGTAATCCCTCCAGCCCCTCCTTCAAGAAATTCAAAGGCATTTGGGCAATGGACCCCTCCAGCCCCTCCTTCCATAAGTTTCAAATGAGTTTTGGGAATGAACCCCTCCATGACCTCCAGCCAATCCCAAAGATATTTTGAGAAGGAACCCCTCCAGGACCTTCTTCCAATCCTAAAGATATTTTATGAAGGAACCCCTCCATGACCTCTTTTAAGTTCAAAAGATAGTTTGGGCGAGGGATCCTTTTTCCCCAAACGAAAACCAGTTGATACCTGAGCAAGGGAGCCCACAAATGAGGGACCACTCTTCCAAGACCAGCTAAAATGTAAAATCTATTGAAGAAGTCCACGATGAAGGATTCCTCTAGCAAAGTGCAAACATTATTTATTTTACAATAAAAGGGTCTAAGTAATGGACCAAAGAGTAAAATAGGTTAGGATGAGGGGGTCTACCATGAACATCCCCTCATCATGAAAAATATATTCTTTTATAGAAAAAAATTACTAATACTTACTTTCTTATACAAGTAGCCTACTTGAGTAGGCAGAGCTCAAATAGGTTAGTTGGGATCTCCTCGGAGTTTTTGCTTGGTGGCTGAGGAACAAGATTTATTGAGCAAGCTCAACCACTTAGCACTTTAAGATAGAGAGAATACTATTAGAGAAACCCTAAGAGTCACGCAAGTCCTTACACGGTTCACACTTAGTCACAACTGAAGTGAGTAGCCAAAGGGCAGCTCATAAGAAATGAAATTTTTATAAAATTATTTTAGAGAAGGGGGTCCACAACCCCCCCCCCCCCCTAAAGTTCAATGGTTTTAGAGGAGGTAGTCCTTGAGCCCCCCCCCCCCCCCCCCCCTCTCAAGTTTACAAAGTTTATACCACAAGTTATCATTTTAATAGATATTTATCAAATCAGATATTGTCTCCATTAGGAGACGTATTTACTTTTTGACTTTGGTTCACACCAGGTGTCATCTGTTATAGGGAACATGCGACTACAGACCTAGTAGGGACAAAAGGTACATTGAAGACCATGTCCCTCTCAGTTTTACCTCTTGATTTTGGCACCCAAAAAGGCCCAAACAAGCCCCATGTTCACCAATAAATAGGACCATTGGTGAGGTCAAAATCTTCATTAGAAACTAAAGCCATACCATTACTCTGTCAAAATCACACCAGACCACCTTGTTTCTTCACTCCCACACTAACAACCATCATTCTCAAGAGACCCTCTTGAGGAAAGTTGCTATTATTGTTTGTGAAGATCATCTTCTTGCAGGGACTGGTTCTAGCTTTGATTCCATTTTTACCAGAAAAGGAAGGATTTACCAGGAGCTGCTCTTGAAACATCTAAAGACCTTGAAGATATGTTCCATTGGAGCGGGTCACGCGTCACCCATTTCAGCATCTTACCAGAACTTAGTCACACTACCCTCTTACATTTGGTGACTCTGATTGGGAGGTATCCTCACTTTCATGAACAAAGAAGGTTTTAAAGTTTTTAAGTAGCTAATTTTTTAAGACACTCCGCCTGGGAATGGAGTTCAAAGTGATCAGGACACCCAAGAAGAGGTGGTGATGATCGGATCTAGGATGCCTGCTGCTCAGGGAGGGCAGACCAGTATAGCAACACTAGCTCCAATAGCAGGTATAAAGCTGATGAGCATGTTTTTTTAGTTTCTGAAACAAAATAATGTGGATTTGGAAAGTTTGAGCCAAAGTTGTGTAACACCAGCAGCAGTAACAGTAGAAGTGGCTCCACTACGAAAGGTGGTGCCAGAGCAAATTATCACATCGCTGAGTTCACTAGCTGCAAAGAGTATAGGTTTGGTGGAATCTCCCTCCAAAGCTATTACCATAGAGGATGTGAGGAAGTTGCTCTCCTCCTCCCAAGGGGAAGCTTCTCATCTATATGAGGAGTTACAGGATCCCTATCGGCAAGATGTGAATGAGAAGCCATACCCAGAGGGGTATATTCCACCAAAATTTATCAAGTTCAATGGAAAAGGTGAGAATCCAAGAGAGCATGTAAAGAGATTTGTTGAGTACCTAGGGTGCATAGGGATGACAAAATCTTAGGTTGAGGAAGTTCTCTAAGACCCTCATGGTGAAGGCCTATATATGGTACTCCCACTTGGCACCTAAAAGCATCCCCACATGGGAGGAAAATGCACAGGCAGTTCCTTCAAAAGATGAGTTCACGTTGAGACACCTGGCATAGGAGGTGTAGAAGCCTGGTGAGGAGTTGATGCAATATATGAAGCAGTTTTATGAGAGGGCACTAAATGTCCATGAGGATGTGGTAGAGGCAAGGCTATTGTAAATATATGTTGGAGGGATCATGAAAGAATATAAGATCCACCTTGTGAATGAGACCAGCGATGGAATTTTTAGAGAATTTACTAGGGTTGTCAACAATATAGACATGATAATCAAGCCTAGGTCCTCGAGTTGGAGGACACAAGTGCCACTGACTTCTGGAAGATTTCAAGTCTTGAGGAGGTAAGAAGTCAACTATATGGATGGAGGTTCAAAGGAAAAGAATGGAGGTCCCAGATCCAAAAGCAACATCCCATATAGCAAGAGGAAGTTTGGAGAGGATGCCCCGCCATCACTGCCTTGTAGGGTAGCAGAAGTAATGGACTGTTATCATATATTTGTACGAGAGGGGGTAGCAGGTCCCCCTCATTTAAATGGGAAAATTCCAATAGCACTAGACAAAGATAATCCCAAGTATTATGAGTTTCATTAGAGGGTGCATCACTCCACCAAATATTTTTACTATCTAAGGAGGATCATTGACGAGCAGCTGGTCAGTGGTACTTTTTAAACACCTCATATGGATGTCAACGAGAACCCACTCCCAATGCATCATTATGGCACTGTTAATATGGTAATTGAGTATGATGAATAGGTATCTCAAGACCATATGGAATGGGAAGGTAGTGAGAAAATATTCTAGGAGCTAGAAGGGATAGCACTTAATAGTGATCAAAGGAGTGAGAAGAAAAGGCTTCAATCCTGACCAAGAAGAGACTAGAGGTAAGGGGGTTGAGCAAGTGAACCCCCCCAAAAGGCAAAGTAGATGTCATCCTTGCCCTGGATAAAGGATATATATTTGAGGCAGAGTATGTCTGTAATGCCCAAACGCATGAAGTGGACATAGACTTCGAGTGTGAAGCCATATCAAGGAGTCTTAAGTTCAAGTGGTTCTTTGACAAGATAGGAGTGAAGTATGACACCATATTATTCATCACTAGGAAAGTTTTTAGAAGCGGTGCAACAATGCAGAGACCCCTCACTAAATTGGCAAGGACCAATTGGGAGGTTGATCAAAAGATACACTTTTAAATTGGTCTTCTCTGAGGCAGATAAGCAAGTGCCCTACTTCCACAATCGCCCGTTGTACATGAAAGCTATAATCAACGGAATCTCCTTCCCTAGGGCATTGATGTATGGAGGGGCTTATATTAATATTATGCCAATCAATACATTATATGAAATGGTTATTGATCAAGAGAAGGTAGATACTATGCCGTTCGTGATTTCAGGATTCGGCAACGCCGGCATGCAGTCCCTATGATATGTGAACATGGGAATTAAGTTGGGGAATTTCACTTCCCACATCAAATTCTACATCATAAACGCCAATACCAACTATCAATTACTCATTGAAAGGTTGTGGATGCATACGTATGGCATAATACCCTCTATATACCACCAATGTGCAAAAGCCAGCATTCGGGGAAAGGAGATCATAATCAAAGCGACACAAAAGCCATTTTCTATTAAGGAGGCCCACCTGGTGGATGTGGTACTTTACATAGAGATGGATGAAGAAAGGAAAAGTTCTTCAAGAAATCTAGATGAAAGGTAAATGGTTGAATGACTTGCCCAGCCAAAGAAATATGGCCACGATCGTTTGGGGGAGAGGGTGATTCCCCACAAAGAAAAAGGAATGAGAAAGGTAGAGGAGGTAGAGAAACCTCCTCGAACTTTCAAGAAGGGGGTCCTACCTGATGGGACAGTTATATACCATTTATAACGGTTTGCATGGGTGGTGTTATGGGATAAGAGAGTCTACCCTGAACTAGAGTACCTTATGGCGGATGAGTCCCACATCATTGAACATATTGAGGAACTAGAAGAGGCTCCAAATTGCATGAAATATGGAACCAAGGAGTAGCTACAAGAGTTAGAGTAAATAAACTTGGGAGTAGAAGAGGTTAAAAGTAGACCCATCCTAATTTCTAAGAGTATGAATCCAAAGCAGAAGGGAGAGCTCATCAACCTGCTCAAAAAGTTCACTAATGTATTTGCCTGAAAATACATAGATATGTGAGGGATAAACCCGGAAGTGATCTCCCTCAAATTAAATGTTCTTCCCAATGCTTTTCTAGTCATACAATAAACCAGTACGTACAAAGCTGAGCTCGACCTAAAGATAAAAGAAGAAGTAGATAAATTATTGGAGGCAGGGTTCATTAAACCCATCCAGCACCCTGTATGGCTCTCCAGTATTATGCCTATGGTAAAGAAGGACAAGAGTCAGATATGAATTTATGTGGATTTTTGTGAATTAAATCGGGCATGTACAAAGGATAAGTTTCCCCTGCCCAGTATAGACAGCTTAGTATATGTTATCGCGGGCCATTAAATGAATAGTTTTATGGATGGGTACGTCGGCTATAATCAAATTAAGATGGAACCATCGAATGCAGAGGAGACTCCCTTTCGCACGCCTTTGGGAAACTTTCATCATATAGTCGTGCCATTCGAATTGAAGAACGTCGGGGCCACCTACCAGCGAACCATAATGGAAATCCTCCATGATTTGTTTCATGATATATTGGAATTTTATGTAGACCATATGGTGGTGAGGTCCAAGATAGAAAGCAAGCATATGCAGGACCTTCGGAGGGTGTTTGAAAGATTTCGTATGCATAAGATGCATATGAACGCCTCGAAGTGTGCTTTTGGGGTCACTACGGGGGTGAAGGTTGCTATAGAAAAGAAGAAGGCCATCGTGATGATTCTACCTCCGAAGACTAAGAGGCAGATCAAGAGCTTCTTAGGAAAGGTTTACAATGTAAATAGGTTCATACTTGCACTGGCGGAGGTAACCCACCCATTCACACCCCTGCTGAAGGAAAAAGCTAAGCGGACCTCAGGGGAGAAACAGACGAAATACTTTCAGAAGATCAAAGAAATTTTAGTCTCTCCATCCACGATGATATAGACGAAGCCTGGGGCAACACTACTCCTCTACCTCACTTCAATAGAAAGGTCTATAGGAGCACTGCTGGCTCAAGAGAAGCAACGAGTAGAGAAGTCCGTGTATTACTTGTCAAGGGTGATCTCGGGTACATAATCAAGATATAACAATGAACAGAGACACTGCCTTGCCCTAGTCTTTGTGGTTAAAAAATTGAGACACTACTTAGTAGCCTTTACATTCCATATTGTCATTAAGTGTGACCCTATCAAGTACCTATTGGCACGAATGGTCCTGGTAGGGTAGGCAATGAGGTGGTTCATAATTTTATCGCAGTATGATCTGAAGTGCATAGGGTCAAAAGTTAAGCAGTAGTTGATCTGTTGGCCCACTTCCCAAGTAGGAATTTTGAGCCTCCTAGTGACGAGTTACCTATGGAAAATTTCCAAGCATGTGTGGCAGAAGAGATAGAGAAGTGGGGGATAGAGACGGAGTTCGATGGCTCTAGTGAACAGGGAACATGGCATTATCCTCGAAAATAGTAAGGAGAAATTCACTCTCTCCTTTAAGATAGACTTAAAATGCTCGAACGATGAGGATGACTACAAGGCCCTCATCCTGGGGTTACTGGAGGCATTTCGAGGAGGCATCAGAGTATTATTTATATGAGGGGACTCTAACCTGGTGGTTAAATAGGTTAATTGGTAGTTCTCCCTCAAGCATTCCAACCTGGCACCATAAAAATCCATTATATAGAAGTTGTTAGGACAATTCCTAAAAGTTATTGTTAAGAGGCATGCACGAACAATGAACAGGCATCCTAATGCACTAGTTACAATAGCCCCAAAAGTGGACATGGATGAGTTAGAGGCGACCATCACAGTGCGACGGAGAATAGTGCCTACCAAAGTGAGGTACTTGTTCCCAAGTGATGAGCCGGAGGACCGGAGCTACGTGGTTATGAAGTAGTTAGAAATAAAGGAATGAACATTGAAGACATTAGAGTTATCTAACTACCACCTGCTATAGGGAACACTTTGCTATAACATCCTCGGTGGGTTCTTATCAAGGTGTATAGGAGAAGAGGAAGTAAGACAGAGGTTAGTAGATATGCACGAGAAGCATTATGGGGATACTGATATCCCTATGTATTGTCGGCTGTAGTGGGGGGGCTATTACTGGCCCACCATGAGCACAGAAATTTCTCGTTTATAGCAGGCCTATTTAAAGTGACAAACTCAATTTGACAAACCAACAGAATCCAATTTTGTAGAGGCCTTTGAAGATTAGAGGCAATCCTACATAGATTATTTGAGATATGGTGAACTACCCGCAGAAAGAGAAAATGAGATTTATCTACGAAAGAGAGTTGTCCAATTCTACCTAGTAGAAGGAGATCTCTACAAGAAGAGATACAATGAGAAGGCACTGAAATGATTAGCCAAAGAGGATGTGGGAAAAGTTTTAAAGGAGACCAACGAGCCCTCACACATGGGAAGTGCCAAACTGTATGACCAGCTGATGACGTTAGGGTATCATTTTCCAACCATTGAGGCAGATTCCATTGGTTATGTGAAAAAGTGCAAAGCTTGCCAAGTACATGGAAACATTGTACATGCCCCTTCGGTCAGTCAGCAAAGTCTAGCAGCTCTCTACCCCTTCCACAGATGGGCGTTCGATCTGGTGAGAAAGATTAGCCCAGCCTCTCACAAAAAATATTTTATTATTGTCATTACAGAGTTGTATACCAAATGGACAGAAGACATCCCCCTCAGGAGAGTGATTGCCGAAGTGGTGACCCAGTTTATAAAGGAATACACAACACCAAAACTGGCGAATGATCATGTCTAAAATCCCTGACCAAGACTGCGGGTCGAGGACTTGTGTCGTGACCATTTTGTGCATGACCAATTCCGTGGCTCGCGACTCAAGTCTGTGACCAAAAAATGGTCACGGCCCACAGGGGATTACGACAGATGGTCGTGACCCATATCGTGATGAGAAAAAATTGGTCGCGTCCTTTGTTAGTGACTCACAACCATGATAAAATTGGTCGCAGCCAAAGTCCATGACCCATGCCGTGCCAAAAAAAAGAAAAAAAATGGTCGTGGCCCAAGTCTGTGACCCACAATCGTGACAAAATTGGTCGCAAATAAAGTTCATGACCCACGTCGTGACGAAAAAAAGGAGAAAATGGTTGCAACCCAAGTCCGTGACCCACAATCGTGACAAAAAATGGTCGCGGTCAAAGTTCGTGATCCACACCGCGATAAAAAAAGGAAAAAAATGGTCGCGGAATTTGGCCGCGACCATTTTTCGTCACGGTTGGGGGTCATGGACTTTGGCCGCGACCATTTTTATGTGCGATGGAAAAAATAAAAATGGACATGGAAAAATTCCATGACCATATTTAACTATAATTTTAAAAAAATGTCTTTTTTTTGTCCAATCGTAAAATTGGGGGTCTTGTGACTACACGGTCGGTTGCTACGTGTAATGTTGAATGCATACGAGGTGTTACAAATATTTATTTTTGGAAAAAAAATAAAAAATCACAAATTGTGAATCAGGAACGTTGTTAATAAAGTAATATATATAAAAACTTAAAAATATTATACGTCTTAATAATTCCCTGACCAAAAAAATTGGGCCGAGTTTCCTCTATTTTCTGGACATTCCAAACCCTGTAAATGTAAAACCTGCTTATTATAAAACCCGCACGGCCATAAAACTAAACAATAAAAGCCCGCACGGCTGTAACACATAAAAAATATAATCCTGAATGTCCACAACATTATATAAACAGTCTTCATATTGTAAACCATTGCCTCCTTCATTTCTTCCACGTACAAAAAAGCAAACGAGGCAATGTTATCTTGCAAATGATAGGATAAAAAAGTGATATCAGTAACCTAGTAGTTTTGCAAAAAAATTATTCAATCTGAAAAATTGCATATATGAGTTATAATTATCAACATATCAATTCCAACGTGTTACATTGGTTCGGTGTGAGGTGTCGGTGCCACTCACGGGGTCGTTTGGGGGTTGTTTCGGGTTTTCGGCCTCTAACACCTTGTTTTTAGTCTAAATCATCATATTTTGAAATTATCATCGTATTCTCAAAACTGGAGTCCCATGATCACGTGGTAAGTTCCTACGAGTTACATTGGTCTCGTGTGAGCTGTTGGTACCACTCACGGGATCGTTCGGGGGTTGTGTCGGGTTTTTGCCTTCTAACATCATGTTTTTAAGCCTAAGTCTAGAAATTTACAAATTATCATCGTATTCTCAAACCGGGAGTCCTGTGATAGCGCGATAAGTTTCTAGGAGCTACATTGGTCCCGTGCGAGGTGATAGTGCCACTCACGGGGCAGTTCGGGGGCTGTTTCAGGTTTTCACCAACTAACGCCATGTTTTATGCCTAAATGTAAAAATATGCAAATTATCATTGTATTCTCAAACCAGGAGTCCCGTGATCACGCGGTCAGATCCTATGAGTTACATTAGTAGCGTACGGGGTGTTGGTGGCACTCACGAGGCCGGTCGGGGGTTGTTTTGAGTTTTCACCCACTAACGCCATATTTTGCTTAAGTCCTGATATTTTTAAATTATCGTCGTATTCTCAAATCGGGAGTCCCGTGATCGCGCGATCAGTTCCTACGAGTTACATTGGTCTCATGCGAGGTATTGGTGTCTCTCACGGGGCCGTTCGGGGGTTGTTTTGGGTTTCTCCCTCTAGCGCCTTGTTTTTAAGCCTAAGTCCTCATATTTTCAAATTATCATCATATTCTCAAACCGAGATTCCCGTGATTGCGCGGTCAGTTCCTACGAGTTACATTGGTCCTATGTGAGGTGTTGGTACCTTTCACGGAGCCGTTCAGGGGCTGTTTCAAGATTTCATCCTCCAACGCCATGTTTTTAAGCCTAAGTCCTAATATTTTCAAATTACCATCATATTCTCAAATCGAGAGTCCCGTGATTGCACGGTCAGTTCCTACGAGTTACATTGGTCCCGTGCGAGGTGTTGGTGCCTCTCACGGGGCCGTTCGAGGGTTGTCTCGAGTTTTCACCCTCTAACGCCTTGTTTTTAAGCCTAAGTCCTCATATTTTCAAATTATCATCATATTCTCAAAACGAGAGTCCTGTGATTAGGCGGTCAGTTTTTACGAGTTACATTGGTCTCGTATGAGGTGTTGGTGCCTCTCACGGGGCCGTTTGGGGGTTGTTTTGGGTTTTTGCCCTCAATGCCTTATTTTTAAGCCTAAGTCCTTATATTTTTAAATTATCATCGTATTCAAAAACTGGGAGTCTCGTGAGACTACGCGGTCAGTTCCTACAAGTTACATTGATCCCGTGCGAGGTGTTGGTGCCTCTTAGGGGGCGTTCGGGGACTGTTTTGGGGTTTCTCCCTCTATCTCCTTATTTTTAAGCCTAAGTCCTCATATTTTCAAATTATCATCGTATTCTCAAATAGGGAGTCATGTGATTGCACGGTTAGTTCCTACGAGTTACGTTGGTCCCGTGCGAGGTGTTGGTGCCTTTCACGGGGCCGTTCGGGTGTTGTTTCTAGTTTTCCCCCTCCAACGCCATGTTTTTAAGCCTACGTCCTGATATTTTCAAATTATCATCATATTCTCAAACCGTGAGTCCCATGATTTCATGGTCAGTTCCTACGAGTTACATTGGTCCCGTGCGAGGTACCTCTTACGAGGTCGTTCGGGTGACCCACCATGCGCAACCAATAAATGAGGTGAGGGTGTTGTTAGATTGAACCTGGTCACGACCTAGAGCCGTGACCCAACATGTGCGACCCTTCTTCCATCAGAACCACTGCTTCAATTAGGTATGGTCACGACCCATAGCTTTAACCCACACTAAGAAATGGTCACGACCCCCAGCCGTGACTCTATTTGTGTATGTTTTGTTCTTTTTCATGACTATGGTCACGGTCCAAGTCCATGACCCATCCGCGACCAGTTTGGAGGGAATTTTGGCGCAAATTTGGTGCCAAGGTTATCACGCCCTGGTCATGGCCCAAGTTCGTGACCCACAGTGGTCAGGGATTTGGTCCGTGACCACTTCCAGAGCATCCATGATTTAGTGTGATAATAAATATGGTCACGCCAAAAATTGAGTTGGTCAAGGCCTAAGTCCGCGAGCAACTGGTCGCGGACTTGGGTCATGACCAACTGGGTGTGACCATTTGCAGGATTTGGTGTAGTGATATATCATATGTAGGTTTGGTATACCTAAGGTAATCCTCACAGATGAAGGAAAACAATTCGTGTGCAAGGAGATGACACTTCACAAGGATAAGATTGTGCACAATAGCTGACCTATCACCTACCCTAAGGAAAGTGGCCAAATGGAGGCCAAAAAAAAACCTTGATCAATATCCTAAAGAATATGTTGGAAGGTATGTCAGGGGCATGGGATGAGAAGCCACTCATGGTGTTATGGGATTACTGCACTTCAAAGGGAAAGCCGACCGAGTTTACCCCATTCTCACTTGTGTATGGAACTGAAGTTGTCCTACCGATGGAACTGGAGGTACCCTCACCTAGGGTCTCTCTAAGCAATGGCCTCATCCTTAACCCATAGCACATGCAGTTAGAGGCACTGGATGACCACAAAGATAAGGCAAAATATAACTTCAAAGTTTACACCTAGTAGTTGTTCAGAGCTTATGAGAACCTACTCAATCCCAGAGAGTTTCATGTGGGAGACTTAGTCCTCCGCGCATCCACTCATCATCTCCGCAGCATGTCGGCATCAAATTTCAAATCCAACTTGGAAGGCCCCTTTGTGATAAGGGGGTTGGTAAATCAAGGTACTTCCAAATCTCAGAGATGGAGAGTGACTGTCTCCAATCTATCAATTGCAAGTGGATGACGGGGTATTTTTCCTAGTTTTGTTAAAATTCATTTCCTTTTGAAGAATTTGAGTGACTTACTTTAACACCAGAAAAGTTTTTTTGTAAAAATGATAAGAGAAACAGTCTTGTAACCAATACACAATATGAAAAGAAATGAATAGCAACTCTTTTTTATCACGGCATGACGATTTTTATTTTGTTTACTTACCAGTTATATGAGGTAGATGAACCAAAATAATTTTTATTATAATAAATAAATAATAATCTCTACTAGGCTAGAAGAGGGTTCATGATACAAAGAACTTTGCTCATTACACGTGGCGGGGTACATCCATCCTAAAAGAAAAGTATATTGAGCAAAGTCCCTCCAGACATAGCAGATAAATTTTTTGTCACCAAACCAGTTGGAGGAAAAAATGAAACAAGGGTGAAGCTGAGCATACTTTCACAGTAAATCCAAGAGGAAAAAGGAGAGAAGGTATGGCAACGATACCTCGCTCACAGCTATCTCTCCAATGTGCTCCATAATTATTAGAGTAGCTGCCTTGCTAACCTAGAAATAATAAAACAAGGGTGAAACGGAGAACAATTGCACAGTATACAAGAAGAAAAAGGAGAACTAGGAAGGAGATGAAGTTATGATAGTCCAATACCTCTCTTAGCTACCTCTACAATATGCTCCCAGTTATCAGAGCAGCGACCTCACTAGCACTAAAATAATTAAACAAGGCTGAAGGCGAGTCTACTGGAAGAGTTAAAGCAAGAAGAATGAGGGGAAGTATAATGGAGAAAAAGGTATGACAATATAATACCTCCTTCATAGATATCTCCCTAATATGTTCCACAGTCACCGGAACAATTACAGCACTAGCCTGAGAATAGGGAAACATGGAAATGTTAGCAAACATTTGCACAGTATAAGTAAATTTGAAAAGTATAGCAAACCTAGTATTTACCTGGATAGCCTCATTCGAGACACTAGCCGGAGGCCCCACAGTAATGGGAGCATAACTCGTAATAGGTCCCGTAGACAGAGGGACCTCAGCTATGCTTGCCTAATAACAAGATTAGAAAGAATATGAGTTAAAAGGGTGGCTTAGAAATAGCTACTCTCATACAAGAAATACATGATACCTGAGCGATTACTCCCGCAGCAGTTAAGGGGGGAACTATAAGTGATGCCTGAGAGGATACCTTCGCAACACTCACCACAGACACGACAGATAAAGAGGACTCTGCAAAACTAACCTGTTAATGAAAGAAAATAAACAAGTGTTAGCAAATCACTTACCTCATAAAAACAAGTATATAGAAAATGTAAAGACCCACAATGGAAATAGCTATCGGAATGGGCAGTATGATTAGACCCTCGCTGGAAGCAACAGGGCAGGGTGACTCAGTCGTCACAGGGGATGCTGGAGAACTAGTAATAGGAGTCACTGAAGAAGTGGTGCCATAAACCAAGTAAAGATTTAAAAAAAAGGCTCGTCGGTATAAGCTAGGTAGAGAAACCACATGTGGAAGGATAAAGAAATACCTGAGCCCCTCCTAAAGAAAAAGAGAGAAAGGTTACCACTAGCATGGTAGGGGCAGTGGTAGTGACATGCTTATCATAAAGGTATTAGAAACTTTCATTATCATAACTATGGGAGAAGAATCTACCAGTACCTGAAGAGAAGAAGGAACCTACGAAATAGGCTCAATAATGAAGGCCATAATAAATACTGTACCGTAAGGAATAGGTTGGATCAAAGGCCTTCCATCCATAGAGATGTAGACCCGAGGCATAGGAATCCTCCCTGAGGGGGATAACCTTAGAACAGTGGTCTCAACGAAAGGTAGAGTATCTCTCATGGAAAAGAGGCCGAGATATAGAGCCTTGGGGAATAAAAATTGATAAATTATAAAGTATGTTCAAACCACCAGGATAAACATCTAAGTCAGAGTAATAAAAAAAAGGGGGTAAGAGAACAAACATACCTTTGAGAGTGAGGAAGTAAGGGGGCAGCTTCAGAAGTGCCTGCTGCTGAAATACTGGACGATGAGGTAGCGAGACTGGAAAGCACACCCCCTACAAGTATAAATAAATAGAGAACATATAAGAAAAAGGTTAAAAAATGAATAATAAAATCGAATACTTTGAAGAATCAGTGAGATAAATTAATAGAACGCGAGATAATAGAAGTAACCCTGGTGCTGGTAGGATGCACATATGAAAGATAAAAGGTGGAAAAGAAATGCAAAGAAAGATGGGTGAAAGTCATGATTATTAAAACTTTAAAAAAAAGGTTGATTGAAAAGGAAGGAAGTAACAAACCTCCCTATAAAGGCCTCTGGAGGAAATAAGCATAGAAATCCTCTCTTACTAGAAAGGAGCACGAGGAAGTGGCGGAGGCGAGGGTCCACTCGTCTCAGTAGAAGTAACTTCTTAAAGCATCATAAAAAAAATTAGTAAATGGGTCAATGATAAAAAAAGAAGAAAATCATGCAAATAAAAGTTCCAAATGAAGAAAGACTTACAGCAGCAGGACATACAATTTGTCCATATGGAAGAGGTCTGGTAGCACAACTAGTCCCTGATGGAGAATGCGGCGCCTCGTCGTCACTAGAAGACTCCCTCGAAACTGATAACAAAGCACAAGTATTAGTAGTACTTTCACCATGGAAGTCCAATCCATCCATGATGATACAAGAAATCGTACAGAAGTCATTCTCATGCCCACAAGTAAAGTGTAAAATAGATATAAGAAAGTAAAGAGAGACAAAACACAAAATATAGAGTGGTTCGACTATTAAAATGAGCCTACGTTCACTTTTTGGCCCCACTCCCATTATATACATGTCGTAATACAAGTCTATATAGCCATAAAAGGAGTACAATATAGTTAAAGACGAGAATACACTATTATAGCGATTATGGGCAAGCCGTGGGGAGATGATTACAAGGCAGGTGAATAGTCTCCAAGCTGTATTGGAGTTTAGTAGCGAGTTTGACAAGGCTTCGCTAAGGGTTATTATCTCAAATTTGGATCCCCTTTTCTTGAGGTGAAGACCTCTATTTATAGGAGTTATGTAAGTTGTGTCACGTGCCCTGAGAACGTGACATGTGAATAAGTCTGAGGAGTAATCCCTTTTATGGGGCAGCAGTTCTGTAAGTAAGGGTTGCAACCTGTTTGAACCCAGATAATAGTAATTCTAAAGGTGTTGTGGGATGATAAAGAGAGTAAACTCATACGTGCTGCGGCCTATCAGGTACAAGGAAACAGCTTATAGCTGAAGTAGGCATAATGAGATAAGTGTGAGGCCACGACCTCCCAGTTCCAAGGCCACACTTACTATTAGTAAATGTCACGACAGGGAGGGCCATATTGGTCATATCAATCATCCCCCAAGCTATAGTGCCAAGGGGTGGTGATTTGATGTTGCAGCTTAATTTCGTGGCTACCATGGTGTGCTATAATTTCTACAGTCATCTCTTAAGGTGACATTTCATCTTCTCGTGCCCTCTTATATAAATGGATCTGGTTGTGGCCTTCATTTCATTTTCCAAACGTTTGCGATCAAATCGAGAGCCATCTTCTATTACTCCATCCTTTGAGTTTTTTAGCAAATTCCAGTGGTGATCCAAGGTGGTGTTGAGGCAGAGCAAGGTGGGTTTAACCTTTGAGCTGCCACTTTTCATTGATTTTCAAGTAACCCTATGATCTTTGACTCCTATATTATTCATTTATGAATCAATCACTTTATTTCATGCTTGCAACTTAGAACCTTGATTTCTATATAGACAATTTCTCTAAACCTTGCAATATCCAAACTAAGAATTCAGTATCTTTCGATTTTTGTCAACATATTTCCCTAGATTAGTTGTAGTATAATCCTTGTTTGATTCTCGTGCTACTTCCTTTATTTATCTTTGTTTTTGTTACTTTAATCATGTTTGTAAGAGTAATTAGCTGACGGAATAAATTGAACACCGTATTTGGAATTTTTGCCCCAATCAATGTGTAATGTGGTTTCTGCAAGAAATTAGGGGCTGAATTTCTGGGTAATTGGATTAACTACGTAGGGTTTGGCTGATAGAATAGGATTTGGGGATTTTTTCTGCTCTCTGAGTTCAATCCCTATTTTGGCATTATTTCAAAACTAATTTTTGGCGAAGAATTATCAAGAATATATTCTTGGTGTTCATCACCAAAACCGTGGAATTATGGGTTTTTGATCTTTGGGAGTCCATAATACGAACATGCTTGTGCATCTTGCCACGACTGCATTAAATCTATGCAGCCGCTTGCTATTCCATAAATATAATTTTTGAATCAACTAGTTGTAACTTGTAGGACTTTCTTCTATTGGCTGAGTTTTATCTTGTAGTTAATACTTTGGTAGTAATAATTCCCCCTAGCTGCAGTCCCTAGGCTTATAGGTAGAATAATTGGCTACGGCCTCTGAGAATCATGTAGCTTGAACTTACAAATTTATGTACTTAAACATATATATATATATATATATCGTTGTTGATGTTGATGTAAAAAACTAGATTTGATCTAATTAATTAATCACAGATAAATATCAGTAAAGAAATAGGACAAGAGAGTTTTTAAAGTGGTTCGGCCTTAACAAAATGGCCTACGTCCACTGTTTTGTATTACTGGTTGTCTTTCCTTAATCTCAATTACGTTTGCTTAGTTAGCTTACTCTGTTGAGAGGGTAATACAATGTATTTTTAGCCCTTGGGATATCAATGTGAATAGATAGTATGCCTTTCTCGAATAGGCGTATACCTTTGTACATGGAAAGGAATGAATGTAATATAATAAACATTGAACCTGTCTGGTCGTTTTTTTTTCTTCCCAATAAGTTACTCGGTATATTGAGTAGCTCGGTACTTAACCTCGTGCCATATTGGATGACACATGTCTTTATATAATTGGTCCATGTCAGCTGACTAATTTTGGTATCAACAGAAGCCTGCAATGTTTCGAAGTTGAGGTTAGATGTGAAAATGTGCAACATTTTACCCAAAAAGTTCCTCGGGCATATTTCTCATGTCTTAATTAATTACAGACCATCAACACTTGTAGAATTTTTCTACATTGAATAACAGTTTTGAGCACGAAATGGAAAATTTGTAAATATATATCATTGTGATGATATCTTACTTCTTATATGTGATGCCTCATTACACGTAGATTATTTATAGATCTTTCAAAAGAAATTACTTACAAATTACAGGGGAGTTTGTTTTATAGGGGAGTTTTTATTTAAAACTCTATGCATCATGGCATCTCTTTGTTTTATGTGTGTAGGTTTCTTAAGCATTAATGATGAATTCATGGACTACACCGAATGAAGATAAAGTTGCCCAAGGGAAGAACAAGTTAAGATTGAAGAGGTTGAGATTGAAGAAAAAGTTTCACTATGTCGTTCCATTTCTAGGGTTGGGGAAGGTATTAGGATTTTTTTTGTCATAGAGGGGTAATTATTGTAATTTGGGTTTCAAATAGTTTTGTACCGGAATAGCCAAAGGGGGAGATTTGTAAGCATAAATATTCTATCTTAGACTTTTATTTGTATTTATTTTCACTTTGGCGTATTTAGCGTATCCCGTTACAAACCTTCTCGCATCGACATAATGAATCGAACTCCAATATCTCCAAGTTCAAGACTCCTCTACATCTCATAAAAGGTACAAAACTTTTAGGAGTTCATAATTATTCATAATTATATTTGGGATGTGTTTTTAGAAAAATCGAGCCTGGATTTTTAAAAGATTTAAAAAATGAAAAAAAAAAATTAGGCCTCGTTCAAACGAGTTTAGAACATTGTTCAAACGAAAAAGACTTTTTGTCTGATCTTGCTTTGAATGAATATTTAACGATTTTGTTACTGCTTTACAGAGAATTCTCGTTAGAAGCTCGTTATATACAGGCCTTGAACGAAATGGGATTTTCATTAGAACGACATATTTTTCTTATTTGAACGAACTGTCATTCTTCTTCGAATAACCTTACTTTTCATTCTAAAAAAACTTGTTTTGAACCCTTTGTCATGGGACTTTAGAAAAAAACATGAACAAAAAATCAAAACCAAATTTTTTTCATATTTTGTGTTATTAAAACACTATTGATTCACCTACTTTAAATCCCCAAATATATTGTGAATCCTTTTGAAACCCTAAAAAGTTTATGCATGTTTCATACACCTTGTAGAGAGGATTCTCTATGACTGATCTTGTGACCAGATCACTGCTGAGGAAAAAAGAAGGTTGATTGGTAGATACCGAGGGAAAACCGTTATCTATGGATAACTCTAGACGAATCCATTTTCTTTAGAAGGTTTTGATGACTCTGCGCGTTATAGTCAGTTGGTCTAAGTAGTTTGTAAGTCAATTGTCCGTAAAATATTTTAAAGTGATGAATATAGGTTTTGCCCTATAAAGGGATTTTTCCACATTCATTGTGTTGAAGGCATGCATAGTAAATTTTCTAGATCGATTTATTGTTGTAACTCGATTTAAAATTCAGTGTATATATTTAAAGGTTCAATATTTAATAAATTGAAAAACACAAAATAGAATTTTTTATTGTGACCATTCTTACTGAGGGTGTTCACAGGCTTACTAGATGGAGACGTAGCGAAGCATCAACAATCAACCTATACACAAAGACCAACAACCTTAAAGCGACTCTGAGCTTTGGGGGTAATTGTGGGGACCAGAATTACTATAACAAGTGACTTGCATGTGCTCGATACAGGCCATTAAACTTCTTGCGCGCTAAGTAAATGAAGCATTCTAGTCAGGAAGACTCCCATGTATCTGTCACCTAGAATCGTTAAATTTGATAAGGGATAGGTCCAAACTTTTAGGATATTAATGGATATTAGGGCTCTCATAATCTCCCCTATAAATGTAAACCTTCCTCTCATTGAGAGGGGCACATAATATTATATATCCGAGCAGTATTGCAGCTCTGCCGGCCAGTTATTTGAGTTAATAAAAGAACAAACCCCAAACCCCATAGACTTAAGGATGTTGCCAAACCACATATATCTTGCATTATATGTTTTTCATATTCTTCTTCCAATACTTCTCTTGTTTTATCTTGTGTGCATTAAATATAAACATTATGGGAAATTAACACCTATAACTCTCAAAATGCAACAAGAGTAAAGAACCACATAAACCGATAAAAACTAAAATCTGAACAAGGGGAATGAAAATGGAATTGGCACACTGGCCAAAAACACTTATATCCTAAGAATCTAAAATAAGATGAGATGACAATCAACAACATCGGTCAAGATGGTGGCTCTCGCAGAAGTCCAAAAAAATGTTAAAATTCATAGCGTTAACATGTCTATGAAGAATAAAAGTATAATTGAAATTATGATAAATTGTAACTATACATCTACCTCTCGCGTTTTAATATCTTTTAAGATTTATATCGACCTCAATAACTTAAAATAACACGCGGCTCTAAATCCCGAACCTATATGTAGCCCATATGATTAAAGATTTACATCTTTATTCTATAATCTTTAGTTTCTCGTCGATAAATTTATCCTTTTCATTATAAAACATATGTTGCGTGGTAGTCTTCAACCTACGGTGCTTATCACATAAAAACCAATATACCAATGATGTGCATATACCTCAAAACTATACACATTTTACTATCGTATGCCAATAATATAACATACACATCTAAGTATATGTAATACACAAGTTTGAAACATAATTATGTATGTATACATCCCTATTATAGGTCATACATATTTCTAGTATAGCACATGAATCGATACAACTATCTCTAGTACCGCCACCAAATAATAACATGTAGTAGGGGAAAGACTCTACTCACGTCTAACACACATACAAAGGTATATCCCTGGGCATGTAAAAAATAAACGGGCTATTCGCACGCCCTCACATAACAAAGTCTTATCACTATCACCTTTGAGGAGCACTCGCGCGTATTAGGTATAGTCTTAGGTCTTCCCAAACCTAAGACCTCAGCACGGTTAAGGGATAAATCATACGCCTACCCATCACTCGTGTAATCTACCATACTTAAGATTAAATAATGAAATATCTCCGTGAATACTCTCGGTACACAAATACCTCAACGTATGACCCTATAGTAAAATATAACCAAGGAAGAGCCCGTGTACCCATCGGGGTACCAGTGCGGTCCACATCACACGTGCCCTATCATGGAATCCCTTCTCATACGATACACCACGATCATTCACACATGGTATGCATTGCACATAAAACACACAAAAAAGGTTCCACCCTCACTAATGGGTTAAAGCAAACACATACATAAACCTCACAAATGGGTAAAGGTAAATCTCATACATATACTGACCCTAACACTACCGGGTCATACTACCATCGCTATCATAAAAATGTATAACTAATTTTTAACCTTATATTCATCCCAAAGTTCATTAACCCTAACCTCCCGGGTTCCCAATTATCCTAAGTTTAATCTCCCAAGGCATCACATCTAGGTATCAAACCATACTAAATTTATATGAAACCATTGAGTACGATAACAACCCTTCCCTAGGGATTTTTAACCAAATTCCTAATCTCACGCAAAGGATAAAAGGCCCACTAGTCAGTCATAATGACTCTAATAATCTCAATCAATAAGCCATAATCATTGAATCTTCCATATTCCCAATTACCAGCCCATCCTACGCTCGAGTTTACACTCAAAAGCCCAATCCTCAATTTGATCCATTTAAATCAACGATTTCCCTAATATACAAATACCCCGAAATTTCAATCTCCAACAACTAAAATCATAAGAATAAATCTTTATTCTATGAGTATATGAAAACTATAGGCTAACAAATCCTAGCCATATTCCCCAGAACTAACATTTTCAAAAGAAAGTTCAACCCAAAATCACCCATCAAAAATTTTGATCTCACACACAGTTTAGTAGAAAATTCATAACATATTCAAAAAAGATAATAAAATATGAAACCATCTCCCATGCCTTCGTGATTCAATTATGCACAATCTCATCAATTTTCCAATTTCAACGATCGTTCGACTCTAAACATATACGAGTTATCTTCGCCAAAATCATGTTTTTTCTACCCAAAATCTCCATTATTGAACTCAAAAGTTTAATCTAAGCCCCCAACCAACATCCAAACAATAAAATAACATCATATAATAAGTAGGATCTCTTTCTAACATAAAAACCCTAGTTTTAAATTAAGATTTACATAAAACCAAATTTCATACTTAAGAACCTTAGATTTTCAATTTCTATCAATTAGTTTATATTTTTTACAATTTTATAAATGAAATCAAAGGGGTTTTATATGCTTTCATAACAGAATTAATTACTAATCATTATCTAATCAATTCAAATCAGATTCATAATGAAATTCATCAAATTAAGTGGAGAGTCAATCTAATTACTACTAATTTAGATTAATTACTAAATCATTCAATTTTAAACATAAAACTCATATTTATAACATATCAATGTTAGATTCATATGAATAGGCATAACTTAAACCAATAAGAATAATATAATCATTTTAAATAAACTTTCCTTATAAATTGATTGGGAAATCAATCCCCAAATCCTCTAAATCCTCTCTCCATCTTCATGTTTTCTCTCTCTAGCCTTAGGATGTCTTAAAAATGATAAAATGAGTGTTTTAGATTTAGATTCTAACTTTATAACATAGTTCCTATGAAATTGTCCATGGACCCAAAATAAATTCCAACCCAAAGTGTCCAAATAACACTCCAAATCGCCTAAAACTCTATCCAAGACATCTATTAACTCAATAGGCCTAAATCCCACTATTTTAAAGTAAAAATGGACATTCTATGCATTCCAACACCCAATCACAAAATATAACCAAAATAAATAACTAGCAGCTGAGTTATTTAATAATTACCCGATAAGAGTTCAATTATAATTTAATTCAATTAATTAATCACTGTGTGAACACATATAGATATAGATAGTGACATCTCCAATTACAATAAACAGATGTAATTATTTTTAATTAAATAAATAATTCATAAAAAATATAGGGTGTTACAGATGTAACACTTTCATTTCGACTTTTTACCTGCTACCTGAGGCTTAAACATATTTTTAACTAAAATACCCTCCCAAGTTACCGGTTTGGCCAAAAACTGCCCCGGGAACCAAACTAAACCCCCAAGTAGAGTTTTTTGACTATCTCAATACTTCTAGACAAATTAGAGCACTCAAAATGACCATAAGGATGACATAAAATAAACTACTTTATAATCCATCAAATTGGTCCCGACACGACTAGCACGCGCGTCCCAACTAAATTTCCAAAACTGTCGTATATTCCACTCGTAACAATTTTAATAAGTTCATAATCATACATTACTATACTCACTCGGTAATATTCAACATAATTATCATAATCAAATACTAACTCTCGTCTCGCTAGTATTTAAATCCAGATTAATTACCTAATTAATTTCCCATTTTTAATTCAATTACTCCTTTAATTAAAATTAATAAAAATATGAGGTATTACATACTCCCCCCTAATAATGGAATTTCATCCCCAAATTCAAAAATAAAGGTATACCTGGTAAAAACAACTCTGGATATTTTTCACACATCTCATCATCGCGCTCCTAGGTAGACTCCTCAGCATTATGATGTCGCCACTAAACACGTACTAGCGGTACTACCTTCGATCTTAATTTTCTCTTGCTACGATCGAGGATAGAAATAGGACCCTCCTCGTAGGAACTATCAGGATGAAAATCAATCTCCTCCAAAGCACTATGAGTATGGGACAACTCATTCTGAAGATATCTCCTCAACGAATAAATATGGAACACGTCATGAATCATATGCAAGTGCTCCGGTAACCCAAGTCTATAAGTAACTGGTCCAATTCGCTCGATGATATGGAATGGACCCGCATATCTCGGTGCCAACTTCCCTTTCTTACCAAAATGCATTACCCCCTTCATAGGAGATACTCTCAGTAACACATGGTCTCCCACATTGAAATTCCAAAAAAACCTCTTGGCATCAATGTAGCTCTTCTATCGATCCTGAGTAACTTGAATACGGCTCTGAATCATCTCTATCCTGGCCAAAGTATCCTAGATCACCTACGAGCCAAGTATCTTATTATCGCCCACCTCTAACCAACATGTTGGAGAATGACAAGGTCTACCGTATAACACCTCGAATGGATCCATGCCAATCATACACTGGTGGGAGTTATTATAGGCAATCTCCACTAGTAGGAGATGTTGCTCCCATACCCCACCAAAATCTAGGATACACATTCGTAACATATCCTCTAACATATGATTTGGTCGCTCAGTCTGCCCATCATTCTGTGGGTGATAAGTCGAACTCAATCGCAACTCTATACCCATGGCCTACTGGAAGGTCTCCCAAAATCTGGACAAATTTTTTTTGTCCCGATCGGATACAATATCAAGGGGCACCTCGTGAAGTCTCGCTACTTCCGCAATGAAGATCTGAGTGTACTGCCCCGTAGTATAATCGGTCCGAACTGGCAGAAAGTGAGTTACCTTAGTCAAATGATCCACAATAACCCATATCGAATTGTGACCTCGCTGAGATGTAGGCAACCCCATGATGAAATCCATGGAAATTCTCTCCCATTTCCACATAGGGATCTCTAACGGCTGTAGGAGCCTCGACAGCCTATGGTGGTCCACTTTTACCAGTTGACAAGTAGCATATTTTGAAACAAACTCGGTAATATCCTTTTTCATTCCACTCCACCAGTACTATCACCTCATATCTTGGTACATCTTATCCCCATCGAGATGTACCGTAAAACGTGAACAGTGAGACTCTATCATCACCTCATGTCGCAAGTCCTCCCCCTCAAGAACAACCAACCTCCCATTGAAGCACGACCCTCGATTCGGACCAACAGTGTAAGACTCGGCCCCATGTTCTAGAAGTTGTACTATCCAATCCTGGATTATCCAATCCTGGAAGAATGGATCCGTTACCTGAGCTTGTACCACCTTCGTAATAATATGAGGTGTAACTGTCATAACTGACATAAATGATCGGGCCACTACATCTTGGTGTACCAACTCCTTCCATTTTACTTTCCACACCTTGGCCACCTCACCTACTAGCCTACGGCTTAACGCATGTGCTACCATGTTAGCCTTCCCCGGGTGGTATTAGATATCGTACTGATAATCATTCACAAATTCAAGCCACCTGCGCTGACGTAAATTCAACTCCTTATGGGTGAAGAGGTACTGTCGTGACTTGTGATCTATGAATATGAAAATTTTATCCCCCAAGAGATAATTTCTCTATATCCGAAGTGAAAACAAGGCTATCTCTAACTCCAAGTCATGGGTGGGGTAATTCCTCTCATGAGGCTTAAGATTTCGGGAAGCATAAGCTATAGCATGATCTTCCTGCTGAAGCACACCCCCGAGTCCCTGTAACGACGCATCAGTGTAGACTAGATACTCCACTCCCTACCTGGGCAGCTCTAGGACGGGTGCCTAAGTCAACTTTTCCTTCATCTCATCAAAGCCTAACTGATAGTTATAATCCCAAATGAACGGCACCCCTTTGCGAGTCAAATGTGTCAACGGACTCGCTATCTTTGAGAATCCCTAAATAAACTTCATGTAGTATCCTGCTATGCCCAAGAAACTACGTATCTCTAACGGTGACGTGGGTTATCCCCACTCCCTCACCGCTAACACCTTGCTCGGATCATTGGATATACCCTTGTCTGATAATATGTGCCCCAAAAATTGGACCTCATTCAGCTAAAACCCACACTTCTCATATTTGGCATATAACTCGTGCTGGTACAGCGTCTGCAACACTTATCGTAAATACTTAGCATGCTCCTCTTCATTCTGAGAATATATCAGAATGTTATCTATGAAGACAATGATAAACTGATCAATGAACTCTCTGAACACCCTGTTCATCAAGTCCATGAATACAGCTGGTGCATTAGTTAGCCTAAATGGCATAACCCTAAACTCGTAGGATCCATATCTCATCAAGAATGCTGTCGTAGACACATCCTGCTCCTTGATATGCAACTGATGGTATCCTGATCTCAAATCTATCTTCGAGAAGAAGGAAGCTCCTCACAACTAATCAAATAAGTCATCGATTCGAGGCAACGGATACTTATTCCATATCATGACATTATTCAGCTCTCGGTAATCAACACACAACCATAAATATCCATCCTATTTCTTCACAAGCAGCACGGGAGCACCCTAAGGTGATGTACTCCTCCGGATAAACCCCTATCCCAATAGTTTCTCTATCTGATCCCGTAACTCTCGCATCTCTATCGGATCAATACGGTAAGGCGCGCGAGCTATTGGCCAATTACTCGGTGTCAAATCTATAACAAAGTCTATCTCTCTACTAGGTGGAAATCATGGTATATCCTAGAATACATCAGCGAACTCCCGAACAACAAGAATCGACTCAAGTGGAAGTACCACCTCCTTAGAGGTCTCCTCCTCTATGTAATACAAGCGAGTGGACGAACCTCCCTCAGGACGCGGCATTTCCACCAGAAACATCTCCTGATCCGGTATAACAAATATGATTCTCCTATTAAAGAAATTGATCAAATCCCTATACGCAATGAGACAATCCATACCGATAATCGCATCATACTCGTGCATATCTAAGACAAGCATATATGTCGATAATAACAATTTACCAATATCTATGTCCGATCCCCGACATATAAAATAATATAAATGACCCATAGCCCAATGGTGAATCTATATTAGTAACTATGCTATCTGTCATGTCTAATAACCCCATGGCGCGAGCAAAACTAGTGCCAATGAAACTATGTGATTCCCCCGTGTCGAACAAAATATGCTCCAAAGTCCCCTGGATAGAAAACATACCCTCAACCACGGGTGGAGCCTGTGGGACTGCCTGATGAATGTTGTTAACACGACCATACTGTAACTGCCCTTGCTGAACAGGGACCGCTGGTATAGCTGGCAAAGATGGAATTTGTGGTGGTGCTGGGAGGGTGGTGGGAAATATTTATCTTTGAGGCTCTTGTCGAGCACCCTGCTACTGCGACTGTGGGTCCTTGCCCTTCTCAGGACAATCATGATATTTTTGGCCAGTCGTTACCACCTCTCACTTGGCCATACTGGCCCTACTGATACTGCTACTGGCCCTGATGGCCCTGCTATCCCTGCTTGCCATGCCTATAACCTCCCTGATCGTGTCAAAAACCTCCTGATCTAAAACATTTAGAATCCCACTGCTGGGAATTCTGATCACCCTGCCTTTGTTGGTCCTGAGCTGGATATGCCCCACTGACACCATTACCTCATGTCCTGCCCTGCTAACTGGACTCCCCTACTCGCTCGCTCCCTGTCAGATGGAAGCGGTGTCCTGGAAGTCAAGTAATGCTGCATTAAGCACACCAGTATAGGTATGCAATGAGAGGTTACCCAGAAGATGCTGTTGAATCCTCCAGGTAAGGCCATCCATAAACATTTGTAAATTCTTCTCCTCAGTAGGTATGTATGCTAGTACTAGATTAAATAGCCCTGGTAAATTCTTCCCCTTACTCAGCTATGATCATCCCCTCCTGGGTGTGGTTTGGTAATTTTTTTCTCATCTCAGTCTGAACGGTGAAAGGGAAATATTTGCGGTCGAACCGCACCCAGAAATCCTGAATAGTAAAAAAATCTCTCTCCTCAGCAGTGGTAATAGACTCCCACCACTGTAGTGCTTCTTCAACTAGCTTAAATGTAGCTAGTATCTTCCTTTGTACATCTAAGCACTCATACATCCTCATGTGCCTATGGATGTCCTTCTTCCATTGGCTCTCCACTACAACATCGGAGCTCCCTACAAACTTTGGAGGATGTGCCTTCTGAAAAGCATATTTGACATGTTGCCAAGCATACAGGAATGCATGAACCTGAACTAGGGCCACCACTAATGCCTGAGGTGGCACCTGCTATACTACTGCAAAAGCTGCATTTACCACCGGTGCTACTATAGCGACAACTTCAGTGGCGTTCAAAGTACCATGAGCAGGTGATGGCTGATGCTCGGGTTGGGCACCCCTAGGACCTCGCTATGCACATCGAGGATGCATCTGAAATGAGGGAGAAACTTTATAAGTCTACAGTTAATATCATAAAATGGTTGAAGATGTAAAATGCGCAATTAAAGAATACGACAGTCCTAAAATATAGGGCTCCATATCAAAGACCGCTACTCGAAAAGCATAATAAGACGTACAGACCCTAAAGACTCTAGAACCTGATGCCCCCGTATTTTTACTGATTTTAATTAAAGGATTAATTGAATTAAAAATGGGAAATTAATTAGGTAATTAATCTGGATTTAAATACTAGCGAGATGAGAGTTAGTATTTGATTATGATAATTGTGTTGAATATTACAGAGTGAGTATAGTAATATATGGCTATGAACTTATTAAAATTATCACGAGTGGAATATACGATAGTTTTGGAAATTTAGTTGAAGCGCACGTGCTAGTCGTGTCGGGACCAATTTAATGGATTATAAAGTATTTTATTTTTATGTCATCCTTATGGTCATTTTGAGTGCGCCAATGTGTCCGGAAGTATCTCGATAGTCAAAAAATTCTACTTAGGGGTTTAGTTTGGGTCTCGGGATAGTTTTAGGCCAAACAGACAACTTGGGAGGGTATTTTAGTCATTTTACTATTTGATAAATGGTGACCTACGAAATTTATGATTAATATATCAGATAACCTTTAGGATCATTAGGTTTATTGGCTGATACAAACTTGAGAGAGAGAGAGAGAGAGAAGTAGAGAGAAAGGAAGGGTTTCCAAGGGTTTCTAGGGCTAAACAACCACCTTGCACCACCACCACCGCCAGATTTGTGATAGGAAAGAGAACATCACCACCATATCATCTTCTTCAAAGGATCAGAAAATTCAATTGAGGCAAGTGATTTAACTTGTTATGATTCAGCAAATATATTATCCATAGTAGTTTAGAATGGGAAACTAAACTTAAAATATTGATAATTCCATGAATTTGGAGAGTTTAATCTTGAATATGGGTAGTTTTTGCATGTAGATAAATTCTAGAAAGATTAGATAATTGAATCAGATCCTAAATGATATAAATCACGAATCAAATCTGAGTAATTGACTATCTTGAATTGAGAGAAGTTATCCTAGAATTTAACCATAAAAACTTGATGAACAATTATATTAATATGCAATTTTCATGATGATTTGGTGATTCTAGAATGTTGAAAATCATATGTTTAGGTTGTTATAGCATCAAGTACGTTTACTTTGAAGAATGGGATTATGTAATGAATTTTAGAGATAAACGATGGCCAAAAACGCTAAAAATTTTGGGTTGTAACTGGTCGATCGATCGATCGAATCCCCTTTATTTGTGGTAAAAATTTTCTTTTAGGGTTTAACCAAATTTTGACTTTTAATAATTATTTGTGTGGACTATTTGAACATATTAGGACTTAGGGAAGGTTAGTGGGGGTGTATTTGAGGCCCGAAAAATAGTAGTTTGATTTGGGGAATAAATTAATAAACTTACGAGTGTCCGAGGAGTGAGTTACGGTTGGAAATCATGGGAACTTGAATTTAATTTGGATAAACAATAACTTAAGGTTAGAGATAGTAGTAGTAGTAGTAGTAGTAGTAGTAGTAGTAGTAGTAGTAGTAGTAGTAGTAGTAGTAGTAGTAGTAGTAGTAGTAGTAGTAGTAGTAGTAGTAGTAGTAGTAGTAGGGTTATAATTATCGATCCATTTGTAGGTCACTTTCTCTCTCTACTGTGTGTACAAGCAGAGTTTATACTAGGGTTATAATTATCGATCCATATGTAGGGTTACAAGTGACAAGTATATATAGGTCTTGGGGGGTGTAGTGTACCCCCCAAGTATGCATGGTGCATGTGAATGATGATCTAGCCAATCTGCTGTTGACACCTGTAGATGCCAAATGATGACATAATATTCCCTCACGTGAGGGGGTGATATTGTTATAACGGTCTTCCACGTGCTATGTGAGCCTCACGCGCACTGTTCCATGCATCTCCCAAGTCACGCATTGTAATGATGTCACCCTCGGCCTATGGCAAGAGGACGAGGGCAAAGTTCCTTCTGATAGTGTGTCTGACCCATTGAAGGCCTCATATTGTTGTATCCTCGGAGGGTCGTCCAGACCATGATGAGGGGTCGACCCCTTGAAGAGTCGTCTGAGCCATGATGATGGATCGGCCCCTTGAAGGGTCGTCTGGGACTGATGAGGGGTCGACCCCTTGGAGGTTCGTCTGGGCCATGATGATGGGTCGTCCCCTTAAAGGGTCATCTGGAACTGATGAGGGGTCGTCCCCTTGAAGGGTCGTCTGGGTCTGATGAGGGGTCGGCCCCTTGAAAGGTCGTCTGGGACTGATGAGGGGTCGACCCCTTGGAGGGTCGTCTAGGCCATGATGTTGGGTCGGCCCCTTGGCGGGTCATCTGAGCCATAATGATGGGTCGGCCCCTTGAAGGGTCATTTAGGACTGATGAGGGGTCGGCCCCATAGAGGGTCGTCTGGGCCATGATGATGGGTCGGCCCCTTGAAGGGTCGTCTGGGATTGAGGGGTCGGCCCCTTGGAGGGTCGTCTGGGCCTGATGAGGGGTCGGCCCCTTGGCAGATCGTCTGAGCCATGATGATGGGTCGGCCCCTTGAAGGGTCGTCTGATATATGTTGAGAGGTCATCTTGACCTCGTCCAGGTGGAGTACGCCCTCGGCCTGGCCGAGGGTATATATGGGTATATCACACCCCCTCACAATCTCTTCCAAATACAACAATTAAATGCAATAATTAAGAATCCAAATTATTACAACCAAATCAAATCTAGGAAGAAATTAACTGTGGATAAACCACCGTAAGATCCCTTCACATAACAAATATTCATGTGACTATGATGGAATGGATGTAAATATTATCACCCTATAAAACCATGTTAGTACAAACAATATGTACCCATGCACATTTTTTAACATGCAAATATAAGGTTTTTGCTGGTGGAAAACATGGATCTTTCCCAAAACATGGTCAATCTAACACATGGGCTTTAATACCACTTATTCGGGATTAACACAATAAAAAACTTTACTGCCCTTTGATCTTCAATTGATCAATTCTAGAAAAGAAAAAGAAAAAGTAAATGACTAGATTTGAAGCACATATATAGGTATTTAGTCATAAAACCTTTGCTAATTTTTTAGGTGATCTGATATAGTAGTAATGAGTTAATGAATATGATGAAATTTCTACCCTTAAAATGTCCCCAAAAACCTTGCTAGAATCCATAGAAATCCTCAGTATTATATTATATGATCCTTCCAAAGAAGACTATGTGTGTGGGAACTCTTGGAGATAAATACTTGTTATTTTGAGTGAGATATGACCTTCTCTCTCCACACCCCTTAACAAAAACTTAAACAGTATTTGTCCTCTCCCTCTCTAACAGCATAGAAATCCTCAGTATTATATTATATGATCCTTCCAAAGAAGACTATGTGTGTGGGAACTCTTGGAGATAAATACTTGTTATTTTGAGTGAGATATGACCTTCTCTCTCCACACCCCTTAACAAAAACTTAAACAGTATTTGTCCTCTCCCTCTCTAACCCTCAATAATGATTATGCAACTCAAACCTCGAGCTTACATCAATATATACGGTATAAGTAGTGGGCTTGGGCTAAACATGGTTTTTAGAGATTCCGAGATTACTATTCGGGTAAATGGACTATTCTAGGGACCCAAGACTAAATAATTAAATTCGATTCTAAATAAACATTCAAAAATCCCAAATTGCATCCTCGTAATTTATTTTCTTTCTCCATTTTAACCCAATTATTTCAACTAAATAATCGCGATTATGCTCCAATTTAGTTATCTTGAACTTACTCGAATAACGACGTCTTACTTGCAAAGTTGGTATGGTACATAATATGATTCTCCGTGTTTTGTATAGAATACCAACTTGGTCAAATCAATTTGTTGCTAATTGATTTTAACCAACGTCTTATTTATTCCTTGGTCTTAGTATTAACATATTTGACACTCTACTATATTATAAAATAATCCACTGATCAGGCTTACTGGTAGAATCAAAACTTATAAGCCCATAAATGGGGTATCAAAATCCCATATCTTTCTTGATCGTGGCTTCCTTCGAATTGTGATCTAAGATACCCTTACACAATAATTTCCCAATTTGTAGTGATTTAGATCCAATGAAATTGAATCGAACCCATACAATCCACGAAAAAAAATTATCCAAGCATTCCAACCCGCATAAACCTATACATCCTTTGCAAACTTGTGATATTGTCTAAGTCTAATATAGTCAACACCTAGACTTGAATCTCACTCGTGGTCATGTTTAATACATTCTTGATGTACTGGACACAATTCTCTTTAAACTATTTAACAAATTCCTTAACCATTATACATGTTCTCGTAGTTTAAGATACACTACTAAGGTTTCACTCATAAATTTATCTATTGGGTGGTAACGCTCTATCTAGGTTGCTAATTGTTCAATTGCACTAGAGTCGAAAGTCTGATCTCTCGTAACCAATCCGAACTCAACTCACCTAAATTCCTACTAAGACCAATTGACCGACGTATCATACAATATATTTAAGAACAAATATAAGGCATTCTCATAAAGATTATTCTCATTTAAAATTAACCATACACACTTTATCGAAAAATAAGCGTCACACTAGGTTTTAGGAGTAAAAACTCCAACACATCCTATCTCCTAAAATTTGCAATTGTATATTGAACTATTACTTTAAGGCAATCCCATGTCCTCATATGATCGAAACAAGCACACTACTACCATTGAAAAATAATTTTAAAATTATATGAATATTATTATAATTTATATACTTTTACAATGAATGGTCCTTCATGGATGTATTCATAAATTAATCTCAACCATTTCCTTCTTAGTGATTATATTTTGATAAACCCTCTCTTATGGAAATTGTTATTGTTATAGAATATTTAGTGTCATTTAAAACCTTTATTTGAACTTTGGTTGAACAATTGGTGATGATTATAGAGAACCTTATAGTTATTATAGAAGTAAAGTCTATTATTGAATTTTTTTTAACAAAGAATGATGTTGTCTTAAGGTATGTCGGGGATATTAATCTATAATAAATGAAGTAATTAGATATTGTCCCCTAAATGATTATGAATGTAATAAAGAACAAATGACACAAGATGCATGTGGTTCGAAAGAGAGATCTTCCCGTATCCACGGGGAAATGAGGGGGACTAGTTTATTATTTAGGAAAAGTAATAGCGCCTGGAGTGCTAGGGTTGCTAACTAAGAGTCCAAGTCACCACGTGCATGTTACAATCAATCTCCTCATAATGGGTGAGGTCACCCTCATTTATAATCTTAAGGATCCTCTTTCTCTAGGTCTCTTCATGTTTATCCTAATTAATAAATCTAAGTCGTATAAGGACTAATCTTCTAACCCGCTAGTGTGATCTTTCGAGATTTGGACTTATCTCCCTATATATTTGTGGTCTTCTAATATTTGTCACATGATACGCACGTGAAACATATTAGGCTATTCCCCCTTTAATTTCCCCTAAGGATGGGGTGATCGGTCAACATGCTATTCGGTTCGACCTTGTTTTTAAATTATTGCTCTGGAAATCATTTTGCACATACTTCAACCCTTGGTCCACATGACCCAACGTCATTTCCCTAGGTAATGATGGTGCATGAGCGCATGGTTGTTGGTTCCAAATAATGGATGGGGGTTGATTTGATTGGAGGCAAAAGGGATAAGGCCCCCCAAAGCCTTATACCTTGTTATTCCAATGTCTATAAAGGTATTCTTTCCCTAACTCTCTCTCTCTTTTCTCTAGAGTTTTTAGCTAACAAATGGATTTTTCCTTTTCTTCTTCTTCTCAATTTATGCATGTCTAGATGTAGCAGAAGGTACAAGGTGTTCGCAACTAATAAATTCTTGTAATTTTATGAAAATATAGAATCCTTTATAGTGTTAACATAAGGTTATCCCTAGATGAAGGAGATATCATTGATCTTTCCTCTGGTGAGGTAGATTTTATGGCAGTTGCCATATTAGAATGATTTTTTTCCCTTTACTCATTGTTGGTGAGAGTATTTAGCTATAATGGAATAATCCTAGATCAAGAAAAAAATAGATTCTATAGGATTGTGTTGGGTACAATAGCCATCAACCAGATTTGTGACACAAACCTAGGTCTTTAGGAGATTGGGTATTTTTATGACTTGAGGTCTTCCATAAGCTCAGTTCTATACCATTTCCAGGCTAGGAAAAAGTCATGTAACTTGGTTACAAATTTAACCCAATCACAAAAGGGCACCAACAGGAATATCCTTGTGCTCTCCAGGGAACTATATGGCAAAAACTACAACAGTCTTAGGATTTCTACCACAAAGCGGGCACCTGGTAGGAGTTCTAGTTATTTTGGCTATTTTTAAGTACTTAAAGATTTTTACTGATCAACCTAATTTTTGTCCAAATAATTTTTTAAATACAATGCCATCCGACTATCAGGTTAATACTGAAGGTTTGGAGAATGTTTGGAAGCATCGAAACCCATAGGGTGTTCATTCACATTGGAGGGTGGCCAACATTTTGCTCAGCTACAGCTTAACCGTTCAATCAATCAAAAACTTTATTATCGTTCAGAAGTTTAGGTTGCCGATTATTTTGTGGTCGATGACAAGTCCATTCCGAATTCCACCCCCATCCCTAGTGATATTGCGAGGGGGTTTACTTGGGGGAATCTTCCTGATATGTCATTTCAACTGATTCTAATTCTAACTTGGAAAAGGAAGTTGAAAGAGATATTGACTCGTTCTTGGACGATATTGACCAATGTTTTACCTACAATGCCAGTATATTTGGTCATCCTTGCGAGGAAGTTAAAACATCAAAAAACCTTTGTGCGAAAGACTTCTAATTACCATTAGTCCCCTATGACCTGGAAGACATGTCTAGTAAACAGTGGAGGTCGGTTGATCTGGGAGCTTCCAGAGATTATCTTTGAAAACATATGGCCAACAATAGACTGGCCGAATAAAATGGTTATAATAGGAGAAAGAAATTAATCACCCTTAGGGAATAGGATTACCAAGATCTAAAATTCTAGTGTTAAGAGGCCACTTGAACTAAGAAAGGGAAGATGTAAAAAAAACTAAACAAGTGCTCTACCTGCCCCATCTACCGTTTCCAACCGATCTATGACAATCAATGAACCTCAACAGTATCAAAAGGGAATGATCGAGGACCCTTCCTTCCCAAGGGAGCCGATCTCGCCCTTAGGAGATCTCCATTCGTAAAGGAAAATAGCCAATAAATGAGGCCTATTTTACCTACAAGGATTTGAAGGTTACGAACTCCATTAATCAGGAGGTGATGATGTCGTCTGATATTATTGATCATAAAATATTCACATTAGAGAGGATTCACAAGCATTGTTAACGACAAAATATCCTGTTAAGTCGCATATCATTCTATTTTGATTTTTGTGCCTAATTTCATTTTAACTCTGTCTTTCCTATGCAGAGTATGTAAGTCACTCAGGAACTCCCTAGCCGAGTTGATCTCTACCGAAAGAACAATGATCAGCTAATGAAGTCCAATAATACCTTAAAGGTCTAGATCATCACCCAATGCAAGAATTTGGATGACCTCGAAAATAAGTTGAAGGTTGAGGAGGATACTAAGATAAAAGTGGTGGAAGAAGACGAGTAGACTCAAAATGAACTCAGTGGGGTGGACACCAAACCATCTAATTTAAAGACCTCATTTCAATGCAAGTTATTTCAAAAGATAATCCTCTAGAAGCAAAATTGCGCAATGGATCATGCCTGAGAGGACGATTTGGAGAAGGCTTACAATGAAGGATATAAGGCGTAGTGGTCCAACAGATCGCCTCACAGCTAGACCATTACAAGTTTGTTGCTTTTAACAAGACTGGGTAGTCGTCCTGTAGATATAAAATGTTATTCAGGATAACCAGGCCAACGTCGAACACCCACCTTTAGCGAATCCCTTTGAGAGTTGCTCACTGGAAGATCCCCCAATTATTGATCCTCCAATAACCCAGGTCACCATTGATCAATCTGGCCCACCTACTATTGCTATTATTGGGGTGACCACCTTTGATCCTCCAACAACTCGGGTTATTGGGATTGCTACTGACCAATCTGGCCTACGTACTATGGTGGACCATGGGGAGACCACACTTAACCCTTAGTTTTTTCTCTATTTTAAGTAATTTTCATTGACCCTTAGTGGTCGTTCTTTTGTAGTCCTATGGTTGTTTTATTTTTTGATAAAAAATCATGCTCTCATTTCATTTGATCTCTTATCATGCACTTGTTTAATTTTTGCAACACAGCAGGGTGTTTTTTTTCCTAATTGTGGTTTATAATTTGTGCTTTGAGATCATGTTTGGAATTTGCTCAGTGTTGTTTTTCTTCCAAGGATTTCTTTTCCCCTAATAGAAAAACAAATAGTTTGCTTGCAGTAGTTCACCCTGGTTAGCCTATATCACTTGAATTTGATCATTGGTTGTCTTAGGCCGAGTTTTTGAGCTCGGCTTATACTAAGTGGAACATTATTGTGAAGTATAATGTTAAACCTAGGTGACATATCCAATTTTATGCTCATTTGAGGTCAACCATAAATATTCAATGATATGCTTAATCTCAGGTCGACCATAAGTAAATAATGAGAAATTTTAATCCAACCATAAGTAAATGATATGCCTAACTTTGGCCGATCTACTTTATATCACTTCTCAAGTGGGTTTTTACCTCTTCTAGATCGATCTGCCTCAAATCATACCACTTATCAAGTGAGTTTCTGCCTCTTCTAGGCCGATCGACTTTAGATCATATCAAGTGGATTTGGTGCTAAACATAAGCTACCAACTCACGTTTGAATTGTACCACGCAATTCTCACGTGGGTTTTTCCCATTTCTAGGATGATATACCTTAGATCATACCACTTATCAAGTGGGTTTTGATGCCAAATGTAGGCGACCAACTCATGCCTGTGTTGTACCATGAAATTCTCATGTGGGTTTTTCCCTCTTCTATCCCAATCTACCATAGATCATACCACTTCTTAAGCGGGTTTTTGCCTCTTCTAGGATGATCTTTTATAGATCATACCATTTCAAAAGTGGGTTTTTGTGCCAAATGTAGGCTACCAACTCACATATGAGTTGTACCATGCAGTTCTTACATGGGTTTTTCCCAGATTCCTTGGAGGATGAGTTTTCTCATTAGTTGTACCACTACTTGAATGGGTTTAAATAAAAGGAACATTTAAGACAAAAATTTCGAATAATTTTAAAGACCAACTGTCAATCGTTTTATCGTACATAAAAGAAAAAAATATTATCTTTGACTTCCTATCTAATGATAAAACTTCCTAAGGTTCATGGCATTCTATGACCTTGGGAATACTCTTCTATTTAATTATCCTAAATGATATGATTCTCCATCCCCTTAAGACTAGCCAGTAGGATCATTACTAGTTTGGTGCAAGTTTCCAGTCTAGTGACTTATTGGTTGTGGGTAGCATCTTTTTTAGCATTAAGTCATTGACCTAAAATTCTCTAACCTTGATCTTCTTATCATGTTGTCTTGGAAAATCTTACTAACAGGTGGCTAAATATATCAGAGTTTGTTCCCTTCTTTTTTCAACCAGGTCTAACTCGTGAGTTATTCAGTCATTATTATGGATGTTGATGCTAATAACTATCCACCTACGTAGACCAATCAAAAGTAAATATGTGTCATCCTACGTGACCAGAATCCTAGTCACCTAAAAGTAAATCTGTCGACCAAAGCATGGAACGCTGACCAACACAAGGAATGCCGACCAATACAAAGAATGCCTACCAACAAGACAACAAAATGTCATCATGTCAAGGATCATACTACACGTGGTTTATAAAACCAATCATCATAGTTATTATGTGAGGATGTAAATTCTTAATTAAATAAAAGCATTCCATCCCTTGACATTCCAACCCTTGACCTCTGGGCCACTATAAATACTTTGTATACCTTTCATCAAGGGCAAGGCAAAATGGATTCTAGGGCAAGATACCTAGTTTTATGTAGTCTCTAAAATCAATATAAGAACAGTGAACATAGGCTTTCTGACATAGCCGAACCACTTTAAAAAATCTCTTACTTTCCTTCTTTCATTTACAATTGCATGAATTTTATTTGTGATCATAAAAATTAGATAAAGTCTAGTTTTTTACATCAACGGATTGGCGTCGTCTGTGGGAATGGGTTTCTAACTCTCTTTCTCACTCTTGAATACTCTTGTTGGAAGCACAATGAATGACCCTGAGTCTAGTCTTAAAAATGAAGGCAATCCTCCCGTCTCGTCCGCTCTGCCTATGGCAATAGACCTCACCGGGATTCTATCTAGTATTGCCAAAGGATAAGAAGCGATGCAGGAAACGGTAAGGCAATTGCCTCAGTCACTAAAAGTGGTTCCCTTGTCTAGAAGATAAATGTCGGTTCCACCTCCAAGATCCATCAGACATGGTTATTCCAGATCTTCACGAGACACCTCTTATCGTCCAGGAGTAAGTTCATCGTTCAGGTCCACAAAACCCTATGATATCCATTATTTTTCTCCTACAACACCAAGTGTCTTAGAAAGGCTAAGCAGAGCTTCTCCCTTTGATCATTTGGGACCTTGAGAGAATAGAAATCCTCCTAGGCCGTTATTCAGGAAAACTCAACATCCATCTGACCAACATGAGGCCTCAGTCAGATCAAGATCAAGATCAAGCGTCCGACGATCTGTACGTGCTGAGCAGACCTCTAAGGAGGAGAGTTCAATGCAGACACATGGTCAATGTCATTGAGATGATTTGCATAAATCTGAGGCAGGCAAACCATCGTGGAAAGGATCGATTCAGAGGTTGGAAGATCGGTTAGGTGAAATGGCAAAAGCAAAGAATCCTTTGTAGTGAAGATTTGTTAAAGGATCCCTTTTTATTCAAGCAATTGTGGATTTTCCTACTCCGTTAAAATTTAAAGCTCCTGTGGTCACTCCCAAATATAATGGTAAGACTTTTCCAATTATCCATATCGAGCAATATCAAGCTGCAAATGATATTTATTCAGTCCCTAATGAAATGAGGTGTAGAGCATTTTCAAGTAACGTTACAGGTTCAGCCCAAATATGGAATAATAACTTGCCCCGGGGACAAATTGCCACCTTCAATCAGCTTTCTGAGCTATTCATTAGCAACTTCTATTTTGGAGCTAAGCCAGTAAAAAGAGTAACTCATCTTCTAAGTGTAAAGCAGCAAGTGGGGGAAAGTAACAGGCACTGTTCTAAAAAACCTGCCTAGGCTCCGCCTAGGCTTGAGGCTTGGGAGAAACGCCCCGCCTTAAGATTTTGACGCCTTATGCTTGGTAAAATCCTTAAGGCGTACTTTTTCTCTAAAAATAACAACGCTTTAGTGAAATGGTATCGCCTTTTAAAGCTTTTTTACAAACCGGACCATTATCTCATCCAAAATAATCAAATAGTATTTTTATTTGCAAATATTCAGACATTTTTTTATGATATGTACAATTTTAGTATTTCAATAGCCTTGTTATGGTTAAAAAAATATTAAAATATATTAAAAAGGCCTAAACGCCTTTTTACGCCTAGGCCCGCCTAGGCTTCTAAGGCTTAAGGCTTGGCCTCCACGCCTCGATCACGCCCCACGTTTTTTAGAACCTTGGTAACAGGGAGTACATCACACACTTTAATAATGGAAAGTTAGAGGTGATTGATTATGAGGAAAGACATCCATCACTGCTCTTATGAGTGGCTTTATTCTCGAGAAATTATATTATACTTTAGTTAAAGATCCTCCCAAAACTATGGCTGAACTCATGGCAAAGGCAGCAAAAATAATTACTGTCGTGGAAGCTATGGCCGCAAAATAGAGTCCAGCCATGAAGCCTGACACAAAGCCTGATAAGAAAGATCAAAAGGACCAGAAGGAAAAAAGGCCAAAAAAAGAAGAAAAGCTCAAAAATTATGGAAACTACACTTTATTGGGTGTTGGCATTCACCATATCCTGAAAGAAATCAAGCACAATCAGGATTTGTCATGGCCTGAGAAGTTAAAGGCGCCTCCTAATAAGAGGGATGGATCCAAATGTTTTAAATTCCATAAGGATCATGGTCATACCAACTTAGATCAACACACACATGCTCAATGCATGCATGGGGGGTACATTACACCCCCCCCCCCCCAGGTACTATATATAGAGGTCATCCTCTACCTTGCATAAAGAAAGGAGAAAAAGGAAGAAACCTAGCTAAAACTCTGTTCAATTACACAGTAGAGAGAGAAAGTTTGAGAGTTTGTACCCATGGCCATTAGTGCCTTCATTCAGTGATATTAATCACACACTTGTACAATGGACGTAAGGCAATTTAAGATGAACCACTTATATTCTGGTGTTCCTCCTCTTCTCCTCATATCATTCTCTTACCTTTCATATAACTGTACTGCCATTGTTGTTCTTAGTTTGATCTTACAAACACCTTGACTGGTGGTGCTATTTCCAGCATCATCATTTTGGTGTCGTCTGTGGGAACAAGAAGTTGTCTCTTCCTCTTCTTCAGCTTAACCTCACCGGAGACGCTGGTGGTGAACCAAGCACCACCCCTTGCGTGGATCTGTTTCACCATTGAAAGAGGTCCTTTAAGGTGTTAAGGTCGCCTGCTACTCAAGCTCTTTATTGTTAACACATGACACCAGAATTACCACCGCCTCTTCCGCCGCCTGGTGGGGGAGGGCCTAGTTCCATCCAGGCACCGCCTCAGTCTGAAATGGCGGAGGTAGCTGCAGCCTTGAGGTCTTTTGCTGCAACGCAACAAGCTATGCAGGAGAAGTTTGCACAGCTCAACTAAACTATGTTGAGGCCACCTGGAGTTTCACCGAAAATGATCACTCCGGCGGCTGTCCAGCCTCATCCTGATGCCAGGGGACCACCCCAGGCACCAATGAAGGACCAACCTGCACCCCAGTGGAGGAGGGCAAGGAAACCCTTGCTCGGAGGACAAGTATGACGATCTAGAGGCGAAAGAGGTCCTGGAAGATAGTTGGGAGTCGTATGAGGTTTCAAATAATACGGTACGTTCTCTTCAGCAAAGCTGAGGTTGTGTCGGCCAGAGAGGTGAAGAGGCCCAACAATGGGGATCAGCTTTTGATCGATTAAGTAGAGGGTCAGCCTTTGAGAGGTTGCGCCCAGTGAATGGCCTAAGACAGAGGTTATCAAGGTCGAGAAGTGCAGCTGTCTCGCAAAGAGGAGATAGACAAGGTCGTCTTGACCAAGGACGACCCCTGTAGGAAGGGGCAGAGACCAGGAAGAGGTCAACAGTCGATGTTGTCCTGCGATAGGGGAACCCTCAGTCCATCGCTGGAAGGTGGCTGGGGATAACCTCGGCCAGGCCGATGGTAGGAGACCATGGAATGACTCTATCCAACGTCTTGAGGAGAAGATATGAGACCTCATCAAGAGCAGGTACCCATTGCAAAGGGGTTACTAAGAAGGCTCTCCATTCGTGGCTAAGATAGTGAGCTTCCCGACCCCTGCTAAGTTCAAACCAGCGATGGTGTCTCCCAAGTATGATGGTAGCACCAACCCTGTACACTACATTGAGATGTATCAGTCAGCGACCGACATCTACTCGATACCTGATGAGATGAAGTGTAGGACCTTCTCTGGGACCTTGACAAGAGCATCACATAGCTGGTTTAATTCTCTTTCGAAGAACTCAATTGAGAATTTGAAGGGCTTGGCGGAACGATTCATTCACAACTTCTGCTTTGGGGTAAGACCTCAAAAGAAGACCACTCACCTACTGTATGTCAAGCAAGGCAAGGACGAGAGCCTAAGAGACTACATCGCCAGGTTCAACAAAAAGAAACTTGAGGTGGAAGACTACAAAGAGAATATTGCCATGACCGCCCTCATAGGAGGTCTTCAGAAAGGAAAGTTGTTGTGGAAACTTGCGGAAGACCCTCCCAGGTCCATGGCGGAGATACTGGCAACTGCAGGGAAAGTCATAAATGCCGAAGAGGCAATGGCCGCCAAGTATGAGGATGAGAACCGCGGTAGTAGCGGGAATTCCCAAAGAAAGAAAGATGGGAAGAAGAGGTCAGGTGATGACAAGTTCGCTCACTATACTCCTCTAACTATGAGCTGTGAGAATATCCTCAACGAGATCAAGAATGACAGGACTCTAAGATGGCTAGACAGACTGAAGGCCCCCTCGCATAAGAGGAACAAAAACTTGTGGTGTGAGTTCCACCAGGACCATGGCCATGTTACAGACAGATGCTTCGCCTTGAAGGATGAGATTAAAAAGATGTTAAAGTCCGAAAAACTGAGGAAGTATGTTGATGGCAAGGCACCTAAAGGCGGAAGAGATGACCCTAAGAAGAGGAGAAATGATAGATGCCGTGGCGATGCCCCAGCAAGAAGAGATAATGATTCAGAAGGTGATGATGAAGACGACCCGAACCTTCCGCCGAAAGATGACAACACCCCGGTGAAGAGGGTTGGCATGATCTTCTTTGGTGTTGACACCATATGTGGAGGACTTGCAGGAGGTGGTTCTGAAGTGGCTGACAGGAAAGCTCATATGGCAGAGGCCAAACTAGAAGTTGTAAATCTAACGTCTTTCGATACAGTACAGAAGAGAAAGAAGGTGGACATGGACACTCTTATAGTTGGATTCTCTAGACTCGACTTCAAAGGTATCTTAGCCCCCCATAAATACCCTTTGGTAATAACAACAAGGGGGCATGGGTGTGAGGTGTAGAGGATCCTCGTAGACGGGGGGAGCTCAGTAGACGTGATGTTTTGGCCTTGCTTCAAGAGCCTAGGTCTTATCAAAGCTAGGCTGGTACCCTATCATCACCCCTTGATGGGCTTCAGTGGTGAAAAGGTCCACCCATTGGGCATGTATGAGATGGACATACAGATGGGTGATGAGTGGCCTAAGAGGTTGACCAGGAAGATAAATTTTTTTGTAATGGATGAGAACGTCTTCTCGGCCTATAACCTCATCATAGGAAGAGTGTCCCTTAAGGAGTTTGAAGTTGTGCCGTCGACGGTCCACCAGATGCTAAAATTCCCGACCCCCTATGGGGTAGGGGAAGTGCAAGGTGACCAGACCATAGTGCGAGAATGTTACTTCAACTCGTCCGAAGAGAGAGAGGCCTATAAGAGGCCAACCACCACTTATAGCATTGATACACTTGACCCAAGAGATGAGACAAATTTGAAGAAAGGAGAGGCCGCGGAAGAGGTAGAATCCATTATCCTCAATGAGGACGAGCCGTAAAAAACCATCCAGGTCGGCAAAGCCATAAAGACAGAAATCAAGGAAGAGCTGATAAGCTTCCTCAGGAGTAGGCAGAGTGTCTTCACATGGAGTCACGCGGATATGCACGGCATCAACCCTGAGGTTATGAGTCACAAGCTCAACGTGACTAAAGATGCCAGGCCTATCAAACAAAGATGAAGAGTTTACTCTAGGGAGAAGTACGACGTCATTCGAGAAGAGGTTCAAAATTGGAAGAGGCTGAGTTTATAAGAGAAGTTATATATCCGGAATGGTTATCGAATGCAGTCATCGTGCCCAAAGCCAATGTGAAGTGGAGAATGTGTGTTGATTTCACTGACCTGAACAAGTCTTACCCAAAAGACAGCTATCCCTTACCTAGGATAGATCAGATGGTGGATGCTACTGCAGGGCATGAGCTCATGAGCTTCATGGACGCGTATTCAGGTTACAACCAGATCTTCATGGACGCGAAAGACTCAGAGAAGACAGCCTTCATTACCGATAAAGGGATGTACTGTTACAAAGTGATGCCCTTCGGCTTGAAAAATGCAGGGGCAACATACCAACGTCTTGTGAATAAGATGTTCGACGATCAAATAGGCAAGACTATGGAGGTATGTGTAGAACATATGCTGACGAAGAGCTTAAAAGCTTGCACAAATGTGGCAGACCTCGAAAAGACCTTCGATACTATGGACTTATACAGGATGAAGCTCAACCCAGCGAAGTGAGTCTTCGGGGTAGGAGCTGGGAAGTTTCTGGGATTCATCATCAATCAAAGAGGAATTGAATCAAACCCTAAGAAAATAAAGGCTTTGCTCGATATGAAGACACCAAGGAGTATCAAGGACGTCCAAAGGCTCACCGGAAGAGTGGCTGCACTCAACAGATTTGTTTCTAGGGCAACGGACAAATGTCTTCCATTCTTTAAAGTGCTTAGAAAGGCCTTCCAGTGGGACGAAGAGTGTGAAAAAGCTTTTAACCACCTCAAATCTTACCTTGGGTCTCCTTTGTTATTATCTCGGCCCATAGTAGGAGAGAAATTGTATATTTATCTAGCAGTCTCTGAATCGGCTATCAGTGCAGTCATAGTAAGGGAAGACGTTGGAATCCAAAGGCCTGTGTATTTCAATAGTAAGGCCCTTCAAGGGTCTGAACAAAATTACCCGTGTATGGAAAAGTTAGCCTACGCCCTGATACACGCTTCAAGGAAGATGAAGCCTTACTTCCAAGCCCACTCCATGGTTATCCTCACCGACTCCCCACTAAGACAGGTCCTGCATAAACCTGAGAAGTCCGGAAGATTAATGACATGGGCTATTGAGTTGGGGGAGTATGACCTTACCTACCAACCTAGGACAGCCATCAAAGTGCAATCTCTCACATACTTTGTTGTCGAGTTCACATGGGAAGAGGCCGAGGCAGAGAATGACCTGAAGGGTGTTGAAAGGAAAAACCGCAGTGCCTTCCGAGAATAGGAAGAGACGACACCAAACGTCTTCTAAGAACAGGAAGAGATGATACCAAATGTCTTCCAAGATCAGGAAGAGGTCGCATCCAACAAGATCAGGAGCAGGGTAGCGGAGAATGAGGAGGATAGGTACCTCTTCAAATAAGGAGTCGTGTCAGAAGGGGCCTTCTCATCAGATACAGACATTTGGAATCTCTTCATTGATGGTTCTTCCTGTGACAGTGGAAGCGGTGCAGGGATGATACTTTCACCTCCAGATGGTGCCAGCATTGAATACGCTTTGAGATTCAACTTTAAGGCATCTAACAACGAGTCAAAGTATGAGGCCATGATAGCAGACCTCTTATTGGCAAAGACTCTGGGAGTAAGATGACTCCTACTTCATAGCGACTCAAGGTTGGTTGTTAATCAAGTATTGGGAGTCTATGAAGCCAAAGATGAAAGGATGGAGAAGTACCTGAAGAGGGTGAGAACGATGTTAGAATATTTCGAAGAGATAAAACTGAAGAGAGTACCTCGGCAAAGTAACAGCCACGCGGACGCATTATCAAGGTTAGCCTCGGCGATGAAGACAGACGTCAGAAGGACAATTCCGATCGAGGTCTTAGGAAAAACGACCATTGAGGAAGAAGAGGTATGTAACCCTTATCTCAATTTGAACCTAGGAGACTCATGGATGGACCCCCTTGTGAGATATATCAGAGAAGGAGAGCTACCCGAATCCAAGTTAGAGAGGAGGAAATTGAGACATAGGGCTGCCAAGTTCTCGATAGTAGGAGATGTTTTGTACAAAAGGGATTTCTGTTGCCTCTCCTCAGATGTGTGCATCCCAGCAAAGTTCCTCGGGTCTTACAGGAAGTTCATGAGGGCTCTTGCTCCAGTCACATAGGAGGAAGACCCTTGGCCAAGAGAATCATTACACAGGGATACTGGTGGCCAACCTTGGCCAAAGATGCTGCAGCTTACGTGAAGAGGTGTGATAAATGTCAGAGATTCTCCACTATTCCTAACCTACCTCATCAACCTATGACGTCAATCACCTCCCCATGGCCATTTGTAGTATAGGGGATTGACTTGGTAGGACCCCTACCGAGAGCTGCCAACAGTTATCGGTTCCTGATAGTTGCCATTGACTACTTCTCAAAGTGGGAAGAGGCAGAGCCGATGATAACGATCACAAAGTAGAAGACCTTCCAATTTATTTGGAGGAACATCATATGCAGACACGGCCTCCCAAACACTCTCATCTAAGACAATGGGACCTAGTTCAAGAACTCCTCTTTAGAGAAGTATTGCGTAAGAGTGGGGATAAAGCAGTTCTTCTCATCTCCTGGCCGACCTCTAGCAAACGATCAGACCGAGGTCACAAACAGAACAATCCTCGATGGGATCAAGAAGAGATTAGAAGAAGCGAAGGGAAGATGGACTGAAGAGGTTTACGCTGTGCTATGGGCCTACAGAACCACAACAAGGACCCCAACAGGAGAAACCCCTTTCATGCTGGCACATGGCTCAAAAGCCGTCATACCAACAGAAGTGGGGCTCCCAACTCATAGGGTTCAGACCTATGACCCTGATAAAAATGGGGAAGAGAGGAGACTAGGCCTAGATCTGATTGAAGAAAGAAGAGAAGACGCAGAGATCAGACAATCAGCTTTCCAGCAAAGAGCAGCGAAATTTTACAATCAGAAGGTTAAGTCAAGACCCATTACTGTGGGAGACCTAGTGCTGAAGAAGACCTTACAAAAAAGAAACAAGCTCCACCCAAACTGGCATGGTCCCTACAAAGTGACAGAAGAGGTTGTTCCTGGCACATACAGGCTAGAAAACCTAGAAGGGGAACCTTTCGACAACCCTTGGAATGCTGATCACCTAAAGAAGTATTACATATGATGTTGCAAAGAGTTTTAATGTACCATCTTATTATAAAGAGGTTATTAATAAAATATCAGTTTCCATGACAGTTCTTGTTCCATTGTGCTCTAATGTCAGAAATAATGAGGATAACATCTTAGGTGATGACCTCAGACCCTTATAACACCATTCAGTGGTGACAAGGTCTGAGGCCAGACACCATACTTAGATGACCACACACCCTTAACATCATTAATTTGGTGAGATTAATTATGAGGATAACATCTTAGGTGATGACCTTAGACCCTTATAACACCATTCAGTGGTGACAAGGTATGAGGTCAGACACCATACTTGGATGACCTCAGACCCTTAACATCATTAATTTGGTGAGATTAATTATGAGGATAACATCTTAGGTAATGACCTCAGACCCTTATAACACCATTCAGTGGTGACAAGGTCTGATGTAAGACTGTTGATTGAGTTTAAATAGATCATCGCAATAAGACTTCAGAGTTAAAACATCACATGACAAAGAAGCATTCAACATACAAACTAAGTGAAAATCCCTCCTCAGAGGTTGCCATTCCAATTATAAAAATACAAAGATACAAGTTTAATATATTCTTCAGAGATTACAGACAGTAAGGGGTTGTAAAATAGAGCTTCACAAGTAAACCTAAGGGTTATAGGGGAGAATGCTGGTGTCTTCAGCCTGATTTTGTGGGACAGCCTTGGTCACCTCGGTAATGTCTGCCCTGTGGTCAGATCCTAGCTCCGTTCCGTCCAGCATGGCAGTCTCTACAGGCGCAGCAACCTCCTCTTTAACCTCCTGAAGGGCCTGGGCAAACTGAGGGTCAGCAAAACCCAGACCTATGAAGTTAGAGGCCTTCAGACTCCCTGCCTCCTTCTCCTTAACAGCCGCCCATTTGATAGTGGCCTTGATACCTATTTCAAGGTACTCAAAGCCAAAGCTCATAAACTCATCCGAGACTTTGTAGTCTGCCAAAATCCCCTCAGAGGCATCTTCAAGGGCTGCCTTTACTGCCGAGTCAATTTTCTGCTGGAGAACATCGTCCTTGGCCTTCAGAGCCACAGCATGGTCCTTCTTGAGCTTGGAGATCTCCTTCTCCAGCCCCTGCACCTTCTTCTCATACTCTTTAGCCTCAGACTTCAGGCGATCTATTTCGGCGTTCAGTGTGCTTTGGACCTTCTCGACCTCTTGACCCTTCTGGATAAGGGGCAACTTCCTCAGAGTCCAGTTGGAGAGATGGTGCATAGCAGCCAGGCCCTGCAGATTATGTGATCATGTAAGAATTAAAGACTAAATCAAAAGTTACACTTGGAAACTACAAAGAAATATAAAGTCATACCTGAATGGACCTGTGGAGGCCGAACTCAACCAGCAGGGGCGTATCCAGTGACCGGCAAAAATGTTTATCTGCCTCGGTCATGGCATAGTCGATAGCATCCAGAGCCTGCAGACTGCGGCCTACGATGCTGTCATTAATCTTCAATTTCTCTATACGAGCCGCCAATGCATCTGCAGGGGATATGGGGATGGCAGAGTCCCCTCCTTTTTTAGTCAGCCTCTGATCTTCAGGGGCATGATCGGTAGAAGCCCTCTTCTTAGTGGCTTGAGGCTTCGAGGTTGAAAGAGCTGGAGGAGGAGCATTAAGACCCGCCTTCTTCACGAGCTTTGTTAAACTCGGTGCATCCATTTCCCAAATCTCGTCTGAGATATCCTTCGGACGCTCTGCAAAATTGAAAGGTTTGAGTTATAGGATCAGACATACATAAACTCAGAGGTTCAACTTGGAATAAAAAATGCTTACCAAGCTCGGCAAGAGGACTTCCCCCTAGACCAGTCTCAGAGAGGTAATGGGGGGTCATCAAGTGTTCGAATTTAATGAGCAGACCATGCATCCCCTGATCTTGAAGGTTTTTCACCTTCTAAAGGTTCTGCAGACTCAGACCAGGGTCGGCCTTAGCATACATAGTGACCTTACCCCATCTTAGGGGCGCCCTCGGCTCTAGTAGAGAAGAGGGAAAACATGGACCAAATTCCCATGGCCCTGAAGCAAAGAAGTATCGAGGCTTCCAGTTGTGGTTGGAAGTCTAAGTTATCTGGAGCAACTTTTTCTCAGGCTTTCGAGCTACAAAATAATAGTAGCTCAGATGATTTTTGGCAGAGGAAGGGACATAGAAACCAATAAAGACCTGAACTGGAAGGTCTGAGTGATGAACATCCCTCCATAAGATTATGGCCCCAATTATGACCCTCCAATCATTAGGGGATAATTGGGAAGGGGCCAAATTGATGTAGGCAAGGATGGACCTAATAATGGGATGGATGGGCAAACGAAACAGTAACTTGAACATCTGCTCGTACAAGCAGATCTCACCATCTCGGCCATGGTAAGCCCTCTCTTCCCTCAGAGGCCTCCTAAGCTTTATGGAGGGGCTGATGGAGTACAGATATCTGAAGCAAAGAAGGTCTACCTCAGTGACTGTACTCTCGATCTCGGCCGCCTCAGAGACGTCGACATCACTTTCAACGTCATCATCATCGTCATTGTCTAACTCAACCTCGGCCTGAGCATACGTTGATGGATTACTTGGGAACCTCTGAGCAAACTCAGCCCCGGTGACGGCCGACGGGGGAATGGCATCAAGTATGGGTGGAATAGCCACACTCGGCTCAACAATCTCAACCTCTGAGGAAGAGGACGAGGTGCTTGAATTATTATGGGACGAGGCCCGGCTAGAGACCTCGGCTTGATCAGGGGCCTGATCTTGCTGAGTTGTAAAATCCATGGCCTCTTGGAAAGATTCCACAGACATAGGGTCTGAGGTAGAAGACTCAGACTCAGACATCGAAACGGGTTCAGTAAGGACCTCTGCTTGGCTAAATGGTTCCAATGGATCAGGGTATATCACCTTCAGGGGTGGTGGAAAGATAGTTCTCAGAGGGAATTCCTGGGACCTACGAGCCTCCTCCTGTGCTCTTTCTATTTGCCTAATTTTTTCTAAAGTCCTCTCTCTGAGAGAAGGGAACTCCTCAAGAAGTTGGTATGAGCATCAGAGGCAGACACTACACTTATGGGGCTTCTAAACGATAAACAAGATTGGTTAATGAAATAAAGCAATTTAAGGATCAAACTACCAAACCTAGAGCAAGAACTACTCGCCAAAAAAATGGAACCTCGCCGAAAACCTAATAATCTCGCCAAAAAATGCAAAAATAAGAAAATTGCAGGAAAAGTGAAGAAGAAAGTATGGCATAGGTTACCTGAGGATGAAATGGTAAGGAAAAATGAAGAAGACACGAGAAATAACACCACCCAAGACCTCGAACCAAAGCTTTCTAGAAAGAGAAACTGCTACAGAAACAAATCGTGCCAGGAAAGATGAAATGAGGAAAAAGGAGGGGAAAATGGGGGTTTAAACCCTTAAATATGGAGGCACGTTTCCCAAGGCCCATCATTGCCTTGGGAGCCCTAAAGGAAGGCTAACAACACATGCTTTCCAGGTAAGCCACGCTCCAACGATGGACAAGTGTCAAATGAACATTGGCACATAAGAGGAAGACCTCGGGGGTGTAGAGATCCCACAGTCACCTGCTCTCACATGTAACTAAGGGCAGGGGGTGATTGATATGCCCCAAGTGTCACCTCGGCTCAGAAACTACAGCCTCGGCCAAGACATTACCGAGGTTGGAAAAGACTTAGATCCGTGACAACAGCTCTCGACCATAGCAAGGTCGGCCCCGGTCGACACTACCACCAACCTCATCATGGGGGGCACTGCATGTATCGTAAGGGTCAGCAGCACTTCAGTTCACCAGGGAATGACAACCTCGGCCAGGGATTAGTCGAGGTCGCAGGAAGCCGTACTTATACCAAGGTCAACCTCTTTGGGAAGTCAGTTGATGTTCCAAGCACATGCCAGCTCAACCTCGGCCCAGGTCGACCCTTGTCTCGGCTTCGCTTCAGTCGATACCTTCATGGCTCATCTCGGATTGAACGAGCAACTAGGCCTTATCAACCTCGGCCTCCCTCAGGCCGAGGTCATGACCAGGCTCAATGGCCGAGCACTTATTGATGTATGCGTGGACAAGGACACGTGGACACGTGGACACAAATCAGTTATAATAAATTATTCCCCACATAAGGGGGGAATATTTCATCATCATTCTCTACATATGACAGTGACAGATGTCTTCTTCAGATTGGCTAGATCAACACACACATGCTCAATGCATGCATGGGGGGTACATTACACCCCCCAGGTACTATATATAGAGGTCATCCTCTACCTTGCATAAAGAATGGAGAAAAGGGAAGAACCCTAGCTGAAACTCTGTTCAATTACACAGTAGAGAGAGAAAGTTTGAGAGTTTGTACCCATGGCCATTAGTGCCTTCATTCAGTGATATTAATCACACACTTGCACAGTGGACGTAGGCAAATTTAGGCTAAACCACTTATATTCTGGTGTTCCTCCTCTTTCCTCATCTCATTCTCTTACCTTTCATATAACTGTGCTGCGATTGTTGTTCTTAGTTTGAGCTTTCAAACACCTTGACTGGTGGTGCTATTTCCAGCATCATCAACAGAGAACCTATAAGAAGGTAAAATTCTCCATGCAAGCCTAGAGATGACAATAAGAGCAATCATGAAGACGATTATGATGATGATTTAGACCTTACGAAGAAGCCCAAGCAACCAGAACGTGAGGTATCTATGATTAGTTTTGGTTCATTTAATTGTCATATGATTACAGGTGGTGATTTAAGAGGAGGTGATCACACTTTTGAAAGGAAAGCTTACTTGAATGAAGCTCGGTATTTCTCCTATATCCAGAAGATTAATCTGAATGAATATGATCGATCAAGGAAGGTCAACAAGGACAAATTAGTTATTGGTTTTTCAAAAAATGATCTCTCTAGGGTACTTTATCCCTATGATGACCCATTAGTTGTCAAATTCAGAATCTAGGATATTATCATCGCCAAAGTTTTCATTAATAATGGGAGTTTAATTGATATTATGTTTTATCCTTACTTTCAGACTTTGGACTTGAAGTTCAGCCAGCTGGAACCCTATCATAGGCCATTAATATAATTTTTTGGTGAAAAAGTTTACCCTTTGGGAACAATCAAGCTAGAAGTGTTGATTATCACTTGGCTAGTAAGTCACATAGAGAAAATACATATCTTTGTGATGGATAATAACGTTCAATATGCCTATAAATGTGATCCTCGATAAGGCAGGATTGAAGAAGTTTGAAGCTATAGCGTCAATAATCCATTAGTGCTTAAAGTTTGTAACTCATTTTGGGGTAGGTGTTATGAAAAGCGACCAAAAGGTGGCTAGGGAGTTTTAATACTCATCAGCCGAGTAACAAGATCTGATTGAATTGAAGAAGAAGAAGAAGAAGAAGAAGAAGAAGAAGAAGAAGAAGAAGAAGAAGAAGAAGTATCCTTGAGATGAAACGGAGTTATTCAGGGGGTAAGTTATGGAAGCAACTGAAACCATCATTCTGGATGACAACAAACCAAAAAGGACTACACAGATCGGCTCAAAACTGGATCCCATCCTTAAATAGGAGTTGATTATATTCCTGAGGCAACAAAGACATGTATTTGCTTGGAGCCATGAGGATATTCCTGGGATTGATCCCAATTTCCTCTGTTACGAGCTCAACGTCAGTAAGGATGCTAAGCCGAGCAAGTAAAGATGTTAAGTTTTTAGTCCTAAAAAGAATCAAGCTATCTAAGAGGAAGTAGAGAAGATTTAAAAATATCAATTTATTGAAGATGTGAAGTATCCAGACTGTTTGTCCAACATTGTAATGGTCAAAAAGAAGAATAATAAATGGAGGATATGTGTAGATTTCACTGATTTAAATAGGGCATCCCCAAAAGACCATTTTTCCTTGCCCATAATTGATCAGCTGGTGGATGCTATGTTAGGGTATAAACTTTTAAGATTTATGGATGCCTAGTCTGGTTATAACCAGATAAAAATGAAACCTGAAGACAGAGAAAGTACAACCTTCATTACCCCCCGAGTAACTTATAACTATAATATAATGCCTTTTGGTCTTAAAAATGCAGGTGCAACGTATCAAATGTTGGTGAACAAGGTCTTCGAAGAACAGATAGGAAAAAATATTGAGGTTTATGTGGATGATATGTTGACGAAGGGCAAAAAAGCTTCAAATCATATCACCGACCTCAATCAGACTTTTGATCAGTTATAAAAGCACCAAATGAAGCTGAATCCGACAAAGTGTGTGTTTGAAGTACAAGAAGGGATGTTAAAGCCAATCCAACAAAGATAAAAGCTTTGATCAAAATGAAGTCGCCGACTTGTAAGAAAGATATACAGAGGCTCACTGGAAGAGCGTCAACCTTAAACATATTTGTTTCCCGAGCAACATGCAGGTGCGTATCATTTTCAAAGTGTTGAGAATTTTTTTTGAGTGGAATGTAGAATGTTAAAAAGCATTCCAGGAGTTAAAGAAGTGCTTGGGATCACCACCATTTCTCTCCCGACTAGTTTTAGGAGAGAAATTGCCCTTGTATTTAGCGATTTCTAAGTCAGCAGTGAGCTCGACATTAGTCATACAGGACAATCAAATCTAAAAACTAGTCTACTACACCAGTAAAGAGTTCTGAAGAGTTAAAATCAGGTACCCATATTTGGAAAAATTATCCCTAACACTTATTGAGGCTTCAAGACGAATGAAACCTTATTTCCAAGCACACATCATAGTTGTGTATACTGATTTTCCTCTTCGGTAAGCTCTTTACAAACCTGAGAAATCAGGAAGATTGATGTAATGGGCAGTAGAATTGGGAGAATATAACATTGTTTATGAACCAAGATCTTCATTGAAAGGCCAATATTTGTCATATTTTATTATTGAATTTGTTATCCAGAGGTTACCGACCAACAGAGCTTGCCTGCCGAGCAGACTTCAAAAGAAGAGAGCTCACCTCAAAAGTAAGCCGAAGTAGCTGTCGACAAACCTGACTCATCCAAAATTCAGGAAATGGCCCAGAAATATACAGAAGAGAGTAGGAAGATATTCCATCATGGATAATGGATAGCAAAAAGCTTCAACGATGATGTTTCGTTGTGGAATTTATGTGTGGATGGATCTTCATGTGTTATCAGCGGTGGAGCAGGTATAATACTTTATACTCCTGATAATATTGATATTGAGTATGCTGTCAGGTTTCAGTTCAAAGCATCGAATGATAAGGCAGAATACGAAGCCTTGATAGTTGGGCTAAATTTAACTCAATCATTAGGTACGGAGCAAGTAGTGGCGCATAGTGATTCATAACTGGTTGTTAACCAAGTGATGAATTTGTATGGAGCCAAAGGAGAATTGATGACCATGTATATTACCAAGGACATGGAAGTCATTTTTGAATTTCTAGTCATCCGAATGAATAATATCCCAAGAATAGATAATGTCTGAGCTAATGCACTTGCTTGGCTAGCATCAGCAATAAGAATCGAGCTCTAAAGAACAATCCCAATCGAGCTCCTGGCTAATCAAAGTATTGATGATGAGCATCTAATGGTTAGTGTCATTGCTTTAGATCTGGGACCTTCCTGGATATATCTCATCAAAGCTTATATTAAAGATGGAACCCTAGCACCCGATCCTAAAGAGGCGAAGAAACTCCGATAAAAAGTAGCGAGGTATGTGGTGGAAAAAAGAGTTTTATACAAAAGGGGATTGATGATCTCCATGCATCACTAGGTCCATATAATGGAGGTGGAAGATTTGATCAAAGAAGTGCATGAAGGATCCTATAGATCTCATTCAGTTGGAAGATCATTGCTCCAACGCATTAACACTCGGCAATATTACTGGCCAACTATGAGAGTCAATTCTGCAGCCTTTATAAGAAAATGTGATAAGTGCCAGAGATTCTCTACCATCCATAGAACACCTAATGCTGCTTTAATGCCAATAACGTCACCTTGTCCATTTATTATATGAGGAATTGACTTGGTCGGCCAACTACCAACCACCAAAGGCAGGTTTAAATACTTAGATATTGTTGTGTATTACTTCACCAAATGGGGATAAGAGGAGCCATTGATTGATATGCCTTATGAGAAAGTATATCAGTTCATTTAGAAGAATATCATCTACCGATATGGTTTACTATATGCTATCATCATAAATTATAGCACCCATTTCGATAACGAGGAGTTTGAAGCATACTGTGCCCAATCCAAAATCCAAATGTTGCATTCTGCATCAGATCATCCTTAAAGTAATGGTCAAATAGAAGTGACCAATAGAACTTTATTGAATTGACTGAAAAAGAGACATGATGCTTCCTATGGAAACTAGATTATGAGCTACACTCTGTTCTTTGTGCCTACAAAACAACAACTAGAGAAATACCATACATGCTTGTGTTTGGGACTGAAATAATGGTACCAACCAAGATCGGCCTACCAACTCATACGGTATTGAGCTTTAATTACCCAGTTAGCGACTTGATTAGGCAATTAGATCTCGACATGTTGGAGGAGGTAAGAAATGATGCTGCTTTTAGAAATGTTGCTTACCAACACTGAACTGCTCACTTTATAATAAAAGGGTCAAGCCGACTAACTTAAAAGTGGGTGATTATGTTCTTAAAAAAGTTATCCAAAAGAGTAACAAGCTTAAGGCCAACTGGCATGTACCATATCACATATCAGCTGCCATTCGACCAGGGACATATCGGATAGAGACTTTGGAGGGTGAAGAATTCAAAAATCCTTGGAATGTCGAACATATTCGAAAGTATTATCAGTAATTCCAAGGATGTCCATTAATGTATCTCTCTTGCTTTTATTTCAGTATCAATAAAAATTTGATTTCAGTCTCTCAATTTTTTTATTTTTTTCCCAGAGTATTATGATGATATACATCCCCCACAACAAAGATCAGTTTTGATCTTTAGCTCCGTCCAAGTCAAAACAAGATTACAACCCCCAGCATTTGGTTGGTAATAAGAAAAATAATAACCAACCAAATCAAAATAGGATTATAATCCTCAGCACTTGGTCGGAAACAATAATTTACTTCATGTATGACTTCGTAAAAACAAAATCATGAACAAGAGGTTGATTACTTCATGTATGATTTTGTACAAACAAGTCAAGAACAAGAAGTGTAAAACTTCGTACAATATTGAAAAAGTTATAAACAAGTTTTACCCCACTAAGTTAAATGCCGAAAGATGTGTAAAAATTCCTAGATACTAGAATATAAACATACATTCCTCCTACACTTGGTCACCAATGATAATTAATGCTAAATTTGGATCAATATATCTAAGTGCATTAGTAGAATCATTGGCATAACCACTAGTAACTAATACTAAATTTGGATTGTTATATCTAAGTGTATTAGTAGAACCAATGATATTACAATCATAAGTTAACTGGATGATTAAAATAATCATAAGTTGACAAAAACAAACACATTTTATTCATGCAAACTGCATTACATGCAAATGAATTAAAAAATGCATTATAATCATTCAACTGGACACTTTTCCTCAGCTTTGGAGGATGATTACACTCTTTCCATACCAGAAGGAGGATCATCCAGTGTATAAGGAGAATTGATAAAGTTAAAATCATTGAAGCGTCCTTCTTTTACTGCTGCTCGGTGTGTTGGTTAAATGAGGAGGTCGAACTATCCAAAGTTCATCATATAACTTATAATGCCCTGAATATTTCAATATCAAGCATTGGGGAATCGACTTAACTCGAATCCAGCTAACATTCAACTTGAACGGAAACTATTGGCAATCTAAGAAATTTGGATCATGCCAATACCAAAGTTTGCTATCTCGATCAACCTTCATCACAGTCAAGTAATTGGTCCAACCCCATTTATAACCTTTACGATGAGTTTGAGCAAGGTGATCATCTATATATCCCAAAGGTTCATTGTAGCCATCTATTTATACCTCTCTGGGTTGTTTGTGAAATTGGAAGGTTAATCTTTCAACTTAAAGTTGAAGTTTCTTCAAAATATCATCCTTCACCTTCAACTAAGATAATTAGTCGGCAAAGGCTTTGCCTTTAGCTTCCAGTCTTGTGGATAAATTAGTAATGGCTTGACTCTTCGTCTTCAACTGGGAAGCTTGATTAACTAATGTTTTCTTGGTCCTAGTCTCCTCTATAGTTGGTCGGCTAGCTCGTTGTCTAGAAGATGATGAAGTTTGGATTTGTCAAAGCTTTAAGCTCTTCCTTCAATTTAGCATTTTCCTCCTCCAGAAAAGAGGCACCTTCATCGGTACCAGCAACAGAAGATTATTTTAAGTCCCCAATTTCATCGCTCAGTCTATTATTTTCCTCTTCCAGAAGTTTATCATTATATTTGGTTTCATAAACTTCACGGTTCAATAAGAACTCCTTCTTTCTGAATGCAGATGCATATTTTTCTAGTTTCTCCTCAAAACCCCAACCTTCACTCAAGGCCTTATACTTGGCTTCATAGTCGGCATGCATAAGAGCTTTGCTTTCATTATGCTCTTCTTGAAAATCTTCAATCATATCAAAGTATGAAACATTATTGGCCACATCTCGATTAAAAAGAAACTTGAGATAAGTGTATGCATCCCTTGCCTGATCAGAAGCTTCAGTGCGGAGTAAGTTTGTTAATTCTTCATCAGTTAAGTCCAGGTGACCATCTTTGAACAGATTATTACATCGCTTGAGTAGGTCGGATTCATTGGAGGTAATTTATTCCATCTTATCCATAAACTAAAAATATAAAGTAACAACCGATCAACAATAAAAGAAGAAAGCAGAGCAATAGCTGAGTAACAACAAATGACATGTGAATTGAAGGGAAAGTTCTTTCAATGATAAATAAGAAATGTTACAAATATATTGGAACAAAGACAAAAAGAAGATCCAAAAAAGGTACAAAATACAATAGGTCGAGCAAGTCTACACCTCCTTCTTATCCTTCCCCATATCAGGGATCTCTTTCTCCGTAGGAGGGATAGCTGAAGTATTTCCTAGGTTGACAAAAGGGGCATCACAGTCAATAGTTAATGAAGATTACCCTGAACCATCTTCATCTTTAATATCATCACCAAGGTGAGCTGGGGGACCTGAATCATGCCTCAAGAAGAGCTCAGAATCATTAGCAGTACTAACTTCCTTCAATGTCGTCGACCAACCTTCTTTGAAAAAAAATCTTGGCATACCCAACTTGATCAGAAGTAGCAGAGATAGCTTTATCTCATCCCCTATTGAAGGAATCTTCCTTTACCTTCTTCCTCTTGGCCTTATCATCAGAAAGGTTTGTGGTGATCTTAGATACTTGACCTTTAGTAGCCTTTGCCCTGCGCTTAGCTTTAGTAACAGTCGAGTTACCTGCAACCAAAGTATTATCAGCCTTCTGTCGAGCTTCTTCAGTAATTTTGAGTTTTTCCTCTCAGGCCTTTTCCTCAGTTTCCAGAGCCTATTGGGATTTTAGCAAAGACCTCCTCAGATCGTCAAAGGCTTCTTATACTTCTCCTAAGGAAGAACGTAGTTGATCGTCATTCTCCAGCATTTGGCTATAGTCAACCAATAACTGTAAGAAAGAGCTAAATTAATACAAAATTAAAAAAGCATGAATAGCATCTAACTAACGTCAAAAATGAAAACTTACCAAGGCCAGGCTTTGAGAAGCCCTTACTGATAATTTAGATCGGGACATTGAAGCAATAACAACTCTGTGGTTAAGGAGTGTGCCAGAATTGATCAACTTTCTACCCAAGCTAGGACTAAAGGCTACAGATGAGCCAGTAATAGGTGGAACCATGCCGACCAAACCCTATTGATCAGCATCAACAACTTTCTCAACCTGCTCATCGATAGGATCCCTCCTCAATCTCCTCAAAGGAGATTCATCACTCTTATTAGATAGGGGATTTTTATCAACATCATTCTTCTTCTTCTAGGAAGCAGTATCAACTGGTTTCTTGGCACCAGCTACCGAGTCATTTTCTAAAAGGTTGGGATTTTTCTCTTGCCCATACTGAAAACAAGTGCAAGATTGGAATCAAGAAAGGCGGAAGTTCCATCTTCAGCAATAATTCCAGTAGATTCACTGGCAGAGGAAGTAGATATTGGGTCTTTCTCCAAGTTAATTACAATTGATGGAATGCCAACTATTGGTTGGGCTATAAAGGAAGTGATGGAGGTCTTATATTCTAGCAATGTGAAAGCTGATCGGGGGTGATCTTCTCATGTTCTTTGGTTCAGGCACCATAAGAATTTTCGTTCTTCTAAATTAAATTCACCCGACTTGGAGGACTTTCTCTTATGATCCTCTGCCATAAAGCAATAAGTAGTGATATTTAGTACACATAAAAAAAGATATCATAAAAGAAGAACAAAAATTAAAATAACAGCCTATCATATTCCCTGATTGAGGGCATCTGGGACCATGATAGGCTACTCCACCATAAAGGGGGGCATGTTGCCAATTCTTAACTACTAAATCATGACTCCAATAATCTTTATTGGAGTCAAGCAAATTCAACACTAAAGCTCTATTAGCAGCTCTGGTTTTTAAATAATATGTATTTTCCCCTACAAAGGACCATTTATAACAGAACATAATCTCTGGAATCCCAATATGGGTCCCATATCGTTCGTTCAATCTGTTTTACCATTGACAATTCTCCAAGTGTTGAGAGCCACTCGTGTTGGGTCAGCGTCAAAATATTAGCAAAAACAAAGAAGAAAAGGGTTTGGTGGAAATTAAAAACCACATTCTGCAATAAACAAAGTGGGAATCTAGTGACCTTCATCCAAGGAATATACATCTAAAGGGCCACGAGGGACTTCTAATTCGACCCAAGATGGAATTTTATGCTCTGCCCTAACTTCCTCTAAATACTCATCATCAACTATATAAACCATGGTTCAAAAGACAAAAATGAGGAAAAATAAAGAAAAGAAAGAATTCCTACAGAGGATTAAGGATTCAACAAAAATAGTCAAAGGAAGAGAGGAACGGTGGAAAGCGATCACACAAAATCTCAGAGACAGATGCTACAGTTCGAAAATTTTGGGGTAAGGAAGAACCTAAAAAAGCTCCCACCTTTTATAGGTTTCCTAAAAAATAGCGAACGAAATGATTAAATGTACCAACGATTGACATTCCGACGGCTTCTTGAATCAGAAGGTTAAAAATACCCATTCGGCCTTTGGCAATTCGCTAAAATTCAAACTATTTGCATTTTCAAACAGTGCCAGTATATTTTACAAGTGTGGGAGATCGGCTGCTGATTAAACATCATGAAAATACTCCGAGTTACTTCTAGAATCAAATGCTCTATACTTTCATCCAAGCGCCAAGCATGGAATATTAGGGGCTTCTGTTGATGCCAAAAATTATCCACCTACGTGGACCAATTAAAAGTAAACACGTGTCCTCCTTCGTGGATAGAATCCTAGTCACTTGAAAGTAAATATGCCTACCAAAGCATGGAATACCGACCAACACAAAGAAGGCCGACTAACAAGACAACGAAGCATCATCATATCAAGGGCCATACTATACGTGGTTTATACAACCAATCGTCACAGTTATTGTGTAAGGATGTAAAAGCTTAATTATATAAAAGCATTCCATCCCTTGACATTCCAACCCTTGACCTCTGGGTCACTATAAATACATTGTATCCCTTTCATCAAGGGCAAGAAAAAATGGATTCTAGGGCAAGATACCTAGTTTGGTGTAGTCTCTGAAATTAATACAAGAACAGTGGACGTAGGCTTTCTAACATAGTCGAACCACTTTAAAAACTCTCTTACTTTCCTTATTTTATTTACAATTGTAAACATTTTATCTATGATCATAAAAATTAGATATGGTCATCTTCAAAGATCTCTAATTTGAGAGTTAAAAGCCTAATCTGTAAAGGGATGACAACTTCTATACCATAGGCAAGCAAGTACAAAGTATATATTATTAGCTTTTGTGGGTTATCCTGTTTGCCTAAAGAACGGAGAAAAGTTCATCCAACCATCGTCCTGTGGCATTCTCTAATTGGCTCTTAATTCCTGAATGAAGAGTTTTGTTGGTTATCTTTGCCTATTCATTGCATTAGGGGAAGACTACAAACTTATAGTGAATTCTGGCCCCTTATGCTGCACAAAATCACAAAAGGAGTCATTGTCGAATCATTAGGTTATCGATAACTAGTGCTCTTGGGATTCCAAACTGTGTGATGAGGTTTCTCTAAATGAATCTACTGGAATCCACCTCTTTGATGTGGATGAGCGATTCTGAATTAACCCACTTTGTGAAGTAGTCGATCGCTATTATTAGATATATTTGATTCCCTAGTGCAATAAGTAATGGGCTCACTATATACATACCCCGCTGAGCAAAATGTTATGGACTGGTGAGGGGATTCAGATCTCCCATAGGCTTATTAATGATCATGGAAAACTGCTAACACTTGGCACACTTTTGGATGGACCTCACAAATCCTTTTGGATAAAGGGCCTCCAATATCCTTCGAAGATCTCCCTGTAAGAGCTATATATTCCACTCATGTGCGCTCTGCATCTACCTTCATGCACTTTTCTTAATAATATTCCCACTTGATCTGGGTGAACATTTTTTAGTAAAAGGACGGTGAATGATCGTCAATAAAGTTTGCCCTTGGAGTTAAAGTAAAATCTAGCTCACCCAATCCTTAATTTGTGTGCCTATTTACAGTCTGGGGGGGAGCTGATCGGTCCTTAAGTAAGATGAGATGGAGTCCTTCCAAGACGAATCTAAATCCACGTGGAGAATGAAAAGTTCTTGATTTGATTCTTCGATGATCGATTGGTTTAGTATTCCACTTTGATCATCATTTTTAGGTCGGTATTGATGGTTGAAGCTATAGTGGAAAGGGAATCCGTGTGGCTATTATCATTCCTTAGGAGCTTCTCCACTAAGGAAGACTTGAACTGTTGAATATTTCCTTTTTACTTATTCTTTTAAGAAATCATTCTGGATTCCCTAGTCTCTTATTATCCATTAAGCTAGTTTGTAATTAGTTTGGAGTTATAAATATGCAATAATATGGCAAGAACCTAGATTGGTCACCCTACAAAGACCATGCACTATGGCCTCATATTCTAACTCGTTATTTGAGCCTTTAAAACCCAATTTAATATATTTCCCAATAAGATGCCTTGTGGTGTCACGAAGACCGTCCCAGCTCCCGTGCCCCTCTTATTTGATGCCCCATCCACAAAAAGTTTCCAAGTTTATTCATCCATGTCAACTGCCAATGATTCCAGAATGGGATTTAGTTGTACATCCTCAAATCTTAGTTATGTTGAAAATTCTTCCATAAAGTCTTTTAGGACTTGAACCTTAATCGTTGATCTAGGTTCATACCTGATATCAAATTGCACCAGCTCCAGGGATCATTTAGTCATTCTATTTTAGATATCGTCTTTTTAAGTGCATCTTTCAAAGGAAAGGTTTTTGTAATAATAATGGTATGAGCATCACAGTAGTGCCTCATTTTCCTGAGGCGGTTACCAATGATAGAACCAATTTCTTAATAGGCATGTATCTGATTTTTACCTTAGGGAGAGTATGTCTAACGTAGTAGATCAGCCTTTGCGCTCCATCATGTAAAAAACCAGTGTAGACGGCCAAGTACAAGTATAAATCTTCCCCATCTTTGCATGTTGACACCAAGGTAGGTGACCCAAAGTAATGTCTAATTCCTTACAAAGCTTGATCGTACTCCTCTATCCATATAGTGGGGATTGCCTTCTTCAATGCGACCGACACTTGTCCAAGGATGTTGAAATAAAGTGATTTAGAGTGGCTAGCATTCTAGTGACAACCTCAATGTCCCTGATAGTATTCGGCCTTCTAATGTCTTGTAGAGCCTTGATATGATTTCGATTCTCCTATATACCTCTCTAGGTTACCAAATATCTAAGAAACTTACCAGAGCTAACTCCAAACATACATTTTGAGGTGTTGAGCCTCATTGTGTACTCTATGGGGATATTAAAGGTCTTCGTGAGGTCTCTGATGTGATCATCTGCTTACTTTATTTTGATGAGCATATTGTCGATATATACTTCCATGGTAAGGAGCTGATAGGTTAGACTCGCATTATTCAAACCAAAAAGCATCACCTTGTAGCAGTGAAGTCCTAAGGTTGTGATAAATGAGGTATTTTCCTAATATGGGTCAAACAAAGGTATTTGGTTGTATTCGAAATATGTATCCATGAAGCTCATACATTGATGTACGATCGCGAAATCCATGAGTTGATATATCCATGGTAATGAAAAGCTATCTTTTGGGCAATGCTTATTGAGGACGGTGAAATCTGCACATACTCTCCACTTGCCAATCTTTTTTTTAGAACAACAGTCTTAAAAATCCAGTTCAGAAATAGGACTTCTCTGATGGATCCATCCTTGAGTAGGTTATCAACTTTTGTCTCTAACCCTTTTATATTCTCTAGGGCCAACTTCCTCAACTTCTGCTTGATCGATTTTATAGTTGGATCTGCATGCATTCTGTGACAAGCAATATCCGAGTTTATTCCCAGAAGGTCATATGGTTGCCATGCAAAGACATATGAAATGGTTCTAAGGAAATGAACGAGCTGATCTACTTCATCCTTGGGTAACTCGAATTCAATGAGGAATGTATTCTCCGACTATGATGAATCTAAAGGAACAAAAATGAGTTCCTCAATCACGTGTTCGGTAGGATCCAGCCGAGTTGCTACTAACCCCGATAGAGAGTCCTTTGGTTACTACTTAGGTTGATCGTCCTCTGAATCATTATCACCATCCTACCTTTTCTTTAACTGCTTATGTCTTGCTTTAATGGCTGATACGAAACAACTGTGAGTTGCTGCTTGATCTCGCCTAATCTCCACCACTCCCTGGTTACTCAAGAACTTGAGTTTTTAGTAGAGGGAAGAGGGAACAACTTTCATCTTGTGAAGCCATCCTCTACCCGTTATGGAATTGTAGGGTGACTCCAATTGCATAACATATAACTCGACCTCCTTATTGGTTTAGCCGACCTTTATTGGTAGCTTGACCTTCCCGGGAGTTTTTTACATCTCTATTAAAACCAATTAGTTGCCCTACTTTAGTATTAAGGTCCTTGATGCTAAAGATGATCTTGTAAAGCTCTATCATATACATGATCTCCGAAGAGCTCCCTTGATTTACTAGTATTCTTCTCACATCAGATCTTGTAATTCGCAGAGTGAGGACTAGGGCATCCTTATGTGGCAGATTCACGCCAACTAGATCGTCGTCGGTGAACATAATGGCCCTGTGAACATCACGGTCTCTTATCTCCCTCTTTAAAACGATAAGTTTGAACAAGTCTACCTGGAAAGCCTCTGGAATTTTGGAATAAATTCTCACGTTATCCTTGGGCTTCTTGAGAATGCACAGAGCTTGATCGGTATATCAATGAATGACCGCGACTAACCTACTGGGGGAAGCGTCTGCCTTCTAAACTGCATTCATCTTTGTTAAACATATTCGTTTTGCATGTTAATTTACTCCTTGAGGTTCCTAGATTAATTGAATGAGCTCCTCCAAATATTTTTTGAACATTTTGAAGTTTTTCATAAAGTGCCCGTGATCCATGGGATAAGTAAACATGAAGTTGGCATCCTTATTATTCGAATTGCTGGCTATCTTAGGAGGCCTCTTGGAGTAGGCCTTGTCTTTGATCTATGGGATAAGCTTATATATGGGATCTTGTAAGACGGTTTCTAATTCCTTGTAGATCTTCTCATTAGCCCGAGGCCTAGGGTGACCTTTGGGGGATTATTTTTTAATCCTTTCTTGGCTGAAAGAGGGTTTATCCCCCCCCCCCCCAGGGGCCTTTGTAGGTTCACTTTTCTTCTGGTTGGTTGGGGCCTCTTTGTTGATGATCTCATCCTCCTCAACCTTAGCATACTTTTCAATACATGACATGAGATCGTCCATCGTAGAGGACGATTTCTTCGTCAGAGACTGGTAGAGATCATATGATCGTTCCAAGATGAAACTTAAAAGAAGATATTTCTAGCTTATGGTTGCAATCTCATGATGATTTGTTGGGCTAAGTGACATTAATAATGGTGAGAACTTCGAGTTTCTCACAGACGCAAAATTTTAGGGGATGTTAACCCACAATAAAAGTAGTAACTAGATATTAGCCCCTAAACAGTTATGAATGCAATGAAAGAACAAAGGATACAAGATGTACGTGATTCGACAGAGAGATCTTCTTACTTCCACGAGGAAAAGGGAGACTAATTTATTATTTAGGCAGAACATTAGCGATTGGAGTGTTACTAGCTAAGAGCCCAAGTCACCACATGCAGGTTACAATTAAACTCCTTGTTGATACCAAAATTAATATGCTGATGTGGACGAATAATACGAAGACACGTGTCAATCTACGTGGCACAATAGCAGCGAGGAAGATCATTTCCCGACCAACCATGCTTCTTTCAGAGCAACGAGAATACACCGAGGAACTCTATCGCACCGAGGAACTCTAACGCACCGAGGTACTCTAATGTTTCGAGGAACTCCTGATCAGCGAACAGCTATGGCGGTCCGAGCTGCACCTCGGTCGTATCATTAATTGCCAGATAATCAACAGTTCAGATATTCATTGAATGCTTATATTCTTGGCACGCACTCTGCATTAAATGTATTACCCTTTCATATGTATGTCATTTAATGTATCGAACCTTTCATGTACAGCCTCAAGGCTATAAATACCTTGTATCATCCTCATTCAAGGGGGACCGGAATTTCTTGAAAGAACTTGTAATCAAGAATTCCATAAACACTCAGCAATAACATAACAGTGGACGTAGGCTTTATTCCTAGCCGAACCACTTTAAAAATCTTTGTCTTATTTATTTATCTGTGATTGAATAATTAGAGCAATCTAGTTTTTTACATCAACAGATTGGCGCCGTCTGTGGGAAACGACTGTTATTATCGTTTCTCATAAAAATCATTTATCACCAATGGCAGATAATCCAGAATCCAGTAATCGAAATGTTGGAAATACTGGAAATCTTCCAAATCCATCTGCATCCCCAGATCTGGCTGGAATTATGACGAATCTGGCTCAAGGACAAACCGCCATGCAAGAATCTGTGAGGCAACTCATTCAAACTCTTCAAGGCGGTGCACCTACCTATTCAGGGTATAGGAGTGATCGTGGGCAATCACAATCCAGACGTACTGGGTCATATCGCAATGGGGAGTCTACTGATTCTACGTATCAACCTGGGCGAACATCATCGATACGGGCTAGGGATACAGATCAACGTGTCACACTCTCTCCGGAAAGAACCAGCGCTTTGGAAAGATTAAGCAGGGCGTCTCCTTTCAGTCGATTAGAACCAAGGAGGAATATGAATCCACCTAGAGCTCCGTCGAAAAGTTTTCGGCCATCATCAGGTTTGAGAGAAGGATCAGCACAATCACGACCAGCTACTCGTCGAGATAAATCTCAGGAAGCTACGTCAGAACACTCAGTTGCTCGGACTAAGCGGCCCGAGGAAGGGAATGAAGCATGGAAAGGTTCCATCCAACGGTTGGAAGATAGACTGGGAGAAATGGCTAAGGCGAGGAACCCCTTACAGAGAACTTTTGTTCAAGGAACACCTTTTGTGCAAGCCATTGTGGATTTCCCTACACAGTCAAAATTCAAAGCACCTGTAGTGACCCCCAAGTACGATGGAAAGACAGATCCCGTACTTCATATAGAACAATACCAAGCTGCTGCAGATATCTACGCTGTCCCCGACGAGATGAGGTGTAGAGCATTCTCGGGAAATCTTACCGGATCTGCACATATATGGTACAATAATCTTCCTCGGGGTAAGATTTCAACTTTTGTTCAGTTAGCCGAGTTGTTTATTGGCAATTTTTGTTTTGGAGCAAAGCCGGTGAAGCGAGTAGCACACTTGCTAAGTGTTAGACAAAAATCAGGTGAAAGTACTAGAGATTACATAACTCGTTTCAATGACGAGAAGTTGGAAGTCATAGATTATGAAGAAAAGACAGCAATCACTGCTCTGATGAGTGGTTTGCTGCCTAACAAGATGTACTACACTTTGGCCAAAGATCCACCTAAAAATATGTCGGAGTTGATGGCAAAGGCGGCCAAAATCATGAATGCCGAGGAGGCTATGGTTGCGAAGAAGAATATGGATAAAGAAGTTAAAGTGGAGGTCGACAACTCTAAGAAGAAAGATCAGAAAGGTAGTGGTGGTGACAAACATTCCAGGAATAATAGGATGAAGTTAGAAGTCCTAAATAAGTATGATAATTATACTCCATTGAAAATGGGTATTAATCATGTTTTGGAAGAAATCAGGAATAACGAGGAAATCAAGTGACCAGAGAAACTGAAGACAAATCCCGACCTGAGGAATAAGGCCAAATATTGCGAGTTTCACAAAGATCATGGCCATATGACCAAAAATTGTATAGCCCTTCAGAACGAGATTGAAACACTCATCCGAAGAGGAAAATTATCAAAGTATGTAGATCGCAGAGGTGAAAGGAAGAATGATGATAGAACTAGAGAGAGATCTAGATCTCCTCGTCGTGCAGAGGAGAAAAAGAGGAGGGACTATGAAGAGGATCCAGATGATGACCCCGATCTTCCCAAGAAGCCGAGGAAACCTGAACGAGAGGCATTTTCCATACGTTTTGGGTCATTTGATTGTAATGTTATTACAGGAGGAGATGCAGGAGGAGGAGACCTTACTGCAGAAAGAAAAGCTTACCTCGAAGAGGCTCAAACTTGTTCATACATTCAGCGAATAAACCTGGCCGAGGATGATCGTCCGAGGAAGGTAAACAAAGAGAAGCTAGTGATTGGTTTTTCAAAAAACGACCTGGCAGGTGTTCTTTACCCTCATGATGATCCTTTGGTGATCAAAATGAGGATGAAGGATGTGGTCATTTCAAGGGTGTTAGTAGACAATGGTAGTTCGGCAGACATCATGTACTATTCATGCTTTGATAGCTTGAATTTAAAATTATCTCAATTGGAACCTTATCACAGACCCCTTCTGGGTTTTGCTGGCGAGAAAGTTTTTCCACTTGGGACGATCAAGTTGGATATACTCATTGGAACTTGGCCTGCTTGTCGAACAGAAAGAATACGCTTTTTTGTGATGGATAAGAATGTGCAGTCCGCCTACAACATCATCATGGGAAGAGTTGGTTTGAAGAAGTTCGAAGCAGTTCCATCTACAGTACATCAGTGTTTGAAATTCCCAACGAATTTTGGAGTAGGAATTATGAAAGGTGATCAAAAAGTAGCTCGGGAATGCTATTATTCGTCTGCCGAGCAAGAGGAACTTGAAGAGTCAAAGAAAAAGACTACTACTTACCAAGTGGAGGAAGGCACAGAAATTGAAACTCTTGACCCTAGGGATGAATCTCAACTCGTAAAAGGGCAGGTTGTGGAATCTACAGAAATTATTATCCTGGACGACGAGCATCCTGAACGAGTAACTCAGATAGGATCGTCGTTGGATGTTTCAATAAAACAGGAGTTGATAACTTTCTTGAGAAACAGGAAGAATACTTTTGCTTGGAGTCATGAAGACATGCCAGGAATAGATCCAAACTTCTTATGTCATGAACTCAATGTGAATAAGGAGATCAAGCCTGTGAAGCAAAGAAGAAGAGTGTTTAGTCCCGAGAAGAACCAGGCCATTCAAGAGGAGGTCGAGAAACTCCAGAAAGCCCAATTCATTGAAGATGTGAAATATCCAGATTGGTTGGCAAATGTGGTGATGGTAAAGAAGAAGAACAACAAATGGAGAATGTGTGTTGATTTTACTGATCTCAACAAGGCATGTCCAAAAGATCATTTTCCATTGCCTAGAATTGATCAACTAGTGGATGATACCTCGGGACACGAGCTACTCAGCTTCATGGATGCTTATTCTGGCTACAACCAGATCAAAATGAAACCTGAAGACAGGGAAAGTACTTCTTTTATTACCCCAAGGGGAACTTATTGTTATAATGTTATGCCTTTTGGTTTAAAGAATGCAGGTGCAACATATCAGCGGTTGATGAACAAGGTTTTTACCGAACAAATCAGCCGCAATATGGAGGTCTATGTCGACGACATGCTCACCAAAAGCAAGAGAGATGCAGATCATTTGGTTGACTTGAGTCAAACTTTTGATCAACTGGATAAATACCAGATGAAGCTTAACCCGACGAAGTGTACCTTTGGAGTACGAGAAGGAATGTTCCTCGGATACATCGTCAACCAACGAGGTATTGAGGCAAATCCAGAAAAGATCAAAGCTCTTTTAGGGCTGCGATCCCCAACGACGAGGAAAGAAGTACAGAGTCTTACCGGACGAGTTGCAGCCCTCAACAGATTTGTATCCAGAGCAACTGATAAATGCCTCCCATTCTTCAAAACACTGCGAAAAAGTTTTGAGTGGACTGATGAATGTGAGAAAGCCTTTCAAGATTTGAAGAAGTATTTGGGAGCCCCACCATTGTTGTCTAGGCCAATAACTGGAGAGAAGCTGTACTTGTATTTGGTAGTATCAGAAAATGCAGTTAGCTCGGCGTTGATCAGATTGGAGAATGGAGTCCAGAAGCCAATTTATTACACAAGCAAGGCCTTCCGAGGTGCGGAAATCAGATATCCAAAGCTGGAAAAATTGGCACTGGCATTAATTGAAGCAAGTAGAAGAATGAGGCCATACTTCCAGGCCCATACCATCATTGTGTATACCGACATGCCGTTAAGACAAGCCCTTCACAAGCCAGAAAAATCAGGAAGATTGATGTACTGGGCAATAGAGCTCGGTGAATATGATATTGTGTATGAACCCAGATCATCGTTGAAGGGGCAAGCCGTGGCAGATTTTATAGCAGAGTTCACATACCCGGATACCCCCGAGGAGCAAAAGGTGCTTGCTGACCTACCTGTGGACGATACAGGATCAACAGACACAGATCCAGACCAACCAAGGTTGGTAAAAGGACTTGTGGATGTAGAAAAATCATCATATTCAAACCCCGACCAACTCCGGTTGGTAGAAGGGCGCGAACAAATGACCAACGAGGAACGAAGGATACCCGGGGATGATGAAAGAAAACAGATGATATTTCACCGAGGAACTCTAACAGATAAGAAATTTGAAGACGAGTTACATACATAGAGATTATACGTAGATGGATCATCTTGCACGGCTGGTTGTGGAGCAGGGATTGTTTTAAACTCTCCAGATGATATTGATATGGAGTATGTCTTGAGATTCCAATTCAAAGCTTTCAATAATGAGGCTGAATATGAGGCTATGATAGCAGGTTTTCATTTGGCGAAAGTTATGGAGGCACGACAAGTAATTGTTTTCAGTGATTCTCAATTAATTGTGAATCAAATGATGGGAATATATGCAGTGAAGGGAGAGTTAATGGTGAAGTACCATGCAAAAGTGATGGAGTTATTGACAGAATTTGATGCTATTCAATTGGTGAGGATACCGAGAATGGAGAATGCTAGAGCAGACGCATTGGCCCGACTAGCGTCAGCTACGCGCACCGAGCTGCGAAGAACAATACCAATTGAAATATTAGAAAGTCGGAGCATAGAAGAAGATTTGACGGTGAAGATTATTACCCTTGATTTAGGACCATCTTGGATGGATCCTATCAGAGCATACATTGAAGAAGGAGAATTGCCGGAGGATAAACTAGCTGCCAAGAAATTGAAGTATAAAGTTGCTCGGTATGTGTTAACTAATGGTGTTTTGTATAGACGAGGAATTATGGCAGGTTTGCAGAGATGTGTGCATCCATCAGAAGTCAAATAATTGATTGAAGAAATTCATGAAGGATCTTGTGGTGCTCATGTAGCAGGTCGGACACTTTTGCAAAGGGTAATGACACAGGGATACTACTGGCCGACGATGAGGGCTGATTGTATAGCCTATGCTAAGAAGTGTGACAAATGCCAACGTTTTTCCTCCATCCGAAGAACTCCACAGGCATTGTTGACACCCATAACATCACCTTGGCCATTTGCCATGTGGGGAATTGATCTGGTTGGACCACTGCCGACGACCCGAGGAAGGTTCAAGTATCTCGTCGTGGCAGTAGACTATTTTACTAAGTGGGTGGAAGCTGAACCACTAATTGATATGACGTACGAGAAGGTGTATCAGTTCATATGGAAGAATATCATTTGTCGATATGGTCTCCCCCACGCTTTCATCACAGACCATGGAACGCAATTTGATAATGAAGAATTTGTTGCCTATTGTCATCAGTCGAACGTCTTGAAGTTTCATTCAGCACCAGGCCATCCCCAAAGCAATGGACAGACTGAGGTGACGAACAGAACATTACTAAATGGGTTGAAGAAGAGGTTAAGTGAGGCTAAAGCAAATTGGATTAATGAGCTACAGTCAGTTTTGTGGGCTTACCGAACAACTCCCCGAGCAGCAATAGGAGAATCACCATATATGCTAGCATTTGGAAGTGAGGCTGTGATACCTGCCGAGTTGGGCCTACCAACACACAGGGTGTTAAATTTCAATTCTCCGATCAGTGATTTGATGAGAAGACTGGATTTGGATATGCTCGAAGAAGTCAGAGAAGAGGCAGCCATTAGGAATGCTGCTTATCAACAACGAACAGCTCTGTTTTACAACAAAAGGGTAAAGAAATGTGATCTAAAATAGGGGGATTATGTGCTAAAGAAGGTCATTCAGAAGCAGAATAAACTGAAAGCAAACTGGCATGGACCTTACCGAGTTACAGAGGTTGTTCGACCAGGAACTTACAGAATAGCAACTCTAGAAGGAGAGGAATTTAAGAACGCATGGAATGCTGAACACCTGCGCAAGTATTATCAGTGATGTCAAATGTAAAGCATTTCTTTCATTATGAATAAAACGAGGATGTTTCGTCATTTTCTTTCTGGTTGAAAGTTTTTCGGGGAATACTAGTGTAATACACTACACAACAAAAGTGCTCTAAGAAGCCAACCTCCTTTGGTTAGGAGGACAGCTCTACGGAGCAAAAGTGCTATAAGTAGCCAACCTCCTTTGGTTAGGAGGACAGCTCTACGGAGCAAAAGTGTTATAAGTAGCCAACCTCCTTTGGTTAGGAGGACAGCTCTACGGAGCAAAAGTGCTATAAGTAGCCAACCTCCTTTGGTTAGGAGGACAGCTCTACGGAGCAAAAGTGCTATAAGTAGCCAACCTCCTTTGATTAGGAGGACAGCTCTAAGGAGCCAAAAATATTCCTTTGGTTAAAAGGTGTACACCGGCTACACCAGCGTGATCAATTACGGTTGGTAAGATAAAAATATACTCTCATATTACAACTTATGTTGGTCGGGAGGTAATATTATTACAAAGAGTTCTTTGAAGAACAAAATATTCAAAAAATACACCAAGTATAGTTGGTCGGGGATAAAAACCCAATAACTGTAGTTGGTCGGCGAGGACAAATTATTGATCTTAGTTGGTCGGACGCATTTTTATAATTGAACCAAGTATAGCTGGTCGGGGATAAAAATCCATCAACTGTAATTGGTCGACAAACATTATTCACCCACCTTGGTTGGTTGGAAACAGTTTGAACATTTTTACTCATTACTTTATTATTAAATGATCGAGAAACATTACTAATACTTGTAACTTTTTATTAAGTTGCTTAATGAACAATATTATTGTTATCTTTTTAACAGATACATATGTGCAAATATAAAGGTGTTTGATAAACACAAGACAATAGCAAAATTGGCAAACAGAAAATGAAAATCTTTTCATTAATCTAGAATAAATTACAAGTTACATAAATGTACTAACTGTTACATTGAAAACCTATTCTATTGGTTTCTTTCCTTTATTTTGTGAAGCAGGCTCCTCGCCGGCAGGAGGGTCTTCTAGGCAAAGGGGAGAATTGATGAAATTAACATCTCTGAGCATTCTGACGTTCATAACAGAAGGTGTATCCAAGAGATGCTCAGGACGAGATAATTCAACTTGGGAATGAAGGCTATAATCACCAAGGTATTTTGAAATTAGGCTGCGAGGAATGGAACGAGCTGGGATCCATGCCATGTCCAATTTGAAAGGTGGTATAGGCAGGTCTAATAATGATGGAGCATGATAGTCCCATAAAAAATGCCCTTGCTCCAATTTTAACACACCCAGTGCATTCAACCATCCTCGCTTGTAACCTTCGTTGTTGGCATGTTCAATAAGAGCATCCAGGTGAACAAGGGCTTCATTGTATCCCGCCATCCAGAATTCCCTTGGCTGTTTATGGAATTGGAAGGTTAATCTCTCCAATTGTTCATGAAGGCTTTTGGCAAAAAGATCCTTATTATGCAAGGCTGATTTCGTCGCTGTAAGTTGATCCTCTAAGGATAAATTCTTCTTGGACATTTCTGATAGGGCCCGATCTTTGATGTTTAACTGGAATGCTTGAGTTTCTAAAGTGGATTGGGTACGAGCCTCTTCAACATTGCGACTGAGAACTCTTGATCGGCTCCGAGAAGCAACTGGAGAACTTTGCTCCTCAACAGTTCTTCCTCGCCCCCGAGAACCTCTTCCTCGTCCCCGAGCAGTTCCAGAAATGGCAGATCTTCTTAAGTCCTCCAACTCTTGCCTTAGTTTGGCGTTTTCTACCTCTAAGAACGAAAAGCCTTCATCAGTAACTGGTATTAATGCAGTAGAAGATGAAGCAGCAGATTCATATTGAGCCAATTTTTTCTGTAAATTATTATTTTCTTGTTCCAAGATCTCGGCAATCTGCCTGCAAGCTTCAACTTCACCTTTTAGGGTCTTTTCCCTAATATCATATCCAGCAATGATCTTCTTATGTCCTGTTTCAGAAGAAAGTTGTTGGTATCTATTTTCATAATCTTTGTGTAACAAAGACATTGATTCATTGTGCTGACCTTGGAGATCCTCTATGGAACCATGAAGTTCCTCGATCAGTTCGTAATACGCCACATTATTGGCCACAGATCTATCAAGCAAATCCTTCAGATACCGGTAAGCCTCAACTGCTTGTTCTGAGACACCGTGACCAAGGATGTCGACAATTTCTGATGTACTAAGGATTGTATGACCAGCCTTATAGTATTGGTGACATTGCTGCATCAGCTCGGTATCATGTGAAGAGATCAATTACATTCTAGCAACAAACTAAAGACGAGAAAAAGACAACAATCAACAAATATAAATCATCAACAACAGAGATGAGCAAAGATATATTTTATTAGATCATCAAAAAGTTACATTGTTCGATTACAAGGAAATATAGAAATGATACCGAACAACTTCACACCTTTTCCTTGTCCCCCAAGACTTTCTCGGGAGGCTGGGACGAGGAGCTCGGTTGCTCGGTGGTAACAACAGCTTGATCGGTAGGAATCTTCTCGGGAGGAGGAGGCATGGAAGAAACGTCCTCGGTGGCAGAGGGTTGAGAGGCAGAAACTTGATCACCCATAGCCATAGAAGACTCATCTGAGGCAGGCTCATCTTCTTCTTCTTCCACAATTGGTGGAGGAGGACCAGGGAGATGTTGTTGGAATAGATCAGAATCGTCTTGGACCTTTAGCTCTTGCAGAGCAGCTACCCAGCCTTCGTGGAAGTATTTCGACTTCCCATATTGGACTTGGGATGTCATTGCAGCTATCCCTCTCTCCCATCCTTTCTCCCAACCAGCACTGAAATGTTTCTTGATTGCGACCTTTCTCCTCAATCTCTCCGAGGAGAGTTTCACCTCCAATTCCTCTTTCTTGACCTTGATATCTCGCAGAGTAGATAATTCTTCCTCTGCCTTCTTCAACTTATCATCAGAGTCCTGATGTTTAACCTCCAAAACTTTAACTTTCTCCTCCAAATTCTTGGAGGTTTCGGCCATTTTCACCTTCTCAGCCTCAACCAAAGCTAATTTCTTCTCCCAAACAGCTTTTTCATCAATATGCTGTTGACGAGATCTTTTTAAAGACTGGGTCAAACCCAAAAAAGCATCATCTACACAGGACGAGGAGCTTGAAGCTTTGATAGCCTCATCCTTCTTCACAATGTTATTAAAACAATTCACCAGCTGAAAGATGAGAGAAAGAGCAAAGTCAATACAAAATGCAAGCTTTCAGAGAAAGAAAGAGAAATCATAAGTATGAGAAACTTACTGAAGCAAGGTGACGAGCAGCTAGGGATGTCAGCGTATCCCTAGGAATTCTTTCATCAAGATCATGGACCTCGGGTACAACCGAGCTCATTGCAGAACTTGGAAGAATGATGTTTGGAACATCAGTACCACTAGCAGGTAAAGAAGAGGCAGTTTCAGCCGGAGTAACCAAGGACGATTTCCTCAATCTCTTCAACGGGCGGTCAGAACCTTCAACCAGAGAGGTCTTGGTCGGGGAGATTGTAATTACATCTGCAGGAGCATTTTTCTTGCTCGGGGCCACTGGGGGCTTCTCGGCAGCTTTGGAGGACCCAGCATCTACTTTTTTAGTCCCTTCTGGGACATCAGTTTTGCCTTTCTTGGCTCCAACAGCAGAAGAAATTTCATCAAATAGAGCAGGAGGAGCTCTTTTCTTGCCCATTCTTTGAGATAAAGGGATATGAGAATCTGAAGATGAACCTTCTGGAGTTGAAGCTGGTTCAACAGGGCGAGCAGTATAAGAGGTTGTGTAACTCCTATACTGTAGCAAATATGACGCAGACCTAATATGCTCGTCAGCAATCGTCTTATGCAGACCCCAGATAAGTTTCAGATGTTTAATATTCACTTATGATTCCTTTGGAGTTTTTCTTTTGCTATCAACTGCAAATAGATACATGATAAAATATCGGTCATACATTTTATCAAACATGATGAAAGCATAATTTTATAAGTAAAATAAAATGAAAAATAAACCTATCCCATTGCCATATGGGGGGCATCTGGGACCGTTGTACGCTTCATCCCCAGCTAAAGGCGCATGTTGCCAATTTTTTATGATCAACCCATGCTCAAAATAATCTCTATTTGAGTCAGGGAGATTAACTACAAGAGCCCTATTCAGATACCTAGTTTTTAAATAATAAATATTATCTAGAATAGCCCATTTATAACAAAACATAATTTCAGGGATCCCAATACGAGTCCCATGAGTTAGGTTCAATTTGTGCACCCCATTAATTATTCTCCATGAATTGGGGGCTATTTTTGCAGGAACAAGATCAAAATACTGACAAAACTCAAGACATAATGGGTTTGGTGGAAAGGAAAAACCACATTTAGCAACAAAAAGACTGGGGAACCAATGTCCCTCAGCCAATCGAAAGTAATCTAAAGGCTCAGAAAGAACCTCTAGAGTTACCCACGAAGGAATGGAAAAATCAGAACGGAATTTCTCAACAGACTCCACAATATAAACCATATTGAATAAAAGAGATACAGAAGAAAGGAAGAATATCTTACAGAAAGAAAGGAGGTATGTTGGCAACGAACGGAAACAAGGATGAACGCACAAGAGAGAAGAAGAGAATAGAAAGCTTGAATGCAGAAAATGGAAAACGTAGACGATGGTATGGTTACCAAAGAAGTTTAAATACTTTGCATTGGGAAGCGGCGAAAGAAATGATTACCAAAAAGAAACTACTGAACTTCCGGCGGCTAAAAGGACAAAAATTGCACGAAGATCGAAGCGCTTATAAAAAAGGCGGAAAACAGCGAAATAAGAAGGAAATTTGAATACAATGTTCCTGAAACCCAGGAAGGTCATTTAATATTGCCATATACCGAGAAAGAATGTTACATACTCCTCAAAATTCGAAATATGAAACATTGGGGGCTTCTGTTGATACAAAAATTAATATGCTGATGTGGACGAATAATACGAAGACACGTGTCAATCTACGTGGCACAATAGCAGCGAGGAAGATCATTTCCCGACCAACCATGCTTCTTTCCGAGCAACGAGAATACACCGAGGAACTCTATCGCACCGAGGAACTCTAACGCACCGAGGTACTCTAATGTTCCGAGGAACTCCTGATCAGCGAACAGCTATGGCGGTCCGAGCTGCACCTCGGTCGTATCATTAATTGCCAGATAATCAACAGTTCAGATATTCATTGAATGCTTATATTCTTGGCACGCACTCTGCATTAAATGTATTACCCTTTCATATGTATGTCATTTAATGTATCGAACCTTTCATGTACAGCCTCAAGGCTATAAATACCTTGTATCATCCTCATTCAAGGGGGACCGGAATTTCTTGAAAGAACTTGTAATCAAGAATTCCATAAACACTCAGCAATAACATAACAGTGGACGTAGGCTTTATTCCTAGCCGAACCACTTTAAAAATCTTTGTCTTATTTATTTATCTGTGATTGAATAATTAGAGCAATCTAGTTTTTTACATCAACACTCCTCATAATGGGTGAGGTCGCCATTATTTATAAGCTTAAGAATCATGTTTCTCTAAGTCTCTTCATGTTTATCTTAATTCGTAAATCTGAGTCCTATAACGACTGGTCTTCAAACCCGCCAGTGTGATCTTCTGAGATTTAAAATTTTCTCCTTATATATTCTTGGTCTTCCAAGATTCGTCACATAATATTCACGTAACAAACATTTGTCTATTCTCCCTTTAGTATTGAAGAGATACAACTCCATCCTTAATAATAGGTCAGTAATAATAATGTTTCAAGTGCATTTGTTGCATTTGAAGATATCCATGATTTAAAGGAGGATATATGAAGAACGTAAAAAATAAATCTTTAAAATGTTAAACTTTCATATTTGGAATTTTAATTTTAACACCATGAATAAAACGTTAACAATAAAAAGAGTGATTTTGAGTTGAGTAATAATCATATAATTAGGATTTGGTACTTACATAACTTTGTTTTAGATTTAGGTACTTTTTTCTTTGATGAATACCAAACGTAAAACTAAAAGTTAAGTTTTACATACTAACCATATTTGGAATGCATTCAATGAAAAAATAATTATACTTAGTGACAAAAAAAGACTCAACCATTTTTTAACACGGATAATAAAGTCTAAATACAAAATTAGCAAAATACCCCGTGTACACAAACTCAAATAAAAAATTAAGTTTTTTAATAATAATTTAGGCAATTACTAATTCTCGATTTTAGACTATTAAATTTTTTTTAAAAATTAGATTTTCCCTAAAAGTATTAAAAAAAATCTTTTAACTTTAATTGCCAGGTAGAACTTTAAATTAAAAGTCCTATAAAAACTAAAAAGAAAAGGGTCATTCGACGGAAAGTTCCTCGATAATTTTTAAATTAACATTTAGTCCAAACATTTTTTCCCAAAAAATCCCTTATAGTATAAAACACTTAGATTCTTTCTTTTGTTATCCTAAATCTAAAAAATTTTTGCCAAAAACACAGACGAAGGACGTTTTGAAAAATAAAAAAAATAAGGTTGATTGTATTTAGTTCTTAGAGACTAAACATTAATTGTTCCCAAAAAAATTGAATTTTAATTTTAAAAAAATTCTACACCCTTAAACATCTTTAAAAAACCATTTCGTCTTAAATCCCACTCCACCCGCGCACTCTCTTTGTCACCTCATCTACCCTTCCCCGGCTAACCCACAGCACACTCACTCTCTTCACCACCATTTCCCCAGTACAACCCGTAACCCACTCCTCTCTCTCTCTCTCTCTCTCTCTCTCTCTCTCTCTCTCTCTCAATATAAACTACATTTGACTTTCAAACATGTTGACCCTTCGCCACCACCATTACCTCTAACCACGGACCATCGACATCTTCCTCTATTTATCTATCAATTTTAGGTTTGTTATTGAACGTTTGAGATTGTGATTTACAAATTTGACCTTTTAAGTGGTTGGTGGTGGGGATGGGGGAGAGTTTTATTGTTGTCTTGATCAATGGGTCAACTGATTTGGTTGTCATGAAGGTAGAGGGTGGGGAAGAAGGCATTTTTATCCTTTTCTTTTACTTATTTAGGTCCTGCTTGGTTATGCAAATTTTTTGATTATGTAAATTAGTGCATTGTGAATTAGTGAATTGTAAATATGTGAATTTGAAAAGATTTTAAATCAAATTTTACGCAATGTTTGAGCATCTGAAATTAATGTTAAGGTTCTATGTGAAAAAAAAAGAACAAATTATGAGAGACGGCGGGAGGGGGAGGGAGGGGGAGAGGGAGGAAAAGAGAGAAAGAGCATGCACTTTATGTGACTCATATTTCAAATGGATGCATTTCACGTTGTTTGTAAAATAATCCAATTTCAGATTTTACACGTGAGCTAAATGGAACAATTAATAAATCATGTCATCAATGAAATCAAACACAATTAATAGATCAATTTGTAAATGGATCAATTTATAAATGGGTCAATTTATAATTTTGGAACAACTAAACGAGGCGTTAAGGCTTTTGATTTATTTTTTAAAAATTAGATTGCATTTTTAAATTACCTTTAATTTAAAATGGCATTTGACATTTGAAAGTTTTTTTTAAAATTATTTTTGACATATTCTAATTTTTATATTAAAATATATTATAGTCTAAAATGAATAATTAATATAGAGAATTAAGGTCAATGTCATGTTCCTTCGTATATTTGGATTTATAAAACAATGGTTTTCAGGTTTATAAATTTAGCCCCTGTAGTACAATAACAATTATTTGTATTGTCCCTTTAGAGTTAGGAGTACATAAAAGAGGTAATTTATTTTGTTTTAGTTAAAAGAAGTATGTATAATTATACCCTTACTCATACTCACTATTCTAAAAAATTCACATAGGGTCCGCCTAGGCTTAAGGCTTGGGAGAAACGCATCCCCTTACGCTTTTCACGCCTTATTCTTGGTAAAACCCTTAAAGCGCACTTTTTTTTCTAAAAACAACAATGCTTTAGTGAAACGATGTCGCCTTTTAAAGAATTTGTTTACAAATCGTACCATTATCTCATCCAAAATAATCAAATAGTATTTTAATTTGCATATATTCAGACATATTTTTATGATATGTGCAATTTTTGTATTTTAATATCCTTGTTATGGTTAAAAAATATTAAAATAAATTAAGAAGGCCTAAACGCCTTTTCACGTCTAGCCCGCCTAGGGTTCTAAGGCTTAAGGGTTGGTCTCCACGCCTCAATCACGCCCCGCGTTTTTTAGAACCTTGCCAATACTCATTTAAAAATTAATCTAAAAATAAACACATAACCCCACCTCCACCCCATCCCACCCCCCATCGAAATCCTTATCGAAACGTCGAAATTTTCATCGGATTGTTTCTCTCTTTGTCCATTTCTTTCATTTTTTTGGTCCGCGACAGAGACACCATTGCCAGTGTTGGAGAAGAACGTTTTTTTCCTGTAAAAATATAGTGTTCGACGGGAAAAATAGAGTTTTCATCGAAAAAAATTGAGGTTTTAATAAAATAGTAAATTTATCTGTTTCGATTTTTTTTTTCCAAAAATATCAAATATGGGTATTGTTGGATATATCTCGACGACTAAATTTCAAATATATATATTTTGTAAATTTTGGATTTGTAGATTTGAAGTTATGAACTTTTAAAAATTTGACGTCTTCTTTTTGTATGAGTTGTCAAATGATAGATTAATCATTTTTCATGGTCCTTTTAGTACAGAAACTAGATTAATAAAATTATATGATGTGTTCTATTTTTATACACTTTGAATTAGATTGGCTTTTCTCCAAAATTTCCTAATTAATATTATAATAAACCAAAAAAAACTAATGAGAGTATGAGGTGTAAATATTTTACAACCTTTAAATTAGACCTTTCAAAAAACACGATAACTCGTTAACACGACACGACACGAAATTATAAATTAATGGGTTACCTTTATTGGATTGATGTCATTAACGGGTTAGCACGGTAGACCCGTTAATACTAACGGTTTGAGTTTGAAAATTTACTTGTACCCGTTTCTACCCGTTAACACTAATAGGTACTATAGGATCACCTAACATGTACCCGATAAGAATAATCATTAAAACCTATTATTTCAAAATCCTTTAAGACTAACGGGTACTATAGAGTCACCCAACCTATACCCAATAAGAATTACAATTAAAATCCATTATTTTTAAACTATAAAAGATTAACGGGTATTGTAGGATCACCCAACCCGTTATCCGTTTAAACCCAAACTGATTCTTTAATATTAGCGGAGATAACAGTTCGGATCGTGTACCCATTAATATTAACAATTTATGTTTGAGTATTATCATTGGATCCGTTAATCTTAACATGTCTTGCATGAATTAGAGGTGTTTTAATTTATAATCAGTACACGATCCAAATCGATCCGTTGTCGGGTGTACTTTAAACGAGCGCTTCTTCACCATCCTTAACTTCTTAGGCATGACAAAACTAAGTGGGGTGCTATCATCACAAACCCATTTCATCCGCTCAAAATCCATTTTGTTTGCATAACTTTTATATTTCTACGTAAGTCAACCCGCATGTTTCATTGTATGGGTGTCTAATTTTTATCACGTAATTTGTTTTCACCACATGAAAAAGACATCACACTTTTACATCAAAATATAATACTCCAACGACACCCACTATCTACACTATCCTTCATTTTCATTTTAAAATTACAAAATATCCCACACTAAACCCCTTACCATTACTAACCATCCATTCTGCTTTTAACCGTATATCTATTTCCGCCGACTCGTAAACGTTTGAAACACCACACTCCCAGCGGCCGGAAATTCATCCATAGCACAACTCCGGCATTTCAACCCAAGCGGCTCGATGGCTCTCGCGACACGTGTCCACACCTCACGACTCTGACACGTCGTCGACACCGACACCGTTGCTGGACGGAAAACCGTTACCGCCCTCTTCAATATGTCAACGATGTCATCACGGTCGTCATAAACCGAGCCCACGCACTCAAAGCTCGCGTAACTGAAACCGTCCTCCGGCGTCACGTGTATCGTCGAGTAACGGTCACCGTCAACGCCGTTCATAGAATACCCACACGGATCAAACTCAAAATCACAAATAATCGCATTCGGATTAATATTTCCAATCCCCGTTACCTCCGTCATCTCTTTTCCTCCCCCGTCACCGAAAAAGTTACGGGCGAGAACACGGTCAAGCTCCGTCATACAAACCTCAACCGTAAATGCCACGTCAGACATAGGATTTAGCACACAGTGGGACCCATCACTAGCTGAAAACACATGCCACGAGATAGAAGAAATCTTAGAAGGCAAAACAGAGGCTTTTTTACAGCAAAGGTGGGTAGGTAAAATTAGTTCCAAGTAGGAAACTTCATCTCTAAAGCTTGTGTGAGGGTAAGGTTGGGAGTTGGGGAATATAAAGTTTCCCCTAGTAAACATACAACGCGACATTGTGAGACCGATTTTAGAAGCGTAGAGTAGAAATAAAGGGATGGATTTTAAGAGCTGGGTAGTTCCACAAGTTTTGATAATAATCTTTGTAGGGTACACAAATAAGCTTGATTCTGATAAAACGTAGGAGTCGAAGCAGTTGTTAGCAAGCGCTGATACCACGGTGCATTGTACTTGATGAAGGATTTTCTCTAGGGATGCAAAGTCGATTTTACGGAGCCCCATTATGATATTTGGGTCGGCCCCGGAGAAGTGGAGCTCAAGGCGTTTCTCAAACCCTTCAAATCCAGACATAGCCATTTTGATGATTTGGTAGATATTTATTATAGAGTCAAATTTATAAGTGAGAGAAGTGGGAATTGAGATGAATTGGATGGTGGGTATGTGAGTTTATATAGTGAGGTGGAGGTGGAGAGAGAAGTTGAAGGGAGAAGGGTGCATGCGGGTGGGGTAACCAATACAAATCATTCCATCCATAATGAATCCAGGATTTAAAATTCTCCTTCTTCAAAAAGAATTACAAAGGATGCATGATTTGTTTTCTCGACGGTCTAGTATAAAAAAAACACGTATAATTGAAATACTTTTTATCCAATATCACTCTTTCATCTCACACATTAAATATGTCCTAAAAGAATTAAGTGGAACAAAATAGTAACAGTGTGTGAAATCGGAATTTTCTAGGTCTCACTTTAAAACTAGTATATAAAATTGTTTGAAATTTTAAGATAATGTGTACCTAACTGATGTTAATCATGTGTTTATAAAGTTGAGAGACTGAATAAGAAAAGTAGTATTTTTTTTTTCAATTTGTTAATTATAATAAGAACTCTTAAATTAGCATAGGGGGCTATCAATTTTCAGCGTTAATAGAATTAGAATTTAGTAATGAATTAATTATCATATCATTTTACGAACAAAATACACAAGGAAAACATAAATGGTTAAAACTCAAGGCAAAAGAGATAAGAGATTATGCAAATTAAATCAAATTTGAACAAAATACTGCTTATAAGATGATGATCACTATAAAAGTAAGGTTTCATTGCTTCATGTTAGTGTATTTACTTCTTGTATATATTAGTTGTATATTGTATATCCGCCCTCTCCCTTTTTTTTTATGTTTCCCTCTCCTTTTTCATGTTTCCATCTCCTTATTTCCTTCCTTATTTACCTCCATATTTCTCTCATTATTTAGGTCTTTATGTTTCCTCAACTTTCATATAAATAGGCCTATCTTGTAACATATAACACACATCAATACAATATATAATTTATCTTAGTCTCTTTCTATATTTATCCCTCTCAAAGTTCACATGGTATCAGAGCCTATAAATTTCCATTAAAATACTTCATCTAAATCTCAACACTGAAAATCTCAAACCAAAAATCTCATTTTGTTCAACTCTTCTCTCAAGCAAAAAATTATAAACTTTTTCAAAATAGTCTCTCTAAAAAAAACATGATATTTTGAAATTTATAGTGCACACACCTTTATATTTTTTTCTATATCCTTTTATTCACTTACTATAGAACGATTTGAAGTCTCTCACCCAATTAACGCCTACTCGATGGCCATAATTACATACATTGGGATCAAGCAATGACTAACTTCCTTAAAGGTTGCAAAGTTTGGTGTCTTACAACCGACAACGTCACGTAACCAACAAAATCGATGAGAAATTCCTGGAACGTCTATAAGATTGGGATAGCAAAAATGGTGAGATGATCACTTGGTTAAGCACTGCTTCGATTTCTTCAATAATAATTTGGTCGATTTGAAACTGCTAAACAAGTTTGGGATTTTCTCAAAACTTGTTACACCACCACGGACCTTGCCCATTAGTATCAACTTTTGACAAATCTCCACCACAAAAATCAGCAGTCGAATTAATCCATTAACGACTTCTTATCTGTGATGTATACTATATGAGATCAAATATCTCTCTTTAAATCCGTGTGGGCATGTCCATTTGATGCTACAAAATTCGTTGCTTACTAGATCAACAACGTATAATGACCTTTCTGATGGCTCTTCATGATCGTTTCGAATCTATTCGAGCCTCTCTTCTCCACCAAAGTCCGTTGCCCTTATTAAAAGGAGTTAGTTCATAACTTATCTCTGAAGAAACTAGAATCGGCACCTCTAAACCCCAAACCATAGATGCAGTGCTTGCCACTCATTAACCTAAATATAGGCAATCATCCTCTTCTCCGAACTCATGCACCTATTGCCATAAAACCAACCATATGCTTCTGACTTGTCGTACACGCATCTGCAAACATTATCACAAATAAGGGTCTGGTCACTACTAGAATGATTGTCTTAGTAAACCATATAAACGCTCGCACCAATTCAAGTCAAGGACCTCACCTACACATCCTTAGTCCGATGGGTCCATAACCGCTGTGATCGTTGAGGTGACTAGTTCTTCAGAGGTTCCTGGTCTACTTATTTTTACCAATTAATTTGTTGCTCTCTTCAAACAGGTTTTATCCACTTCTAGTAGTGCTATATCTGTCACCTCATGCAATTCTTGGTTCTTTGACTCTACTAATTGCAATCATATGACTACTGATTCTACAATCTTTTCTTTCAAATACCCTGCTCTACACACACCTGATATACACACTGTTGATAGCTCTTCGTTATCTGTTAGTCACATTGGTTAAGTATTCACTTCCGATCTCTCTGTCCTCCACATTTCACATTGCAAAACTTACTATTAATCTTATCATAATTGGTCAACTGTGTGATCTTGGACTAGTGTTCTTTTCTCCACTTCTGATTGACATGTGCAGGATCCACTAACGGGGCAAATTCTTAGGATAAGCCATAAGGTTGGTCATATGTTTGATCTCGTCCACCTTGGCACTCCTCTCCGCATTTCTTCGGTTCCAACTGTTGTTTCTACCTCTTTCACTTTGAGTCTCACCTTATGGCATTCTCGTTTAGATCACATGTCTGTTGAACGTCTCCTCTCCTTAGTCTCAACTGGTCAATTAGGTACAATCAAATGTGAGAACATTTCATGTCTACCTTGTCAACTTGGAAAGCAGCCCGCGTTACCATTGAATAGAAATAATTCTCTTTATTTTGCTACATTTTATCTTATACACACTGATGTTTGGGAGCCTTCCCCTCATACCATAATGGGAGGATCCAAATATTTTATTCTCTTTATTGATGATTACACACATTTCACTGAGATATATCTCATGAAAAATCATTCAGAATTACCACAAATTTATTATGATTTTATAAAAATTGTTCACAAACAATTCTTTTGGCATATCATAGTTTTTCGCGCAGATAATACCCTAGAATACAAAGAAATAAAAAATTTCCAATTTCTTTGTCAATAGGGCATTGTGTCTCAATATTCTTGCCCCAATAAATCCCAACAAAATGATCGTGTCGAACAAAAACACCGACAAATATTAGACACTGTTTGCACTCTTCTTATCTCGAGTTCATGTCCTGTACGATTTTGGGGTGAAGTAGCCATCACAACTGCTTACACCATTGCCGTACTCCCATGCCAATCATTGATAATTAATCTTCCTATGACCGTTTGTATGGTATTTTCCCTGCCTACAATTCACTCAAAGTTTTTGGTTGTGCGTGTTTTGTTTTACTTCAACCTCGTGAACACTCCAAATTTGAACCACAGTCTCGCTTTTGTTGTTTCTTAAGGTATGGGATTGAATACAAAGGGTTGGGATATTATTTCTAAATGGCTACACATATCTCATCATCTCATCTTTTTGGAACGCAAAATGTTCTCTTCTATCTCCAAGTTTCACATCTCACCTTCATTTCCCTTTTTTACTTACTCGGTTATTGATCTTTTCCCATCTGACCTAAATATTGAACCTGGTTTGACTCAAGAGTTCGAGACAAACACTCATTCCCTAAATTCCACCTCACCTCAGCCAGATGTTACCATCTCCAACGAACCTTCAAGAATGGATACTCCTAATGATTATGTCTCCTCTGGTGTTCATGTCACTGAAATTTCCCCACCCTAGCCTATTGACTAATCTACTCGTCAGTCTAATCGAGTAAGGAGCATTCCTCATCATCTTCGTGATTACCAGTGTCTTTCTATGATACTATATCCTCATGAACCATCATCCTTTAAAGAGGTAAGTTATGACCCCCGCTGGAAGCAAGCAATGATTAAGGAATTACAAGCACTACACCAAGCTCATACATGGAACCTTATTTCTCTTCCTCTTAACAAAAGTACAATTAGTTGTAAATGGGTTTACAAAGTCAAAACACATTTAGATGGTTCTATTGAACGTTACAAAGCTCGTCTTATTTCATAAGGCTTCACTCAGGAATAGGACATTGATTATGAAGAAACCTTTGCTCTAATTGCTTGCCTTACCTCAATTCGGACTCTTCTTATTGTGGGTGTTGCTAAAAAATAGTCATTATTTCAATTGGATGTCAAAAATGAATTTTGTAATGAAGATCTTATTGAGGAAGTATATATGAATCCTCCTCTGAGTTATGATCATTCTACATCTTAAGTGTTCAAACTTCATCACGCCTTATATGGTTTCAAACAAGCTCACACGACCTAGTTTGACAAATTCAACTCCATCATTTCCACATTTGGGTTCTCTTCCATCTCACATGACTATGGTCTCTCTATTCAAAAGATATGTTCTAGTGCCACTTTTCTTCTATATTATGTGGATGATACAGTCATCACTGGTGATGATATTTCAAGAATCTCTTGAAATATAAAAGATCTTAGTCCTCCTAGTTATTTCATTAGGCCTTGAAATATTATTGGCCTCCGATGGTTACTATCTCTCTCAGGCCAAGTATTCATCTGATATTATTGTTTGATCTAGCCTTACTGATTACAAGATAACCACCACTCTTTTGGACATTAATACTCGTCTTACTTCTCTTGATGGTACTCCTCTCGATAATGCGATGTTGTACTGATAATTAATTGGTAGTCTTGTATACCTCACACTTACTCGCCTTACCATTTCTTATGCAGTTCATATCGTTAGTAAGTTCTTATCTGCTCCATGAACAACTCATTACGCTGTTGTTTTGCGCATCATTTGCTACATAAAAGGTACTATATTCCATGATCTTTATTTTTCTTCTCAATCCTCCCTAGTTTTATGATGATATTCAAATGCGGATTGGGCCCAAGATCCTACTAATCATCGCTCCACTACTAGTTTTTGCTTTTTTTTTATGACTCTCTTATAGCTTGGCGAAGCAAGAAACAGTCTGTCACTTCTCGATCAAGTACAAAAGTTAAATATCATGCTCTTATTGATACTACAGAGGAATTCCTCTGGCTCCACTATATACTTGAAGATATGAGGGTCTCATCTTCTAGTAGAACCATAATTTGTTGTGATAATCAAAGTGCTATTATAATACCCCATATTTTTGGAATAAAATAAAATTCATATGAATTAAAATAAAACGGTGAATTTAATTAATTGGGTTATAAATGAATTAATTAATTTTTATTTCATGTTATGTGAGTTTGACTTTGCATGTTAAATAATTTCGGTAGAAAATAATTGCACGTGCATTGAATGATTGATATATGATGTGTGACACAATTGAAATATATACTTATTGAATAAAAATATTTAAAACCCGTTTTAGGAGGCTTTATGGGCCCGCTTAGCTGTTTAAGACCTTTAGAAATGGTAACGGGGTATATATGTATGAGTGAGTAGGTTATTGGACTAGTTGAGATGTGTATTTGGGTCCATTTGGGGGTTCAAAATTTAGGCCTAAGGCCCAACTCGGAATTTAAGTCTTAATTATAATAATTACCAGTTTAATAACTCCCTGTCATTTGTATTCAATAATCCTAAAATATATTTTGGGAAGAGAGGCAAGAACACTAGCAAGAGAATTGGGAGAGAAAGATTCAAGAAGAAATTCAAGAAATTAATCAAGAAATTATCCAAGAATTAAGGCAAGAATTTTCTTGCTAACTTTATTAGTCCAAACTATTTCTTAATTCATTGTGTTTTATCTCCCATATTAAAATTCTGGACTTAGTAGGGATTTATGGTGATATTATGATCATATTTATTGAGGATATGAATATGATAATAGATTAAGAAATCCATAATTTAGGATGGAAATTAATAAGGGCTTAAGTAATAAAAAATCATATTGTTATGGTGATTCACATGTAGAGGACTTTCATCCATGTTAAAGATCCGAAATTTCTGTTAATTACAACCCTTGAATATGGTAGAATCTTAGGGGATTTATAGATATAAATCTAATTTGGTATGAACACATCAATAGCTTGAAATTCTAGGATTTGGGACTTGAATCTGATGTTAAAATACGTAATAAACTATCCTAAGAGGGTAAACAAAGTCATTATTATACACTTTTAACCCCGAAATTAAATAAGATCCAAATCAAACATAAAAAGGATTAATAATGTGTTCGGCTCCATGATAAGCACCCAAAACTGTACAATTTATATCCCGAATAGACGTACTTTAGTTGCTAATTCTTGGCAATATGGGTCTTATGTGCTTAAATGTTTATTTTGTAGGTCATTTATGCGTTGCAAAGTTCAAGCGTTTAAATCAAAGTAATAACACATAAATGGAGCTAAATTCCCTCACCCCCTCTGCCCCTGCATCAAACCCGAGCTAAACCCTCCGGCGCCTGCGTCGTCACCTCGCTGGCGCGATCCCAGAAACACCCCCAGCTCCATTCCCACGGCACCATACCCCCTCACCCCTCCAAGTTCGGCGCTGAAACATCCGGCGCCGACCTCATCTCTCTCACTCTCGTCCCACAGCGCCGACCTCATCTCTCTCACTCTCATCCCGTCGACCCCCCTGCTGCCACCGTCGGCGACCTTGCGCCGGCCAGCCTCTGACCCGCCTGCACTGGAAAACCCTGCAGCCTCCGCCCGAACTCGACACCGGCGACTCCGGCACCCAACTTCATAGCCACCTTCGGCGTCGTTACCCCTCCAAACCGCCAGTGCCGACGAAACCTCCTGCGAGTTCGACCTCAACTCCGGCGACGAAACCCACAACTTATATCAAAACCAATACCCACACAATATCTCCAAACCCAAACCCATTTCTTCCATAACCCAATTCAAAAACCCATTTCCTCTTCAAGCCAATACCCATTTCAAACCATACAAAGACCCACTTCCCATTTCATCCCAAATGCCTTCTACGATTTCCTCATCTGCTCAAAAGCCAAACAAGCCAAACTAAAAGCAAGACCAACTAAAACCCATGTGCCAAATAAAACTCATTTAACCCCTTTTACCCCTTATACCCCCAACTACCAACTTTAAATCCAATACCCAAAAATACCCCCATAACAACATCAGATTTTTATTCCCTAACCCTTACCCACACCTTATACAACCTCTTGCACCTTAATTCTTCCAAAAATACCCCCATGCTCCATGCATCTACTATAAAAGAAGACTCAAGACCTCATTTTAAAGGAGCTTGGTAGGAAGAAAATTCTAGAGAGAGATAAGTTAGACTAGAAAATAAATTAGGTAGAATATTTTTGTAAATATTTTTGTTGTTATTTTTTTAGATATTTGTGAGAAATTAATTGTTGAGTGATTCAAATGAGTGTTTGTATGCAATTGAATATTGTGGAAAGCTCAATTTGAATAGATGTTTCTCAATTTCAATGGAGGATTAGAATCCAATTTTGCAAATCAAGGAGACTTGTTTGAAGATTTGTCCTCTTACCCTTCTATTTTATTTGTTTATGCCTTTGATTATTAATTTGTCATATTTTATACCATGTTAGGCTAAAACCCCTTTCAAGGGGTGGGGTAAAACCCATATTTGATGTTATTTTATTTTAATTAAGTTTAATTACTTGAAAAGTCCCTTTGAATGTTAATTTTGATCCCTCACCCTTATATTTACGCCTCGAGAGAGGGTAAATGATTTTTGAGAGAAAATCGAAATTCTAATTATAATACCCATTTTAGATTCGAACTAGAGATAGGGGTTTCTTAAGTGGGGTATTATAACTTGAATTTCAACTCTAAAATTGTTTTCCAAGATTTACATAAATTTTAATTGATCGATCCTAGCGGGTGATTAATTAAAAGGAGTGTAGATCTATTTTTCTAGAGTTGTGGGGTGTTAAACTTAATTTTCTAAAATATTACTATTATAATTACACTTGTAACGAGAGTTGGTTTGTAATTTTGATATTAATTTAGGAGAATTCAATTAATTAAATTAAGTAATTAGAATAACTAAAATTTGTGGTGTAATCTCACTCCTTGATTGTTCTCATAATTATTTACCTCACTTTATCTCTTATTTTTAGTGTTAGACCTTATTTTTCATTTTAGTCACTTTCTAGTTAGTTGTTTTCATCTTAGACTTTAGTTTAGTCTTATTTCACCTCACCTCACCCTATTGTTTTAATATTGAAAAAGCTAAAAAAATTAGAAAAGTGAAAAAGCACAAAAAGAAAATAAAAAGTGAATTACAATTTTGTTCCATTTGCTTCACAACCTTGAAAGTGGATTGATACCCTTACTTACCTCTACACTTTAGATTGTTATATTTTGTAGGTATTTGAGGATTTTGACTAACTTGGCTTTCAACAACGACAATAAACACAAAAGTCAACGTTATCACTCCACTCCAAAATGAGGTCGGATCATTGATAATCTGCTCGGCCCATTTACTTGACAACTGAACCATCCATGTGGATAAAATCATTCACACCATACATGCATATGGGTATCTACACACGAAACACTTCTCATCAATCACGTGGAGATAAGAAGAACGTGTCTATTACGAATTAGTTAACCATACACCTATTAATGACGTCCCACGTGATCTAAGGCATACTAGTTTGTTATTTTGATAAACATGTGTATTCAGGTGTAACTGTCCGACTTATAAGGGAAATCCACCTATCCTCTTAATATTCTCAATGAACCACCTATAAATAAGGAACCACTCCACCAGAAAGGGGGACAAACTCTTATCTCCCAATCATTGAGCCATAACAGCAACCCTAATTGTAATCTTGTTAGTGAAATTAAAGGTTGGTCACGCCGTGAATGTAGGTTCCTTTACGGGTCGAACCACATAAAATCTATCGCGTTCTCTTTGTCTCTCATCCCCGTTCTCTATTAGTATTTATCCTTTTTATGGATTAATCCATTATTTGTTGTCTCCGTTTTTGTGCATCAACAAATTGGCGCCATCTATGGGAACCTCACGATAAGCCATTGTGATTCCTACCCAAATCCATTCATTGGAGCATATAGTTGAAACACTCTAGAATGGAGGATAATACAGAGAGCAGATGTATGGAAAAAGTTCAGATATTGTCTACCCCTACTGGGGCAGGCGATCTACACATCATATTAATGAGCTTGGCCAAAGGATAAGAAGTGATGCGAGAGAGTGTCAGGAAGTTGACACATACCTTCTAGGTGAGACCGTTGCAGACTAATCCAAACGCTATAACCCTCAGACTAGAGGTATCGAGGAGCGATGTGGATGACTCCCCCCAGTGCCTCACAAGGAGAAGAACCAGGAATGCCGCAGGCAAGCAATGGAGAATCCTAAGAGGCAAAACATGGGATCATATAGAAATATCATCTCCTCATGACAGATTGGGTCACATCGGGACTGATTTCATCGCCCTGGAGACACCTCTTCCATCCAGTCACCCAGACATTTTGATGACCAATCATACTCTGAGGAGAATCCTAGTGTACTGGAAAGGTTGATCAGGGGCTCAACATTTGATCAAATAGGCCCACGCTGCAATCGCTGGCAAGTGGCGGTGGCCTCTCATGAACACCCCCAAAGAAGTGAATCAAGAAGATCCATCACTAGAAGCACCCGTCGCTCCACTAGAGCATCGACTGAAGCCGAGCAGACTTCTCAGGAAGAGATCTCAGTCAAAATTCGAAGACAAATAGAAAAATAAACTGGAGGAGAGACCCAAGGTGATAACAAACTATGGAAAGGATTCATCCAGTGTATGGAGGGCCGCCTTGGAGAGATGGCTAAATCCAAGAATCCCCTGCAGAGGGATTTTATAAAAGATCGCCATTCGTCTCTTCTATCGTGCCATACCCTACTCCAGGAAAGTTTAAACCACCGATTATCACACCAAAATATGATGGAAAGATGGATCATAATCTGTATATCTAGCAGTATCAAGCCACTGCAGACATTTATTCCATCCCAGATGAGATTACATGTCGAGCCTTCTCCAGCGCTATAATTGGCTCTTCCCAAATCTGGTACAACGGTCTTCCCAGAAGAAAATAAAAAAATTTCAGCAACTGGCTAACCAGTTTGTTAGCAACTTCTGCTTTGGTGCGAAAATTGGAAAATAGGTCGCCCATTCTCGTAGTGTTCACTAGAGGGCCGATGAGAGCACCCGTGATTATATCACCCGATTTAACACTGAGAAGTTGGAAGTGGTGTATTACAACTAGTTATTTTCCATAACATCTCTAATGAGAGGGTTAAGACTGGAGAAGCTGTTTTGGGTATTAGCTAAGGAGCCACCCAAGACTATGATGAAACTGTTGGCCAAAGAAAGAAAGATCATGAACGTCGAAGAGGCAATGGTGGCCAAATAATCTGACCACCCTAAACTACTAGCCAACAAAACTGCCGATAAATAAGAGCAAAGGTTAGAAAGGCTGAGAAACTTAAAAAGTACGACGAGTCCACCACATCCTGGAGGAAATTCGGGGAAGAAAAGACCCGAGATGTCCAGGAAAATTAAAGATGCCAGCGAATATGAGGGACGAAAGTAAGTATTTCGAATTCCATAAGGACCATGGTCACAATACAGACAATTTTATAACTTTGAAGAATGAGATCAAGAGCTTAATCAGGAGGGGCAAGCTATCCAGATACGTGGATGGAAATGACCAACCAAATCCTGAGGAGAAAAAAGCTAGAGGACGAGTAGAATCGCCTTACCAAGGAGCAAATGACAAGAAGAGGGAGAGGGAAGACGACTCAGATGACGACCCAGATCTCCCAAAGAACCCATGCGTGACATTGGCATGATATATTTTGATTATCATTTCATCGCGGGAGGAGGAACTAGTGGGGGAGAAGAACCTATAAAAATGAAAGCCTGCCTAAATGAGTCCCAAGCTTGCGCGCATATACAAGTTAATCTAATAGCCAATTCGGACAAACGACCTCGCAAGGTGAATAAAGATAAATTGACCATCGACTTTTCAAAAGAGGACCTATTAGGGGTATTCTACCCTCACGACGATCCTCTGGTTGTCACCATGGTCATTTATGAAGGTTGGGTGGCTAGAGTACTGGTGGACAGCAGTAGCTCTGCAAACGTAATGTTCTACAGTTGTTAGAATAAATTAAAGCTTTAAGATATCAAGCTAACACCTTATCAAAGGTGTATCCACGGGGGACGGTGGAGCTAGAAGTCGTAGTGGGTACTTTGCCAATCAGTTGGACAGAGAAAATACGTTTCTTTGTCCTCGACAAGAGCGTGCTATCAACCTACAACGTGATATTTGGCAGGATCGACCTGAAGAAGTTTGAAGTCATCCCATCTACAGTGCATCAGTGCTTAAAGTTCTCAATCCACTTCAGAATGGTAGTCATCAAAGGCAACCAAAAGGTAGCGCATGAGTGCTATTACATCTCAGCAAACTAGGAAGAACAGAAGAAGTTGGCGACCACTTATCACATTAAAACTATTGATTGCTGAGACAAAGCAAAATTGGTTAAGGGGCAGTCTGCTAAAGAAATATTATCAGTACCACTTGACGCTAATCACCCAGAATGGACGTGCGACACCCCATCTAATTAAATCCCGGGTGATCAGTCTTAAATCAAATTAATTCAGGTTTCCCAGTTGGTTCATTCTTAGCATCACTGTCGAAAACTTTTTAATTACTAACCACCTAGGTGAAATTAGACTAGTGTCAAATTTTAACTTTTATTAATTATACAATACCATGAAAAAAAACGTGTAAAACGAATACCAACATTAAGAGTCTGAGAATAACAACTAAGATAAAACAAAGTCTTGCCGAATAAACTAACCAACGTAATATCAAACTCTAATGTAAATGAAAGAACTGAGGGACAACATATCCATACTGAAAGCTGAAATCCTACACTAGATCGGGAAGGATAAAAGAAGCGTCTAATCAATGCCCTGCAACACTCACCTATGCTGCAACACCGAAATCCCTGGAATGAAGTCATGTTTGGCGTCCCTGTGGCTGGACAGCTAAAAGGTTTAGAAAATGTTTTATAGCAAGTTTTAGTACACAAAACGTTTTGAAAATATTTAGCAAGTAATTTATCGCAATATATATCAGTTATTGATTACACATGTTAGGATCACGCACACTCTCTTGAGTTTTCTCACCTCTCATCTATAGTGCGCACCTAACATTCCTACCTAGTATCGCTACCCAATTTAACTAGGTCTCCAACATCTAACCACCTTAGACAATTTTAGCTCACCCATACCGCCCATACAGTACGCTACATGCTACCTTTAATTTACATTAAGTCATTAGTTAAGTTTCACTTTAACTTTCCCATAATGCCCATATAGTATGTGTCTGAACGTCTAGTAATTATCATAACTCTAACTTTATCATCCTTACTTTAATATTAAGTTCTCACACTTACCCTTTCCTTAGGTACTTACTACCTACCTTCTCTACTAATCACACTCAAGTATATTTTACATATATTCTAGTTATAGACTTATATATTCCAACTACTCTTACTCATAAGTAGTTTATATAATTTTAGTTATGAACTAATAATTCTCACTACTAACATGCCTGAGTAAATTTAAAACAGTACTTAGCTATACCCCACATAATCTTACTACTATCGCACATAAGTAGATTATTCGAGCGGTATATATATATTTCACACACACATATACCCTATACTTCATATCATGTTATCGGTCCCCATTTCACACATTAAGGAAAAATGATTCAGAATGTCTCTTCGAACCTGGCTCGGAATGTCTCCTCGAGTAATGTTCGGAATGTCTCCTCGAACATGGTTCGGAATGTCCCCTCGAACCTGGCCCAGAATGTCTCATCGAGCATAGTTCAGCATGTCTCATCGAACTTACCAATCCTATCACAAGGAAACATACAATAGGCATTCACAACCCAAGTACTCATATAAAATAGTAGGTATTCACACAACCCAATTATTCATATAAAACAGTAGGTATTCACACAACCCAATTATTCACGTGTGTACGTAGTATTTTTCTCTCGTATACTTGTCCTACTTATTATTCAACGACTTATCTCACTATTGTATATATTAGAGTATTCACACAACTCTAAGATCTTTTGCTACCTCTTTATTTATAACAGTAGTTAAACTATCTCTAATCTACTGGTATACACATTGGATTGACGTTGACTCTCCCCGTAACTCAATTCCTAAATTTTTGACACGCGATTCGATCGGTTTATCCCCGTCGGTCCATATTCCAACCCTTACACTCAAGGGCCATAACGGACCTTAACTATACCCCCTACTGGTCTTTATCAAGTCCCTTCATAGGTATAATAACATCTCTAAAATTTTCCCCCATCGTTGGAATTCAAAGGAAACTTAATTGACAAAATAACCTAAAATCATCTTTGGTCGATCGATCGACCAAAGGCTTCAATCGATCGACTCCATCGATCGATCGACATCCTGGAGTCGACCGATCGATCGAACAGGTGCAGGTCGTCTTCTTCTTTGTTTCACCATGTCTGTCCGATCCAACATTCATTACACCTTATGAAAATTCTTCCCAATATCACCAATCATATTATAAATGTATAGGGATCATTCTCAACGTAAACATATCATCAAAACCTCACTAAATCCATTCAAGAACTATCAAAATCTAAATTTTCTCAAAACCCTAGGCAATTTAGTTCTTCATGGTTATATATCATAAACCCAGATTTAAATCCGTAATTACCAATATGAATTCATTTGATATCAGTCCTCTACAAATGTAAAAACCAACTACATGTAATACCCCGTATTTTCGTGATATTTATTTTTGGGATTAATTGAATTAATTGCGTATTAATTAGAAATTAATCCGGATTAAAATACTAGCGAGATGCGAGTTGGTATTTGATTATAATGTGCATATATGATTATATATGAATTTTGAATTATGAAATTTATCGTGAGATTGAAATACGACAATTTGTGAATTTTGTTGAGACACGTGTGACAATCGCGTCATGGTATATAATTATGATAATTAAAAAGTGAATTTTATTTCTATAAACCGTATGGTCATTTTGAGTGCGCTAACGCGTCCGGAAGGGTTAAAATAGTCAGAAAAAACTAGCCGGGGGTTTGGTTTGGGTCCCGGGGTATTTTTAGGCCATACCGGCAACGTATAAGGGCAGTTTGGTAATTTTAGAATTATGGGATTTTTTATTAACGAATTTTAGGAATTTTAAATGGAAAATTAAAGCACCCACTAACCCATTACCAACCATTATCTGATTATAGGGCTACGGGGGTTATTAGAAGAAAACCCAAAAGTTCCTAAGACAAACCCTAGCCTCCATAGCCACCATTAGAGAAGAGCTTGTAGAGGGAGAGATAGAAGGATTCTGCAGAGAGAGAGAGAATACTCCATCAAATCGACATCAAAATCAGAGATTCCAATAAGGCAAGTGTTTAATTCCAATTAATTTCAGAGAATGCTTCTTCCATGTGTAGGAATTGATAAAAATCTAATTGTTCTTGGGAGTTAATGAAAAACCCATTAAATTGGAAATAGAATCTTACATATTGATGAGGATTTGCAAGTAGAATTATATGTAGGTGATTATTCTGATGTTAATAATATCTTGGATGAAACAAAAACGGATTTTAGTAGGTTCAATGATGATTTATAAATGTTAGGGTTCATGTTCATATAATTTGGGAATAAATGAAGAGATTTGAAGATTTGATGATGTTTAAGATGAATTAGCCCTATACAAACGTTTGATTATGACCTATGAGTGTTTAGTACGAGTTATGAACCTTAAAATGATGTTGGGTCGATTATTATGTGGGATTAGGAGTGAAGAAAATTGAGAAAAACAAAATAGGAATTTCTGGGCTCGAATCTGGTCACTCGTTAGAAGACCTACCCATGTCGTTCGAACGAGCTCGTTCGAACGAGCTTCTAACGAGTTGACAGTTTGGGTTCTAACGAGAGGGATGTTCGTTCGAAGACTTTCGTTCGAACGAGATCTCGTTAGAAGGCCCAGTTCGTTCGAATGAACTCTCGTTCGAACAGCCTCGTTCGAACGAGACTTCTAACGAGTTAACAGTTTAGGCTTTTTAGCCTGTTTTGGTCCCGAGTGTTCCGTAACCTTGTGTATATGTAGAGATAACCTTCCCTTGATGATTAATTGATATATTTGGGATGTTTGGAATATAATGAGGAATCAAACCTAGAAGTGTAGTTTGAACCTAAGGGTAAATATGAAGTAAGACGTGAGTGTCTATTACGATGTGAGAACTATTGACGGCCTAATTTATTATATTAACCGGGAACATATAAATTGTGTAGTATTATATGTCAATACGAGAATGAGTTATATACCAACTGAATTATGGTGATTACTAAGAAGTGTGCATACTTAGTATATATATGACTTTATGTGTATGACATACCTACCATACTTGCTATCACGGGAGGTTTGCGTTCGTTTAGGGCCATCTATCCTTATGTTGCCTACGGGGGGGGATTTAGATTGGTTACCTCGATGAACATAGGTCAGAGAAGGACTTATTAGGATATTAATAAGTCTGCTGATCGTGGGAGCGCAGGTATGTGCGTGACCCATGTGATGTGACTGTGTTCGCCTCCATTATTTGTGATGTTGTTATCTGAGAACTATTCCTGAGAGATTCGGAATATGTGATCCTTATGTACGTGATGTACCGGGATGGATAGCAGAGTATGTGTGCACCGCAGCTAGTCTCAGGGTGCTTGTATCGTATATTTATGGCGCGAATAATATACACTTAATTAATGAGAACTTTCATGTGATATTGTGTGTATAAATATGAAAACGTCTTGAGAAAATAAAACGGGTTAACTGATAGTGAATGGTATTTCTAATTGAGAATCTGAGTTTAAGTGAAGCCCTCTATTTATTTGAGAATGCTAGAATGTAATATGGGAATCGAGTAGTAAGGGGTAGAACTTATTACGGGTTGGTTAGATATATATGTCATTTAGATGGGTACGGTACGTTAGGAGTGCACATGTAGTCGAGAGGTGAGAATTTCATGTGAGTGCACGTCCTAACATGTATTTTGCATTTAATGTTTTAATGTTCTTAAAACACTTGCAGTTTTTTAAATGATTTCCACTTTCGGGCTCTAACCCATTTGCTTTCAAATCTATTTTTGTAAAAACCATTTTAGGTGCCCAGCCACAAGGACACCATGCTTAGGACTCTCATTCAGATGACGAGCTGTAGCTGTTTGTGGAAGTTACAGGACTTTGCTTGTAGACGCTTCATCTATCTTGACTCGATATTCTTCAGTTATCAGTTGTAGGGCATGTCGCCCATTTCTTTTAGAGACATTCCTTTTATTTCAGTTATTCAGACTTTGGGCATGTAATTATTCAGGATTCAAACTTGTCGTATATTTTTTAGTTGTGGGATTGTGGTGAGGAGTTTTCCTCCGGATTTATATTTACTTTGTTGGTTGTTCATTACTTCATTATGGTGAATGGTTGTTATTCTTTCATTACTCTGTTATTGCATGTTAATCAGACTTAACTTAAAATTTGGCAACTTACTTTTTAAATACTAGGTGGTTAGTAATCTTTAAAATGTTTTCGACAGTGATGCTATTAACTGAACCAACTTGACATTTTGTATTGATTTAATAAAGGAGTAGCTACCCGGTATTTAATTAGTCGGGGTGTCACAGGTGGTATCAGAGCATCAGGTTCTAGTGTCCTTTAGGATCTGTACGGCTTATTATGTTTTCCGCTGAGCTTTCTTTGATGTAGAGCCTTATATTTTAGGACTGTTGTATTCTTTTGTGTATTCTACGTTCTTCAGCTATTTTGAGTTTATAACTGCGAACTTATAAACTTTATTCTTGTTTCAGAATGCCTCCATGACGTGCGCCACGGGTTCCCAGGAAATGCAACGCCAGAACCACAGCCCGCACCAGTTCAGGGCACGATGAATGTCGTCGAGGTTGCAGCCATTGTGGCCCAGGCGGTAAATGCCGCACTAGATGTAGTTCAACAGGCACCACCTCAGGCGACGATAGCCGCGCCAGTTCAAGCTCATGCATTCCCGTCTGCTTGGGAACGTGTACGTGATGCTTTTCAGAAAGCACACCCTCCGGAGTTCGCAGGTAGCTCCGATGTGGTAGTTTCGAGTCAGTGGAGGAAGGATATACAGCGGCACTTGAGGATGTATGAGTGCACAGATGTCCAGAAGCAGATACTAGCTACCTTTAAGCTAGTGGGGTCTTCACTACAGTGGTGGGAGTCTATTACCACCGTGGAGGAGAGAGACACTCTCACTATCCAGGAGTTTTGGGTGCGGTTCGATCGCAAATACTTTCCGTCAGCTGTTCACATGGAGATGAGAAGAAAGTTGATGAGCCTCAAGCAAGAGGGTAAGACCCTGGCCGAGTATGAGGCCGGATTCACTGATCTGTTGAATATTGTTCCGGATGAGATACCGACCGAGGAAAAGAAGATACAGAAATTTACAGACGGGTTGACATGGAGGATTCGTCAGCACTTGTTAGGGAACCTCTCGTTAGCCACTTATTCTGATGTGGTTAACGCTGCATTGCTCCATTTCCAGGATCATCGCTTTCACATGGCTGAGGGCAAGCGATCGGGAGAGTCCAGCCATCAGGGCAGGACTGGAGGAAATGGTGCCAGTGGGGCACAATCTGTTCAGGGGCAGAGACAGGGTGATCAGGGTACCCAACAGGGGGATCACAAGAGGTTCAGATCAGGAAATTTCAGGCACGGACAAGGAGGTTTCCGGCAGGGCCATCAGGGCCAGCAGGGTCAGAATGGTCAACAGCAGTTTCAGCAGGGCCATTGGAGGAACGGTAACGGCCACCAGGGCCGGGGGCAGCAGGGACAGAGAGGGGGGAACTTTCTGGAAAGTGTTTCGTTTGTGGAAAGACTGGCCATAAACGCCAGGACTGTCCTGATAGGGGAAGGGCCCCGCAGCAGCAGCAGGGTGCTCGACATGAGCCACAGAGGCCACTTTTTCCACCAGCCCTTCTAGCTCCAGCCCAGGTGCCAGCTCTTCCAGCTATTCCAGCAGTTCCTGTGCAGCAGGGGAAGTTACAGTATGGACGTGTCTATAACGTCCACCAGGCAGCAGCCCCACAGGCACCACCCGCGATTGAGGGTACGTTTCCTATCCATGGTACTATGGGTCGGGTTTTGTTTGATACAGGGGCAACGCATTGTTTTATAGCTACACATTTTGCGAAAGCCTTAGGGTTGTTAGCTACGGCAGAGAGCACAGTGACGTGTGTAGACTCACCATTGGGGAGTGGGTCACTTATTTTCTTTATATGCCGGGGAGTGGGGGTAGAGATTGGTAGTCTGGTATTACCTGCAGATATGTTACTATTAGATATGCATGTGCACGATGTGATTATCGGTATGGATTGGCTCGCAGATTATAAAGCCATGATTGATTGCTTCGGTGGGAGCATTGTTTTTTCCATTCCGGGGCAAGAGATGTTTGTAGTGGCGATGCCTCGCCCAGAGGGAGGCTCGACTGCTCATTTGTACTATATAGAGGAGGATACCTCCAAGGAGGTTGTGATTCCTTTAGATTCGATTCCGGTTGTCATGGAGTATTCCGATGTGTTTCAGGAGATACCAGGCCTACCCCCCAGTCGAGAGATAGACTTTGTTATAGACTTATTACCAGATACGAGACCTATAGCACGCGCACCGTACCGTATGGCTCCAGCTGAGATGAGGGAGTTACGGGATCAGATTAAGCAGTTGTTGGGTCAGGGGTTTATTCGGAGGAGTACTTCACCGTGGGGTGCCCCTATGTTGTTCGTGAAGAAGAGAGATGGTTCACTGAGATTGTGTGTGGACTACCAGGAGTTGAATAAGGTCACGATACGGAATAAGTATCCGTTGCCTTGAATCGATGACTTATTCGACCAGTTGAGAGGAGCTTCTTTCTTCTCAAAGATTGATTTGAGATCGGGATACCATCAGTTGCGTATCAGGGAAGGGGATGTCTCGAAGACTACGTTCTTAACGAGATATGGTTCTTACGAGTTTCGGGTTATGCCTTTTGGTTTGACTAACGCTCCAGCAGTGTTTATGGATTTGATGAATAGGGTGTTCAGAGATTTCTTAGATCAGTTTGTCATTGTATTCATTGATGACATTCTGGTCTACTCCCAGACAGAGGAGGAGCACGCCGAGCATTTGAGGCAAGTTTTGCAGACGCTACGCCAGAACGAGTTGTATGCAAAGTATGAGAAGTGCGGGTTTTGGCTGAAGGAGGTCCAGTTTTTGGGACACATTATTTCCGACTGGGGGATATCTGTTGATCCGGGGAAGGTATCCGCGGTGAGGGAGTGGGGACAGCCCACGACACCGACAAAGATCTGTAGTTTCTTAGGCTTAGCAGGTTACTACAGGAGGTTCATTCGGGGATTTTCGAAGATAGCGGGTCATTTGACACATCTGACTCGTAAAGGTGTGCCATTCATCTGGAGTGATGCCTGTCAGTTGGCATTCGATGAGTTGAAGGATAAGTTAACCTCATCACCTGTGTTAGCATTTCCGAGACCGGGAGTTGAGTATCTAGTTTACACCGATGCGTCCTTACAAGGACTTGGAGGTGTATTGCAGCAGGAGATTCAGGCCATAGCTTATGCTTCCCGTAAGCTTAAGCCTCATGAGAAGAATTACCCCACTCATGACTTGGAGTTAGCGGCGGTAGTATTTGCCCTACGGATTTGGAGGCATTACCTGTTGGGGGAGAAGTTCCGATTGTTCACAGACCACAAGTCCCTACAGTACCTATTCACGCAGAAAGAGTTGAATATGCGGCAGCGAAGGTGGCTTGAGTTTGTAAAGGACTATCAGTTTGATATCCAGTACCACCCGGGGAAGGCTAACGTGGTAGCAGACACGTTGAGCCGTAGGCCAGTAGATGAGGTGGCAGAAGTGTGGAAGGCCAAGTGGAAGGAGTTGGGACACCAGGATGCAGTGGCCCGATCGTTCATGTCTGTGATAACCGTTACACCTCAGATTGTCACGAAGGTAGTAAAGGCACATGCAAATGACTCGTTCTGTCAGGAGCTGATAGTTCGATTACTAGCAGAGGGAGCCAAGTCCTATACCGTTAGCTCAGACGGGGGATTGCGCTTCAATGGGAGATTAGTAGTCCCGGAAGGGGAGGAATTACGGCACGAGGTGATGACAGAGTTGCACGGCTCACGGTTCGCGGTACATCCCGATGGGGACAAAATGTACCAAGACATGAGACGAAAGTATTGGTGGAGCGGGATGAAGAGAGATATTGCCGTGTTTGTTTCAAAATGCGCCACTTATCAGCTAGTAAAAGTGAATCATCAGAGACCGGCAGGACTTCTACAGCCGTTGGAGGTCCCGATGTGGATGTGGGAGAGCATCTCCATGGACTTTATCACGGGGTTACCTACGTCACAGAGAGGTCACGACTCCATTTGGGTGATTGTGGACAGATTGACCAAATTCGCTCATTTTCTACCCGTAAGGACAGACTACACTGCGGGACAGTATGCCCAGCTCTTTATTACAGAGATAGTGAGAGTTCACGGTGTGCCCCTAAATATCGTGTCTGACCGAGACAAGATATTTGTTTCACGGTTTTGGGAGAGTTTTCAGGAGGCCATGGGCACGGAATTGCGATTGAGTACGGCGTATCACCCGCAGACGGATGGACAAACCGAGCGTACAAACCAGATGTTGGAGGACATGCTACGGATGAGTATCATTGATTTTGTAGGTGGATGGGAGCAGTATCTTCCACTGGTGGAGTTTGCTTACAACAACTCCTACCAGTTCACTATTGGCATGGCTCCATTTGAGGCGTTGTACGGTAGACCTTGTCGTTCCCCATCATGTTGGTTGGAGGTGGGGGACAACAAACTACTTGGGCCGGAAGTGATTCAGGATACTTCGGCAAGGATAGAATTGATACGGAGTCGCATTCGAGTAGCTCAGGATCGGCAGAAGAGCTATGCTGATGCGAAGAGATTCATCAGGGAGTTCCAAGTGGGGGACCAGGTTTTGCTCAGAGTATCTCCTATGAAGGGGATCATGCGTTTCGGGAAGAAAGGAAAGTTCGCACCGAGATATGTGGGACCATTTCCTATTATTGAGCGGATTGGACCGGTTGCGTATAGGCTTGGATTACCGGAGCATTTACATCGGATTCACGATGTATTTCATATTTCCTCGCTAAGGAAATATCTTAGAGACGATTTGGCTCATTCTCACATTGCTTTGGAGGACATAGATCTCCAGCCTGATAGCACCTACGAGGAGGGGCCGATTGCTATTTTGGACCGAAGTGAGCGGAAACTGCGGTCAAAGATAGTTCCGTTAGTACGTGTTCAGTGGCGACATCATAATGTCGAGGAGTCAACATGGGAGCGCGAGGATAAGATGCGCGAACGTTATCCAGAGTTATTCTTACCAGGTACTTTCTAGTTCCGAATTTCAGGACAAAATTCAGTTATTAGGGGGGAAGTATGTAATACCCCGTATTTTCGTGATATTTATTTTTGGGATTAATTGCGTATTAATTAGAAATTAATCCGGATTAAAATACTAGCGAGATGCGAGTTGGTATTTGATTATAATGTGCATATATGATTATATATGAATTTTGAATTATGAAATTTGTCGTGAGATTGAAATACGGCAATTTGTGAATTTTGTTGAGACGCGTGTGACAATCGCGTCATGGTATATAATTATGATAATTAAAAAGTGAATTTTATTACTATAAACCGTATGGTCGTTTTGAGTGCGCCAACGCGTCCGGAAGGGTCGAAATAGTCATAAAACACTAGCCGGGGGTTTGGTTTGGGTCCCGGGGTATTTTTAGGCCATACCGGCAACGTATAAGGGCAGTTTGGTACTTTTAGAATTATGGGATTTTTTATTAACGAATTTTAGGAATTTTAAATGGAAAATTAAAGCACCCACTAACCCATTACCAACCATTATCTGATTATAGGGCTACGGGGGTTATTAGAAGAAAACCCAAAAGTTCCTAAGACAAACCCTAGCCTCCATAGCCACCATTAGAGAAGAGCTTGTAGAGGGAGAGATAGAAGGATTCTGCAGAGAGAGAGAGAATACTCCAGCAAATCGACATCAAAATCAGAGATTCCAATAAGTCAAGTGTTTAATTCCAATTAATTTCAGAGAATGCTTCTTCCATGTGTAGGAATTGATAAAAATCTAATTGTTCTTGGGAGTTAATGAAAAACCCATTAAATTGGAAATAGAATCTTACATATTGATGAGAATTTGCATGTAGAATTATATGTAGGCGATTATTCTGATGTTAATAATATCTTGGATGAAACAAAAACGGATTTTATTAGGTTCAATGATTATTTATAAATGTTAGGGTTCATGTTCATATAATTTGGGAATAAATGAAGAGATTTGATGATGTTTAAGATGAATTATCCCTATACAAACGTTTGATTATGACCTATGAGTGTTTAGTACGAGTTATGAACCTTAAAATGATGTTGGGTCGATTATTATGTGGGATTAGGAGTGAAGAAAATTGAGAAAAACGAAATAGGAATTTCTGGGCTCGAATTTGGTCACTCGTTAGAAGACCTACCCATGTCGTTCGAACGAGCTCGTTCGAACGAGCTTCTAACGAGTTGACAGTTTGGGTTCTAACGAGAGGGATGTTTGTTCGAAGACTTTCGTTCGAACGAGATCTCGTTAGAAGGCCCAGTTCGTTCGAACAAACTCTCGTTCGAACAGCCTCGTTCGAACGAGACTTCTAACGAGTTGACAGTTTAGGCTTTTTAGCCTGTTTTGGTCCCGAGTGTCCCGTAACCTTGTGTATATGTAGAGATAACCTTCCCTTGATGATTAATTGATATATTTGGGATGTTTGGAATATAATGAGGAATCAAACCTAGAAGTGTAGTTTGAACCTAAGGGTAAATATGAAGTAAGACGTGAGTGTCTATTACGATGTGAGAACTATTGACGGCCTAATTTATTATATTAACCGGGAACATGTAAATTGTGTAGTATTATATGTCGATACGAGAATGAGTTATATACCAACTGAATTATGGTGATTACTAAGAAGTGTGCATACTTAGTATATATATGACTTTATGTGTATGACATACCTACCATACTTGCTATCACGAGAGGTTTGCGTTCTCTTAGGGCCATCTATCCTTGTGTTACCTACGGGGGGGATTTAGATTGGTTACCTCGATGAACATAGGTCAGAGAAGGACTTATTGGGATATTAATAAGTTTGCTGATCGTGGGAGCGCAGGTATGTGCGTGACCCATGTGATGTGACTGTGTTCGCCTCCATTATTTGTGATGTTGTTATCTGAGAACTATTCCTGAGAGATTCGGAATATGTGATCCTTATGTACGTGATGTACCGGGATGGATAGCAGAGTATGTGTGCACCGCAGCTAGTCTCGGGGTGCTTGTATCGTATATTTATGGCGCGAATAATATACACTTAATTAATGGGAACTTTCATATGATATTGTGTGTATAAATATGGAAACGTCTTGAGAAAATAAAACGGGTTAACTGATAGTGAATGGTATTTCTAATTGAGAATCTGAGTTTAAGTGAAGCCCTCTATTTATTTGAGAACGCTAGAATGTAATATGGGAATCGAGTAGTAAGGGGTAGAACTTATTATGGGTTGGTTAGATATATATGTCATTTAGATGGGTACGGTACGTTAGGAGTGCATATGTAGTCGAGAGGTGAGAATTTCATGTGAGTGCACGTCCTAACATGTATTTTGCATTTAATGTTTTAATGTTGTTAAAACACTTGCAGTTTTTAAAATGATTTCCACTTTCGGGCTCTGACCCATTTGCTTTCAAATCTATTTTTGTAAAAACCATTTTAGGTGCCCAGCCACAAGGACACCATGCTTAGGACTCTCATTCAGATGACGAGCTGTAGCTGTTTGTGGAAGTTACAGGACTTTGCTTGTAGACGTTTCATCTATCTTGACTCGATATTCTTCAGTTATCAGTTGTAGGGCATGTCGCCCATTTCTTTTAGAGACATTCCTTTTATTTCAGTTATTCAGACTTTGGGCATGTAATTATTCAGGATTCAAACTTGTCGTATATTTTTCAGTTGTGGGATTGTGGTGAGGAGTTTTCCTCCGGATTTATATTTACTTTGTTGGTTGTTCATTACTTCATTATGGTGAATGGTTGTTATTCTTTCATTACTCTGTTATTGCATATTAATCAGACTTAACTTAAAATTTGGCAACTTACTTTTTAAATACTAGGTGGTTAGTAATCTTTAAAATGTTTTCGACAGTGATGCTATTAACTGAACCAACTTGACATTTTGTATTGATTTAATAAAGGAGTAGCTACCCGGTATTTAATTAGTCGGGGTGTCACACAATCCTACTCAAACATGTAATCAATTCATTCTTTTTCTCTAAGAACTTTCAATAAAATCAATTTATTTATAAAGCACTACACATGGTTATTATAACTTCATAAATTTTCAATAAACCACTTGCCTTGATTATGGTAGGGTCTGATTTCATGGTTAATGAGGATGTTTGATTGATTCCTTCTTCAATCTCCCTTTCCAATTGATCTTTGTTACAAGAATCCCCTTGGGAACCTTCAATCACCTCTTTAAGTCTTGAGAACTCTTTCTCTTTTCTCTCAGTTGGTTCCTCTCTATTTTTCTACGTTATGAACCCTAACTTAATCCCCAATACATCTGATATAACTTGCAAATTTCGTGGATCTTCTAACCTCTATTTGCTAAATGACCATAATGCCCTCAATAGGTATCGGTTTGGTCTATAATGGATCCGAGACCCAAACTGTACACCTGGGTACACTTTTCTGACTATTTCGACCTCTTCGGGACCAACCGTGACCTCAAAATTACCATTCAAGCTACTTTGTAAAATCATCTCATTTGCACCTTGAAATACAACACGCGTACGATTTAATCTTAACCCAAATTAATTAAGGCTAAAATCACTGAATTAATTAATTTCTCAAATTAAATAAATTTATAAATCACCAATTTAATTAATTTCCATATTCTCGAAAAGTACGGGGTGTTACAGGACGGTTCAAATCGGGTCGTCATTAACCCCGCATTTGAAGCAAAAGCTCGTAGAATTATTACAACAGAGCAAGAACATATTTGTATGGAGCTATGAGGACATGCCCGACATAGATCCTGACTTCATTTTCCATGATTTAAGTGTAGTATAAGGAGCCAAACCGATCAAATAAAAGTGGAGGGTTTGACACCGAGATGAACCTTGCCATCCAGGAAGAGGTCCATAAGCTCTAAAAGGCTAATTTCATCGATGACCTCAAGTATCCAGGATGGTTGTCCAACGTGGTTATGGTGAAAAAAAAGAATGACAAATGGAGGATGTGCATTGATTTCACCAATTTGAATAAGGAATGTCCTAAAGATTATTACTCGTTGCCACAGATTGAGCACCTAGTCGATGCCACCTCAGACCAAGAGCTTCTCGACTTTATGGATGCCTACTCTGGCTACGACTAGATCAAGATGAAGCCTTCCAACAAAGAAAATACATACTTCGTAACCCACAGAGGTACCTACTATTATAATGTCATGCCATTTGGTCTTAAAAATGCAAGGCCACCTACCAGAGACTGGTGAACAAAGTCTTTAAAGATGAAATTGGGGTCAACGTGAAGGTTTATGTGGACGATATGCTCACTAAGATCAAGTTAGCAGCCTACCACATTAAGGACCTAGGGTAGACCTTTGACAAGTTAGAGAAGTGTCAAATGAAGCTGAACCCCGCAGAATGTGTCTTCGGGGTAAATGAGGTCATGTTAATGGGATTTATCATCAATCAATAAGGTATCAAAGTCAATACCCAAAACATCCAAGATTTACTCAACATGAAATCTCCCACAATAAAGAAGGATGTGCAAAGGCAAACAGGGCAAGTGACTGCACTTAACAGGTTCATTTCTAAAGCTACCGATAAGTGCTTACCCTTCTTCAAAGTGTTAAGGAAGTTGTTCAAATGGAATGAAGAATGTGAAAATGCTTTCCTATAATTAAAGCGTTAGATAGGTTCCCCACCTCTCCTATCACGCCCCGTCATTGGAGAAAAACTCTACCTATACCCCGTAGTGTCTGAATCAGTTGTTAGTTCAGCATTAGCGAGGCAGGAGGAGGGAGTCCAGAGACCAGTTTACTATACCTGTAAAGCATATCATGGAGTTGAAGTTTGGTTTCCATTAATGGAGAAATTATCATTAGCAAAGAGATAAGCTTCATGAAAAATGAAGTCGTATTGCCAGTCCCACACCATTATGATATACAGAGACCTGCCTTCAAGGAAAGTCCTACATAAACCAGAGAAATATGGTCAACTCATGGCTTGGTATATTTAACTTGGTGAGTACGATATACAGTACGAGCTTAGGACCTCCATAAAAGGGCAGGTGTTAGCAGATTTCATTACTGAATTCACCTACGAGAAAAAAATCGTCAAAACAGACTCCCCTAGGAGTTCGATTCTTAATGACAAGCAGAATTACTCAGAGGAAACCTTGACTCCTAGTAGCATTGAGCATACGCCCATTGGATAGATCTCCTCCAAAGAGATTAAGTTACTCTATGAAGAGTCCCATAAAAATATTTTAAAGTTTAGCAAAATCAAAGAAGAAGATTTTGAAGGCAATGTTATCTGGAAGTTATATGTTAATGGATCATCATGTTCGGTGGGCAGTGGCACGGGCATTATAATTGCCACTCCAGAAGAAATAGATGTTGCATATGCTCTGCATTTTCAATTTGAAGACTTCAATAACGAATCAGAATATGGAGCTTTGATTGCTGGGCTAAGCTTAGTTTCATCCTTAGGAGCCGACCACAATGTGACACATAACGATTCCCACCTAGTTGTCAACCAGGTAGTGGGGGTCTATGAAGTTAGGGAGGAGTCTATGGAAAAATACTTAGTCACTGTGCGACGGAGGGTGGGAAAGTTCGCAGAAGCGAAAATAGTAAAAATCCTTAGGTTGGAGAACATTTGAGAAAATGCTCTCACTACACCAAATTTGTCGGATTGTCACGGTCATTGATCGTGACAAGTCCAACTTGTCAAGGTCAATGACCATGACAAGTCTGGGGGTGACAACTTATATTGTCACGGACTTGTCACGATCATTGACTTGTCACGGTCTTTGACCTTGAAAATATTTATCACGGCCAGGGATCGTGACAAACCCGTGACAACCTTTAAAAAATTATCACGGTCAATGACCGTGATAAATCTGGGCAGAATTTAAAAAAAATCTGTTAGGCAGTTTAGCCATTGTCACTGCCCAATAGTATATTTGTACTTGTTATAGCAAAATTGTACATGTTCAAACAGCATATATCCAAATAAAATATAAAGAATGCATAAAATCATTTCATATATAATTCCATATCCAAACCAAAATGTAACAAATCAAAACAATACAAATATAATCCAAGTGTCCAAATAAAATAAACACAAATAATGTCATGTGGTAGGTTTGAGGAGGAAGTAAGGCCATACGATATACGCATTGAGAGACCTCTAAATATGCATCACGTCGCATTGTCCGTGCAACCACAATGGGGAGTTCTCCTTCCCGGTTATCACATGCATGACAAGCACCTTGGCCTCGATGTCTTGAAGCGCACGTCCATGAACCGACATACACTGGACGGTATTCGGGTCCCTTAACCCCCTCCCTATCTGCATGCCATCAAATACGTCGAGTATAAACATGCTCGGCCAACCAATTATTGTCATAGGCCGCTCAACGGGAGGCAAATAGGGGACTGGATCATCAATTGGTGAGTCCACACGTGTTAGCGATGAAGCAGCAACGTCCACGTCCATGTCCTCGTCCTCTTCCACCTCCTCCTCCACCACCTTCTCCTTCCCCTTGCCCATTTCGCCCAATGAACGCATCATGAATGAGAAGATATCTTGGACTGTCGCCTCCAACCTTGATAGCTTCACGTTATGCGAGTCTACCTGACGAGCCAACCCGATGTTACTTATCTCCAATTCAATGATTCTAGATTTGGCCACCCGCAAGCTCACCCCCTTGTCCTCCCCTTGCGATTAGTGCCAAGCAATTGGCTGAGTGTGTTCGTGGACAAAGATGCCTTGTCGGCATCAGACTGCAATTAATGCACTTCCTTAAGCTTTTCCTGAAAAGACAAAAAGCACACGATTAGTTAAATACGTAAATGAAAAAATTATAACGTAATTAACAAAAAGTAAACTATCGGATTACTTACAATCATGGTCGCGACACTCGGGGACACCTCCTTATTCTTCCCCTTCTTCGTCTGAATTTTCACATAGGCATCGAGCCTATGTGGCCTACCCCCAAAGCCACTCCCTGTCCCCTGAAATAAAATAATAAAAAATTAGTATCGGGCCCGCAAATTAAAATAATACAGAATAATATATTTTTGTAATTATAGAAAAATAAAAATTTACCATCATCCTATGCTCCACCTCGGCATAAGAAGTTTGACCGGAGTAGTTCGCGTCCGTCTTTTTTGCCCTATCTTCCCTCTCCAATTGGCGAGATGCCAATTGTCGCTCCTCGATCTCATTGCCAATGAATTTTTGCCATTGTGCCAATGAGATCAGCTCCTTCGGTGAGACAAACTCACGCATTATGCTAATGGATTCCCAAAGTATCGGGACCGCAAATTTTTCTTCCAAGTCTAGTGTTTCTCCATCAACTGCTCCAAGACAGAATCGCGGAGTTCTGGGATGAGACTGAATTGTTCATGTCCAACAAATACAATGTTAGTTGCGAATGAATATAAATATAAATACATTACCTGTAGTGCCGTCCAAATAGCTAACTTGAGCTCATTTGGCACCTCCCTCCAACTAGTGTACCCCGGGCCGATAATCGTCTTTACCAACTCGAGGGATCTAGCTAATATCCCCGTCTTATTCTCGATGGCCATTCCCAATTTGCCCCATTTGGGGAGCCGAGGAACCCTCGTTGCCTCCGCTACCGCCGAGCCCAAAAGACATCATCATTATCATCCTTGCCTTAATCCCTGAAGGAGACATTTTCTGTAAAAAAAATATTGTTATTAGTACAATTCAAAATTAATTAGAAGAAGACATGCAAACATTAAGTCTAAATAGTACATGCGCTAATGTAATCAAGTATAAATGAATAAAAAGCATTAATCTGAAAATTGGAATACTTATTACTGTTTAACACACACACATATACAAAGGAAAGAGAGAAAGATAAAAATAGTGAAAATGATCGAGTACAAATGAATTAAAAGCATTTAACCGATGTCCGATAATAATAAAACACTAGTACATGAGCTAAATTGGAATACTTATTACAAATTGAAAAATTATTTCAAATTTGGGTTATCATAAAAAATGGATTGATATTCGGTAAGAGAAGCCAAGTCATCCACACTACTATTTAGACGCTTTGGGGCATGTTGGATGATTGTCCACGGCTCACTGTTGATATACTCCGAGTAAAACACTTGGTTGACCTTTTGAAATGCACAAAAAAATGGCTCATCGCTCACGTGTTCGATGCTCTTCAACTTGGACAAGTCAACCATAATCAAATTGGTGCCAGGATCAACTTTGTAAGCATTTTTATCCTCAACTCTTACCCAATCACAGTAAAATACAACATCTTTGAAGCTTACATAGTCCAATTCAAATATATTTCGAATTACACCATAGTAAGTCATTTCAGCTTCAATGAGGTTTTTATCTTTTGCGCTCGCAAGAAAGTAAGTAAGAGCCTTGTATGAAATGCCCGAGTTCTATACATTTATATTTTTCTCGTACACCCTTGCGCCGAATTCGTAACCGTTCAATCGATACTTTTTGTACTCTTGTGCCATGAGCAAGGGTCCAGTGGCTAGACGAGCAAGCCTTGATGTCGCATCACCGTCTTTAAGAGATGAGAATATAGATAAATTAATTAGGTTAGTTGTAAAGTTTTATTGTAATGTAACGTTATATGACAGTCATTTTCATTATAATTACCTCGTGTGACAACCACATCCTAAAATCGATGTCTGATTGTGCTATTGTTTTTTGTCTTTTATTGTTCTCACAGGCTTCATATTTTCTGCACAAAATTAATGTGACGAACATATTACAAAATTAATCATTTATAAAATAATCTAAAATAATGTAAAACTTAAAATAATTTAAACTTACTTTTTCCATTCTTCGACATCTTCATGTGTGTCAAATAGATAACGAGATACTTGTTCATGTTGGAAACTCGTTAATTTCACTCGTTTTCCCATCACATGGCCACCCTCATCGACGAACTCATAAATGTCATCAACGCTGGTCGTGTCAGGCATATAATCCCGAATATAGATTGATGACTCCATGTTAGTGTATTCATTTGCAATTGATCCTGCAATGTATCGCGTATTCTTGATGTTATCTTTACAAAACTTTCATCAATCTTTCAAATGGATACATCCACCGATATCTAACTGAACCGCAAAGAAGTGCCTCGTCGCATAGGTGTACCAATAAGTGAACACTTATGTCAAAGAATTCTGGGGGAAAGTATTTCTCCAACACACAAATCGCTTCGGTCACCGCCAATTTTGCGGCCACTATGTGTTCTCGATTAACTTCCTTCTCACACAAAAGTGAGACGCAAATACTAATTTGCATAATAGCCCTCCGCAAATCCTTGTGCTTGGAGAAACAGTGCTTAAACAATAGATGAACCAATTGCATGATCACATGCCAACCGTGGGACTTACACTTATGTAAATCATAATTCACAATCCTTTGCAAGTTCGATGAAAAATTATATGGAACCTTCAAATTATATATTGTGTCTAAAAGCACCTTCCTTTCCCCACTCATCAGAGTAAACGCACTAGGGGGAATTATCGTCCTTCCCCTACTATCTTCTTTCAACCATAGTTATGGCTTAAGTTTCAATGATTTAAGGTCTTTTCTTGCATTTTCTCCACCCTTCGATGAATCCCCCTAAGGAATGTGCCCACAATATGTTCAACGAGGTTCTTCTCTACATGCATCACATCCAATACATGACGCATCGGGCTATTCTTCTAATAAGGCAAGTCAAATAAAATTGACCTTATATACCATGCCTTTCTTGTCTCAGTTTCATTGCTAGTTGGGGTCCTCTTATGCTTGATTTGACTTATTATGTGTTTAATTGAAACTGCACTTTATTTTTTTTTAAATTACTACAAAAATAAACGTTATTCATAAAAAAATAGTTTTTTTTACCTTATTTTATTTCAGTTAATAAAAACCCAATTTTGTTAAATATAAAAAAATCATTTTTATAAACAATTTTTTTTATTTAAAAAAATAGGCCAAATCCACACATCCGTTAAAAACAATTTTTTTACAATATTTATAAAAAAAATTATTAATTTTATTAATAAAAATTTATTTATTAAAAATATTTATTTTAGTAATAAATAATTTCTTAATAAATAATTTTTTTTTTCAAAAAACTACGTACATTTTTAAACATTTTATAAGCAATTTTTTTATAAAATAAAGTATAAAAAGCATACATTTAAAAAAAAAATAATGCATTTTAAAAAACTATTTTTTATAAAAACAGTTTTTTGATAATTTTTGATAAATATTACATGTATATATATATAGAGAGAGAAATAAATATCAATATTGACGTATTTTTAGTATAACATAAATAATGTATAAATATACAAATACATACATATTTTAATGTGTATTAATATATTTAGGGCCAAGCTAATCATTTTAGTTGAAAAAAGAGATCAACTAATGAGATCGTCAAAGTGGTCAAGTGACGGCTTCTGTCAGTTTAGAACCTCATCCAATTAATACGAAAATTACTATACCTCAATTTTCAAAAAATGAAAACTAATGAACCCCAAAAGGCAAATGATCGTAAAATGTATTTAAGTGATCAAATCTTAATTTTTCAATCATATTAATCCTTTTCATTTCAGTTATGAAAATAATGGTCATGCATATATTTTGCAAGGTTCTAAAAAGTGTGGGGCGTGATCGAGGCATGGAGGTCAAGCCGTAAGCTACAGAAGCCTAGGCAGGTCTTAGGCGTGAAAAGACGTTTAGGCTTTCTTAATATATTTTAATATTTTTTAACCATAACAAAGCTATTAAAATAATAAAATTGTACATATCATAAAAATATGTCTGAATATCTGCAAATTAAAATACTATTTGATTATTTTGGATGAGATAATGGTCCTGTTTGTAATTTTTTTTTTTAAAGGCGATATCGTTTCACTAAAGAATTGTTATTTTCAGAAAAAAGTACGCCTTAAGGGTTTTACGAAGAATAAAGCGTAAAAAACTTAAGGGGGGAGTTTCTCCTAAGCCTCAAGCCTAGGTGGACCTATGCACGTTTTTTAGAATAGTGATATTTTGTCAAAAACTTTATAATAAGATGTATATTTAAAAGATTAAAATTTTATATTAAATTTATTTTTGTTAATTCATTGTTTTTTGGGAAACAAAAAATAATATCACAAGTGATGGGTTTTGTTCCTTCTTGTCATGAGAAGAAACATTTTGATGGGTTTTGCAAGCTTCCAAGTACGAAAGTTATCTATGATGGTTCCTCCTGCCTGTGGGGTCCATAGTCAAATGATGAATTGTTGAGCCACAATGGCAATACGGGTTGGATGCGGTATATGTGGCGGGTCAAATAAAATCCGCTCTGTGGGTAGCGTGAGTTTGTGTTCCCTAAGTTCAAAAAAAATAAAAAAAATTACTCAATATAATATTATACTAACAATTTTATAAGTAGAGTCTTTTCCACAAGCATAACTATATAAAATACAAGGAGCTGTATAAAAGATAGGGTTTGCACCGGGGTTTATCAAAGGAGCTTTGCAATTAAGAGTTTACTATTTTACAACATGCTCATGAGATGGTCTAATTTTGTCATCGGTATAGGTAATTTGGTATTTTCTTACGTGTGTGTGTGTGTGTGTGTGTGTAAGAGTTTTTGTTAACAGGATACTGTGTTCTCAATCATGGCTAGTAAGGATTTAGGAAACCAAAAGTGCTCTCTTTTCTAGTGTGCAAAGTGAGGTGAAAACAACTGTTTGAAATGGACACCAGTCTTTTGAGAAGTGGGCAAGTGTGTGAAACAAAAGTTGGAACGTGCCATCAATCGTTTGATTAATTCATTTTCCAACCCAAAACCCATAAAAAACAAAAGGAATCAGGCGTGGAAGCTAAATTATGAGAATATCCCGTGAATTAGTGGGGGTCTGTAAGTGAAATTAAAGGCATTCTCATCATTTTTATGTTTCTATGCAATGCATTATCCTAATTATTTCTCTTTCTTTTTTTATTTCCATCAAACCACAAACTAGAATTGCAATAAAAATCTTGAACAAAAATAATTAGTGGCAACATCAAAATCACCACATAAAAATTAACGTTTAATTCAGGACTTTAAAAAATTGATTGATTGATTGGGGGATTTTTAGACAAGTTTAATAAACGAGTTAGACAAAAAATCTGTCATGTAGAATATAAGACGATTATACACACTTAAAACGATAGAAATTCAACAGCATGTCAAATAAATTGCATATGCATTCATCCAATTTGACCAATAATGATTTGTACAATAAAAAATAAAATAAAAAACAAGCCTGACCACCTATTGCAAACTCTGTCCAAGGATGCAAAATATTTTTTTCTTTTGTTGTTCAATCTAAATATTCAACCCAATTAGTTAATGTTACCAAGCAAGAACATTAAAGCAAGTACAATTGTATTGGTACACCCTAAATTGCTACAGTCACAAACAAATGTATTCCATTTAAATGTTAAGATTATGTCTTAGAAGTCTTGTAATGCTTTTGGAGTTCCAATAGGATCATTAATTATTCTATTGGTAGTTCTAGTAGTAGAAAGATTTTGGAAGATTATTACTTATCTCTATAAAGATTGTGTAGTTAAAATATGCATGGAGGAGTGTATATAATTATTTATGATAGTATAGGAAAGGAGATGAGACTTTGAAGGTGATTGTGAGTATGTAAGTATTATATATATAAGGGAAATGGGCAATACAGAGAGTTGGAAAACGAGGGATATGCAATGATGTGAAATTTTGAGTTTAGAATCAAATTTTGCAGTTTATAAGGCAGGAAATGATTCAGAATATATGCGTCAGGAATAATCTTATAGGTAGCTCAAGCACACCCACATTATGACCACATCCCACCTCTTGTTTTGCACGCGCACCACCTTATTCAAATATTCCCCTCCTCTAATTTGTTGAGCCTCCAATATGATGATATCAAGAGTGTTAAAAATTATAAACCTCACTACGATTATGTTTAGAAATTTAAATGTGTTGGCGCATTTTAAAAATAATTTAATATAAAAACCCATATTATTAAACTAAATGTAAAACAATAAAGGTGTTTTTATATGAACACCAATATTTTATATATAACCCTCACTTTACTCAAATTCCATTAAAACACTCCATCTTAGGTGTGCATGGAAGAAAAATTCAAAATTGGCTGTACAATTGAAATACCACTATCTCCGTCAACAACCTTGAAATCCCATCATTTCATTTGTTTTACACACTTTCATTTATTTCTTTATCTCACATCTATCTTTCTCCATCTCCATCCTCATCCCCAACCTTCTGCACACATAAAAATAACACCCTAAATAGTTTAATTGATCACAAAAGTAAATTAGCAATTTTAATCTTCTTATCAAACTAACATTTTATGCCAAAATAATACATTCTGCAATATGATCGATTAGAACATAGTGTATGATGCCTAAAATTGTATTTGTTTTTCTGGTTTCAAACCTGATATTTTGTCGAGCTTACTTTTTTCTTTTCTTTTTTGGCTATTCGTTTGGGTCTATTTGTTAGGATAGTTGAGTGAGATTTCAGCTCAACTATGTTGTTATTGCTGTAGTGTTATTAGGGCGTTAAACCAAGGATATCAAGGTAATTTAACAAATTTCTACCTTGAAAGTTAGCAACACACTAATCGAGGGTTGTATGAAGAATACATGGGTTAATGTAAAAAACACCCAACAAAAAGGAATTGTTATTGAGTCCAAAATTCTATATGGACTGAATTTTTAGCATAAAAATTCTAGACACACTGATGTGTCAAATTATTATTGATTGATTTTGGGGATTCACGTCAGTGGGACTCAAAAATCAAATAATGTGAATCTGTCGCGCCATTCCGTTCCCAAAAATTCGATCGATTATTCGGTTACAATAAAATTGTTGTATTGAGTCATTAATAGTTTAACTAATAATATATACGGATCATATTAACTAACTTTCCAAGAGTTTGAACAAATTTAAAATCTAATTTAATCTTCAACTAATAAGATTTGAGAGGCACTATTTCCACACCCTTTAGCTTCCCAACACCTTTTATTGTTTTAAGATAAAAATACTCCAAATTTTCATCATTTTTTATCATCAATTACCCAGCATAAATACCACTTTGTCTCATGATAATTCATAACATCAATAAAGCAAATTAGGATCCAAAACATCAAAATTCTGTAAGTTTAGACGAATTGAAAGAAAAATGAGGACAGGTGATATAAGCCACTACTTTTTCTTCTTTTCAAAGTGAGCAGGTGATATAAGTGGAAGAAAAAGTGTTAGTTAATTATACCACAAAACAACAAAAGCCCTCAGACACAAAAATGTAAAGTGAGCAGGTGATATAAGTGGCAAAATGAATTGGAAGAAAAAATGACTTGAAAAGTTGGTTAGAGCATTTTTTCGTACACTTAGTGTGCATAGTTAAAAAATTACAATGGTGGTTCAACTTGCTTGGAGGAAGCCCAAAATTTGTCGACAACAACACTAATAAAAGTTCAACAGAAGCAAAATAACCCCAGTGATTAATCAAAAATTCGTCCAAACACCAACATTTGAATTAAGGCCCGAACACCAATACAATAACATGTCTGTTTGTAAATCATCCAAAAATCTACACAAATACCAATTTGCAAAATCTTCTCAAACTAAAATCTGCATAATATAACCACGTGAGTGCCTCTGAATCTGCAAATAAATAAAAAAGATTAAATGAAATCAACAAAAGAGATTAAAACAGTTCAAGTGAGAAATAAAATGATACTCACCATGTATTTAGATCTATCATCTCAATCACGCTTCTATCGAAAGAGCTCGAGCTAGTATGATCAACTTTTTCGACACAAGTATGACTGTTATGTCCAAATCCTTGACATGTACTACATTTTCGAGCCTTCTCCACTATCTTATATGCATAAGGATCACGAGTTGTAGAGCTAATCTCTTTTCTTTTCTTTGAACCTAATGAACGACATTTGTGTGGTTGAATGGTAGGTTCAATAGTTAAAACACACGGTGAATCCACAAGTTGCGCAATTTTCTTTCGACTATCATTATCGCCAACCATGTCACTTTTGATACTAGGAAATGATCTTTTATCGATTATCCATTATGGATGTATATCATCAAGATGTAACACGTCTTCTTTCATGTTTTTTATCATATGCGCACACCCATCGTCTTTGCAAATATACCCGTGCATGTATCTAATAGTGAAGTGGATCTTGATAACTCATATTACTTGAAAAGTTTTGTTAGTGCAAATATGAAAACATTAGTCACAAGCTCCTTAAAGAAAGAATGACACAATTTATGCGAAATTCGAATTTTTTCACTAGTGAGCCTTGTTTTAATTTGCTTGTATTGATTTTCTATTGAAAGACAAATTTTTTTCTTCACCTCACGAAAGTTACCGGTCGAAACATGAAGATATCTTTTGATCGTCGAATGTGAACCTTCAACCCTAGAAATTGCCCAATTTCCAAAGTGTTCATATTTTTCGGCCCGTGCATTTAAAAATCGCTCTTTAAAAGGAAGCCAAGTATTTCTTATGTAATTGAGGATACATTCCTTCTCCTTGTATTGAACTTCAAAAGAACTCCAAGCTTCATTAAAAATTGGGCAACTTCAAAAAATCCAGCAATTCAAAAAATCTCTGACATTCAACATTTTCACTATTTTCAATTTTTTGTCGCCTACAAAACAAATGGAAAATTGGTTACCAAATGAGTGATTTTATATACTAAATGGGTAATTTTATTTTTATCAACGTTTTACCTACTTTTTTCTGCTGTTTTTTACCAACCTTTTTCTAATTTTTTTTACTAACATTTTTTGGTCTCCAAATTATTCACTTTACAATTGGGTGCTATTCCCATAACCTACTATTTTGGGGTTATCAAATCTTTCATTTCTCTAGGTTTATGTGGTGGAATGGAGGCATTATATAAGTTTAGAAAAAAAAAAACTAAAATGTAAAATGTTAATGTTTATTTTATGAAGAAATTAAACACACAAAAAACTCTTAAAGATAAAATGTAACTAACAAATACCTAATTCCATGGAGTTTTAGATGATACACATAGCTCCTTAATTTCTTCAACATCTTTTGTGCTAGTAATATTGATAATATGATTCAACTCACAAAAATCTTCATGATTAAGTGGGGTATCTTTTTATTTAGAACATTCTTCTTGTAAAAGTACCATTTTTTAGAAGAAAAATCATAAGAAAATGAACGAGGGGAAGATGAAAAGTGAGATAGATATAAGAAGTGAAAGTGAAAAAATGAAACGGGATAAAAATGTGACGGTTTGGAAAAGATGAAAAATGAGGATATTTTTGTCTTGAAACAATAAAAGGTGTGGGGGGAAGCTAAAATGGGTGTGGGAATATCCACTCCCATAAGATTTCATAGTAATATTGACCATCACCTAACATAATACAATAGATTATGAACACTTGTTTTGATAACATGGCCTTATAAATCTAACCTAGCGCAATACATTTGAGTATTTTTTTACAATACAATAGTAATTTTATATTCGACATATTTGTATCTCGGTGTGTTGTATTTATGAAAAGACTATTAACCACCTAGTTTGAAAATACCCTCTTTAAGTTTGGTTCAATTTTAGAATGTCAAGCTCTTTTACACTCAGTCCCCCTCTTTCGCATAATACATAACTAAAAAGTTTTTCTATTATTTTTAAAACCAATTTGCATTTATGATTAATATATTCAATTATTTTTGTATTTATACATTAAATATACATTTTTACCTAAAATATTTTTTATAGTATACATTTTATGGTTTCATAATTTTTCAGAATTTATAAAGTATCTTTTATAATTGTTTCTGGAATATAATTTGGTAAATTAAACATTTTTGTTGTTTGATTAAACAAAATTTAGTAAACATTAAAATTGAAGTGTTTTGATGTGTATGTGGGTCATCTTTGTCGATCCCATTTTACTGGTTTTAGCCAATCGGAATGAGGAGTGTTGTCCACACGATTTGACCACGTGTGAGCAACTTGTTTAGTCTGACGTGCGGCTATTGGTCTGGGGTGTCTTATTGAAATTACCCTCATCCTTGGGTTCGCTTATTACGCTTATTCCTCGCTCGAACATGTATTTATGAGATTGTGACACCCCGCCTAATTAAATACCGGGTGATCAGTCCTTTATTAAATTATAATCAAGGTGAACAGTTGGTTCGTTCTCAACATCACTGTCGCAAAAATAACTTTTTCAATTAAACACCCTAATTAATTAAGCTAAGTGACAAAACCATTTTGTTAGACTTAAATTTTCCAATTTAATTCAAAATCAATATTTAAAACCTTTGATAATTAACAGTTTAAGAGTCACACAACAATAACAAGGATATAAATGATCATTCAAGAATTTAACTATCAATAGTAAATCCCAACTTCAAACCACCAAAGAAAACATTCTGATAGTAATAAATCCCAAAGTAAAACTACTGAAAGTAAATGAATTACAATCCATCACAAAAACCAACTGAATAATAAAAGGGCGACACATGCCCAACTAGATAAAGTAAAACTAGAAGTGGAATCAACAATCAGGTCGTCTAAGCAAGAGGCCTACAACTCCCACCTAAGTTGCAGCGCGTTCCCTACGGAGGATCCTATGCAAAACGCCCCTGTGGCTGGGCACCTGTAATATATATATGATGATGCTAAGATTTAGCAGCACCGGATAAGTGATAATGAGCTCAAACAGTAGTAACCATGGCAGCCATAGAGATGTATAAGTGTATAAGTATGTAGAAGGGGATGAGTATAAGAGAAAATAAGACAATGATGTATAGTGGTTCAGCCAATTTGGCCTACATCCACTGTGAGTGTGTGATCCACTAAGTATGGGCACTAATGGCCTTGGATACAATACACATAAGCTCACTTTCTCTCTCTACTGTGTGTACAAGCAGAGTTTTAGCTAGGGTTACAATAAATTAATCGATCCCCTTGTAGGGTTGTAGGTGACAAGTATATATAGGTCTTGGGGGGTGTAGTGTACCCTCCAAGTATGCATGGTGCATGTGAATGGTGATCTAGCCAATCCCCTGTTGACACCTGTAGATGCCAAATGATGACATAATATTCCCTCACGTGAGGGTGTGATTTTGTTATAACTGTCTCCCATGTGCCATGTGAGCCTCACGCGTACTGTTCCACGCGTCTTCAAAACCACGCGCTGTGATGATGTCACCCTCGGCCTTTGATATGAGGTCGAGGGCAAGGTTCCTTCCGGTAATGAGTCTGGCCTAATTTGGGCCTCGTACTGTCGTACACTCGGGGGGTCGTCCGGAGCCTGATGAAGGGTCGGCCCCCTGAGGGGTCGTCCGGAGCCTGATGAAGGGACGCCCCCCTGAGGGGTCGTCCGGAACCTGATGAAGGGTCGGCCCCCAACCCTCAGCCATAGATGATGCTGAGATGGCTGAGGGATAATGTTGCTTTTGAGACTAAGTGTACTGCCTGTTGGATGAGCGACACCTGGGCAGATACTCGTTGTTGTTCCAGTTTCCAAGGTGTGGCGGCTGCACACGACCTAGGACTTTGTGCCCTAATGATGCCCTCCTCATGGGCTGTGCTCTGCCTTGGTTAATGGGCCCACTCATTACTAAGGTATTTAAGAGATTTTTGAAACCTTTCCTTCTCTTCTTCTTCTTCGCGCCCAAGCTCTCTCTCTCTAGATTTCCAACAGACAGACTTGCACATTTTGACATTTCGAGTTTGGCTCCCTCTTTCTCCTTCCTTAGGTAATCCCTCTACCCCAGTGTCCTCTTTTACTTTCATTTCTTTCTTTGCTTTAGGCTTGTATGGTCAGACTTAGGCTGTTTTATATTATTTTTGTCATCTTCTCCGGTGACTGGTTTTTGAGTGTTCTTGAGCTTTCTTGAGTAAAACCCTTGATTTCTTTTGTTTCGATCCAAAAGTCCAACCTGGTCAACTATAAACTTGTTTGTAGCTAGCTTAGTTAAAATCTCTAAGTGTGGGGTCTTCCCTTTAATGCTTAGGAGGCTTTATAGTTTAGCATCTGAATTCCCATCCTTGAGAGAGAAGCTCTTTGCAGAGATCAGACGAATAGAGGAAGAGGAAGAGAGGAGACAAGGGGCCGACCCTAACTGGGTACGACCCATCTTTCCCATTCCTCTAGCCACAATAAAACCATTTGAACCGTCTGAGTCTTGTGGGTCGTCCCATCGTCCAGCCGAGTGTCATTCAAGTGAGATGGACGAGAGAGCATCCTCGCCAACTGGCGCTGGACCTTCTGGTAGAATAGAGACATCTGACCTAAGCCCAGGCCGACAGGCCGAGGGTATGGTCCCCTCCAAGGCTGTCCCTGTGACAACCCTATCTCCACATGCCTTCCAGATGGCCTTTCCCCATGGACCTATGACAAATGACAAGGCCGAGGGAGAGGGGACTGAGGACGAGGGCGATGATTCAGATGACCAGGTTGATACCTCCCATGCCTCGTCCTATATCTCCTCCATTAGGGATCGCGACCTCTTATTGTGGAGACATGCCTATGGAGTGCCCCCCGACATAACCATGAGAGTTCCCTCTGAGTCTGAGGGGGTTTTTGAGGGTGAAGAGGGTGAGGTTGCAGTGTATGAACAAATGTTCAATGTTGGCGTCAGGTTCCCTCTGCATACTGCTATCGTAGATATCCTATCAGTCCTCGGTATTGCCTCCTCTCAGCTTCCTCCCAACTCCTAGAGGACGATACTAGGTTACATCTCCCTGTGGAAGAATGCTTTCACTGATGAGCCATCGGCTGCCATATTCTTGGCCTGTTACAATATCACCTCTTCGTCCAAACAACCTGGGTACTATCATCTAGGGGCGAGGAGGTCTGAGAAAAAACTTCTCCACTTGGCACAAACCTCTAACCACGATTGGAAGAAGATATTCTTCTTCGTCTCTGGGGAGTGGGAGTTCTCCGCCGAGGCATCTCCTGTAGCCGATGGTCCGAGGGTCCCCCGAAGATGGTCTAACCCGTCAATGAAGGCCAGGTCAGACCCCGGACTTAGCCTGGAAGAGAAAGATATTGTTGAATATCTGAGAGGACGAGGGAGAGGGGGTGAACTTACAAAGTTTGAAGATCTGATGACCCCTCGGTTCCTCAAGGAAGCTGGCCGGAAGGTCGGCCCCCTTACAGAACTATGTGAGTTGTACTTTTCTTTACTTTTTTCAAGTGTTTCCTTTTTATCTCTGCATTTTTCTCACATGTCATACCCTTTTCAGGTCGTCCTGCTGGTGTATCAGACTATCTCTGGGAAATGACTGCTCCCAGTTTACTATCAAGCTTGGCAAAGAAGAAAGGTAAGGAGCCTCAGCAGGTTCCGAGGAAGACGAAGGCTGTGGGGCCGACGGTTGTTGAGCCGACAGCCGATAGCCACAAAATAAAAGAGCCTGAGATTCCTGTTGACCCTCGGCCAGATTCTCGGACGAGGGCAAGGGTCGAAGCATTTGAAGGGACTACTTCTTCATCTAGCATGGGGGACTTATGGTCCCAGAATTTAGCACATCTGAGGGCCGAGCCATCATCGCTCATCGCAAATTTGAGGGCAGCTAAGGCATCAATGTTTTCTGCTCCCTCGGCTGCTGATTACGACTTTCTATCAAAGATGTCTCCAGCCAAAGTGTATGACTATGGTCTGCACGCTCTAGCCCAGGTTTTGGTCTTGATTCATTTCTTTAATTGCATTCTTTCACCAACTGTTTCCTCCGCCTCTTGATATCTGTTTATTTTTCTGTGCAGTCTGTATGCGCCTTTACCTCGGCAACTAAATGGATGGCTGAAAATTAGGAGAAATTCCATGAGGCCGAGAGGGCCATCCAACATGAGGCCGACCTGCAGGCTGACTTAGATACTGCAAAGGCCGAGCTAGAGAGTGCCAGAACTGAACATGCACGAATTATGGACGAGCTGACGAGACAGCATGATGAGGACCTGAAGGCCAAATACTTGCTTCTGAAGGAGAAAGATGAAGCCATAACCCATCGGGAGGCCCAGTTTAAGATTGAGCTATCTGAGGTTGTGAAGAAAGCCGAGGCAGACGCTGTGGAAGCCTATAAACTCTCCGATGAGTTCCAAGGCTTCGGCCTTGAGTACTTGGAGAGAGGGATAAGGACGGCTTATCGGTGGGTCGTCCTCAAGTTCGGCGACGTCGTCTCTTCCGTCCGTCCCTCTCTGGAGGCCGTTCAACTGGATGACCCCTGATTGTCGAGGCTCTAACCCAGGTGGAATCCCAAGTGCAAGTCGAGGGGGTCGGCACGTATGAAGATCAGTCAGTTGTGGTCATTGAGGAAACCCCTCTTGTGGATGTTGAGGCCCTGCCCTCTGATATTGTTCCATAGGGTGGCTGTTTGTAGCCCATACCCTCTTGATGTAATTAACATTTTTGTACTCTATCTTGTAGAACACTTGATATTTCATTTATATTATCATCTCCTTTGTTGGCTTCCATATTTGCCTCTTGTCTTATTTGTGTTGTGTCTTTGTTAATGCCACTAACCCCTCCCTCGTCTGTCTTGAGGACCATGGTGGGGTCGTCCCCTCCATGCGGCCTCATTATAGCCGAGGGTTATAATCACCAAATTAATGGCCCTCATCATAGCCGAGGACCATGGTGGGGTCGTCCCCCCCACTGGCCCTCATCATAGCCGAGGGTTAATCACCAAATTAATGGTTTTAAACACAGTATTCCCCCGTCTTTCTTTGGGACAGTGGTGGGGTCGTCACCCCCACTGTCCCTCATCATAGCCGAGGGTTAATCACCAAATTAATGGTTTTAAACACAGTATTCCCTCGTCTTTCTTGAGGACAGTGGTGGGGTCGACCCCTCCACTGGCCCTCATCATAGCCGAGGGTTAATCACCAAATTAATGGTTTTAAACAAAGTATTCCCTCGTCTTTCTTGAGGACAGTGGTGGGGTCGTCCCCCCCACTGGCCCTCATCATAACCGAGGGTTAATCACCAAATTAATGGTTTTAAACAAAGTATTCCCTCGTCTTTCTTGAGGTCAGTGGTGGGGTAGTCCCCTCCACTGGCCCTCATCATAGCTGAGGGTTAATCACCAAATTAAAGGTTTTAAACAAAGTATTCCCTCGTCTTTCTTGAGGACAGTGGTGGGGTCGTCCCCTCCACTAGCCCTCATTATAACCGAGGGTTAATCACCAAATTAATGGTTTTAAACAAAGTAGTCCCTCGTCTTTCTTGAGGACAGTGGTGGGTCGTCCCCTCCACTGGCCCTCATCATAGTCGAGGGTTCCAATTACCAGATTAATGGTTTTTAATAAAGTCTTCCCTCGTCTTTCTTGAGGACAGTGGTGGGGTCGTCCCCTCCACTGGCCCTCATTATAGCCGAGGGTTAATCACCAACTTAATGGTTTTAAACAAAGTATTCCCTCATCTTTCTTGAGGACAGTGGTGGGGTCGTCCCCTCCACTGGCCCTCATTATAGCCGAGGGTTCCAATTACCAGATTAGTGGTTTTTAATAAAGTCTTCCCTCGTCTTTCTTGAGGACAATGGTGGGGTCGTCCCCTCCATTGACCCTCATTATAGCCGAGGATAGTTCTCAAGTAGATGTTTTCACGCGTACTAGAACTGATAACCATAGGATGAGGGGAAACACTGATATTTTTCATTAATTTTCCAAGTGTTCTGTTGGAGCAACTCTTATTACAATTATGGTCTATCAAGACCTTACAACACTACTGATAGTATTTTTTCAAATGATCGGCATTCCAGGGGTTGGAAAAGGGTTCCCCTTCTAGGTTTTCTAGTCTATAGGTCCCAGGGACGACTTCATCGATGACCCTATATGGGCCATGCCAATTAGGATGGAGCTTGTTGGGCTTTTGCCAAGTCTTCTTGAGGACCAAGTCCCCTACTGCGATTGGCCTCTGTTTCACCCTCTGATTGTAAAACCTTGCGGTCCTCTGCTGGTAGGCGGACTGCCTTATCTCAGCGTCCTCCCTCCTTTCCTCAATCAGGTCTAAGTCGAGTCTCTTCTTCTGTATTTCTCTGGGGGTCATACATTTGGACCCTATGAGTAGGAAACTCAATCTCGGTGGGGATGACGGCTTCTGAGCCATAAGCTAGCATGAATGGGGTCTCTCCGGTAGAGGTCCTCACTGTCGTCCTGTATGCCCACAGCATGGCATATAACTCATCGACCCATCTTCCTTTTGCCTCCTCAAGCCTCTTCTTGATTCCATCTAGGATTGTCCTGTTTGTAACTTCTGTTTGCCCATTGGCCTGAGGTCGGCCTGGGGTGGAGAAAAATTGTTTGATACTCACCCTTTCACAGTACTTCTGTAGAGAGGTATTCTTGAACTGAGTCCCGTTATCCGAGATGAGGGTGTTGGGGAGACCATATCTGCATATAAAATTTTTCCAAATGAACTGGAAGGTCTTCTGCTCTGTTATCGTGACCATCGGTTCGGCCTCCACCCATTTTGAGAAATAATTAATAGCTACGATGAGGGACTGATAGTTATTGAGTGCTCTTGGTAAGGGTCCTACGAGGTCGATCCCCTACACTGTAAATGGCCATGGGGATGTAATGGAGGTAAGAGGCTGATGGGGTTGGTGAGGGATGGTGGAAAATCTCTGGCATTTATCGCACTTTTTTACATATGTCGCGGCGTCTTTCCCCAAGGTCGGCCACCTGTACCCTTGGGTGATCACCCTCTTCGCTAGGGATCTGCCCCCGATGTGGCTTGAGCACGATCCTTCGTGCACATCTTGCAAAAGGGATGAGACCTCAGATGGGTGCACGCACCTGAGTAAGGGGAGTAAAAATCCCTTTTTGTACAAGGTATCCCCAATGAAGGTGAACTTTGCAGCCCGGTATCTCAACTTCTTCCTTTCTTGCCTTGCTTCTGGCATCTCCCCCTCTTTAATGTACCTGATCAGAGGGTCCATCCACGAAGCTTCCTGAGAAACATTTAGGCAATTGCTAAGTGTTCCCTCAGCGTCTTTAATAGTTGGCTGAAGCAAAATTTCTACTGGGACCGTCCTCCTGATGTCTGTCCTAGTTGCCGAGGCCAACCTCGCAAGGGCATCAGCACGACCATTGTCAAGCCTAGGTATCCTCTTTAATTTCACTTCTCTGAAGCCTTTCAGTAATGACCTCACCTTCTCAAGGTACCTAGCCATACTCTCGTCCTTAGCCTCGTAGGCTCCTAGTATCTGATTCACTACTAGCCTCGAATCACTGTGAACCAAAATCTGGCCGATACTAAGTGATCTGGCCAAGGAGAGGCCTGCTATCAAGGCCTCATACTCGGCCTCATTGTTTGAGGCCTTAAAGTTGAACCTCAGGGTGTAATCAATGTCTGTGCCGTCGGGTGCTGATACTCTTAACCCAACTCCGCTCTCGCTTTCGCAAGAGGACCCATCGACGAAGAGACTCCACACGGTGTGTTCTTCTGAGAAACCTCCCTCGGTGAGTGACCCCTGTCTAAAGAGATATCTCCCCTCTTCATTTTCAACCACTTTCCTTCTAGCGGTGCTCGTCTCAGCCTTATCTGTAGGTGTGTCGGTGAGCTCACCCTGTCGGGTATCTATCTTCCCGAGGCTCTCATCCTCGGCCTCATCACCTTCCCAAGTAAACTCAGCCACGAAGTCTGCCAATGTTTGCCCCTTAATGGCCGTCCTAGGCTGATACACTATGTCAAACTCCCCCAGTTCTATAGCCCAGTCCATTAACCTCCCTGATTTTTCAGTCTTGTGCAAAACCTGCCTAAGGGGAGAGTCTATGAGGATGACTATCGTATGGGACTGGAAGTATGGCTTCATTTTTCTTGATGCATGGATTAAGGCGTAGGCCAACTTCTCCATCCTTGTATATCTTTGCTCTGCCCCCTGGAGTGCATTGCTGTTAAAATACACAGGTTTCTGTATTCCGTCTTCGTCTCTCACAATGGCTGCACTGATGGCTGACTCTGAGACGACGAGGTACACATAAAGTCGTTCACCCTGCACGGGTCGTGACAACAACAAGGGAGACCCCAGGTATGATTTTAACTCCTTAAAGGCCTCATCGCATTCTTCACTCCATTCGAAGGCTTTTCTGAGAATTTTGAAGAATAATAGACACCTGTCTGTGGCCCTAGATACGAACCTGTTCAAGGCAGCAACTCTCCCTGTGAGCCTCTGAACGTCTTTAATGGACTTGGGGGTCTTCATCTCAACAAGGGCCTTTATCTTTTCAGGATTGGCCTCGATGCCTCTTTGGTTAACAATGAACCCCAAGAACTTCCCTGCTCCGACCCCGAAGACACACTTGGCCGGATTAAGCTTCATCTGGTATTTGTCCACCGTATTAAAGGTCCTCTCCAGGTCTGCCACATGATCCTCTGCCTTCAAACTCTTAGTCAGCATGTCATCTACATAGACCTCCATAGACTTCCCAATTTGGTCTTCGAATATTTTATTTACGAGGCGCTGGTACGTTACCCTCGCATTTTTTAGGCCAAAGGGCATAACCCTATAACAGTATATCCCCTTGTCAGTGATGAAGGTTGTCTTCTCCGAGTCTTCAGGGTTCATGAAGATCTGGTTATACCCTGAATAGGCATCCATGAAGCTCATGAGCTCATGGCCTGCGGTAGCGTCTACCATCTGGTCAATGCGGGGGAGAGGGAAGCTGTCTTTGGGACAGTGCTTGTTGAGGTCTGTGAAGTCCACACACATTCTCCACTTCCCGTTGGCCTTTGGAACAATGACTGCATGGACAACCATTCGGGGTAGATGACCTCTCTGATAAACTCAGCGTCTTCTAATTTTTTAACCTCATCCCTAATGACCTCATACTTTTCTCTAGAGTAAATTCCCCTCTTCTGCTTTACCGGCTTCACTCCCTCTACCACATTGAGCTTGTGGCACATGATTTCAGGGTCAATCCCCGGCATATCTACATGACTCCATGCGAAGACGCTTCGTCTTGTCCTCAACAGTTTAATGAGGTCTTCCTTGATATTGGGCTTCAGAGACTTTCCGACTTGGACGGTGATTCTACCTCTTCTGCGGCCTCTCCTTTCTTGAGCTTCGTCTCGTCCCTGGGGTCTAGGGTATCAATATTGTAAGTGGTCTTAGCCCTCTTGTGTGCCTCCCTTTCTTCAGCGGAGTTGTAGTAACATTCTCGCGCTGTCGTCTGGTCTCCCTAAACTTCCCCCACCCCGTAAAGGGTAGGAAACTTAATCATCTGATGGACCGTATACGGCACAGCTTCAAACCCCTTGAGGGCCACACGTCCCAGTATGATGTTGTAGGCCGAAAACACATGCTCATCCATCACGAAAAAGATGACCTTCTTGGTAAGCCATCTCGGCCACTCGTCCCCCATCCTAACATCGGCCTCATACACTCCCAGGGGATGAACCTTTTCCCCACTGAATCCAATCAATGGATGATGGTATGGGACGAGTCTAGCACGGATGAGACCTAAGGCTTTGAAGCACGACCAAAACATTACATCTGCAGAACTGCCCCCGTCGACCAATATCCTCGGGACCTCACACCCGTGCACCCTAGTTGTGATGACGAGTGGGTCGTCGTGTGGGTCTAGGAGGCCTTTAAAGTCCATTCTCGAGAACCCCACTATCAGGGTGTCCATATCAACCTTCTTTCTCTTTTCTGACTTGGCCTCCATGGACGTTGAGTGTACCGTCCTCGTCACTGCCTTGGCCTCAGCCACATGGGCCTTCCTGTCAGCGACCTCAGACCCTCCTCCTTTTAGACCCCCGGAGATCATTCCCACTCCGAGCGAGATTATATTAAGCCTCTTGACAGGGCCTTGGTCGTCTCTCGGCGGGATGTCAGGGTCATCCTCATCATCAGAAGGGTCGTCCCCTCTTTTTTGAGGTCCCTCTCTACATGCGTCGCCTCGCCTCTTTCTGGGGTCGTCCCCTCGGCCCCTCTTTAAGGCACCTTTGTCGACGTACTTTCTGAGCTTCCCTTCTTTCAGCATCTTCTCAATCTTATCTTTCAGAGCAAAGAATTTGTATGTTACGTGGTCGTGGTCTTGGTGAAATTCACACCACAGGTTCTTATTCCTCTTGTTGGGGGTTGCCCTCAGCTTCTCAGGCCACTTCAGGGACCGGTCACTCTTTATCTCATTGAGAATCTATTCACAGCTGACCGTCAGAGGGGTGTAACCAGCGAACTTGTCATCCGTAGACCTCTTCTTCCCCTCTTTGTTCTTCTTAGGGTATTTACCCCCACTAGCGCCTCCTTTTTTATTTTCATATTTTGCGGCCATCGCCTCTTCGGTGTTCATCACCTTTCCTGCTGTCGACAACAATTCAGCCATCTTCCTCGGAGGGTCTTCAGCAAGCTTCCATAACAGCTTCCCCTTTTGGAGTCCTCCAATCAGGGCTGTCATAGCTATACTCTCCTCATAGTCTTCCACCTCCAGCTTCTCTTTATTGAATCTGGCTATGTAGTCCCTCAGACTTTCATTCTTTCTTCCCCTACTTAACATAGAGCAGGTGGGTGGTCTTCTTCTGTGGCCTCACCCCAAAGCAAAAGTTGTGGATGAACAGGTCTGCCAACTGCTTAAAGTTTTCAATGGAATTTTTTGGAAGAGACGTGTACCAGACATGCGCAGCCCCAGTAAGGGTACCAAAAAAGGCACGACACCTCATCTCATCTGAGATAGAGTATATGTATGCTGCTGATTGATACATCTCAACATGGTGGACAGGGTTGGTGCTCCCGTCGTATCTTGGGGTGACCACAGGTGGCTTGAACCTTGATGGCGTAGGGAAGTTGATTATCTTCGCCACAAAGGGTGAGCCTATGGTGTATCCCTTCTGATGAGGGTCCCGGCTCTTCATTATATCACCGATCTTATCCTCTAGTAGCTGGATTGAGTCATTCCAGGGCTTCACAGGATCGGCTTGGCCGATGTTATCCCCTGCTGCCTCTTTAAGGTGGACGGAGGGTTCTGCTGCGGCATGCCTGTGTCGGCTGTTTACTTCCATTTGGCCGTCATCCCATCCTTGGGGTCGGACATCTGCTGCCTCCCTCCTGGACCTCGAAGCACTTCTTGACCTGGACAATTTTTCCCGCAGGTCATTTACTGGGCCCATCCTCTCAAAGGCTGACCCCCTGCTCAAGCGATCAAAAGCAGAGCCTCTCGGGCGATCATCAAGATTTGGTCTCCCGCACTTTCCTCCACTTCCCATGAGAGGTCGTACAGTATTATTGGAGACCTCATATGGTTCCCAGCATTCTATAGGGGCCTCCTCTCCCTCCAGGTCGTCATACATGTCCTCAGGGGAAGGGTTCCCTTGCCTCCCCAGGCGTAGACGTCGGGGGTCAGTAACATCCCTACGCCGCTGAGGGGGTGGCAGGTCTTTGCGTGGCGCCTGGGGTGGTCCCCTGGCTTCATGCTGTCCCGGAGCTACTGCCGCCGGGGTAATCATCTCAGGTGAAACCCCTGGTGGTCTTAGTATGTTCTGGCTTAGAGCTGTGAACTGTTCCTGCATCATCCGCTGGCTTGCTGCCAGAGACTTCAAGGCTGCCGCCACATCAGCCATCTCAGACTGAGGTGGTGGTTGACTGGAACTGGGTCCTCCCCCATCATCCGGCGGGGGAAGTGGTGGTGGTGGCATCTCAGGTGCCATGTGTTTGAGCTATGAAAAGATGAACTGAAGAAAAGACTGGTGAACTTGAGAACCTTAGTGGGTCTCTATCAATGGTGAAACATCTCCTCTCAGGGGGAGAGTTGGCTCACCACCAGAGTGCCCAGTGAGGTCAAGCTGTAAAAAGGAAGAGATGTCTTCTCGTTTCCCACAGACGGAGCGAAACTGATGATGCTAAGATTTAGCACCACCGGATAAGTGATAATGAGTTCAAACAGTAGTAACCATAGCAGCCATAGAGATGTATAAGTGTATAAGTATGTAGAAGGGGATGATTATAAGAGGAAATAAGACAATGATGTATAGTGGTTCATCCAATTTGGCCTACATCCACTGTGAGTGTGTGATCCACTAAGTATGGGCACTAATGGCCTTGGATACAATGCACATAAGCTCACTTTCTCTCTCTACTGTGTGTACAAGCAGAGTTTTAGCTAGGGTTACAATAAATTAATCGATCCCCTTGTAGGGTTGTAGGTGACAAGTATATATAGGTCTTCGGGGGTGTAGTGTACCCCCCAAGTATGCATGGTGCATGTGAATGGTGATCTAGCCAATCCCCTGTTGACACCTGTAGATGCCAAATGATGACATAATATTCCCTCACGTGAGGGTGTGATTTTGTTATAACGGTCTCCCATGTGCCATGTGAGCCTCACGCGCACTGTTTCACGCGTCTCCCAAACCATGCGCTGTGATGATTTCACCCTCGGCCTTTGATATGAGGCCGAGGGCAAGGTTCCTTCCGGTAATGAGTCTGGCCTAATTTGGGCCTCGTACTGTCGTACACTCGGGGGGTCGTTCGGAGCCTGATGAAGGGTCGGCCCTCTGAGGGGTCATCCGGAGCCTGATGAAGGGTCGGCCCCCTGAGGGGTCGTCTGGAACCTGATGAAGGGTCGGCCCCTTGAGGGGTCGTCTGGAGCCTGATGAAGGGTCGGCCCTCTGAGGGGTCGTCCGGAGCCTGATGAAGGGTCGGCCCTCTGAGGGGTCGTCTGGAGATTGATGAAGGGTCGGCCCCCTGAGGGGTCGTCTGGTTGGAGGGTATATATGGGTATATCAATATATATATATATATATAAAAGAAAAAAGAGAAAATAGGAAACGGGTCAGAGCCCGATTGTAAAAACAGTTTAAAATTAGTTTAGCAGGTATTTAAAGTACTACCGGCTAATGCAACCAACATATTAGTGCGACACTCCCTTGAGAAATTCTCACCTCTCTTCTAATGTGCACACCTATCGCGCTAATTCTTCCCATCAGTTTAACTTATCTTATCTTAAGTTGCTCGTGAGGTGTCAAACCGATAATTTCAAATGTTTAAGGGGTTAATTTTATTTAAAAGCAAAGTTCTCAATTAAACCTTATTTAATAATAAAATTTCTCAGTAATATATCATTCTTTTCAAACACTTATACCCAAGTTGAATTAATTATTCATTTCTTACATACCATAATCACAGCAGGTAGTTCCCAATTTCCAGATTTAAATATATATTAAATACTCATATAATATATATATTCTAATAGCACCCCACATAAAATCTATGGTGCGGGCATACTCTGTTATCCCGTCCCCGTATCACTCATACTAAGGGAAATACTAGTTCGGAATCACTCTCGAACTGTATTAACACAAAACACATACAAAATGAGGCGAAGCATATGCCCAAGTCACTAAGAGGATAGCACATACCCCCACGTCTCTTAGGACCGTCTGACTATTGATCCGATAGCCTGTACCAATGATTTCTATCTTCTAGGGTACGAGTCAATATCCCCCATAAAGGTCCCATCGACATAAAACTGTCCCAGCGCGGTAACCTCAGGGATAGCAAGTAGCGTGGGCATGATTTTTACACGTATATAGTATATGCATAAACACAGTCATATATATATATATATATATATATATATACTACTCTTACCATATCAAATTTTAGGTACACTCTCACGATCCATAATTATGATATTTATCCTTATTACTCGTTAATTAGTTATCACGTATAACGGTTTGTCTCTTATTCGAATTTGTGGGATTATTCCAACTTATTAAGTGACACTCGCGGATTTCTATCCTCCTAAGTGTAATTTCAGTAGGTACTCATTTATTTTACCACGTAACCTCCTTACGAGTTTCACCCTTTAACACATATTCCCATTGTCCCTTATGTGTAAAACATCCCCGTGAAAGATTAATCTCGCCTTACGTTAAAGGTTCCATATTTTTAATAAGTCCTACTGGTCTTCTTTATATCCCAAAATGCTCTAACATTAATATCCAAGAATGTATAATCATTTAAGTTGGAACAACCTATAAAAAAGGAATATGAGTTATGCAGGGGGGGTCGATCGATCTATGGCAGATGCTCGATCGATCGAAGCATCGATCGAAGCATCAATAGATCGAAGCTCTAAGGTCGATCGATCGATCAAGCAGGTATGGAAAATCTGCAGAATTTCCAGTTACGGGTTCTCTCTTCCAACATCATCCAAAACGATATATTTCACCCCGTTATTATCGATCAAGCAGGTATGGCAAATCTGCAGAATTTCCATGCATTTTTTTTGTGAATTTAGAGGAGGAAATTCTTTTTGTTAGAGGGGAAGAATGTAATACCCCGTTATTTACGAGGATTTGATTAATTAATAGTAACTAAATTTAATTTGGAGAAATCAAATAAATTTATATGACTTTATGACATAGTAAACACATATAACGAGTTTATAGTTTGTATGGGTAAAAGTATAATTTCATATATATTTGGTTCAATCAATTAAGTCGAGTGAAATTTTATTTTTCATACTATTGAGTCAACTTAAATTTAAATATCAAATTTTATGGTATTAATTATTTATTTTATAAGACCTAATTGAATTTACTTGTTTAAGAAAGATAATGACTTAAATAATCCTTATTAAGACGAGTAGAACAAATTGGGTCGTAGGGCATTAAATTAGCCTTAGTAATAAGAACAACTTGGGTACGATATTTTGAAAAAAGGTAGGTGCTAAAACAATGGAGAACAGGCCCTGAAACCAAGGGGAATGGGGGGAGTTTTCCCTTTTTTTGTCGGTTGAGTTTAAGACTTGCCTCTCTCTCTCTCTCTCATTATAAATGCGGTCGCCGATCAATTATTCCAGCTGCACAAATCAAGGATTAGAATTTGGGGTTTTGTATGGGGGATTTCATTCGACGATTGAAAGGAGCATATGTGGGGATGATAGGGAGCAATTCCCCTTCCCTATAATGTCGACGACCCATTTATCTACATCTCTCTCTCTCTCTCTCAAGTTATTTCTCCAATCATTTCTTTAATTATTAGCAATCACTATTATGATTTTGGAAGCTTAAGGCTATAACCTTTTGGTCAAGAATTTCGACAGCTCCCATACTTTTGTCTAACTTATTAATTTTAGCTTTCACCCCAAAATTTAATCTAATTTTCAAACCAAACCCTAAACTATTTTCAAAGACATTTTTATTATTTTTCTAGGGGCATTTCAAGACTACTTCCGAGGGACATTTCAATGTCAAATTCAAAGATTCCATAGGGCGCGTTTGGAGGCAAGTAACTTTTTACTCTTCTCCTTTTAAGTGTGTATTTGTTAAATTAACCTAAACTAAATTTTAGTGTTAAAATTTATTAGTGACCCTTAGGAAATTGTGCAATCCTAAATTACGTTATATTAGGTGGATTTAAATAGTTTCATACCCTTAAAAATACATGTTGAGTCCATTAGTTTGCAAAAATTAATTATTGACCCCGATGCATGAAAACATTTTTTCTTAGTGTAGAACCCATTTGTAGTATTTCACAATCTAAAATACGAGGATAGAAGAGGAAAACTTAATTTAGAATTAAAAGGTTTTGAAAGTTCATTTGCTTAGTAGGGTTATACCTTACACTTTAAGAGTATTACTTTTGATACGTATGTTCCAAATTGATGAGATTTTTACGAGGCTCTTATTCATGCTATAATAAACAATGTAAATATTTTGTAAATGACTTAGGACAATTGATACAATTTAATGGACCCCTTATGATGTAACATACCCACAAAAAATAATTACATTTTCCTTTTATGTGAGAACTCAATATGAACCCATATTTGAAACCATGTTATTGTTGGTGCACACTTTGCTATGTAGACATTAAAAGGAGTACAAGAATCTATTGCAATTTGGTTTTGTTGTTGAAAAGTGGTGATGGATTAATTCGAAGATTTCACGCGTAGACATTCAAATTCTTATCCCACTCTCGCATAATAGACTTTAAATGAACTGTCTTAACGACTACTCTATCTAAACCTAAGTATATCGTGATGGTTCCTTATTTGGATTTCACTTCAGTGAGATGTCCTATGCACGGAGTTTAGAGACGGGTAGGAGTGATGACTTAAAACCATTGATGAAATTTATACACTTTTAATTTTATGCTTTTCGTAATAAGGAATCACTTGCGTGATGTTTTCCCCTTTTAGCTCTTTACAAAATAGTAAAAATGTATAATGAATCCTAAATGGTATAACCAAGTCGGGGTAATTGGAGTGATTGAGGTTTGAGTAATTCTCTCGGAGAAATAATTACGAGTTAAAATGGGAATATTAATTGAACAGGTTAAATGGAAACAAATGGCAGGTACCATGGAAGAACACCCCGATATTGTGATATGTAAATTCGCGGCCATGCGATTAACAGGTGGCATTAGGGCATAAAATGTGACTGTTGATGTAAAAAACTAGATCGCTCTAATTATTTAATCACAGATAAATAAATAAGACAAATATTTTTAAAGTGGTTCGGCTAGGAATAAAGCCTACGTCCACTGTTATGTTATTGCTGAGTGTTTATGGAATTCTTGATTACAAGTTCTTTCAAGAAATTCCGGTCCCCTTGAATGAGGATGATACAAGGTATTTATAGCCTTTAGGCTGTACATGAAAGGTCCAATACATTAAATGATATACATATGAACGGGTAATACATTTAATGCAGCGTGTGCGTCAAGATGATAAGCAGTCAATGAACAGTTTTGAACTGTTGGTTATCTGGCAATCAATGCTGTGGTCGAGATGCAGCTCGAACCGCCTTAGTTGCTCGTCGTTCAGGAGTTCATCGGAGCGCTGGAGTTCCTTGGAGTGTTGTAGTTCCTCGGGGTGTTGTAGTTCCTCGGGGTGTTGGAGTTCCTCGGATGGAGTTCCTCGGGGTGTCCTCCTCCTTGCTCGGAGAGAACATGACTTGGTCGGGGGAAATAAACTTCCTCGTTGTTATTGTGCCATGTAGATTGACACGTGTCTTCTTATTATTGGTCCACGTCAGTAGATTAAATTTGGTATCAACAGAAGCCCCCAATGCTTCATGCTTGATGGGTTACTTGAAAGGATGGAGTATTTATTCTGTCATGTTGCTCGGTGCTCGTGAAATTCTTGATCTACCTTCTTGATTTGTTTAACATAAAGTGCATTATCTTTTGGACGACATATGATGCCGTTTGTAGCTTGTCATAATCTTCAAGTATGTTGATTGGTTTGCTAGCCGACCTACTGCCTCCTATGAGCTAGTGGTGGACTTCAAAACATTTTCATATAACTTCTTCTTCTATATTGGTTGGAATAGTAGTAGCAAAGATCTCAATACTGTTGATGTTGATTTTGATTTCTACCTCTGCTCGGGGACGAATAAGAGGTTCTCAGGGACGAGCAAGTGCTTCTCGGGAATGGGCTAATGCTTCTCGGATAGATCATCTGTGATGAATATCAGAATGTTGAAAGGTCTTAACTTCATAAACTCCTCTTATATTTTAGATGATCCTCCTGTTGGTGAGGAACCTGTTTCAAAAGTAGAAGGAAAAGAAACCAATAGAATAGGAATCTCAATGTAATAGTTAGTATACATTTTCATTCTCAATGTATTTTGTTTTTTGAATTTAACGAAAGACTTTCATTTTTATTCGCAATCTTAATTGCTATTGTCTTGTAAAATACTTTACATGTGTGCATATGTATAACAATATTGTGTTGTTCATCGACCAACTTAGTAATAAAGAAGTTACAAGTATTAGTAACGTTGCTCGATCACTTAATAATAAAGTAATGATTATAAAAATGTTAAAATTTTTCCAACCAACCAAGGTTGTTAAATTATGCTTGTCGACCAACTACAGTTGATGGGTTTTTATCCCCGACCAGCAATACTTGGTTCAATTTCAAATATTTTCATAAAAAGTGTTCGACCAACTAAGGTCAATAATTTGTCCTCGTCGACTAACTACAGTTAGTGGGTTTTTATCCCCGACCAACTATACTTGGTGTATTTTGGAATATTTTGTTCTTCAAAGAACTTTTTGTAATAATCTTGCCTCCCGACCAACATAAGTTGTAATATGAGAGTATATTTTTATCTTACCAACCGTAATTGATCATGCTGGTGTACACCTCTTAACCAAAGGAATATTTTTGGCTCCTTAGAGCTTTTGGCTCCTTAGAGCTGTCCTCCTAACCAAAGGAAGTTGGCTACTTATAGCACTTTTGCTCCTTAGAGCTGTCCTCCTAACCAAAGGAGGTTGGCTACTTATAGCACTTTTGCTCCTTAGAGCTGTCCTCCTAACCAAAGGAGGTTGGCTACTTATAGCACTTTTGCTCCTTAGAGCTGTCCTCCTAACCAAAGGAGGTTGTCTACTTATAGCACTTTTGCTCCTTAGAGCTGTTGGCTCCTTAGAGCGATTTTTGGCTCCTTAGAGCTTTTGGCTCCTTAGAGCACTTCAAATGTTTGACTGATGATAATAGGCAGCAAACTCCTCGTTATCAAATTGTTTTCCATGGTCTGTGATGAAGGCATGAGGGAGACCATATCGGCAGATGATGTTCTTCCAAACAAATTGGTACACCTTCCTTCTCGTATGTCATGTCAATAAGTGGCTCAACTTCTATCCACTAAGTAAAATAATCTACTGTGATGACGAGGTATTTGAATCTTCCTCGAGTCGTCGGCAATGGTCCAACCAAATCAATCCCCACATGGAAAATGGCCAAGGATAAATGATGGGTGTCAACAATGTTTGTGAAGTTCGTCGGATGGAGGAAAAGCGTTGGTACTTGTCACATTTCTTGGCATAAGCTATACAATCAACCCTCATCGTCGGCCAGTAATATCCTTGTGTCATCACCCTTTGCAAAAGAGTCCGACCAGCTACATGAGCTCCACAGGATCCTTCATGGATTTCCTCAATCAATTCCCTGACTTCTGATGGATGTACACATCTCTGCAAACCTTCCATAATTCCTCGTCTATACAAAACACCATTAGTTAGTACATACCGAGCAACTTTATACTTCCATTTCTTGGCAGCGAGCTTATCCTCCGGTAATTATTTCTCCTCAATATATGCTCTGATGGGATCCATCCAAGATGGTCCTAAATCAAGGGTAATAATATTCATCGTCAGGTCTTCATCTATGCTCCGACTTTCTAATACTTCAATTGGTATCGTTCTTCGTAGCTCGGTACGAGTAGCTGATGCTGATCGGGCCAAGGCGTATGCTCTCACATTCTCCATTCTTGATATTCATACCAGTTTGAACAGCAACAAACTCTGATACTAACTCCATCACCTTTGTTTGATACTTGATCATCAATTCTCCTTCGGCTCATTATTTTCCCAACATTTGGTTTACGATCAATTGAGAATTACTGAAGACAATAACCTGCTGTGCCTCGATAGTATTTGACAAATTAAGACCTGCAACCATGGCCTCATACTCAACCTCATTATTAGAAGCTTTGAATTAGAAACGTAGGGCGTATTCCCTGTCGACCTCATCTGGGCTGTTCAAAACGATCCCTGCCCCACAGCCTGTAGTGAAAGATGATCCATCTACATATAGCCTCCATATAGGCAACTTGTCTTCTAATTTCTGGTCTGACAGAGTTCCTCGGTGGAATACTTTTCGCTTTCTTTCATCATGTCCTAATACTTCTGAATACACCTCTTGAATTTCGATATACCTCCTGAACTTCAATATACCTCCTGAACTTCAATATTTCTCCTGAACTTCAATATTCCTCCTGAACTTCAATATACCTCCTGAACTTCAATATACCTCCTGAACTTCAATATTCCTCATGAACTTCGATATTCCTCCTGAATGATTAGTCGGGGCCCTGACCATGTGAGTTTGTGGAGTTAAATTTGATTCTCGATTGCATGATGTTATAAGAATGTGCCACCAAATGAACAAATATATCTGTAATAGAAGCCCCCAACTGTGGAATGTGAACTTTGAATGAGATTTATCGACCAATACCAACCGAAGTTGGATTTTATCTACCAACCGGAGTTGGATTTTGTCTACCAACCGGAGTTGGATTTTATCTACCAATCGGAGTTGGTGGTAATTGATAATGAATGATGAAGACTTCCTCGGAGCTGACCAACAGATTGTTGGGCATAAGATAATATAAATGCTGGAGACCTCCTCGGCGATGACCAACAGATTGTTGGGAATAAGATAATATAAATGCTGGATACCTCCTCGGCGATGACCAACAGATTGTTGGAAATAAGATATAATATAAATGCAGGATACCTCCTCGGCGATGACGAAAAGATTGTTGGGAATAAGATAATATAAATGCTGGATACCTCCTCGGCGATGACCAACAGATTGCTGGGAATAAGATATAATAAATTCCGGAGATATCCTTGGAGTAAATGCTAGAGACATCCTTGCTGAAATGAGAATAGAATATGCATCCAAATAGATATAAAGAATAATTAAAAATAATAAAGTGCCTCGCCGATCCGTCGAGGTAGAATCATATAATGCAGAACAAGAATAAGATCTTTCAGAACATAAGAATATGGCCGAGATCGTTGTCAGGCCTGCATATAAATAAGAATTACCCCGATCAACTATCCGTTGGGGGTGAAATATAATAAATGTTATAGTTCTCCTCAAAGCTGAATATGATAATAAGTATCTCGCCGAGCTCCATGTTGAGATGAATATAGAATATGAATCCCAGTGGATATATAGAATCATTTGTGCTGGAGCAGATATCTGGGCCTGAATATAAATAAGAATTACCCTGACCAACTATCCGTTGGGGGTGAAATATAATAACTGTTGTAGCTTTTCCTCGGAGCCGAATATATATAGAGAGAAGAAATTTTTTCGAGCTCCATGCTGAGATAAATATAAAATATGAATCCGAACGGATATAGAATAATTTGTGCTTCAGCATTCGTCGGCATTGAATCTTGTGCCTGTAAAAATTAATAATTTGCTCTACCATATGTGTAGGCTGAATTGATTAGTCATGAGAATAATTTACTCATCCAATCAATATATGATATGTATCAGCATAAAAATTTCAAAATATGAAATAATATGTTTTATGCCAAATGTGTGTGAGATGGACAAATTATTATCAAATATGCATCATAAATAAGACGTAAAGTTTTTTTGTAAATTTATTTAATCTCCAACAACCAATCAGGTATTAGTTGCTGTTTAAAAATATTTTTGGGGTGATCATAAGTTAAAAAGACTTAAGCCCCCTGCTTGTCCTCAAGCCGAACTCGTGTTTAAAGAAATATCAGGGGTGCTTAACATTTTTTAATACCCCAAGATTCTATTGCTGCCGACAAATGACATGGATGTTGCCGACCAACATTTAAGGATATCTCAAATTATAGAATATATGGTTGGATGACCAGAATATATCGAATCTTTAGATCAAAAATAACATTCAATGTAAAATTTAAGCCTTGAGACTGTTAATTAAATGAATAAATATATAACCCACTAGATCGTGTGATTTCGTCAAAGAAATCTTGTGATGTGATGAACGAGGGGCCAACATATCAAATTTGTGCCCAAAGTCTTGATATGGTCATGATTGTTTTACTGATCCTCTTTTACAAGAGGTGAGTAATGATTTTTCAGGTGAGAGAAAATTATTTTTTTATATTGATCCCTTCCTATTCCCAATTTGGAGAGATAAAAATATGGTGAATGATCGAAATTATTACCAAATTTATATAAAAAATCAATCAATTTGACTTTATTGACATAGATGGAAGATGAACCAAATTAAGTATATAGTTCATAAAAATGAATACAAAGAGACTTAAACTTGTGAATGCAAAGAGACTCAAACTTGAAGAGAGAAAAAATAGATCTGGGTCATGATTTCCATGAGAAGACTTTTCATTGTCTTTAACCTTTTCCCATTCTTTTATTAAAAATATGATGGGAATTTGAATAGACATCAAAGATCTTACAAAATTTATTTCAAAATCAACAATGAAAATGATTAAATCTTATCATCGTCGTATATATTGGCATATGTAATCATTTAAAATATTTATTTCATGATATAAAATTAAAACTTGAGAATCAAGCAAAGAATTATGATTTATGAAATCTACTATTTTTCAGATTCTAAATAAGAATTAATCTAACAGTTATGATTAAAAATCATGATATGCAACATTTTGCAGATAAAAATTGGGCAATTAATTTATGCATATAAACATAAAAATCATGATTGAATCAAAAGATTTATGTATAATTGATTATACGTAGAGAAAATAAAAACTTAGCTTTTGGTGGAGAACAACGCTTGTAACACGTTCCCACAGACGGCGCCAATCTGTTGATGTAAAAAACTATATCGCTCTAATTATTTAATCACAGATAAATAAATAAGACAAATATTTTTAAAGTGGTTCGGCTAGGAATAAAGCCTACGTCCACTGTTATGTTATTGCTGAGTGTTTATGGAATTCTTGATTACAAGTTCTTTCAAGAAATTCCGGTCCCCTTGAATGAGGATGATACAAGGTATTTATAGCCTTTAGGCTGTACATGAAAGGTCCAATACATTAAATGATATACATATGAACGGGTAATACATTTAATGCAGCGTGTGCGTCAAGATGATAAGCAGTCAATGAACAGTTTTGAACTGTTGGTTATCTGGCAATCAATGCTGTGGTCGAGATGCAGCTCGAACCGCCTTAGTTGCTCGTCGTTCAGGAGTTCATCGGAGCGCTGGAGTTCCTCGGAGTGTTGTAGTTCCTCGGGGTGTTGTAGTTCCTCAGGGTGTTGTAGTTCCTCGGATGGAGTTCCTCGGGGTGTCCTCCTCCTTGCTCGGAGAGAACATGACTTGGTCGGGGGAAATAAACTTCCTCGTTGTTATTGTGCCATGTAGATTGACACGTGTCTTATTATTATTGGTCCACGTCAGTAGATTAAATTTGGTATCAACAGTGACGTTTATGGTTTATTATGATAGGAGAATCCCGACCATGTGAATAACAAGTGGCATCTGGGTGTGAGACGTGATGTTTATAAATTATTTTGTTATGTGTATTCCCGTCCATGCGAATATTAAGTGGCACTAGGGCATGAAATGTAATTATTTAAAATTAGCGTACCGCATGTTTATGAGATGGGCGAGATGAAGGGCACATGTCGATTACGTGGTAATTAATTAATGGCATAATTAATTATTGAAAGTAATTGAGATTAATACATGTGATTACTTGAACTTGGCGTACCGTGCTTATTTGGGATAGCCGAGAGGAAGGGGCACATGTCGGTTACGTGTTAATGAATTATTGAGCATGTCAATAACTTGCTTATTAGTTAATGAGAATGATTAATTAATGGTATAAAATGAGATAATTCTAATATATTGTGAGACTAAGTTTATGGGTTGGGTTATTCATTAAATTATTAAATAATGACTTTATCATCTATGCATATAACTGCATTGAGTTGCTTAGCTAAGTTACTTGTTAGGGCTTTAACCCCCTTTTGTGGAAACTAGATGCTAGGATTGGACCTCACACTTAGATTTCCTTTCGATCCAGTTAACGTATGATATACATCTCTCAGGGTATCAGCTCCATTGATATTATAGTTCTCTACCTCCTCATCTATCATTTATCTTTTCAGTCTAGCTTATATTGAGATGTCTAGTTGTGTACTGAGACTTAGATAGCTTATAATATTCATCCTTTGAGAGTTATTTGTGAAAAAAACCTTGTGTTCTTCATCCTTTGAGAGTTATTTATTTTACACGTTATAATCTCTAATTTGTTGAGACTTAGATGGTTTGGGTGTTTTTGGTGGTTTGTGCTTTCTTTGATTAATCCTTTCTAAAGTTGTGTGGAGACTTTTCTACTTTGGCATATTTTTGGATCATCAGTGGGGGTATATCTTCTAACTTTGTTCTAATAAACTCTTATATATATACGCCTATATTTATATACTCCAAGGTTCTAAAAAACGCGAGGCGTGACCGAGGCGTGGAGGCCAAGCCTTAAGCCTTAGAAGCCTAGGCGGGCCTTGGCGTAAAAAGGCGTGAAAAGGCGTTTAGGCATTTTTTAATATATTTTAATATTTTTTTACTATGAAAAGGCTATTTAAAATACTAAATTAGTACATACCTTAAAAATATGTCTAAATATTTGTAAATTAAAAATACTATTTTTTAAAATAAAATAAAAAAACAAAAAAATTGCGTCTTTTCACGCCTTACTTCTAAAAAACTCGCGTTTTTTCACGCCTTATCCCCAAAAAATGCGCGTTTTTTCACGCCTTGCCCCAAAAAACGTTGACCATCGTTGACCACGCCTAGGGCCAAAACTTGGCGTATCTAAAAAGCCTCGCGCCTAGGCGCGCCTTGGCGCCGCCTAGGCGCGTTTTTTAGAACACTGATATACTCTTATATATATATGTTTTATTATGTTTAAGTTTATTTAGGGTTTGCATGCTTCGAATCTCTACTGGTTTTTAGATTTAAACTGACTTATTCTTTATATCATAAACTAGTTGACTCGATTTAACTGATATTCATCTTTAAACCAAGCATATTACATTTTTCAAAAGCCAAAACAGATTTCAGATTTTGTGGTGTTTGACCTGTTTTGAGGAAGTTTGGGGCATGTGCATGTTATTTCTTCTCCAAACTATATTCAAGCAAAACTTATTATTTTCGAAACCCTAAACCGGATATTAATTATGTTTTGACCAGATCTATTTATATGTGTCGATTATAACTACTAAACACTTTGCATGTTTTAATAGATCTGTTTTTGTGAACCTAATAACTATCTAAACTAATTGCTAGTTGATATTGGACTTGGGTTTGTTTATATTAGTTATTGTGTAGATCTTGCTGTAGTTACTTCTTTTCTGATCTTAATCTGGTTTTTACATAACACAAATTATTTTAGGTTTCTTCATAACTCTGTGACATCACGCCTACTAAAATACCGGGTGGCTAGCCGTTGATCAAAATAAAACATTGGTCTCGTATGGCTCATTCTTAGCATCATTGTCGAAAACTTTTTAAAGTTACTAACCACCTAGTAATTTAATTAGCCGTGCCAATTTTCATCTTTCATTAATAAACAACATACACAAATAAATAATAATTAAACCATCAACACAAACTGATAACTGAATCCAACACATGTGAATAACATGAACAAAGAAGACCGAATCAACTATCACTTCAACAATAAAATACAACAGTAAATTGAAACAATAACCTGAATACAAAAGGTTAAATAAATAACTGAATATTAATTCCGAGAGTGACATGCCGAAATGAGTACTGAAATGAAGTCCCTACAATAGGAATGAATGAATGAAGCGTCTATAGTAAAGTCCTACAACTTCCACATGAGTTGCAGTTGCGCATCCCAAGATAGAATCCTCAAACTGGGCGTCCCTGTGGTTGGACACCTAAAAGATTTTGAAAAAAAAATTGACACTGGTCAGAGCCCAAGTAAAATATTTTGAAAATATTTAGCAAACATTTACATTGCAATAATTAATTATGCATGAACACTCTTCATATTTAAGCTAGTGTCGCACTCTCTTGAGGTATAACTCACCCCTCATGTAATGTGCACCCCTAACGCTTACCTTCTAACCTTCCTAGTTAAGCAACCCCACCTAACTAACCGTGTCACACCTCTTTCTACCATACTACTCAAACCGGAGTACTTTTACTTTGATTATTAAGTTATTTACTCATTAACTTATTAACCGGTTCAACTATATTAAATCATATAACGTTCACACTACTAATATAGGAAACTCCTTTTCAATTCATATAACTTTAACACTAATTATATAAGACATATTTACCCTTATGTTTTAATCCGTATATAATTATCTACTCTTATATATATATATATATATATATATATATATATATATATATATACACTACAACATTCACACACATATCGTATATAATAACCATCCATTCCCGAGTAATAACTCACTGAATGCTTTCTCTAAAATTCTATCATGTCACAGGCGTTCTCACTCTAACCCAGCCACCTCAAGTCGGACTAGCTCACATGAACTTGGGAAAAACTATCGCAAACATAGTGGAGGAGGTCATATTCTCCCTGAAAGTGAAACCGAATGATACCAAAGCGTCTCACCTCACGAAATAAAAATAGGCAATATGACCTGGGAACTATACTCTCCCTGCTCCTCAAGCCAAGGAATTCCCCCACATCGCGTAACCTCCTATGACAGCACTAGAGGGGTATGCTTTCACATAAATATCATTCACATCGGTATCTATAATTCATACAAATATATATATATATATATATATATATATATATATATATATATATATATATATATATATATATATATATATATATATTGAAAGTCCGGTTAATCCCTGCCTAACACCTGTAGCACTACCCCAAAATACCCAAGTCTATATAATTTAATTAATCACATAGTAATTATTTTATTAAAGTAGTGTCACCCAACTACAATACCCAAACTCACTCATTCGGTTTGCATCTTCATCCTTTAGAATTTGTTACACAGATTCCCACTATTAAGCAAAACTCTTTTATTAACATTAATAATTTATTAAATATCTATAATAAATGAAATCGGTTATCCCGTGCCTAACCGCCACTGCACTAGCCTGAAATTATGCGAGTCAAAACTCCAATCCTTAATTTAATAAATTTGTACCTCAATTTATTTTATCCAAATGGTGTCACGCAACCATAATTCTCGTACTCCCTAACTTGGTCCGTATTTTAACCCTTTAAATTTATTTCACCCAACATCCACTATTTAGATTGGCACTCTATTAAGATAAAATATATTTAAAGATCCACCTCCCAAGGCCCTAAGCATTATCTCCCCTTTTTTCTCATTCAACCGTATAAATCCTTTTGAAAAAAAAGCATAAGGAAACCTAGGTAAAAGATGGAACTGGGAAAAAACCACCCCCATCGTCGTTCGAACGAGGCCAGTGGTCGTTCGAACGACCTTACTTTTTCCTCAACTTGATCTTCTTCCTTACAATACTGGTTCTGCCATCAACATCATCTTCCAATCTTCATACTGTAACTCATAACTAATTTCTTATAATCCCCCCTACTTTCTGCATTTTCCAACGATTTCACTCCTCAAATAACTCATTAACCATCAACGATGTACACTACTGGCAATAAGAACTGCGGTGGGTTTTCATGAATTTTAATTTCAAACTCCAAATTTCAGTACTGAGATTATGAGCCTACAAATAAAAATCAGATACAAAATCTTTTGATTCATAACACCATATAAATTTCACCTTTAATCTATGTAAACTAACCAATTCATATACACCCGTCTTCTATGCGATAGACCGCCCAAAAACGAGTTTGATTTACACCCACCATTATATCAAAATACTGCAATTTAAATGAAAGAAAGTTTAACTACTTGCCTGAATAAATTTGTAGGGTCTGATTTTCTTTGATGTAGACGAAGATTTGACGAAAAACACACCCCTCTTCTCTTGGTTTGGCCCCCCAAAGCTCTCCCAATTTCTCTCTCTTTTCTCCTCTTCAAAACTAGGATTTTCTTATTGAATCGTGTCTACCACAAACTCTCTAATGTAGGTTTTATATTGCTAATCTCGAAATTAAGCCTATGGGCCAAGCCCAAAGGACCCGAACACCCCCGTGTGCGCCCTGTTATGCCTAAAAATGCCCCGAGACCCAATTACTACCCCGAGAACTCTTTTCTGACTATCTCGACCTTTTCGGAGTCAACCGTACACTCAGAACCTTCATCTGAGTTACTTTTCTAAAATTATCCAATCTCGACCTCAAATTACAACACATGTAAAATTTAAAAATAACTCGAATTAATTAAATTTCATCTCATTAATTTAATTAAATCTTCAAGATTAATTAAATCCCATATCACCGAATTAATTAAATTATAAATCCTTAGAAATACGGGGTTTTACATACTTTTCCCCCTTACAAAAAAATTTCATCCTCGAAATTAAGATGAGTCCAGTACTCCAAGCCTCAAATACTTCCCTACTCACATGTCCTAAGATCGCTACACATATCTCTACCCCTCCTAACTGCGAGTTATTATTATAGCTAAATTAATTATCCAGGGCGCCCATACACCTTATACTCGTGCTTATCTGCACAATGTTACCCGACTCCAATAGCTTTAAATCGCAGTTAAACTTTCAACTCACAGTTAAAAACACATATATGTATAATAACCAAGGTACCAAACCCATGTCCTAATGACCAAACATCTCCCCCTTCGAACGTTGCGTTAGGTTTCAAGCGTGGGAATCCTCAAAGTGAAATCCAAACAATTAACCCCCTCGATACACTACTACCTAACATTGTTGGTCGTTGAGATCCGTTAGGCCCCCAGTCCATAACACGTACCCCAAATTCCCGTCTCCTAACATAAAAGTATACTCGTTCACCCTCATATTACAAAAAACATCATACAATACAATGCCTCATACTATCACTAGTTTCTTAGAACGAATTAATCACGAGTTATATCTCCTCACTCGATAATAAGCCTTATCCACCCCGAGTCCCATCAGTAAACGTCCCTATTCCCTGGGATTAAATATAACAATACAAACACTTTCTTATAAGACTATTATGCAACACACCATAACATATATACACACATATATAGGCTAGACCCCCTTTCAGGTGATAACTAGCATAAGTAAACCATACCTTGGAACAACGAACACAATGTCTCACCCTACTATATACTATAGCCCCAATATCCCTACATATTTATCACTAACGTCTCGTATGTAACATACTTATCTCAAGCTCAGCTCCTCACTCTCGATGTGGCTATATCATACATGTATTCTTGATTACCCCACATATTACAATTTATTTCTTCTTTATATTGCCCCACCCATTAACTTGTTGTGCAAAATTTTTCTCAATGCTTCCTTCGCAGCACTCCCTGGCTCCCCTGGCCATATATCATAATAGCTCTCAGCTTAAAGAAATTTTCTACACGTTCAATAATTTAACATTAAAAACCGATGCACTAGCATCTAATAACGTCTCACTTCTCCCAACATTTATTACGGTCCATGCGTGTAACATTCCACAACGGAGCTCAAAAGGACTTTCTCAAATGCATTATTCCCTAGCATTGTCGATCATCGAAATTCGTGGGTTCAAAGCATATAACTAAGATATCACAAATTATGTCTCCCGACACATGAATCAAATTGTATATGCCCATATCTCTCAGGGCATTACACGATACGATGCTCTCACTATCACTAAGTTCTTAGCATGTAAACAACAATAAGCTAAAAAATCTCCGCTCAATGGTGAACCCGATATACCCTGAATCACATCAGTAAAAGTCTCTATGCACCGGATCCAAATGTAACAAGATAATTGTACTCTCTGAAGTCTACTTTATAAAAATATCGCCGCGAGCTCGACCCTCTTTCAAGTGAGACATCGCAGAAATATACATCCTCTCCCGAAATAGCAAACACGATAGTCTTGCTGTAATCACCCACCATCGCTTAACAGTCCGTACCCAGGATAAAATATCTTCAATATCACCTCTCAAACGAGATATCCTCATAAAATATATCCTCTTAGTGTCAATACCTGCTCCTCTGGAGATGGAACTAAAGAGTGCCCCACTAACTCAACGGTGAATATACTCAACAATAGTAGTATTAACGATACGTCTACTAAACCCGTTTCTCATGCGAATCTAGTATTAATAATTTATCGTGAATCGCTCGTGTCACACAAAATAGACCCCAATCACCCCGGGATAAAACTCATACTTTCAATTGCCAATATCACTCGCGGTTCAAATAGTTCCTGGACATAACACTCTCATCCCAACCGAACCAAAACTTCTTATAACCGTTGCCCCTACTAGGCATCCCGTTTTTGTCCCCCAATTCACTGGGAATAATATCCAAACATGTGTTCCTACTCTTTACACATTAGACACCTCTCTATGTCATCCCCCTTTCTCTGGCCTCACTGGCCATGTTAGGATTGTCCTTTTTATGGGTCTAGTTGGATTCGTTGGTCCTATGGAACTCGTTGCTAGTCTTGACGACCCTAACTGAATCCACCGTCACCTAGTAGGAATTATATTAATCTTAATCAATACACTGAGTCCTTTACTGGGGGACAGGATAGGAATGCCCAGTAGGGGCAACAGTTATAAGATGTTTTTAGTTCGATTGGGATAAGAGTGATATGTCCATAAATCATTTGAACTGCGAGTGCTATTGACAATTGGAAGTATGATATTTTATCCCGAAATGATTTGGGATTTTCTTTATGTGGCACAAGCTAATCACAGTAGTTCGTTAGTACTAGATTCACATGTGAAACGGGCGTAGTAGAATTATTGATGATATCTATAGTGTGTGTATATTTACTCTGGGAATAGTGGGGTACCCTTTAGTTCCATATGCAGGGGAGCAAGAGTGGACACTTAGAGGATATATTTTATAAGGTTAACTCATTTTGAGAGGTGATATTCTAGGTATAGTTCTATCCTGGGTACGGACTATTGTGCGATGGTTGGCGAATACAACAAGACTATCATATTCGTTGTTCCAGGGCATAATGTATCCTTTGGGGATGTATCACCTGAGAGAGGGGTCGATCTCACGATAAGATTTTATAAAATAGACTTTAGAGAGTATAGTTGTCTAGTTATATTGGCTCTTAGTTCATAGTGACTTTTACTGATGTGATTCAGGGTATATTGGGTTTATCGTTGAGCGAAGAGATTTAACTCATTGTTGTTTACGTGCTGATAACTTAGTGATAGTGAGAGCATCGTATTGTGTGACTCCTTGAGAAATATGGGCATAGATGATTTGATTTATGTTTCGGGAGATAGAATTTTCGATATCTTAGTTATGTGCTTTAGACTCACGAATTTCGATGATTGCCAATATTAGGGGACAGTGCCTTTGAGAAAGTTCTAGTTCATCGGTTTTAAATGTTAAATTATTAAATGTGTAGAGGAAACGCTTAAAGCTGAGAGCTATTGCGATATATGGCCAGTAGAGTCGGGGAGTGCTATGGAGGAACACTAAGAAAACTTATGTGCCACAAGTTACTCGGTGGGGCAGTATCGAGAAGAATTATATTGCAAAGTGTGGGGTAATCTAAAATACCCATATGATATAGGCACGCTGAGAGAGTGCGGAGATGAACTTGAGAAAAGTTTGTTATGTACGATACGTTAGTATGATGAGACTTTGTATTTGTTGTTTCGAGATATGATTTATTTTTGCTAGAAACCTGAAAGAGGTTCTAGTCTATATATATTATTGTGTGTCGCATAATAGACGTATAACAAAGTGGTTGTTTTATTATATTTGATCCTGGTGAGTAGGGACGATTACTGATGGGATTCAGGATGGATATATCGAGCGGGGAGATATAACTCGTAATTAATTCGTGCTAAGAAACTAGTGATCATAGGAACCCAGTATTGTATGATGTCTTTTGTAATATGAGAGTGGATGAGTATACTTTTATGTTAGGAGACAAGAAATTTGGGGGTACGTGATATGGACTAAGGACATAGCAGATCTCAATGAATGACAATGTTAGGTAGTAGTGTAACGGGGGGTTCCTTGTTTGGATTTCACTATGCGAGACGTCCCACGCATGAAACTTAACCCAATGTTAGAAGTGGGGAGATGTGTGGTCATTAGTAAATAGGTTTGGTACCTTGGTTAATATATACATATGTGGTAATAACTGTGAGTTTAAAGTCATATTACATTTTAAGACTAGTTGAGATGGGTGACTTTCATGTTGATGAGCATGGGTACAAGGTGTATGGGTGCCCTAGGTAATTAATTTTAATATAATTCACAATTACAAGGGGTAGAGATATGGTTAGTGATCTCAAGGGCATGTGAGTAGGGAAGTATTCGAGGCTTGGAGTACTAGACTCATCTGAATTTCGAGGACGAAATTCCTTTGTAAGGGGGAGAAATATGTCACACCCCGTATTTTTGAGGACAAATAATTTATTTAATTTAATGAATTAGAATTTAAACTAAATTGATAATTTGGAGAATTTATTTAATTTGGAAGATTTAATTTATTTGGAGAATTAAGATTTAAATTAATTCGGGTTATATCTTTTAAAATACATCTGTCGTAAATTAAGAGTGAAAATGGGGATTTTAGTTAAGTAACTCGAATGACGATTTTGAGAGCACGATTGGTTACGAATAGGTCGAAATTGTCAAAATTGAGTACGCAAGTGTTGTGTTCGGGTCTCGGGGTCTTTTTAGACTAATTAGAACTTATTTTGGTGACTTTTGGTCTTCTTAATAGTAGATGAAAAGTCAAAAACGGGATTACACTTATAAAATGAAAGGTTTGGGTTTAGAGAAGAGTTATTTTTACAAAACCAAAGGTTAGGAGAGTTATACAAAGAGGTAATGAGAAAGTGAAGAGAATTGAGAAGGAATTTGAAGAGTCAAAGGGATGATTTGAGGAATTTTTGCAAGAACATTCTTGGAGTGAAGATTTGGGAAGGAAATTCTTGGAGGTGTATCAATATCTTCACCATACCCTACGAAATTATTCAGAAAAGTAGTTAAACTTGCTTTCATTGAATTTGCAGTATTACGATTCATATCATGGTGGGTGTAAGCCACCATAGTCTTTTTTTTGGGTTAATTATTTCATTAAAATTGATTTTGGGTGAATTAACCATTTTAATTGATATGGATTGATGATTAGTACGAAACTGATATTATGAAAATATATATAACACAATTACCTTAATGGAAATCAAATTTAGATTCGTTAATTGAGAATTGTAGAATCGAATTGAATATAATGATTGAATAAAAGTTGTAAAATCCAATTCATGAAATCGTGAGTGATAATCGAAACCATTGAAGTTTAGAGATTGATATGATGATTAGAACTTGTTTAGTAAGTGTAATAAACATTGTTTATGATTGGGATGAGTCTTGAGAAGAAACTATGAAGGTTTGATATGTGAAAATGAAGGGAAAATGAGTTAGAGAAGAAGATGGTTATAATATTTGGTACTGCGAACCGGTCCGATTTTGAGGCTGAATCGGTACGATTTAATTGTTTATCAAAATGAAATTTGTATATCTTTTCGTTACAATCCCGTGGGCACCGAGCTCGTATTTTTCTCATTTTATTTAAATTAGTTATGATTTTTCTACGGAAGGGTGTCTGAAACCGAAATTCTTTG